>OX419196.1:1250000-2500000 GCA_948465475.1 Thalpophila matura
TAAATAAAATAAAAGAAACAAACCCTAATGTTGAGTTCAGTTAGGCACCATCGCCACTGACTAACAGCTCTATCAGGAATCGACAAATCCGAATAATCTATGAGTACAGTTAGGCACCTTCGCCACTGACTACAATCTTATCAGAATTCGACATCCAAAATAAATAACCAATGAGTACAGTTAGGCACCCTCGCCACTGACTAGCAATCTAATACGAAACCCATTAAAGACCCCAAAAGAAAATTAATGTTGTGATCGGCTCTACATGACCGAACTCCAAACAAAAACGTCAACAAAGTTCAATTATCAATTATTCAAGACCAAAGCTTGAATAAATGAAAAAGAAAAGCATATTGTGATCGGCACAACATCACCGAACTTCCGAGCACAATAGCAAAAAAGGAAAGCATATTGTGATCGGCACAACACCACCGAACTCCCGAACACAATAGCAAAAAGTCAAAAGAGTACAATGTGCATATTGTGATCGGCACAACACCACCGAACTCCCGAACACAATAGCAAAAAAAGAAAGCATATAATGTGCATATTGTGATCGGCACAACGCCACCGGTCTTCCGAGCACAATAGCAGAAAAAAAAGGAAAGCATATTGTGATCGGCATAACACCACCGAACTTCCGGGCACAATAGCAAAAAAGAAAGCATATTGTGATCGGCATAACACCACCGAACTTCCGGGCACAATAGCAAAAAAGAAAGCATATTGTGATCGGCACAACACCACCGAACTTCCGGGCACAATAGCAAAAAAGAAAGCATATTGTGATCGGCACAACACCACCGAACTTCCGGGCACAATAGCAAAAAAAGAAAATAGAAGCTCTACAACAAGACGGTAAGAAACTTCAAAAACAAAAACTAGAGTCTCTCGACTACTAAGTCCAAGACGAGAACTCAAAAAAAATCAAATCCGAGGAATTTACTTAACTGAACTAACAGTTTTGCAAACAACAAAAGGCAGGAACACCAACAATCGATGCTATTTAAACAAAAGAAAAATAGCAAGATAGTTGTATCCTAAACAAAGTAAGAATTTGAAAATTTTAACAAAAGTTAAGATCATAAATCCAAAGTTAGAAATGCCGCACTAGCGTAGGCATATAATATATAAACAATTAAGTAAATAAATGAATAAGACAATATTCTTACAATAACTACTATCTTACTCATTCATCCCTCAGGATATATAAAAATATAACGCATATCTCTATGAGACATACTGAACAAAAAATAAAAAAATAATTAATAAGATCTTTGAATGTTTGAGATATAAAGTGTGTGGATAGACGAAGCTATTTAAAATGAACCTAAAGTCACCTAAGTTATACTTTTGAAAGTTCAGAAATGAATCTAACAAATTATATGAAGTTACCTAACATACTATTTCCTTTCAAAGAGTAATAACCTATCATTCATCATTCTATCATAATACTCTCTTCAAACAAAATTATCAAAGTCAAAACTAAAACTTGAAAACCAAATGAATTAAAATTTAATTATATCTTTAACATGATAACGACCAGTAGTACCTTTATTTAGGTCTTTTAAGATGTAAACATTATTAGAAACTTTTTCAATAATTTCACACTTTAAAAACTTAGGTGCAAATTTTGCAGAAAAATAAGTAGAAACGAAACTTCGTCTCCAAACGACATCCCCTACATCCAAAGAAATGACTTTCCGACCTTTATTATAATAGCGAGCATTACGCTGATAAGCTTTTAATAAACAAGTTTGCACTTTAGTAAAAATATCACTAAGTGAATTAAGAGAATTAGCAAAAATATTCCTATCGCTAACTTCAAGTTGATCTAAGTTATCTATAGAATTACTAAAATGATGTAAAGAAGCATCAAAAATAAGTTCTCTACCGAACATCAAAAAATTTGGTGTAAAGTCTGTAGCAAGATTTACACTATTATTTAAAGCTAATTGAACATGAGGTAAAAATTTAGACCAAGTTCTATGATCATCTTTGACAAAACACGCTATACAAGTTTCAACAGTTTTATTATATCTCTCAACAGGGTTATTCTGAGGAGTGTATAAAGTATTGTAAAATATTTTAGTTATATTATAAGCCTTCAAAAAATCTACGAAATGTCTAGATGTGAATTGTGTACCATTGTCACAAACAACAATTTTTGGACAACCAAAGGACGTCGGCAGTTTTAGGCTTGATATGGTACAGTAATAAAAGCTTAACCAAAAATAAAAATATATTTTAATTGTTCTTAGCCTAATTTATCTTAGAGATTAAGAATTGGAATCAAAAATCGAAATAAATAAGGAATAAAATGATTATGCTATTGACATTTTGAAAAAACCACTAAAACAAAAGCGGGTGCATGCTGGCTGGCGCGTGCTTCCACAGAATATCATGGTGACAGCAACTAAAACCTTTGAATTGAGAACTCATTAGTCGGGCTGTACTTCACTGGATCATTCACACCATACTTAACCTCACTGTCAGAAATAAGAATATTTCTCTTTAACCCAATTACGTACAAAAACAAATAAAAAATGAATTTAAATACTCTTGAAATACTCGATCACACCAAACTAATTTCATATCTGTACCGACTTACACAATCTGAGGCCCAGCGTTCTATGGGCGTCTGCCAGTGCCCTTTAAGAAATATTTCCTTTTCAAAAAGTTTATTTATCACTTTAGTAGTAGCATTAATCATGGGAAAAATCCAGCAATATTTAGTAAAAACGTCTACGACTGAAAGTATGTATTTATGACCAGAATAAGATTTAGGTAAAATTCCTATAATATCAACTGAAAGCATAACCATTGGTCGATCAACTTTTTTAGGGTTAATCATGGTACCAGAAGGTGGAGAAGTTGTATGTTTATAAGCTTTACAAGTATCACAAGATAAAATATATTTTTGAATATCATTAAACATTCCTTTCCAAAAATAATGTTGTTTTATTTTCTTTAAAGTTTTATGAATACCAAGGTGACCAGAATTAATATCATCATGATTTGAACGAATTGTATCTAAAATATGTTCTTTAGGAATAACAATTTTCCAGTTAAGACGACTGTTAGGATCAAATTTATTTTTACAAAATTTATATATATAAAGTATTATTTTCTACTCTAAAGTTTTTATATCTACTAGGAGATTTTTGACAATTAACAAATATTTTTCTATACCAAGGATCATAAATATAATCATCAGGAGAAACTAAATTATTCTGAGAAATTCCTATAGCAGCAATTTCTATACGAGATAAAGCATCTGGAACTAAATGTAAAGAACCCTTTTTATGTACTATATCAAAAGTAAATTGAGAAATTCTAGCAGCCCAACGTGCTAAACGTCCACTAGGATTACTAAGACCTAAAAGCCATTTTAAACTAGCACGATCAGTTATAACTGTAAATTTCATTCCTTCAATATAAGGGCGAAAATGTTCTATAGAATCTAAAATTGCTAATAATTCACGTTCTGTGGTACTATAATTACGTTCACATTTATTAAGTGATCTAGAATAAAATGCAATAGGATGTTGATCACTATTATCATCTTCTTGACTCAAAACACTACCAATGCCTACAGAACTAGCATCACAATGTAAAAAGAAAGGTTTTTCAAAATTAGGACATTGCAGAACAGGAGCAGATATCAAAGTTTCTTTTAAATTAACAAAAGCATTTTCAGCATCATTATTCCAACAAAGTGGTTTTTTAGAATTCTTACTACCAGCAGTTAATTTGGTTAAAGGAGAAGCAATATCAGCAAATTTACAAATGAATCTACGATAATATGAACACAAACCTAGAAAACTTCTTAATTGTTTTACGGTTTCAGGCTGTGGAAAATTTTTAATAGTTTATAATTTAGAAGGATCAGTATGCAAACCATTACTATCTACAATATAGCCAAGATAACGAAGTCTATCCTTACAGAATTCACACTTTTTCAAATTGACTGTCAATCCAGCATCTTTTAATATTTTATGAATTTTATTTAAATATTCTATATGCAAATTAAAATCTGAATTTACGCAAATTAAGTCATCTAAATAACAGAATACAGTATTATCAAATTCAGGACCAATGAGTTTATCAACAAGTCTCTGCAACTCAGCCGGTGCATTTGTGAGACCGAAAGGCATACGGACAAATTCGTATAAACCTTTACCAGGAACTACGAAAGCAGTCTTCTCACGAGAGGATTTTTCAAGAGGAATTTGCAAAAATGCTTTTGAAAGGTCTATGGTACTTATATATTTAGCACCTCTAAGGTTATCTAAAATTCTAGATGTATAAGGAAGAGGATACGAATCTTTAACAGTTACTGAATTTAAACGTCTTGAATCTAAACACATTCTAGTACTACCATCCTTCTTCTCTACGGCTAAGACAGGCGAACACCAAGGGGATTTAGAAGGTTGAATAATGCCCTCCTTCAATAATACTTCTACTTCATCAAAAAGTTCTTTTTGTTTAGCAGGACTCAAAGGCCAATATCTTTGTTTAAAAGGTTCACTAGTAACATTAATTTTATGTTCAACAAGATGAGTAAGACCTAAACCTTTCTTTTCATAAGAAATATCTTCAAAAAGTGAAATGGTTTCATTTAATTTTTGTTTCTCAGAAGGAGATAATTCGCTAGCAGCAGTCACTGTACAGACTTTATTATTATCGTCTCGCACATAAGTTATATTTTTCCACAAATCTTTAGCTAAGTCGAATTTTAACCAAAAATCGAAACCTAATATTATTGGAGATTCAAAAGAAGGTATAATTAAAAATGTTATAATTTTAGTTAATTTATCACAAGTAACAGGCAAATCTATGGTACCAATAACTTTCCTTGAAGTACCATCAGCAGTAAAAGCAGAACCAAAATCAGGTTTAATTTTATAACCTAAATTTAAAAATTGTTGATGGCTATTAGAACCTAAAACACAAGTATTAGAACCGCTATCTAATAAACCAGAATAAACAGTGTTACAAATTGAAAACTTTAAATATGGTCTAGTGTCATTATGTTTCACAAATAAAACAGGTGCTGATTTATAATTTTTAAAAAATGTCTTTAAATAATCTAACCAATCCGAAAAATCTTTATTACGGGATACGTCATCAGGTTTATGAAACCGTGTAAATTTTCTCGACATCGAGTCACTCGCAGTTACATCAATAACAGGGGCTCGATGCAACCTAATCAGTTTTTTGACTCAACTGGATTACAGACATCACAACTCTTTGACGTAACACCAACCTTGTGGCATTTAAAACAAACAATACCTGGTGCAGTAGTACAATTTTTAAAATGATGGCCAGGTTTTTGACACTTTAAACAAACTACATTAGAAGAAACTACGTTAAATTTTACTAAAGGTTTCTCACTTTTAATAGATTCCTTGAAGGGCTTTCTATTAATAAATACTTCTAATTCTTTCGCAAAATCAAGAAACTGTTCCACAGAATCAATATGTTTACCAAACACATAAGGTGTGTAAATTGATAACATGTTATGTTTAATTATGTTAACTAAAATAGAATCGAACATCGGAGACGAAAGACGACTAGCCATGTCCATAATATCAGTGATAAAATCTGGAAGAGACTCGGAGTTCTTCTGTTTCTTTGTACGAAGTTCATACTCCAAAAAATAATCAAAGTCTGGTTTATCAAAACGTTTAAGCAAAGCAAGTTTAAGCTCATGCCATGAAGCAATCCGAATACGAACAGTGCGAAACCATTTGAGAGCAATACCGCTAAGCAAATCCGAAAAAGAACCGACTAATAAAATTTCATCAAAATTTTTATATAAAAAATATTCTTCTACTTCCGTAATGAATTCTCTAACACAAGTTTTCCCATCAAATTTTAATTTACTCTTTTTTAAATCTGGTAATTTAGTAGTTGAAGGTAAACTCTTTTTAATGTGATCATTAACAAAAGCATTCATAGAATTAAAAGAAGGCAAAGCATGTGTCGCTAAAGCTGAAGACGAAGGTCTAAGCGCGGCATTATGATCAAAGGACTGTTGTACTTCAGACAAGGTAATCATGTCCTGAACGACAGGTGCAGGTTCACTCACGTCTGACGGCGACGGAACCTGAACTTCCTTATCCATGATGAACAGCAAAACAAGACTAATAAACAAGTCAAAGCAAAAGGCAAACTTCAAAAGTTATGAAATATTAGAGGTTAAGTTAATGTTACTATAATGTTTCAAAGTAAGTTAATTTTATTTTAAAATTATCAAAATATTTTAGCAATAAAAAGATGCATTAATCACTCACAATATCAAAGGTGAAACTTAATAGGTAGGTTTGACAACAATGTTGACTTATCAATAACAAAGTTAAATGAATGTCCGCTTATGATATTTAGAAAAAGTTACACTTCAATAATGTTTTTAAGATAACACTTATGTTGAGTACCAAGAGAACAATAAACACTGTCTTACCTTACAATATGTTGGCTTTGCAAAGATACAAAAACAATAATGTTGTGACAATAAGGTCAACAACACAAACTACAAGTTGTTAGTAATATACTGTTTACAAATTATCAACTTGAAAGCTGCTTATAACAATGAAATTATGATAACATTAATGATGAACAAAGATCATTAACTTATAATTATTACTTATGTGATATTTAAGTTCACAAAACAAACTATTATGTAAACAATATAATGTTCTACAATAGATGCATTAATGACAACTAGAATGACTATAATATAAGGTAGCCTACTTCAAGGTCCCTGAACGCTAGCGCCAAATGTAATAAAAAAATAAAAAAAATATAATTTTTATAAGAGGGGTGTGTAAAATTACAATGGCAATGTCAGTGTGCTCCAAAAATAAAAGAAAAGGATACAAGATTCGGGCGCCAGGAGCTGACACTGAAATATAAAAAAGGAAGTTACCGGATTCAGCGGAGGGCTTTTGAACGTTTTAATCTGCTAGGAGGAGAATATCTAAATAAAAACAGAGACACTCTTTTGTCTGCATTTATTCAATTCGTAGGCACAACAAAAAAAATATTTAGCTATTAAATTAAAAATTAAATTATAGTTAGCTGTACTTAAGTCAATACTTGTAAAGTCAATAATTTCTAGGAAACTCTTGTCATTATTGCATCTTTAATTAATGAAAGAATAAAAGGTGCAGTTTACCTTAATGAGGTGATTTTAAAGATTAATTTTAATAGTTAAAAAATATACGTTGTCCAGGCACGTGGAGACGTCGACCGGAACACCGCACAATAAATCCAGAGGAATATTAAACCCCATAAATTGTAACAAAAACCCAATAGAAATACTAGAAAAAAATCCATAGAAAAATATCGCCGTAAAGAAAATCCAGAAAAAAATCCATAGAAAAATCTTAAAGAAAATCTTAAAGAAAATCTTAAAGAAAATCTTAAAGAAAATCTTAAAGAAAATCTTAAAGAAAATCCAAAAAAAAAATCGCCTTAAAGAAAATCTTAAAGAAAATCGCCTTTGGCTAGAACAAAGAAAGAGTTATTTGAGCGTTGGAAGTTTAATGGTGGCCATATTGTAACACGCCACGGCGTCACATCAAACTTACCGATTTTCTTCAATAAATATGCAACCACATTACTAATATTGTGGTGCGAGAACAATACAGAATGTTTGTCATCACAATTACGACCTGAAATATTACAAAAAATGTCGAATCAGAATCTAACAATTTTCGAACAAAGCATTGGCAAGACAAAGGCCTGAAGAAATTCTACTCACCAAAATACTGCAATCTATTCGATTGTGAATATTTGCTTTTACAAATTATATTATTTTATACCATTCCCCCTCTAAAAAGCTTATTTTATTCACTGAAAACAGTGAATAAAAAGCACTTTTACTCACTGTTTTGATGTTTGAAAATGGAACACACCAATGTATTTGACCACAGATTTAAAGAACCTATGCTAGATGCGGCACGTTATTAGATTGTATGAAAACCGAACGTGTCATCTTTTTTATACCTACGATAACTTCACCCCAGCCATTTAGTGATGTGCTCAGAGTAAACAGAATTGTTTCAATCACTAAGCGTCACTGAGCTAACAAACTTTTTTTAGTACGAACAGTCGAACATGCAGGGCACGCTTGGTCGTGGCTTGCCGTATCTAGTGTAAGTGTAATCTGTGTATTCGACCTATATTGATGTGTTCTAAATTCAATTTGATTGGTCGACATTTTCGACAAGGAGTTTAGCATTAGAATAAAAACTGTTTTGTGTTCTTTGCTGTCCTTAGTAAATTGGCGCTATTTTGAATACTGTAAGTTGTACGAACACAAAGTTTAGTGTTACTTTAATCTTTAATTTTGTGTTTGTTTAGTGTTGTTCTAATCGATTAAAAATGCATTCTAGTGATGAAGATGTGTTAACACCTGAGTTTGTGAAAGAGAGGGCGGCCGATATAGTGGAAAGGTGGAAAGCTTGCTACCCAAAAAATCACGGCTGGTTTACATCAAAGCCAATTTAACTTTACTTTTTCTTCATTATATGTATATTTTCACTTAAATCTTTCTTTTTCTCGTAGTCATGGTATAAAGTATAGTATGCAACTCTTGAATAAAACGGATTTATATCGAGGGCCATGAATCGCTCGCGTCGCTCAGGATTCTAACACTTGAATCACTCGCTACGCTCGTGATTCAATCATCATGAATCACTCCCTACGGTCGTGATTCAATCGTTAGAATCCTTCACTAGCTCGTGATTCATCTATGGCCCTCGCTTTAAATCCGTCTTTTATTCACTAATTGCATAATATACTATTATGGCATTTTAATAAGCGTTTATTCCGTATTGACACGGATAAAAAAATAAAAATCGAATTAATTTTTTTTTTTTGTTTTTTTTTTTTTTTTTTTTTTTTTTTTTTTTTTTTTTTTTTTTTTTTTTTTTTTTTTTTTTTTTTGGCAATTGAGCCGATGTCGACTATTCTGCCAGTGTCATGTTGAGACGGCAGCGCCAAGGCGAAGCGAGCCGTCGAACTTTGCACTTTGTGGTAGGAAAATGTTAGTAGCTGAAAGGACGAAAACAAGGGTTAGTAGTTATTATTGCTATTACACATAATAAATATTTCTATTTACAAACTTATAAAATATGGTAATAAACGTCACAAACATACTATACATGAAATATTACATAGATAATGCACCACTTAAAATTTTAAATCGTTTTCATTTAGAAATTTTGCTAGCATTTTTATGATTTTGGGAGAGAAATGGGATAATAGGGAATGAAAATTAATTGGAAGAGGGATGTTATTTTTAGAAAGGTTTAGGTATATATCAATAGATTTGGAATACAGGGGGCAGGAAAAAAAGATATGGTCCAAAGTACCCTCCGTAAGACCGCACTCGCACAGGGAACTGTCCCGAACGTGGATCTTCTTCAGAAACACTGGGCTACAACAATGTCCGAGTCTCAGTCTACACAACGTCGAAACAGTTCTTTTGTTCAATTTTTGGCATTTGAAAAACCAAGGCTTCCGTTGGATGTCAGGCTGTATAGCAGCATAATAGGCACCCTTGGTTTTGGAGGTCTCCTTCCACGTTTTTGACCACGAGTCGAATAACTTGGGTTTGGCACCATTTCGCAAATCGTAGTTGTGAGCGACGTAGTGTGTCCGATCAACCGGGTTTGATGTGGCAAACTTTGCTAACGAGTCAGCGCACTCATTGCCAACAATTCCCGAGTGACCGGGAATCCAAGCTATCTCAATGTCTAAGCCGTTTTGGGAACAGTCAAATAGCAAACTTTTAATTTCTACGATGATTTTACTGTGAATTTTACTATAAAGTTGATTTTGTTGTAGGGCCTGAATACTACTACGGGAATCCGAAAAAATAACTGATTTTACTATATGATGCGATATAATGAAGTGTATGGCTTCTAAAATGCCAATACACTCTCCTGTAAATACTGATGCTTCTGGTGGGCATTGAAATAATAAAGCAATTTTAGAATTTTGAAAATATACTGAGACTCCTGTACATCCAGATAAAGATAATTTCGATGCATCAGTATAAAAGAGATTCCATCCGTCCCAGTAGCGCTTGATCGCTAAATCAAAAGCGCTTCTTACCTCTTGGGAATTCTTTGGTATACCAAGTCCCAAAACGACTTTGGGCTCGAAATGAACTGTTTCATATGCGGCGGAAAAGATGGGGAGAGTGGAATATTGACAAACAGATGAGGAGAGATGTTTAAGCTCTCGATATCTATTCATCAATAAAGGGACTGATTTATTATTCCAATAAGGAGAACTATCGAAGGAAAGGGCAATTTGCTCTAAAATTGGAAGTAAAGGATGGGATGAAAGGGAAAATACTTTAGATAAGAAACGGTCTGCCAAGTATTGTCTTCTTAGGTTTAGGGGTGGCTCGGCACATTCAACCTGAAGCGCATTGATGGGAGAGGACTTCATGGCTCCAATAACAATTCTAAGACATTTGGCCTGGATGATGTCTAATTTTTTAAGCGCTTCTTTGTTGCAGGGCTCAATTAGAAAGCAACAGTAATCCATAGCACTTCTGGTCAGCGCATTATAGACCAGTTTGAGTGTGTATGGGTGAGCTCCCCACCACACCCCAGCCAAAGCCTTGAGGATCGATACAGAACGTTCGCATTTTTTGACCGTGTTGTTGATGTGGTCAACCCCAGAAAATCTTGAATCTAAAGTTACTCCCAGGAATCTAGCGCTCTCCTTGACTGGGATAATTTGGCCATCAATATTAATATTTACTTGGGGAATAGAACGTTTGCGAGTAAATATGACCGCTGTACTCTTTGGTGCACTTAAAGACAACCCGTGATCAAGAAGCCATTGGTTTAATGAGGACAGGGAGACGTTCATCGATTGGGCGGCATCCTCAATAGAACTGCCAGTGACCAGTAATGCAATATCGTCAGCATACTGAAGGATTTTACAGTCAAAATTTAAGGAAGCCGAGAGGTGAGCTGTATAAATGTTATATAGTAGGGGACTTAGAACAGATCCTTGAGGTAACCCTCTCCAGACTGTTCTTTGTTCAGAGTCGACCCCAGGAATTCTCAATTTAATGACGCGATTGGTAAGGATGCTACCAATGATACGACAGATCCTAGCCGGGATTCTCAGCTCATGCATCTTTTGCCTGAGAACAGGGAGGAGCACCGAATCATAAGCAGCTGATATGTCCAGAAAAACTGCCACCACCGACTCATTCCCGCTAAGGGCCAGCCGGACCGCTGATGTGATCATAGCTACACTATCAGCTGTGCCCAGGCCTTTCCTAAAGCCGAACTGAGTCGATGGGAGCATTCCTCTGCCCTCTACCAACCACTCTAAACGATTTTTGATTAAATGTTCTAAAAGTTTTACAAGTATGGACGATAGAGCAATAGGTCTATATGAACAGTGATCATTGGGGTCTTTACCGGGTTTTAAAATCGGAACAACCACTTGAACCTTCCAGTCTGCGGGAATGTAGCCAGAACTAAAGCAAAAGTTAGCCAAGTCCAGGTAATATTGGTGAGTTTTTAGACCAGCTTTAGAAATAAAGGAGTAAGGGAACCCATCCACTCCAGGTGCGGAGTCTTTAACGTGGGATAGCACCGTCTTTAACTCTTCCAAGCTAAATGGCATATCCATTGGGTCGTTGGCGTTGACTACTTCGAAGCTGGCATCATAACTGTCTTCTACACCTGGGACATAAGCTGGGGCGATTTTGGAGAAAAACCGGTACCCCAGTTCTTCTGTGAGGCTGTTCGAAGAGACAGGTGTTAAACTGCTCCTAAAACATTTCACCTTCCGCCACACAACCGACGCTGGAGTAGATGGATTCAGCGAACTACAATATCTTGTCCAACCTTCTCTTTTCTTTTTTTTAAATAATTTCCTGGACTTAGCCAACATTCGCTTGAAAGCTGTGAGGTTATCCAGGTTCATATCGCAGTTAAATGACCTTTCAGCCTCATTCCTGGCTCTGATCATGTCAGTGCATTCTCTATCCCACCATGGCGGAGAAGGAATTTTACCAGATTGGGATTTTTTAAGAGGGAAGCAATCATCTGCAGTGGAGGAAACAGTAGCAGAAAAGGACGAGAAACATTCTTGAGCATTATTCCTATTGATTTTTGGAAGCGAAGAGACTCTTAAATCTAAAATTTTTGAGTATAAATCCCAATCTGCTGAATTTAATCTGTATTTTAAAAGGGGAGGGGAAACTTTAACAGGAACATTTTTAGAGGGGAATTCAATCATGATGGGGTAGTGATCACTTCCATAAGTCATGTCCAAGCGACGCCAAATGAGAAGACTAGACATATTGGATGAGCAGAGTGTTAAGTCAACACAGCTATTACTCTGTCCTGGTGCAGACCTACGTGTGGTACTGCCGTCGTTGATAACACATAGGTTGAGATCATCCAATATGTCTACTAAGCCTATGCCAAAATTATCGCACGTGTCTGATCCCCATCGATAGTGGTGACAATTAAAATCACCCATAACAAGTATTGGACCGCTAACACTGCATAACAAATTTCTAATTACCGAAAGATATTCGAGTTGTGGGTGCGCAATATAAAAAGAAAAAATATATATGTCCTCAGCCTTAACAGCAACAACATTTATGTTGTCACCAACAAAGGGTAGAGGAATTTGAGAGAATGATACTTTGCTATTGATGAGCAAAGCACATCCTCCGTATCCATCAGATCTATCATGACGAACATTGACGAAGCATGGCATCCTGAAATTACTAACAGGTAAAAGCCACGTCTCGGCAATGCCGCAGATTGATGGTTTATATTTGTTCAATAAAAAGGAGAGATCAGGTTTCCTGGGAGTAATACTCCTCACGTTCCATTGAAGGAATGTCAGGGCCATTATTAATATAATTTAAAATTGCAGAAAGTTTTATGGCAACGTGGTCAGGTATTGAATGTGTCGGATTGGCAAGAATAGTCATTAACATATTTGTAATTAAATTTAAAACATTTTTAGGATTATCTTGATTATAATATGAAATTGGCTCTTCAACTTCCAAAGGAAGAGCACAGCCATTTTTGGAAGGGGAAAAGGAATAATTCTGAGTAAGAGCTTGATGAGCTTGCTTGTCATAGCTGGGTGAAAGGGGTACACGGGGCTTAGGTTTAAGGAAGACCGTTTTCCGGTATGATTTTTGGGTTTCAGGGATCGGGCTAGAGGATTGGGAATGGGATATATTTCTCGATATGTTACGTGAGGTAGATTTTGACTTTGAGACATCAGCATATGACCGAGTAACGGGGGGGAAAACGCGACTTGCCTCCACATATGAAACAGATTTTTCTGCCATCAGAGCTTTGATGCTCTTCTGTCGTCCCAGTTCAGGACAAGCACTGTCGTTTGCAAAATGATTACCTGTACAGGAAACGCAAAAAGCCAAGTCACGTGAAATTTGACAGCCATCACCAGGATGATCATCACCACACTTGTAACAACGGGGTTTTGACCGGCAAAGTGCTCGAGTATGACCAAAACGACAGCAGTGGTAACACTGGATGGTGGGGAATGTGTATAATTCGACCGCAAGAGCCGAGTAAAAACAGAAAACACGTTTAGGTAAAGTCTGGCCATCAAAGGTGAGTACCACTGTCTGTGTTGGTTTCCACTCAGGCACACCAGAGGAGGTTACCTTGCGGTTCATCCTCCTAGCCTTAATTACAGGTCCACATCCAACGGGAACCTTGATATTTTCTACGATTTCTTCCTCAGTCCAATCTGTGGGGATATCTCTGACAATACCCATTCGAGATATATTAAATTGCGGGATTGAAGCAATGTAATTGTGTTGGATTAGGATTGTATTAACCATAAAACTGTTGGCATCCTGATAAGACGTGAACTCCACTGATACACGGTTTCTCCCTAAGCGTTTGACCCCATCAGGGCGTATGTTGCTGATGTTATGCTTCATCAAGAACATACCAAACTTGACTGGTTGTAGCACAGTGCCTGAAGTCTGATCGTCTTTTAAAGAAACATGAACAACATATGGAGGATTGTCCTTAGCTGTGTATAAGCGTCTACCGACTATATTTTTTGCAATCTTAGGCGGGATGTTTGTAGTGACCGGGGAAGAAACAGCGGGTCTCTTTCGACTTGATACATCTGTATCCATGGGATCTTGCGTGAGTATATCTGTTTTATGGGGTAGGGTAACAGTTAGAACAGGGGAGTATTCGAATGGTTTAACAGGGGAAGGGGGATCAGGGTCCGGGGGGTCAGGGTCAGGCGGTTTCTTGGAATTCATGTTTAAAATAAATTAAAATTAACTTATATATAGGGACAAAAACAGGTACAACTAACCTTATCAACACAGAAAACAAAAACTGAATAATCTCGATCAAAGTTTCACACAAATTAGGATCACTCAAATCGAAAAAATTCGTAGGACACACAAAAGCACGTGTTTAACCTTCACCACTACCAACGAAACGAATTAATTGTTAGGAGATGCTCATCGTCTCGCCATGGTGGAATCGGAAAGTGTCAACGTCAAAATAGCGTTCTGTCATCTTACTTCAACGACTAGTGTTGCCATCCCAAAAAGAACCATAAGTTTCGAAACATCTTCCATAGACAAGCAAAATCGACTAAAACCATGTAACGACGAGATTACGCCGTTACACTGTATCCCTTTACTTCCAGGACATCCTAGTCCTCGACGAAGCCGACCGCCTCCTGGACCTGGGCTTCAGCTCGACCCTCACCACCATACTGCAGTACCTGCCCCGACAGCGGCGCACCGGCCTCTTCTCAGCCACACAGACCAAGGAACTGCAAGACCTCGTCAGAGCAGGTCTAAGGAACCCAGTCGTCGTCAGCGTCAAAGAAAAATCCACCATCAGCACACCCTTACTCTTAGAAAACTACTACGTCATTGTTGAACCAGAAGATAAGTTCCTGTTTCTTCTCAACTTCATTAGGAACAGGAAGATAGCGAAAGGGTTGTTCTTTCTGCCGACGTGCGCGTGCGTCGATTATTGGGCGGATGTGTTGCCAGTGTTTTTGCCAGATATTAAGATCTTCGCGATTCACGGGAAAATGAAGCTGAAGAGAAGCAAGATTTTGGAGAAGTTCCGGCAGGCTGATAACACTATATTGTTGTGTACAGATCTACTGGCGAGGTGAGTCGATTATTATTCTCACATTGAGCTGTTCCCCGCGGTTTCACCCCCGTTGCTCGACCCCTAAGGGACGTAGCGTGATGTTAAAATGGCCTATATTATTCCTCATGAATCTGGCTATCATATACAAAAAGATTTTTCGAATCCGATTGGTAGTTCCAGAGATTAGCGCGTTCAACAAACAAATTCTTCAGCTTTATAATATTGGTATAGTTTGGAAGTCTAGTACTATAATAAGTTGAAGACCAGATCAACCAACATGAAGGACTTGGGTGTTTTTGTGATTTTCGCAACGAGCACGTGATAAGGCTCTTATACAGCACACTTGTTCGAACCAAGCTAGAAGCCAGTTCTTCTGTATGGAATCCGCACGAAGCAAAATATGCACTTCTTCTAGAAAAAGTGCAAAAAGCATTCCTGCGATTTCTTTACAGGAGAACTTTTGGTTACTATCCCTACCTCTATCCTACCAAGTTCCTTGTAGGATGTCTGGGGTATCATATGCTTGAGACCAGAAGGGCGTGTGACCAGGTAGGCGTTATGCTCAAAATATTGAAAGGCATGACGGATGCTCCTGACATCCATAATGAGCTGATTCGACTCTGCGCACCGAATAATTATCTCCGTAGCAGAAAACATCGGCTGCTAGACGTGCCTTCATGTCGGACTGCAGCCCATGCTGCATCTCCCATACCGCGCGTATTGACCGCACTAAATAAGCTCGTGGAAGCCAACCCCGACTTCGATCTTTTCTATAATAAATTCGCCAATTTAATGGTTATATGCCTACTTTTTTTGGAAAATAATAAGATTTGAATAATTTCTATTATCAGTCTATGTTTGTAATTATTATAATTTTGTACTTTGATTTATGTAATTGGTGTGTATATGCCGTGTAAATCAATAAAATAAAATAAATAAATAAGTTGTGGAACCAACTACCGTCTGCAGTTTTTCCGAAATCGAACGATACAAGATTTCAAACAGGGGGATGGCAGGTTTTGATGCGATCTCAATATTGATGTCCGTACTAATACCGTCGTACTACAACACGATTCGGCGCTATAGCCAGGCCAGCGCGCGAAGTACGCGTTCTGTTTGGAGCCTTAAAGACCAACCCGCCTTCGTGTATAGAATATCTGTAACTTCTTTTTACAGCAAGTAATTTCGTTACAGAGGTCTCGACATCCCCGAAGTGGAATGGGTCCTTCAGTGGGAGCCTCCTACGAACCCTTCAGCCCTGGTACACCGCGTGGGGCGCACGGCGCGGGGCGGAGCCCCGGGGTGCTCCCTGCTGCCTCTGTTGCCCAGCGAGGACACCTACGTGCCCTTCATCAAGACCAACCAGCTGGTGGAGCTCAAGGACTGGAGGCAGTCCAAAGATGAGATCAAGATTAGTCCTAAATTGAAGGATAAGGTAGGTTGCTATTTTCACTCATGATATTATTTAAAATTATCTACCTATATCTAAAAAACCGGCCAGGAGCAGATTGGACCACGCATAGTCATTTTTGCGGTTGGCAAACTCAAAACTGAAAATAGTGAATAACTTAATTGACGTAACTTGTTCAAACCAATTTTGATCGAAAGTTTTTATTGGGTGCTTGATTTTTCTCCGATTTTATGATAACGCAGTTGAAAAGTTAGTTACTAAAAATTAACTGCAGGCCTTAATGGAAGCCTATAGAAGACATCTACTTGCGAAGTTTCATACAAATTGGTTATGAACTGTGGATTTGACGAGGATGTGACAGACACACAGACGGACGGTAGTTTTACTACGGAATCCTAAAAAATGATATGAATGTTTTCTCGAAATAATTGTTGATCTTTCTCTCTTATTTTTTATAAGTATGTTAAAACATAGTAGTTATTCTTTCTATGTATTTTCAGGTTCTTTCAATGCTGCACGAACAGCAAAAACAAGACAGATCAGTGTTAGACAAAGGGCAGCGCGCCTTCGTGTCCCACATGCGAGCATACACCAAACACGAGTGTAACCTCTTACTTCAATTCAAAGAACTACCCCTAGGCCACATAGCCACCAGCTATGGGCTCCTAAAGCTGCCCCTCATGCCCGAAATAAAGCAGGAACATAAGGACCAATTTATAGGACCAAAAGACCAGATAGACTTCAACAGTATACCATACAAAGATAAGCAGAAGGAAGTCAGCAGGTTGCAGAAGTTGGGCGAGTATAAGAAGACTGGTGTATGGCCGTCCAAGAAGAAAAAGAAAATGGTGAGCGGTTAATTTAATTTGATTGGTTACTTATTAATTTAATTTTATTGGTTACATAATAGCTTTTCCCGCTGCGGCTTCGTACGGGTAGCACTAAGTATCTACGGCGTACGTATCTATCTACCCTAACTAGTTACAGTTTTAGCTAGCCATATCATGAAATACAACCATTTCATAAAATGTTCGGCCACATCATGAAATAATTAAGATCTGGCCACGACATTGACATTGTTATAGCAATTATTAAAAGCTAGAAATAAAGTAACTCCAATTTATTATTATGTATTAATGTTTTTAGATGCAATCTGAACCGTGGGAACAAGCGAAACAGAACAAAGAAGAGCGAAAACAGAAGCGGAAAACGCGTAAAGAGCTGAAAAAGATTGATCCCGAGAGCGGAAAGAAACGAAAACGTAAAGCGGTGACGCAGGAGGAGTTGAACGAACTCGCGGCAGATATAGCGCTCATGAAGAAGCTGAAAAAGCGAAAAATTACTGAAGAACAGTTTGATCAGCAATTTGAAGTTTAAAGAAAATTAAATAGTTTATATTATTATGACCGTTATAATTTTACTGATTATTTTATACCATGTAATTACCTAACACGCCAGTTTACGAGTCCGTAAGGCCCTAGCCAACTTGCTTTTCTGTTAGCGTTCACGCCAAACGATAATCACAAAATGTATGGCAATGACATTACCTGCGGAAAAGTCACGTGACCCACAAATGTCAGTTCCATGCATTTTATCCGTAGCGTTTGACGTTAACGCTAACAGAAAAGTAACTTGGCTAGGGGGCCTGATGTTATTTGGGAGGGTGGGGCTAAGGGTTGGAAATCAAAAATCTAATCTGAAATCTACCAGGACTTAAGATTTGGGGCGGGGCTTCCGCCCGCTGGCCCGCCTTCCCCTCCTTGAATCCGCTACTGCAAGTCAGAATGGCCAGCAACAAGTGTTCTAAGTATGATCTTCTATTGTGTTTATCGGTCTCAGAGATAGTGGAACCGTTTATCCATTTATTTCGTCATAAGTTACGTTGTACGGTTATTCATAGCCGTGCGCGTGAATTCATAATGCGCTTGCGCCGAAGCTCTGAGATAAAAGCGTTATGTCAAATCTCGGGTCTTCGTGCGCCTTTTGCTTATTACTATCATAATAGTAGTGTATACATATACAATAAGGGCGAAATACACAGACCGTACTTTTTTCTTGGCTAAGTAAGCGTTTCATTCGAATACGAATATTATTTGTATAACATTAAGGTTCATATTCGTATGAAACGCTTACTCTACTATCCTAAGTACGTAAAATGTGTGTCCTGTAGGGTCTATCATGAGTTTTTTTGACGTATAGTTTCGTTAACGTAAGCATATTTTGATTTTAAAATACAGCAGTCCTGGAACATTTTGATAAAATTTTATACAATTTGCACATTTTAAAAAATACAGTGAAATTAATTATTTAATTTATATAAATGTTGTGTAACAAACGTGTATTTCCAATTCAAAATATGCTTACGTTAACGATACTACACGTCAAAAAAACTCATGATCGAGGTACTGCTTTGTGTTAGGGATTCAAATAATACGACCAATGAAAATAGTAAAATAAATATATATTTCTGTTCAACTTACGCAACATTAATGATCTGAGTATTACTTATCAAAACACAACAAGGCACTTAACACCTATATTTAATATAATATTGTCAATTTTTATGTAAAAGTTATACAATTTTTTAAATTAGCTCTGCAGCATTTGGCACTGTAACAATTAGCACCGTACTAAGGCATATATAATCTTAGATTGTATAAAATTGGATTACATTGATATACAATAAAATTGAGCTTATATTTGTTAGATTTTAAAGAGTTAGAATAACAATGTATAGGTATAGATTTTATAAATTGAAAATGTTTTACTATACGACTTATTGTCAAACATTTTCCAGGTGTGAGTTTCTCGCGTTACCCGGTAATTTTACAATATAACCGGTCAACATTTACAGACTAACGTAGGCTTAAAATATTACGGAGCCTTGATTGTCTATCTTACGAGATAACATCATAATGTAGTCAAAGTATTGATCAAGAAATCGCGAGAATTCGTGACATTTCATAATACTTATTTAGGTACTTACAGATGTGTTCAGTTTATACATTTCATGGTAATCTTCTCTGCGATTGGCTGTGACTAGATATTTTATTATTAAGTTTTTCTCTAGGCATATATTCCCGTATTCACGAACATTATTATGGGGACAAAAAAATCATTCAAATATGAACATTGTGTGTATTATATTAAGGTTCATATTCGTATGAAGCGCTTGTTTATATTCGCTTATATAAATATGAACCTTATTTATATACATATAATGTTCATATTTGCACGAGTTTTGTGTACACTGCGTTCAAGACCTCATAGTTAGTAATACCCAAGATAGCAAGTATTTCCGACTGGCACCCAGTCACAGCCATAAAAAACCCATACAATTAATTACAAGTCATGACAAGAAACCGTCATATCATTATCTAGCACCAAATTATTTAACATTCTACATACGTTTTCTTAGATGCACTAAATGACACTTGATACTACTTTTGAATTCAATTTTCAAGTCTTTCAGACTATCCAGTGTTTAGTGTTTATACATTCTAAGACAACGTATTAGTTAAAATTGTGCGTCATTATATTTTACTATTTTCAGTTTTCGTCGTGTCACATTTTCTAATCAAAAAAGGAGTAGATATATTTACATTAACGTGAATATTGCGATTTGATTCTAAACTCGTTCGCTTAAAGACAGTTTCTTTGAAAAGAGTTCATTTATTAGTTTAAGGAGGATATTACACTATCAAATACATATGATCATTTTATCTTTTATTTAATATTTAGTAGGAAGGATTTAAAAAATGTTTAAAGTCGATATGACTCATAATATGTCTATATTACATTGTCATAGAGTCTGGCAAACGAAAGCTGAGCCTCAGATTTAATCGAAACTTTTTACATGGCAACATTCTTTATAGTGTTATTTTACCAGATATAGTTTTGATACTTATACTTAATAAATATTTCGAATTGTCATATTTAACCTTATTCGCATAATTATGTAATAAATGGTTTATATAATATGTATAGAATCTATATAAAAAAATAATCTACGTAAAATTAAAACCAATTAAAACATAATTACGTACCTATTTTACTTACGTTCGATTTTTCAATCGTTCGTTAACTTTTTCTGAGGAATAGATGTGGTTGTTTGGCATCTTTTGTGTAGAAAATATGTCAAGCCAACCACCGCATTTATTTTTCAAACAATTTAAAAGTCCGCCCCTAACATATTATTTGTTGTCAAGTATCAACACAATTTATTCCTACTGTTCTTAGTGATACCATAATGTGTTTTTTTTTTAATTTGCCGCGCTTTTTCATGACCAGCTTTCGTTTGCCAGACTCTATTACCTATGACTCAAAGATCATATTTAAATATTTGACAGTGCAATATCCCCCTAACTGGAATAAACTGCAATCATCCCAATATTACGTAAACTTTTTTATATTTAAACAAACGAGTCCAAAACAACGTTACACATAAAATACATTATTAATTAGGGAAGCGTCTAAAGCGGTGGTAAGAAAAAAAAACACCATTACAAATTATTTAACGTCAAAATATTAACAGTCGAAATCATAACATTAGGGGAATCGCCCAACGAATGTGACACATGAAAAACATACCCTGAAATGTCGTTTCTCTTTGAAGATTAGTCTGCCTGATATCTGAAATTCTGACCACATTTCGGGTCAGTAAATCTGTTATCAAGCCAATTAAATCGCTTGATTTGAGATTTGACAGAATATTCAATTGAGTAGGCTTTCAGAAATCATAACATTTTTAAATCTGAGTAAATCATTTCATTAGCTTGTTTCATCTCTCACATTCGGTGGACAGTTCGCCTTCTTGTTGATTATAAAATTTACACTAAGTACATTAAAATAGCGCGTATTTTTACACAAAAGGTTAAAAAAATGCTAAGAAAAACTCGATTATGAAAAAAATACAAAAGCGTCACGTACAAATTGGAGAAGTGGGGCGAAAGGACCTATTTTTGACCATACTTAAATTGATATCTTTCGTTTTGAAATATTTCCGAAGATACATTTTTAAGTATGAAAAAAATATGGGCCCTACCGTAATTTACACAAATATTCATAAAGGTAAAATCAAGCATTTTTTCATACAAATTCATACATTGCTTTGTCATGATACTAATACGAACATCTAAGTTTACGCCATCATAAATTACATAAGAAAAATAATTGTCGTAATAATACTATTTAAAATTTAAACTATAATACTAACTGTCAAGGTGACAGCGCGACTTACTGTCAAATGTCAAATTTCATAACTGACATGACTAGCTGCCAAGGACCATAAAATGTATCCAATGATATGAAATTAATACTTTAAATTGTGTTAATTGAAAACCGCGTCCTTTTGTTGACAATCCTATTAAATACCATTATATTTGTGAGAAAAGAAATACTAAATACTCGAATGACGCGCTGGTGTGTTAAAATTCAAGATGGCGACAGATTTCGGCGCCAAAATTAAGAAAAATCTTACAAATCATTTAATAAAACAGCAAACTTATATTAACTAGAATAGAATAATAGTAGAAAATTATTATTAATAATGCATTGAGCCAGCAATTTGTTTAGAAGCGTTGCGCCTTAAGTTATTTGAAAATATAAAAGATATACAAAAGCACCAAGTTACTGGACTCTTAAGCCTAACTTACTTCCACTTCGAATTAGACTTTTGACATCACTTATGAGGGCAGTTTTTTTTTTCATTAAATACGGTAGCAATTATTAACACCTTTCGTTGTATAAAGAAATAATACAACCCCAAACACTGCGAATTTAAGAAAAAGTAAGTTTCGATTTTTCGAAACATTCTCCCGCCATCAAAAAGCACCTTTTCTCTCGTCGCAGTACAGAAGCGCATGATTTCAACCGTCTAATTCGAATTTAAAGCCTTATCCACACGGGTTTTCATATTTTATTGACAGTTTACAATATAGATAGTGGGTTTATGAGAAACATGTGTGAACTAGGGTTAATTCTCGTATTATACGAATATGTAATCATTTTACAATTTCAACTGATTAGTAAGAACTATTCGACTCGACGGAGAGGACGCATCGGGTATTAGGTCGAAAATAAAAATAAACTAATTAAGAAAATTAGTTAAAATAATTGGTCCTACTTTATCGAAGGACCAGTATTTTGTGTTAATCAAGTAGACATTGAAATAAAGATAATAATAAAATGAAAACATAAATTATTTTATCAATTTTAATAAACGTATTTTTCTTACATATACTGTCAAGAAACTCTTACCTATTACCGTAGCATCTGTGATTTTATAATATACTGTTCACATATTCGTATAACACTTTAAAAATAAATAATAATATCTTAGTACTACCAGCGACGTTTGTGTGCCTACGTTAAAATTTATAATTGATTTGTTCCTACTATATTATTCTGAAATATAACATTTATATATATATTTAGTTATTTCATCTTATTAGTTTCACAATAACTCTTGCCAATGCTCTTTTATAATATAGAAAAATGTAGCATGAGCACTATAGAGACGGGTTTTGTCGACGAAAGAATATTATAGACAAAATGACAGATTGTGAGAAGATTATTGCCCGATTTAATCATGGCGATGCTACAAATGAAATTAAGAAATGTTTATATATTCAGTTGACGGAAGTCTACAACAGAAGAGATAACGAGTTGGATAGAAACAACTGCAGTCTATTCTTGGCAGAAAATAGATCGAATTGATGATGCTACGCGTGCTGTTTATTCTAATCATTTTGAATATAGGTAGCATGTATCCTATATGTTTATCTTAACTATCGTAAAACTAATTAAGACGGCAATTAATTGAATATAACACCGGTAGCTTTGAAACTTAGGCCGAGATAAATAGACGTTACTTAGCACGTACTTTGGCTAAGCTATGTTCCCGTCTCTGTCTTGCTTGCAAGTTGCGCGACAGTGACAACGATACGGCTTAGCCAAAGTACGTGCTAAGTAACGTCTATTTATCTCGGCCTTAGTTTTTTTCAAGAAATCTTTGTGACGCAATAATAGCAATACCAAGGTGATGCGTGCAAAATTCACGTAAGGTTAACATAACAGAATAACTTCACAAGTTTTATATGCAGGGTAGTCAGGTATTATTTGGTCCTTTGGGAGTCAAAAGTACAACACACGGTCGCTTTTTAAACCACTTGGCTTGACCATGTAGTTAAAATTTTCAAATATTTTATTAATAATAAAAAAAAAAACAGATTTAATATTTCCGCCATTACGACGTACAAGTCTAAACATTACAGCAAAGGCCGGCTAAAGGCTATCGTGCTAATTATTGTCGAGGCACGCAAAATATACACCACCAATTAATAGCATAAACAAATGACTTGTGACGGTAAATTATATAATTAAATGAGTTAAGGCACATAATTTTATTTCGCATTTTATCACTTCACTAAACTTACTATTTACAAAATTATTTATATAAATAAATAGGTGGAGTGCACTGGCGGGCAGGTATACGGCACATCTCTGTTGAACGGGCAGGAGTGCAGGACTTAGCGCGAAAGCGTGCAACGTTGTGTGTCTATATCAACATTTTATAAACAGTCTTCAAAATAATGTTCTTACATGTATGTACTCTTTAAGACCTATTTCTCAAACATTTATTACACATTTTATCAAAATAATTATGTGCAAATATTTCTGCACGCCAGTGTACCCCTATAATTACGAAACAATGAAACTTCAAAACATTTTTTCAAGCTCTTACTGCTTACCCTCGATCCTAATTACAGTAAGTAATAATATTATTGTCAACAATTATTGTAATAAATTCAAATGTAGTGACTTTTCATCATTCATTAAATTAGTCGATATACATTCTAAACTGTTTGTCTGTACTCTGCATAACTGTACAGAATTTATAATCTGTGGAAACAGATTTAAAACAAATATCGACACGTCATCTTTGTGTTTTTCATCTAGTGTTGTATGGACAGAGGGACTTCACTAAAAGTCAAATTCCAATTTGAATCTGTGAAATTTCACAATTTTAAAATCATTTTTTTGCTAATTCCATTTAACTATTTTTATACAAGACACAATTGACCTTGAAAATTGGTAATCAAACACAGTGATGTGTAAAGTCTCTCTATCCATTTCCAATTTGAATCTGTTAAATTTAACAATTTCAATATTTTTTTTTGTAAATTCCATTTAATTATGTTTTTATAACAAAATCGACCTTGAAAATTGGATAACCAAACACAGTGTTGTGTGTAATGGACAGAGGGACTTTACTAAGAATCTGTGAAATTTCACAATTAATTTTTTTTATCGCAAATTCCATTTATCAAATTTTATCTAAGACACAATTTGGGTGACAAAAATTGGGTAAATAAGAATTGATTTTCACAAGCCCCCCTTCAAATTCCCACCAGATTAAAGAACACTAGGTTACCTCCCCCTCAGACCTCGTCGGGCGCCATGTCGTCGTCGTCGTGGTTGTGGTGCGGGCTGGCGGGGGCCGCGGGGCCGGCGGGGGCCGCGGGGCTGGGCTCGGGGGCCGGCGCGGGCGACGGGGCCGGCGCCGGCGCAGGCGCAGGTGCCGGAGCCTTCACCGTGGCTTCCAGCGCTCGGATTCGGTTCTCTTGCTTCACGATCACGGATTTCAGCTTGCGAATCTCGTCGACTAGGTCTGACAGTTGCTTTTCCTATAGTAGGAAAATATTGAGATTTCAGAGTTTTGTTGCTGTTTAGAGGAATTGGACGAGGCTGAATAATTGTAGCACAGTGCAGTAGATACTCTTATAGTGTTTTATTTTTTTTCATGGCATCCATTTGGCAGCTGAAATTAAATAGCACATACCACAGCAGCGCTGGCAGCGTAGCGGTGGCGTGAGTGCCGGCGTGGTCATGACAACGCGCGGGCGTGGTCGTGGCGGTGCGCGGGCGTGGGCGAGCGGTCCTTGTGTCAGTGACACATGTACATACCACAGCAGCGCTGGCGGGCGGCGGCGTGGCGGAGGCGGGCGTGGCGGCGTGGTCGTGGCGGGGCGTGGGCGAGCGGTCCTTGTGTCAGTGACACATGTACATACCACAGCAGCGCTGGCGGGCGGCGGCGTGGCGGAGGCGGGCGTGGCGGCGTGGTCGTGGCGGGGCGTGGGCGAGCGGTTGTCGCGCTCCTTGGCCCCGGCCAGCGCGTTGGCCTTCTTGCTGACGTGCAGCTGCTGCGAGGCGCGCCCCGACACGTAGCCGCCCTGCACAACGAGCGCACGCTCCTGAAGTTTGGTTAGGGGAGCCCTACCTTTTAGCATCTGTCTGTGAATGAGTCTGTTGGCTTTGGTGGAGGAGGTTTTTAAAGTTGCTGTGTTGTTTTATAGATATTTTGATGTAAGACGTAAGATTTATTTACGTTTCAAGTGTATTCGGTCTTCAAAGTTATACTTATTTGTGTTAAAATAAATAACTTTCTAAAATTACGTAAATTCAACAAGCATTTTGAAAAAAAGAATTATCAAAACCCGTTTTGTTTCTGAGGATTAAGAAGTATACATTTTAACTAACTCGACTATAAGGGCCGTACCACAAAAAAAGATAGACACGCGTTAAACGCGAATGCTACCAAAAATAATACGCACTTGTTTTAGCATTAACTTGTCTAAAACAAGTGTGTATTATTTTTGGTAGTATTCGTCGTCTATCTTTTTTGTGGTAAGAGTGTGTATAGTTATTCTATTAGGAAGTTCACGGTAGCAATTTGGATTCAAAATTCAAATGCGGTATTTTGGATCTGTGGGTGCACTATTTACAGACCATAATACCCATATATAGATCAGTATTAGTCTTTCCCATTATTTTTTTTTTATCTTACTAATTTATTATAGAGGTATTTGTTTGTTTGTAAGTTTGTATGTAGGGGGTAATCTCCGGAACTACTGATCCAATTCTGAAAATTCTTTCACTGATAGGAAGCTATATTATCCCTGAGTGCTATAGGCTACTTTTTATTCCGAAATTATGCACGATTCCTGTGGGTCACGCGAACGAAGTCGCGGGCAAAGTGCTACTGTACAATAAATACAAAACTATATATTTAACAAGAAATGTTTCATGATGTTACATTATGTTTTAACACAAATAAATATAAGTATTGAAGAAATAAAAACTGTTTTTTCTATGTAATCAAAAGAAACTAAAAAAAAAAAAAATGAAAACTTAATTACATTTCTCAGTTTGACAACCCAAATACGAATTCCCATAGAAAAGAGTCCCCATAGATGATAAAATATTAAAATCTTAACTTATAAAGGTTAGTAACACGAAAAAAAATCTCAAACTCGATTATAAAGTCGCGGTTAAGGAGACACAACACACAACAGACAAAATCGTTAGAGGCAAGCCAACAGGTACATTCAAGACGACACTCAGGGGTCCGTGGGACCTGAGCCTCTAGCCAAGTTGCTTTTCTGTTAGCGTTCACGCCAAACGATAATCACAAAATGTATGGCAATGACATTACCTGCGGAAAAGTCACGTGACTCACAAATGTCATTTCCATACATTTTATCCGTAGCGTTTGACGCTAACGCTAACAGAAAAGTAACTTGTCTAGGGCCTCTGGGTTCAGGGCGCTCTCGGAATATTGTCTCCTCTCTCGCTCGCACAGAACCATTTTTAACAATGTTGAATGAAAATATGCATTTTTGAAAAATGTAATCTGATAGTGAACTACAAAATAATATTAATTTTACAGGTAAATAAATAAAACACATTTCCACTATGATATCTAATAAACAAACTTAAAAAACAACTATGATCTGTTTCTGGGGTTTGTTTAACTCATGTGTTTTTAATAATAAAATTCGAGTTTATAATATAATAATTAATATCATTTTGTAGTTCGCTATCAGATTACATTTTTCAAAAATGCATCTTTTCATTTAACATTCTTAAAATATATGGTTCTGTGCGAGCGAGAGAGGTGCCGAATGCGAGAGCCCTCTTCAGCAGACCGACATTTTCACGACAGTGTCGTGCCTAGATAGCAAGTATGACGCATTTTTTTTGGTTTTAGAGGGTTTTTATGTTAATTTTTAGGGAACGGAACCCTTATAGGATAACTTTGTTGTCCGTCTGTCATGACCATGAGTGGAGCCACATGCTCATAGAAGGCGCCACTAGAAGTATGCAGTAGCGCCATGATCAAGATATGATATATCTACTATGATGTAATAGCGGAATAGATGGCGCTATTGCATAATTATTTCGGAACCCTTAGGGCGCGTTCCCACCGTGTCGTGACGACAGATAATCGTGTAGTTTTAAGTGTCGTGGCTTATATGTTTAAATGGAGGTGTTCACATTTAGAACGACACAATACGACACAATTAAGATAAATAAATTAGTCGTTACGACATAGTGGGAACGCGCCCTTAAGGCGCGAGTCGCACTTGCACTTGTCCGCTTTTTCATGAATGCAAGTGATTTTTAATGTACACTCGACGTCATTGACGGTCGACCACTTTTCACCCATATGTTCTTAGTAATAAGGGTGAAAAGTGGTCGACCGTCAATGACGTCGAGTGTACATATTGCTTTAATAAGGACATTAACTCACTTAAATTTATAAAAAATGGACATAAATACCCTCTCAAGCCAAAAAACTATGTTGGGTTTGCCCTCTGGGCATGCCACTGTTTCACAACCCTAGTTTCATTAGGGGTTTGATAGAAACATCTGGTCCCTTGATACAACTTGTCGAATATCCCAATTCATTAGTCTTTTGCGAATTAATAGCTTCGTAAATTAGTATATCTGTTTCTGTAAGCCCAAATAATAGTAAATCTTAAGATTTTGCGCCAAAACTATACTCCATTTGTAATTACATTAGAAATTAAAATTATAGCGAACCCTTTTTTAGTTCAACCGATTTTGCCTCCTACGGCCGTACCACAAAAAAATAAACATCTGTTCAACACACGTTCAAAACGAATGCTAGGCACTTGTTTTAGCACTAAAATGTCTAAAACAAGTGTCAAAAACGAATTTGCAATACAAACTGTTTACTGCGGCCGTTATTCGTTATATCACCAACGCAATAAAAGTCAAAATCGGTTGAATAAACTGTAAACAGGGTTTGTTTGTACGTCTAATGTTATTTCGAACAGAGTATAGGTAAATCTCAGAATTTATTTAGTTAACTATAACTTACAAAATTATAAGTTTCACTGCAAAAATCTTCAATTTACTATAGGTTGAGCTTTAATTTTTGTTTTTTATTCCATTTATTTTGTGATATTGTCTCTTGAAGATATTACTGAAGCATTTTTGAGATTTTAACAACCCGAAAGAGGAAGTTTAAAATTAGAACAAAAATAAACGACTCTTATTTGAATTCAAACATCATTGATGGCTTCATTTACATAATTTGTAACCTTAGAATATTTTTATTATAAAAAAGAAAAAAACATGCGATTAAAAAATGCTACATACAACAATATGTAAATGAACCATTATGTATAGTTACAGAGTTAATAAATATAATAAGCAAACTTACCTGTCTGGAACATTATTGCAAAAAAAAAAAAATCTAATTATACACAAAGCATGCCTATAGACAATAATCGAGTAGAACTCAAAACTAAAATGATAAATGTACTGCGTATGCGCATGAACAGTTATTACTTTTACAGTAATAAAATATGACTGGTGAAGATTAAACTAAATCATGATTCGATTCACAGCTTCGTGTGATCAACCCTCAAATAGAGGCTCCAAATTAACGGACAATCATAAAAAATACTTGTCAATGGTAGCGGATCCTAGAGGGCTGCAACCCCCTCAAAATCTTAAGTTCTGATAAAATTTTGATTAGATTGTGGTTTAAGAGGGAACAGGGCGTGAGATTCTCCATACAAACGTATTCCCCTTTTTTCTTCCTGAATAATGGCTCTAGAGTATTTTTTTTTTGTTTCATAAAATCAAGGTCTGCTGTATACATGTCCCTGTCATTTTCTTTTTTTCAGCAACTAATTAGTAAAGAAAATATGACCCTCCAAAAATTAAAAAAAATTACCTATTTTTACCGCCGTTATTAGAGGACTACCAGACAATATTTAGAAATGTTTTTAACATAAAAGAAAATAATAGGAATCGGCTCAGTTTTCGAGGAGAAAATGGGGGAATACGAAACGTCAATCTCGTCAATTTTTTTGTGATATTATCGGTCTGAGCTGCAGCTGTCCCTATCACACACTATTGCCGGCAATAGTTTCTTCAAATACCTATTTTCAAATTCCTCGCAGGCCCTGTCCCTTCTTAATATTTTGACTTCCAGCTCTTGGGCCCCTTCCCCTCTCCAAAATCATACCGGGATGAGCCCCAGCCCCTCCCAAAAAATATTTCTGGTGTAATACTTGTCAACCCAAAGATTGAACTTCAGCAAGGTTGGTTTTTACAAGTAACCAAAGTCTCGCATTTGTCACCTGTCTCGCTCGCACAGAAACATATTTTTTAAGAATATTAAATGAAAAGATGCATTTTTGAAAAATGTTATCCGATAGCTCAAATATTATTAAAAACACATGAGTAGAACTCATGGAGGGGTTCGTGGCTAAATGACAGCCGCGCTGATCGATCGAGGTTAAGCTGCGCTTGCCAGTCCTTGGATGGGTGACCGTTTTTTACACATCGAGACCCCTCCGTGCCTCGGAGAGCACGTTAAACAGTCGGTCCCGGCTGTCATAGGAATATCTTTGACAGTCGTTACGGGTAGTCAGGAGCCCAAAAGTCTGACAACTGGTTTAACATTCGAATACCAGTATTCCCCAATAATTGGGTTGTGGAGGTTAGATGGCAGTCGTTCCATGTAAAATATTGATATTCAGCCGCAACCAGTTAGACTGGAAGCCGACCTCAATCATGTTTGGGAAAAGGCTAGGCGGATGATGATGAGTAGAACTCATCTCAAAAACAGATTATACTTGTTTTTTAACTGAGTTTATTATATAACACAGCGCAGTAGAAATGTGTTTTAATTATTTACAGATTACATTTTTCAAAAATGCATCTTTTCATTTTTTAACATTCTTAAAAATATAGTTCTGTGCGAGCAAGAGGTGACAAAATGCAAAAGCCTAAGGGTGTTTAAGCACTACACGTTTACAGCACGTTTATTCACGGACCGATTTTTTTTTCATACATTTTAAAAAGTGGTGGGGATCGTTCTGCAGACCTATTGGCTAAAAATCCGTACAAAACCGAATACGAATTGAAAACGTCTATAGTGCACAAACGCCCTAAGTCCTTCATTACTAAGCATTTTCTTCTCCAGCCTTGCTTCATTGCTTGGATCCGAACTAGTGTCCTACATACACGTGTCCTGCGCCTGCTAGACCTATGGGGTACCTTGAGCGACATGGTGCAGGGCTCGGCGTCCTCGCCCGCGAGCCACTCGTCGGCCGTGAGGCTGGCCTCGTCGCTCAGCGTGTCGGGGTACAGGTCCTCCTGGAACAGCTCCGACTTGCGCGGAACTGTCATTGATACCACCTGCGGACAGTTGGCATATTGTATTCCTTAAAAAACCGGACAAGAGTACGACTCGCGCCTTAAAGGTACCGAAATATGCAATAGCGCCATCTATGCCGCTATTACATCATATAAATGGTGCTATTGCATAGATACCTCTAGTGGCGCCATCTATGAGCAAATAGCTCCACTCATGGTCATGACAGACGGACAACAAAGTGATATAAGGGTTCCGTTTTTCCTTTTGAGGTATGGGAGACTACAAACTACTGCTACTTTTACTTTCATGCACAATCATCTTGAGTTAGACCAAAGAGCATAGCACGAATAATTTTGACATAATGGTACCGTAAACGTAAGCGAATCTCTATAATTATAGTATTAAAGAGACACTCTTTAGGTTGGATATAGTCAGAATTTCCGTCCGCCACTTTTTATTTCTATGCACGTGCGAAAGCTAGTGGAATAATAAAAGATTGTTACCTGACACAGCCCGGAATTGTTCAATCGGTAGAACTTGGAGATTTCACAGGTGGCCACGTCGCAGCCTCTCTTCGGCATCATGCCGATACCTGGCGAACACCAGATTATACAATGTAACAGTACCTCACTTTGAGTAATTAGTCTATGGAGTCTACCTAAGATTTGGCCTCATAAAAACTAATTCATGCGCGACAGCTGTCATATTGAAAATAGTTAGTTGTTTTCCTCTTGTAAAAGGCGGTTTGTTACTTCAAATCTGCGAAGCCATAGAATTTCCTATCACAAGTATAAATTATGCACCAACATGATTTTATTTAAGCACAATCTGTAAGCCTGTATCTTTGTGATTTTAAAATTTCCGTAGTGTATACTATACGTGTTCACCTCGCCCCCCGCAAAAGGTGGTAGAAAATGTTATTCGGTGATTCACCGCTATACGTCTCCAGGGTTATATATTCTAAGCTCATGATAGAACCTTCCTAAGTAATTATTAAAATAAAATATACGGTTTCTCACCTCTCTGTGGGTCTGGCGTCTGGAAGGTGTTGATGTAATGGACGAACGGCGGCTCTGGCGTCACCTGTAAAAGTTATCCTCTGGTTATTCTGTCAAGTTGTGTCTCTGGAATTACCACTCGAATTTGGAAAATTATTTTTGTAAATGATAGCCAAATTCATGAGGAATAGTATAGTTCACGCTATAACCCTTAGGAGCCGTGCAATGGCGGAAGTAAAAACGCTAGCGCACGTGATTGGTTGTTCCATTCACTTCGAGAGAAGTTTATTCGTTGGTGTCGGGGCGAGTTACCCCGTGTGTTCCCCCACTGACCTCAAAGTACCGTATGACGGAGTCGCCCTTGCCGCACAGGTAGATCATGTTGGTGTCGGGGCGAGTTACCCCGTGTGTTCCCCCACTGACCTCAAAGTACCGTATGACGGAGTCGCCCTTGCCGCACAGGTAGATCATGTTGGTGTCGGGGCGAGTTACCCCGTGTGTTCCCCCACTGACCTCAAAGTACCGTATGTCGGAGTCGCCCTTGCCGCACAGATAGATCATGTTGGTGTCGGGGCGAGTTACCCCGTGTGTTCCCCCACTGACCTCAAAGTACCGTATGACGGAGTCGCCCTTGCCGCACAGGTAGATCATGTTGGTGTCGGGGCGAGTTACCCCGTGTGTTCCCCCACTGACCTCAAAGTACCGTATGACGGAGTCGCCCTTGCCGCACAGGTAGATCATGTTGGTGTCGGGGCGAGTTACCCCGTGTGTTCCCCCACTGACCTCAAAGTACCGTATGACGGAGGCGCCCTTGCCGCATAGGTAGATCATGTTGGTATCGGGGCGAGTTACCCCGTGTGTTCCCCCACTGACCTCAAAGTACCGTATGACGGAGTCGCCCTTGCCGCACAGGTAGATCATGTTGGTGTCGGGGCGAGTTACCCCGTGTGTTCCCCCACTGACCTCAAAGTACCGTATGACGGAGTCGCCCTTGCCGCACAGGTAGATCATGTTGGTGTCGGGGCGAGTTACCCCGTGTGTTCCCCCACTGACCTCAAAGTACCGTATGACGGAGTCGCCCTTGCCGCACAGGTAGATCATGTTGGTGTCGGGGCGAGTTACCCCGTGTGTTCCCCCACTGACCTCAAAGTACCGTATGACGGAGTCGCCCTTGCCGCACAGGTAGATCATGTTGGTGTCGGGGCGAGTTACCCCGTGTGTTCCCCCACTGACCTCAAAGTACCGTATGACGGAGTCGCCCTTGCCGCACAGGTAGATCATGTTGGTGTCGGGGCGAGTTACCCCGTGTGTTCCCCCACTGACCTCAAAGTACCGTATGACGGAGTCGCCCTTGCCGCACAGGTAGATCATGTTGGTGTCGGGGCGAGTTACCCCGTGTGTTCCCCCACTGACCTCAAAGTACCGTATGACGGAGTCGCCCTTGCCGCACAGGTAGATCATGTTGGTGTCGGGGCGAGTTACCCCGTGTGTTCCCCCACTGACCTCAAAGTACCGTATGACGGAGTCGCCCTTGCCGCACAGGTAGATCATGTTGGTGTCGGGGCGAGTTACCCCGTGTGTTCCCCCACTGACCTCAAAGTACCGTATGACGGAGTCGCCCTTGCCGCACAGGTAGATCATGTTGGTGTCGGGGCGAGTTACCCCGTGTGTTCCCCCACTGACCTCAAAGTACCGTATGACGGAGTCGCCCTTGCCGCACAGGTAGATCATGTTGGTGTCGGGGCGAGTTACCCCGTGTGTTCCCCCACTGACCTCAAAGTACCGTATGACGGAGTCGCCCTTGCCGCACAGGTAGATCATGTTGGTGTCGGGGCGAGTTACCCCGTGTGTTCCCCCACTGACCTCAAAGTACCGTATGACGGAGTCGCCCTTGCCGCACAGGTAGATCATGTTGGTGTCGGGGCGAGTTACCCCGTGTGTTCCCCCACTGACCTCAAAGTACCGTATGACGGAGTCGCCCTTGCCGCACAGGTAGATCATGTTGGTGTCGGGGCGAGTTACCCCGTGTGTTCCCCCACTGACCTCAAAGTACCGTATGACGGAGTCGCCCTTGCCGCACAGGTAGATCATGTTGGTGTCGGGGCGAGTTACCCCGTGTGTTCCCCCACTGACCTCAAAGTACCGTATGACGGAGTCGCCCTTGCCGCACAGGTAGATCATGTTGGTGTCGGGGCGAGTTACCCCGTGTGTTCCCCCACTGACCTCAAAGTACCGTATGACGGAGTCGCCCTTGCCGCACAGGTAGATCATGTTGGTGTCGGGGCGAGTTACCCCGTGTGTTCCCCCACTGACCTCAAAGTACCGTATGACGGAGTCGCCCTTGCCGCACAGGTAGATCATGTTGGTGTCGGGGCGAGTTACCCCGTGTGTTCCCCCACTGACCTCAAAGTACCGTATGACGGAGTCGCCCTTGCCGCACAGGTAGATCATGTTGGTGTCGGGGTCGTACAGCGGGAACATGACGCCGTTGCTGGTGTCGATCTCTACCGTCACGATGGGCTCGTTGAGCGCGTCCGGCGTCCGGAGCGAGTATTGACGCTCGGACATGCGACTGAACCTGTAGTGCAATGTTAAAGTTATTGTTTAACTAGTTTCCGCTCGCGGCTTCGCCCGCATTTTTGGGATAAAAAGTAGTCCATGTGTTATTCTGATGTATAAGCTATATTACTGTATTTCATCAAAATCCATTCAGTAGTTTTTGCGTGAAAGAGTAACAAACATCCATACATCCTTCCATCCTCACAAACTTTCGTAAGTACGTGAAGTACCTCCACCTTACAGAATACCACAGAACTCACTGAGGTGAGTAAGGTCGCCAGAGCTCCCGAGGACGAGCTGTGTTGACAGCGGGGGACCTGCTTGTCCCATAAGCTGTCGGCATCATTTTAAAAGGTCGGCAACCGCTTATCGTCAGACGGACCGTACGCCTGTTTGTCACCATCATCTGCCTGGCCTTTTCCCAAATTATATTGGGGTTGGCTTCTAGTCTAACTAGTTGCGGCTGAATATTTTACATGGAGCGACTGCCATCTGACCTCCACAACCCAATTAATGGATAATACCGGTATTCGAATGTTAGACCAGCTGTCAGACTTTTAGGGCTTCTGACTACTCGTAACGATTGTCAAAGATATTTCTATGACAACCGGGACCGACTGCATAACGTGCTCTCCGAGGCACGGAGGGGTCTCGATGTGTAAAGAACGGTCACCCATCCAAGGACTGACCGCGGCAAGCGCAGCTTAACCTCGCAGATCGATCGATCAGCACGGCTGTCATTTAGCCACAAGCCCCTCAAACGTCTGTTTGTCACCATCGTGGTATAGAAAGAAAGAAAGAAAGAAAATGCGTTTATTTGCGTCGGTATGACGCACACGCACATAAATAAAGTAAAACAAAAATACAAAAAAAGTAAACTGCTAGGGAAAATATGCGTCACATCTTCGCAAAACGGCCATCGCTCAGCGTGATGCTGTAACTCACGCACGGAGCAGAGCCACAGCGCTGGTTTTCAGCGAGAGCCGGCGTTGACGTGATGACGTCAACCGGTGCAGCAATTAGTATAAATGTGGAGAACAAAGTATAACTTTACTAGTACATACCCGGTAGTGAACACAAGTCCGTGCTTCAAGAAGATGGCGCGCGACGCCTTGCTGCCCTCGTGAGCTATCGCTTCCGACTCCACCTCGCCCTTACGAGGGTCGATGATCCTGACGAATGGAAGCGGGCACATTAACGAAAAATACATAATATGCACATAACTAAATGTGCTGTTTGAATTATACGGGGTGTAAGTGACAGCATAAAGAAAACGGAAACCATGAGTTCAGTCCCTATTTTGAACCCCTCAGCGTTAAAATTTTGCGTCGGACTTTACAAAATCTGTTGATTTTCATAGGAATATGCTTAGAAATGTTTAAAAAAAATATTCCATGTGAATGTGAACTTGTTTCTCTGACAGACAGATTTTACTGCTCAGCATAGGTGTTCACAACCATTTGACAAGTGTCGGAAATGACACTTGTTCGATTATCTGCTTTCCCAATCAATGGACTCGTAAAATACCGTTTTACGAGTACCGACGAGGACCAATGGACTCGTAAATTGCTAAATAGTGTTTTACGAGTCCATCGGTTCGGAAAGCAGATAATCGAACCATGTAATTTCCGACGCGGAAGCTTCTCCGATTGAACCTATGCTGATCTAAAAAAAAATCTAGTTATGGAGGCCCCCTTTATGTGGAAGCCCCGGGGCTACAGCCCCTGTTGCGCTGCCCTGAGGCTTGGGGTCATACCTGATCTTCTTGTCGCGGCAGGTGGTGAGCAGCTTGGAGCCGGTCCAGTTCCAGCAGGCGGAGTAGATGAGGTCGGGGTGGCAGTCCAGCGTCAGCAGCACCTCGCCCGTGCCCACGTTCCATATCGCTATCTGGCAATGGCAAATAGAACAATACGGTAGTGGCCTACTAATATATTAAAAATAGTACAAATAAAATATTTTATTTCAAAGAAGGAATAGGCACAACAAAAAAGTAAAAGCAAAAATAATAATTTATCACAAAATGGAAAACATGACGCTTTTAAAGTTTTTGGAGGGAGTATCGCTCCGTCTTTGTCGCGCGAAGCGGACGTAGGTGGTGTTACGTCACTAGTAGGTAGTGCCGTCCGTGTCTAGCAAATCATTTTAAAACGCTTATATCTTTGCCAATTTTGTAGATGTTTCATCGGTTTTTTTGGTGTTAATTGTCTTTTTTCAAATAGTTTACAGATTCACAATAAAAAAAAAGTAGTTAACATCCCTATTGGACCGGGTTGTGTAGAACTGTTTCAGAGTTGTTTGTTTGTTTGTGCTAGTCTCTGGAACAACCAGCCGGATACGAAAAATTATGTATATGATAGCTTCATGAGTATAGCTATAGGCTATTTAACATCACGCTACGGCCCTTTGGAGCCGAGCAACGGGGGGAGGGAACACACAAGGAAAACATTCATAGAGAAAAGGTGTACGTGATGATCTCCTTAGAGAAAATGCTCGTAAGTAATGTTATTATACAGGGTGGCAGGTTAGACAGTGGAAATATTTTAAGGGGTCATTGTACTCATCACTATGAACAACTTTTACTATGGGACTAACCCTGAAATCGCGAAAAGAAATCAGCTGTTTTATACATTTTGTTGAGTTATGTGAACATAAATGTATGGAACAGCTGATTTTTTTTTCGCGATTTCAGGGTTAGTCCCATAGTAAAAGTTGTTCATAGTGATGAGTACAATGACCCCTTAAAATATTTCCACTGTCTAACCTGCCACCCTGTATATAAATATATGGCATTTCAAAGGCAAATGACACAGGCGGGCGACGGGCTCAACCCGCGACCTCTGCCATACCGTGACAAGCGCTCTCACCAACTGAACTACTGTGTCTTAAATTGCTTTTTTTCTTCTATCTAGGAGTTGCTAGGGGCAGACCCCTCCTGCCTGTACCTGGCTACGCATATGAACACTACCGAAGAGTAGCATTATTTGGCTGTGCAATCCCGGTCCCCAATCTGCGCCTCAACATTACCTGGTTATCAGAGCCAGCGGTGAGCAGCACGTTCTGCGCGGTGGGGTGCCACAGCACCAGCCCCACGCGGCGCTGGTGCAGCACCAGGTCCACCACGGGCTCCGTGAGCGTGCGCGACAGCCCGCCGTCCGGGATCTGCCACACCTGCGGACGGACTAGGGGGTTGAACACGGATACTGTACTTTTACATCAATGAGATTGACTCTTGCCTGTAGGACTAACATGCGCGCCGCGACAAATTTTGTCGACTGTTTTGTCTCGCTCTTACTCGTGCGAATGTGAGACAAATGCACGATAAAAGCGTCGACAAAATTTTGTCGCGGCGCGCACGTTAAGCGCTCTGGTCCATTTATTTACAGTCTTAGTAGAAAATATAGTGGATATTCGTGTCTGTCTGTTTCTCCGCTTGTTCTTCTACACAATGGATTTTAATGTGGTTTCATCACCATCATCATTTTAGAGAATTTATTCCGGATGGTTTGTGTGTATTAACTTTATATTTATCTTAAATACAGCAAAGAAATCTGGATGTTTTCACGTGTCACCATATTAGTAGATAGCATCCGTGTTAAGCACGGGCGGGTCGCTAGAAATTAACAGCCTTTTTGGAACGAAGTTCCATAACACGGCTTGCGGTAGTTGACTGGTAGGAACATAAGGAAAAAGCGTTATGCCCTCTCCATGGGACTTTCTCTGTCTCTTTCTATTTTATACAAGGCATATGGAACTTTGTTCCTGACTGGGGTTCCCCGACCGCACACGTTTTTTATTCGTGCCTTCTTGTACAAATAGGTCCTTACCTTAACGACGCAGTCCTCAGAGCCGCTGGCGATGACATTGTCATTGTGTGGACACCACGCGATGTCGAGCACCGGGCCCTTGTGCCCCCCCACTAGTGGGTGGTCCGCCGGTATGCGGCCAACCTGAAATAAACGAGAACATAAGTAAAGTATAAATTAAACTGTGTTTTATGGCTGCAGCGACAGCGACAACTTGTCAGATGTCACTATCACTACATTCCGTCTGACGTCACAAATCCTAGATCGCGCAAGCAGTTTTCGGCGCAATTAGAATACAAAAACCCGACATCAACTGGCGGGGCAGTGGCCCGCCAGATAACACCCGGTCTGGTAGGAGGATCCTCCCTTTTCAATGGAGGGACATAACCCCTAGTTCCTAGATTCCCCAAAATTGCTCTACGCTATCGCGAATTTTCAAGGTATTCATTAGTTTATTTTATTTCTAGTAAAGCGTTTCAGTAAGTTAAGCTTAGAATTTTTTGAATTTCCTAATTTCTCTTTCATGACTCGAAAAAAAACAATGTGAACGCATTACCATAAAAAAATACACAATATAATTATCTGTAACTTGCGCGCCAATTAATTATTTCGCGTTGTCTCTGAAAATTATGGGCGCCAAAACTTTCACATGCACTAACGACCTAGAGAAAGTCGGCCATCTTATTCACGAAAACACGTAATTAAACATTTTTGGCGCCACAACTAGAGTATAAATCGCTAGTGTAGGTTGCAACACCGACGACATTTTGAAACATAATATAAATTCATTATATTGAATACCTACATACTGGCTGCAAGGTGCATCAGTTTATTTTACTTTATTTTTAGTTTCAAAATCATTTACGAGCAAAGATAATAATGTACTCAAATAATTTTATAGTAGCACTAAATCCTAAGCTATCGCATAAACTGCAGTATTATATTTACGAGCATTAAAATAATGCTGTGTACTGCCAATATAATATCTAACTTGTTGGTTTAGGACATGCTAGCAGACAAGACAGAGCTAAAGAGCACTTTCTTCAGTCTTAAAGCAGCTTATGGACCAAAATAGTTCTTGATTCCATTCCATCTTGGATCAAAAACTATTTAGGTCCTTACATATTTTACACGAAGTTACTGCCACCTGACCTTCGCAACTCAGGATGAGGCTAACATCGTAATTTAATATGACAGGACAGTCGTGGTCAACTACTTCATATCTTATGTCCATTAGTACAATAAAGAACTGCATGAAAACTGAACAAGTTGCGTATATTATATGGATCAGCGTCCAAATGACGCGTGTATTCGTAAATCGCAAGTTTTCTGACAACATTGTATAAATAGGAATTCCTAACAACATTGTGGATGGCCGGAATAAATATAGGTTACGAAAGTGAATATTTTTAGGTTATTTCATATAGAAACAAGAACGAGACGTCTTTAGAAATATTAGATAATGTGAAAAAGAATATGGGAAACCGATATCGGTTAGTTGAACCTGTGGCGGATCAAGGAATTATTTTGGAGAGAGGGGGGCGGCTGGGCTGAGGACTCATCAGATATGATTTTTGGATGGGGGGTAAGAGGTAAAAATCAAATCACCAAATTATTAATCTATTCTGAAATCTGACAGAATTAAGGGTTTGGGGGGTGGGGTGGCGGGGGGGGGGGTTCAGCCTTCTAGGCCCCCTCCCCATGCTAGAACCGCCACAGCGGGACACTCATATTGGTTAGTCGCACCATAGTGTTATATTATTGTCTCCGTCATCCAGGGTGTTGTAAACTGGACCCGCATTTGCGAAATGAAGATAAATCAGCGGCGAAATCAATTTCGCGATAAATTGTATCGTAAAATGTAAATGTTATCAGAATTTATTTAAAGGGAACCACAGTGGATCAAATACCGAGGCTTAAAACAGTGGTCTCCGGTTATATGAGACTAACTCTTGCTGGGGTAAAAATATTAACCGGTCAGCGAGGTTCTTAGCGGACCCGGCTGATATGTACTACAATATTATCTCTTGTGGAGATTATTAATGCCTACCGTGTTACCTTCTGCAGGCGTAGTATGATATGAGTACTATAGAAACGGGTGTTGTTGACGGAAGAATAGACAAAATGACAGATTGTAGAAAGATTTCTACTGATCTAAGCATGACGATTTTAATCGAGTCAGTCGACAAAAGTCTACAACGCCAAGCACGGGTCGCTGCGTGCTCTGGCAGAAGAGATTTAAACGATTTGAATAGAAAGAACTTTTTCTGTTCTTGGAAGAATAGATGAAATTGGACATTGAATTGATTCCACTTTCATTGTGAAAACTGCTAAGCAGTGGAATGCGCTGCCCGAGTGGGTGTTTCCCAACAGTTACAATCTGGGTATCTTCAAGTCACGAGTGAATCGGTTTCTTTTAGGCAAGCGTGCTCCATCGTAGACCGCATCATCGCTTAACATCAGGCGAGATGGCGGTCAAGCGCAAGCCTATCGTAGAATAAAAAAAAAAAAAGATAAAAAAAAACATGCTAAGTGTGCTATACGATAACAGCGCATCTTTCTGAGTCGTGTCCCTGTTCCCAGCTACATACACTCGAACTAAACCACCTAACAAATCAGTTGGAAAGTATCCTAGCAACGCAAGATCGATATTATCTCCAAGTTTCAGGTGTACCAGATTACATCACACTCCGTAACATTTGATCAAACGTTTGTCCGAATATTTATGCGTTTCGCCGTGTTCCGAGTAGATGGCAGGACGCCAAACGGCCATTATTATTACAGTGCGAATTCCCTGAGTGTTCCGGACTGCCACTGTGTCACAAACTGGTAGCTAATGGTACTGAATGAGCGTTTGGCACATTAAGCCGGTAATTATTCAGAACCGTGTCAATTTCTTGTTGTATATTTGTCGAACAACGTGATAATTTGAGTGTCAACACAACCGCGCAAGGTCCATGCTAAAGTATGAAGTTCATGATCGCGTCTCTGGAAATTCAGAGTTACCTCAGTAAATACCGTGAGGGATTCGTCTGTACTATTACTGAGTTTTTATGTAACAATCCATGACTTGTTTTGTTGTCCATGCGATAGAAAGAGTCACCGACTTCTGTTCTAATTTGGCAACAGTCTGAGCAACTCCAGATATTCGATCCAATGCTGTTCGGAGTTTAGAAACAAAAAGAACACTACTAAAAAGAATTGATTAAAGTTTGTATAACAATATCTAGTGCTTAATAGGTCTGTTTTTAGCTTCCAAACCGCCAAGAATGTGTTCTATTAATAAATCATGTGCAGAACAATCAAACGGTTGATTTATCTTCATCGGGAGCGCGCACGCAGGTGCGATTGAGACGTGTGACGTTTTATTGCAGATGTGGTTTCGTGAACACGTGGGCATGTCACACAGACAGTTGAACGATGTTCGTCTTTCAACTACTTCTACTGAGCGAGGGAAATGACCAGCCCTCGTGAATGAGGTCAGTTTTTTGCGGTGGGTTAAAAACTCAATGAGATTTGGGTTCTCGGAAGTTTTTAAGCTAAATATTGCTTGTCTAGAAGAATCTATGTTGATATCTTCTTTCTTTACATGATTTGAAGACCATACAGTCTACAAACTTGCAATTGTTAGCCGTTTAGCCTACTGACTGACTTCCTGTAACACTGCCGAAGAGATCTCAGAGGGATCCTGATGCGCAAACAAAGATCAACTTCCCCTGAATGTATTCCAAAAGGCATCATCGAGTATTCGATAACGGCGAAAGTAATCAATAGAGATGTTGAATATATTTTTTTTATTGTGAATCTGTAAACTATTTGAAAAAAGATAATAAACACCAAAAAAACCGATGAAACATCTACAAAATTGGCAAAGTTATAAGCGTTTTAAAATGATTTGCTAGACACGGACAGCATGCATGATAAGTGACGTAACACCGCCTATGTCCGCTTCGCGCGACAAAGACGGAGCGATACTCCCTCCAAAAACTTTAAAAGCATCTATGTTTTCCATTTTGTGATATTTTTTTTTTTTTTTACTTTTTTGTTATTCCTATTCCTTTTTTGGAATAAAATAATTTATTTGTACTTTTTTAATAGTAGTCCACTACCGTATTCCTTGAGGTTGCCCCAATATTGCAATGGCTAATATGGTTGTTATCGGTTGCAAGTCCATAATTATGCAAACACTGCTCATCTGAACAAGAGCGGTTGAGCTACGAATCCCTCGATTTCCCTACAGCTATACTGACTTATTTGGTAGTGTTTACGATACGGAAAACTAATATGAAACATATACGCCATCGTGTAATACCTGTGCATCAAAATTTTGCTAATCGTGTTACACACGCCGACCATTGCACACGTCGCTATGCTTTTCTCGGCGTGCGTAGGCGGGCCCTCGATTTCCGTCTGCCGAATTATTACCCAATACACAAACATACATAAATAGATTCCTTAAATAATAACGTTTAATTATAGAACGTTTGAACATTGTTTTGTGGATGTATTGAGTTGTACGTGAAACGTATGCTATGCTATTCTTTTGATATATCAAGGGCGATTCGGCTCTGGTGTTGTTATCCGGATTTTTAGCGTCCTCTTCGCTGAGCCAACTATGGAATGGAGCCACGAGTGAATAAGCCAGTCATTAACTGAATTCAAATTAACGGACTATAGAAGCATGGTTATAATTGGTTAAAAACCTCTTCGTATTGTCAAAAAACATCGTATTAGTAAGACTTTCTTGTCAGTATTTAGCGTCAAAAATCATCTGGATGTAGAAGAGGGTATTTCTCCACAGCTCCCACACACTCGATAATTTATCGGTCTCATGTAGAAATGTATTGTGTTCCTGCCGGCCTAGCATGACCACGATAGAAACGGGTTTTCTACCTTACCTACCTTTCTACCGTTTCATTCATAAAACGTAGAAATGTTTCTACAATCTGTCACTTTGTCTATTTCTATGTAGACAAAACCCATTTCTATCGTGGTCATGCTAGGCCGGCAGGCGGACCGTACGCCTTTTTGCCACCATCGTCGTATAAAAAAAACCCTAAAACATAATTTGGTAAAGATATGGGTCGGTGGTCGGAGTAGGGGACAAATACTGGAACGAACCGCAAAAAAAAACCGGGCAAGAGCGTGTCGAACCACGCACAGTCTAGGGTTCCGTAGGAAGAAGTATTTCAGTCTTTCAACTGCAAACATAAGTTTGTATTTCCTAATATTATAATGAAATACAAAGTTATTTTTGCGGTCAAAACTGAAAATATATAGTAATACAGGTTATTATAGCGGCTTACAGAAGACATCTACCTGTGAAGTTTCATACATATTGGTTATGAACTGTAGATTTTACGAGGGTGTGACAGACGGACAGACAGACAGACAGACAGACGGACATGACGAAACTATAAGGGTTCCTAGTTTTACTACGGAACCCTAATAACGAGATAACTTTTTTCTTTTACTGTAACCAGCTTCCAATTTATATTTAGCATAGCTTTCCACACCAGTATTGTTATTGTATCGTATATTTTCTGATAACATCAGTTAGCCGAAACAAACTTCCCACACCTGCGTTAGCAATTTGTATCTAATAGTAAAGTTGGCCAAGCCGGTCACCAACATTGGATAATCTAACAAATTGTCTCGAATCATGGTCTACTAATAATAACTTGTAGACTTGTAGTACAATGTTTGTAATACCTAAATATAGGAACGGATAGTCATAAACAGTAGTCTGATAGCCAAAAAGTAGCCATTAGTCGTGGTATTATCAATGCGTCTTGTATGGTGTACGCATTGATTTGTACGTCCGAATAAATCTGAATCATCGATGCGTTGATGAATATTTTTGTATTGGCATGTATAATGATTAATGCAACACTGAAAGTTTTGCACGCCAACGCATCTACTTTTCATTTTGTCTTGCTTGTATAGAATACAAATACAAAAGTGAATTGACAAATATGGAAGCTTATTTGTAAGATATTTCTTACAATGATGAAGCAAGACAGTGTTTCGGAACCCTCTGCAGAAAATCGCCATTGCGTTGTGGAAATGCCAAAAGTCTCTTTTAGATGTGGTCTTGTTTACAGTGGGAACCTAGAATAATCAAGCTAAAATTATTGAGGGTATCAATAAAATGTTGTTCAAACGACATCACAGAATTCGTTAAAAAATCAAACATGGCTCCGAATTTAACTAAATTAGGGACCCAACTCGATGATAACGTTTGTCTAAAACATCCGCTAGTGTTCCTATCGCTAGTTCCCGTCCACTATCGCTCACAATCCCGCCACATGCTGCAGTGACACCACATCAACAGCAGTCATTACTGAACGGAACTTCTAATCAGAAAGCCGTCTGTCCACGTCTAATCTTGACCTTGTGTGGAATGACCTAATGTATGGGAATAGCCTTGATTGTGAATGAAGATGATGTAAATGTATGACTGGAAAATATAACAGAGCGAATATATATAATTATGTCATACTTCATACTATTGCTTATGAATGTGGAAGGCTCAAAAACAATCCATCCAGGATTGTGTGACAGATAATACGGTTAGAAAAGGTGTATGGAAGAAAAAGGATATGCTGTGCCGACTGCAAATAAATTGGGATAGAAGCAAGAGGATAGTGATGATATCATGCGTTGCTTAGCGTTAAGCATTTTCGAAATAGGTATCTAACAAGAAAGCAGAGAAGTTTCTAGAAATGTAGAATAAGGATTTACGATAAGTTACAATAAAGAAGAGTATGGAGAAGAGTCTAGGGAGCTTTGGGGCCTTATAAAAATGAGTAAAATGGATAAGCGGCAGAAACTAGAAAATAAATTGGTAAAATGGTACCTTGACCACACATGGAACGCCAATTTGGAAGGTTTTGGTAGTCTTAGAAATTGAGACAGAAAAGAAACATTACATAGTGCCTAGTAGATTGAATCAGGCCAGGTTTACCTTTTAAGCTTTCTTTAAGATAGCGAGTGGCGCGTTGTAAAATAAGATCCATTAAAATTACATAAAGTCAGCCCACTCCATTAGACGTCTCAGCTAATTAATTTATAGCAATTAACTAAAATTTATGACATTTAGCTGTAGAAACATTTAGTCAGCGCGTTTCTAGGAATACTATATTTAGGTCAACGTGTGATAATTAATTCGTGGAACATCTTTATTTAGAATAATTTTGAGAGGCAAAACAAAGTTTAATATGAATCAGTCTGGCTTTGATTATTATATTTTAATAAATCTATCTCGGCTATAATAATATTTAATCTATCGTCGTTACCGGGGACGCAGAGAGATATATGTCTTTTTTTTCAGGTCACGCTATTCGAAATTCCTTGTGGTGTGGGATGGGCGGACCCTCTCTCATTCGCTCTATTGGTTAGACATACGATTTTATTAATCCAGTATGCGAGCTTGAGATTGAGAACGAAAAGGCAAGCAAGATTGTTCTACAATTTCATAATTCAGGTAGCCTCCTTAGCTATCATCTGATAGCGTGCAAACTCACCTCCCTGCCAACCAAAAAACGTGAGAACGCGAGAACAGAACAGTGTGAGAAACTGCGTCGAATCTATTTTCCGTGCGTGTACGCAATGTGGGGCGGGTTAAATTTACGTGTTTCGTTTATAGATATGTCCAGCGGTTTCCACACGAACTTGACACGTTGGCCTACGGATGCTTAGTTTATTGAGCTTCAACTGTAGGTACCACTGTTGCTATATCGTGTCATTATTCTAATCTGTCTCAAAGCATGATAGGATCCGATGTTACTGGTTCCTCTTTTGACCGGATGAGACTAAATGAATTGTTAGTACATGTACCTATTTGCAAAACACAGAGCGATGGACCTAAACAAAGCAAGACTAGTGCTTCTGACACGGCAAGAAAATAATACAGAATGATGTTTTATGTACATAAGTAGAATTTGGTCCACTTATCTAATGCTCCCGAAATTAGGACATGAAAAAAATGTATGGAAGAAAGAAAATAAGGATGAGGTCCAATTCTTCATTACGCTAGTATTGTAGCTGATCGTAAAACTTCTAAGAATCTTTAGAAGACGCTTTAACTCGTCTTCTAAAGATCCTTCTGAATTATGACCTACGTTAAGGACCAAAAGAGCACCCAATAAAACAGTATCTTTACAGCATGTTATTGTTGTTATAACAGCAGCATTGTTTAGAATATTTTCAACCGATGCTCCCGCCGAAGGTCGAAGATTATCCTTATCGGAAAGACAACAATAGTATGTAAGTTTACTGGAATTACGACCGTATTTTATCTATACTTATAAAATTACATGTCTCGACATTCTGACTGACTCATCAATGATACAAAAATGATTGATTGTAATTTCATCCCTAAGGGGTGAAAAAGGGGAAATTGTATATAGAAGTACCGTTAGTTAGGAAGTTACGAGTCATGGAAATTAGTATTTGGGCTCTTCCTTTTAAATAAAGAAACAGGTATTTTGGTGGTTTTGCAAATTCAACCTCCTCAGGAATGAAATGGGGGTTTAAAGTTTGTATCTGTACAAATCTTATAGTTTACATTAGCGAAGCCGCGGGGGCGGAAAGTTAGTAATAGATAAAGGCCATTTTTAAGCGTGACAAGTGTAGTATTTTATGGCCTGTCATCCTATGATAGTCCTAAAGACAGAATTGGTGGTGGTAAGGTTCTACGCACACTGGGCAGTCGGGACATAGAACAGGCCACAAAATAACTAAATAGTTACTACTCTACCAACCATGCTGACAGGCTAATCTTTTTACCAGGACATGAGTTCATATAGCTTGTGCAGACACGAGGGAAAAATACGGAAAGTAATTATTAATACCGTCCTTCTATTCCATACAAACTTACCTAACTTTGAATCACGCGTATTTTACTGCAGTCCTACTAATACTACAAACTGCATACCTACGCATAACCTCTCAGTTTCCAAATGAAGAAGTTAACATAACACTGAACCCGTGCCGAACGGCGCGTACGTGTTCCACGCGCGCCTCAAAGAGATGTCAGCATCAGAGAGGGGGCCCTCTAGGGCCCAAGCCTGCCGGGAAAGCGGGATTGTCCGGAAGGGATACCGCTGACCCGGACAAAAGGGCTAACGAAGGAACATGGGTGGGTTTTAGTCAGTAAGAGTCTGACACTCCCTTCCGCTCCGCCCAGAGCGGGAGGGGTCATTTGATGATTTCCCATCCTCAAAAAAAAAAAAAAAAAAAAACATAACACTGAAGACAATGACTTCATTCATCGGGAGCTAATGATCCTACACCGTCTATAGCCCCGTAAATGGCGTGTGAAATTGAGACTACTGTACCTCATAGTCTTGATGATATAGCTGATAGTTATGAGCATTATTTTATGCTATGTGAATTGCTAATTATGTATTTATCGTTTATCACAAATTAGTATGTAATGTAAATAAGTTTGTGAAGATAAGCTATCTAAATACGTCCGTGCGTAGTAAGGACTATTTGAGGGGGTTAATTATTTTTGTGGTCTGAAGATCAATTAGGATGGTAGGAATAAGTAATTGTTACCAAAAATACTTTTGGAAAGCCTTTTTTATTTCCAATCTTGACCATGTCGTCGTGCAGAAATGTTTCAGTCCACAAAAACGTTGAAAGGTAAGTATGCATTTTTCTTATGACAGTCACCCTATTACAGTATGACATTTTAAAGTTAATTGAATGTAGATATTGGGATCTCTTGTTATTTCTTAAGTCATTCACCCTCAGAGATTTTTCACATGAGAATACAGATAATTTTTGTCAGTTTGGCATCAATATTAACTTTGGTGAGTTTGGGGTTGGTCCATTTTTGCACAACACGGTCCAATTTTTTATAACGGATATCGAAATCAAAAACCTTCCTGTCTCTGAAATTGTCGCAAAACTAATTTTGTTGATTTACAATACGAAATCCACAAACAAGTAAACTAAGGAAGCGACACAACACGTTGAAAATATAATTTGATGACACAGAGGCGAGGCATGTCAGTTAGTAAACATTCACACCGCAGGTTTTTGTCAGTCCATTGCGGACGCCTATTGTTTCGTCCTATCTGTTGTGGTAGACTATACATATTATGATGATATAATTTATGCTGAATGTTCCCTACAGCTCGGAGGAAATCATGCGCAGTTGGATACTCTGATTAAGCTGGCATTATCGTTTTTCATAACGTTACAATGTTACAGATTTAGTTAAGCAACGGTAGCTAGAACGTTTTGCAGACGGCAATAGAAATAATACCAAGACAGACCCCATCAAACTCAAACAATGAAAGGACCGGTTTTTGATACTTGGTTATCAGCAGACAAAACCTAGTTAGCCCTTAACTTAAATGCATCTTGTGCCGTAATCGTAACAAGCTTATTGGACTATATGAATAAAACTGGAATGGAAGGACCCCATTGGCATCGTAATCTGATGACATCTCTGGCGAACTGACAGTGCAAATCGCATATCAGACTATTTGCTTGACAGTTACGTTATGAACGTTACCTATTAACCTATTTACTTGTTACAACACCTCAACAAACACTTGTCATTCCCAGACTCAATATTTCTTGCCGTGATGCGTACGCGCATTGTTTGGAACCATTGTTTATCCGTATCTGTTGCACAATGAACGCTATCTGTCGCCTCGGCGCCGGCGCATTGTTCGATTTATAAAAACGAGTTGCGAAGAAAGGGAAGGTTGTGTGGAGGTTCGATTGATAAGTCTGTTTGTTCATTATGGTTCTGCAGTTTTGCGAGATTCTAGCGAAAACTGCGCGCAGCATTTTATGATATTTGGGTTTCCGATGTGCGGGATTTCGGATTTTGGAGACCACGGTTTGTGTTTAGTGAGAGACAGGCTCAAGTTCGGATCCAGGGAACTCTTATGGGGGTCATGACGCCACTCTGGGCTGGCCATAGGTCCACTTTTAGCGGCACGGTTGTCGTAGTAGCTGACCAATTGGCTGCTGCGCAAGTTGTCGCGAGTTTGATTCCCGCACGCGGAACAAATACACACATCAAAAGTATCTAGGGATCAACATATATTTTTGCAATAACTTTTCTCCTGATTGATATTAATTAAAATTTTCTTTAAGGATTCATCAAATAAAGTGTTTTCGTTTGTCACAGTAACGATAAACCAAGTCACCTTTGCATTAATAAAGAAATTTGCCATTTTCCTAATAAAGGGATTTTTGACATTTGAACCACTAACATTAAAGTTCGAAAAAAAGACTGAAATAACAGTTTTCTTTAAAATTTTATTGGGTAACTTAAACAATTAATAATCCGTGTTTCTACCGCGAACACTAACAACACAAGAACATCGGTTTGGCATACTCAAAATGAGTTCATCCAAATCACGCTGTGGAATGGCCGCCCATGTTCGTTGCAACAACAAAAAAAGGTCTTCTTGCGACTGGATACCCTCCATATTCGGCAGAGCTCTTCTCTGTAGCATATCCCATGCATGCTCAATCGGGTTCAAGTCTGGCGACTGAGCAGGCCAGGGCAGGACATTGATGTTAGCTGCGGCGAGAGTCTGTCTATACAACTCTTGCGGTGTGCGGTCGTGCATTATCATGCATTAACTGAAATAAGGGACCGATTTGCACTTGTAGAGGAACGATGACGTCTGATACAATCGTCTCAGCATAAATTTGAGCGTTGAGGTTGCCTCTGATCCAAATCAACTCAGTTCTTCCGCCGATCCAAATACCCGCCCATACCATGATGGTTCCACCACTATAAGGATGGACTTCCTGGCAGGATTTTAATCGCTGTTGGCGTCCAGGGGTTCTCCAGTGTCGTATACGTCTTGTATCCGGTCTCATACCAAAACGAGACTCATCAGAAAAGCACACGAAACGCCATTGTTCTTCTGCCCAATTTCTGTGTTCAAGAGCCCATTGATATCGAATCCTACGATTGTGCATTGCTATAGGTGGTACCCGTAGCGGTCTTCGGGAATGAAGGTTCACTTCATGCAAGCGGTTTCTGACTGTTTGGTCGCTAATTAAGTTCCCTGAAGAGTGATGAAGCCTCACGGCTAACATCATGGCGGTTATTGTTGGAGCTCTTCGAGTTAAGATTTGAATGTATCGGTCTTGTCTCCGTGTGGTGCAGCGATACCGTCCTCCATGGCGCTCAGCCACGGTACCAGTGCTTCGGTAACGTGTCCAAAGTCGACTGATAACACTCTGACTTGTATTCAGAGCTAAAGCTACAGTACGTTGCCGGGAACCAGCTTCTATCATTCCCACGGCTCTGAGCATTTCTTCCCTGCTTAAATGACGTCGCCGCTCCATAATAACGTTGGTTTTAATCAGTAGTAGGGAAACAGTAGCACTAATAATGTCTTCAATGCGTTGTATGTTTTTATAGGGAAAATATTGACAGCTTATTTTCATCTTTTACTCGAATTTGATTGAGAGTTCCTGATTCAAATTATGAAATGCACCAAAAAGGATCCATATAAATTTATAAAATCATAAATTTATTACAAAACCACATCTCAATCTCAAGAAATCCGCATAAAAATGCTTGATCCCTAGACACTTTTGATGTGTGTATTTGTTCCGGGTGTGGAGTGTTTTGTTCATGTATGTGAATTTTGTGTTTGTAAACGCACCCACGACACAGAAGAAATCCTGGTGTGGGGCAACGTTTTGATAATATTTGAAGCCTATTCTGTGTGGACCTATCTATCTTATTTAACTTGCCGTGCGCCATGTCCATGTTTGTACCGGGCGAAATCTTTCAACTGAATTTTAGACCAGTTCCTTTCAACCGATTGAGCTGAAATTAGGAACGCATTGTCATTTCGATGACAATGCCATTATATGGCACCAAGTAGGTGGTCTCATGATGGAGCTGGGAGGTGGAGGCACATTACCTAATGGAGAAATACCTCCTATTGTACGTATAATTATGTTGCTGTGCGGGCCCGTATCGTATATTCTACTTCGAAATTAAAATTTTGTCTGATTTCGGGCTTTTACGGTAGCATAAATAGCATATATTTGGGTACTGTAAACCCAGTTTCTCTCTCTTTTTTACTGTAATGTCTTAGGTATATATAAAAGTACCTACATACATAAGTACTCCATACGTAGATATGGGTACTCATATAATGTAGAAGATACATTACCTATAGCTCTTAAGACCGTCGACTAATATTTTTGTATTATTTTTTAAGTTTCTCATGTAAGTGAACCCTGTAAGTTCTTTATGAGAATAAATGTCTTAAACCAGGTGGCTATAGGAACTCCTCAACTTATTAACATAACTCCGTCGTGTTTGGGCTCGTTGGATTTGTCTCCTAAGTAGGTACTACAGACCTATACGATGTCCAGGGTCTCATGATGGAGTTAGGAAGTGGTCATTAAAGAAGGTTGTTTTGAAAAATGTTTTTCAACATACTTAAAACTTATTTTGTAAGTACCTAGCTACTTTAGACTGTACTTTCCAAATACTACAGTCTTCCAAGGACATTATTATCTATTTCTATAAATGTTACGGGAATACAAATACTAGGTACATAGCTACAAGGAAAAATAACAAGTATCTAATCCCTATGTACACAGCATACATAACATAAGAATATGTTATGTACAAATCCTCACAAATGTTTATAAATATTGTGATAACTAAATGTTCACATGTTCCTACATAGTTGAGATAATACATTGTGTCACATTAGAAAAATAACCTTTAGAACTGCTTGGACGTGATAAAGCAGGAATTTGTGAAGTTCATGCTAATTAGATTAGTTAATTACCTTTGGCTTTGTTCATTATTTCCGCAAGATATACAGGGTGGCAGGTTAGACAGTGGAAATATTTTAAGGGGTCATTTTACTCATCATTATGAACAACTTTTACTATGGGTAAAAGACCAACCCAGAAATCACGAAAAAAAAATCAGCTGTTCCATACATTTGTGTTCACAAAACTCAACTAAATGTATGGAACAGCTGATTTTTTTTTCGCGATTTCAGGGTTGGTCCCGTAGTAAAAGTTGTTCATAATGATGAGTACAATGACCCCTTAAAATATTTCCACTGTTTAACCTGCCACCCTGTATATTTAAAATAGTGAACTTCTGCTACTTGACTACTTCTATGGTTTAATGGTAGCAAGCGCGCTGAATCGGGCAGATATAAATTTTTATCATAAGGAAATTTTTAGTAGCAGCCTGCAGTTTGTAATTAATGTGATTGTGAACTAGGGTATCAGATTGTAAAGGTTAGAGGCAGCAAAATTTGAACAGTCAGTCAAGTAATAGGCTACTGGCTTGACTGGCGGCAAATGTGTAAGCCCGCCAAATCCAGGGAAATCCAGACGAACAGCAGCCCAAGCAACATACACAACACTAGATATTAACATCTTTGCCATACATTAATGTTCACAGTCCTGGGCCCCAAGTCTGTTATTGCAATTGTGTTACAATGGTGTCATAATGACATCATAACTGTCAAAACCTAAGTAAAACCTTCAGTCATTGGCTTAGAGCATAGGTTCCTAACGGGGGCGGTACCGTCCCCTAGTGGGCGCTGGAGCTTATTGTGGGGGCGGTAGCGGGTCCAAAGGCAAATGGTTATGACAGTCAAGGAGTCGCGGCGTACCTTAACTAAATTGAAATCCGACATTAACAAATTGTTTAAACTTTCTAGCCTTAATCATCTCAATGATATTTATGTTTCTTATTGAATTTTTTTTTTTTTTATTATATTTTTTTACTAATTTTGGATAATCGACTTGTCCTTTGCCTTTGTGCAGAGCCCTAGTGCAGGGTGCTCCAGCATACACAAAGGTGTATTGTCTTGCATTTGTTGGTTAAATTATAGTTTTGTTAAACACTTTTTGTATTTTTAATTATTTAATAATCATAACCCTCAGCCACGACCACGAGTAGCACAATTACAGATGAGAGAGGGTATTAATTTTTAATTTGTGATTATTAATAGATAGGTAATAGACAGACATAAAATAGGTGTAATTAAGTATGTAAGGGGGGCGTTGGAATTTATTTTTCTTGTAAAGGGGTCGGTAGTCCATAAAAGGTTGGGAACCTATGGCTTAGAGTAAGACTATCTCAAAATTCATTGGTCAAAACGATGTCATTATTTGACCATTCTGACACAATTATGACAATTGTAGTAGCAGACTTGGGCCCCTGAGTCATTGTAATTCACTTTCATCCGACTATCTGCACTAACAGTGTAAAAATAACGAAACAATCTTTATTACACTGATTATCATAATACAGACTTAGATACAGTGAGTGAATTACAGTAATTATGCACTAATTTGTGATCAATTAACATTCATGTAATTATAATGAAACGGTACAAAATAATTGTTTAAAATTTGGTATTATCTGTACTAATATTATAAAGCTGAAGAGTTTGTATGTTTGTTTGAGTGTGCTGATCTCTGGAACTACTAGTCGGATTTGAAAATTTAATTACTTGCTAACAATCGATTTTACCTTATGCAGCAAATAATGCTGAACCGACCCGCATAAGTGTATAACACGCCTTAAGCCTTGGATCATGCTCAGGCAAATGAGCGGCTCATTTGGCCGAGCCGCTCATTCGTCTGAGCATGCTCAAGTGGATACAAGGCTTTAGAAAGCCCATGTTGAGCAGTAGGTATACAGGCTGTTACAAATATAAAATTATGTAGAGGGTGTGTACCTATTTTTTTTCTAGATCACTACTAGAATACAAAAATATTCTGCAGCAAATTTCAGCAACCAGTCAACTGTTAATTGTGAGTAATGCTTGAATTTAGAGTGTTCAGGATACACCCATAGACTTGAACATGATAAGATAATTTCGACTTCCTCTACTATTCATAAAATGTTTAAGCATATGATAAAGCTATTGAATACTGGTGACATTTTCTAGTTAGACTTAAAGCTACTCTAAAAACCTATGTCAAAATGAGCGTTGAAACATTTGATAAAAGCCATTCTTTGATAGAAGAAGTGCACATTGCACTAGAACCATACATTGAGGACGAGATTCAGACCACACTTTGCTTTGTTAAGTACGCATTTCATACAAATATGAATATTAATTTTACGGGCTGTACCACAAAAAAAATAGACACGCGTTAAACGCGAATGCTACCAAAAATAACATGCACTTGTTAGTTAAGCTTATCAATTTAATTTTGAAAATGTTACAAATATTTACAAAAGGGAGTTTAGCTATAAATGCTAATTAAACGTAAATTCTTGTTTATAATTAACATTTCTAATTAAACACCTGTCTTTGGCACTATCAAGGACTTATGAGATAGGAATGCAAAGAAATTGAGTCATCAATACATTATAAACAACCTTGCCATTAAATTCAATGACTCCAGTGAAAACTAATTTAACTCATTGAATGCCAAGCAGCAGACAATGGAAAATTCATTGTTTGATATGATATAAACACATAATACAAAGTCTGGGGACTTGCATGGAAATCATGGGGATACTTAAAATTAATTTGCTTTAGAAAAATGGCCTGCTTGCACGATAACTCAGTAAACAGAATTAGCGCTAAACATATTTAAAATCTTATGCCGTCTCTGCCAGCTTCAAACAATTTATAGAAATGCAATGTTTTAAATATGTTTAGCGCTAATTGTGTTTAGTGATTTGTCATGTAAGCGGGCCTTAGTTGCCTAAACTATCATTATGAATTACTTACACTTTTTTATTGGACGATGCTGCATTAAAATTCCTGTCTATATGAGTGATCTCATCATGAAGGGGCATTTTTATGATTGGTTGTGACTACACCCTTTAGTGAGTTTCCATAACTTTATTTGCAATCAGTGGATGGTTTCCTTTACATTTAGTTGGTGTAATATGAGATATCACTATTGTTAATTGAATATTTAATTACCATAAAGTGGATATTTAGACTACATAGATTCTGTGATAACTTGTTTCAATTTTTTTTACCAGATTTTCTTCTTCAAATTTTATGTTTGAAGAGAATGACACAATTGCTAAAAAAACTGCATTAATTCACACTTTCTAAGCAGTAAATCTCGAAATATATTCAGAAGTAGTTATTTATAAAATAACAAAGTGTGACTAAGCATCCAAATATAAAATGTTCAGTAAAGGTTCAGTGTTAAATTAGGAGTAATTTGGCAAATATTTTTTGCATTTCAATCTGTGAGAAATGAATAAACTGTTCAATGAAGTAAACTCACCTTATTGTGTGGCAGTACTATGAAGGCGCCTCCGCCGGCGGACTCGACGATTATAGCCAGAAACTTAGGATTCACCGCACAGAACGTAGAGTCCCAAGAACTTTTTGACACTCTTATATTGTCATAACATTGCTCACGTTTCATGGCCTGCCCATAAACGTGGCGGAATTTAGAACTGCGCACCACCCTAAACGACATCTGTAACGCGAAAAGTAACTCGTTAACAACAATACAAACAACAACTAACCGATTATTTCACTTATAACATAACCTATACATCACTGTGACCTATATTTTGACTTTTTGACACTACGATTTATAAAAGAACTCCAACTCACGTTTAATTATTAAGAAGAAATGATTATTAATACACTTGAAAATGCAATGAAAACATTTGAATATAACACAATTATTTAAAAGAAAATAAAACTGAGAGCTACTAAGGATCGAAGGGAGGACGGTTGGGAAAACGAGCAAACTCCATATTTGGTAATGCCTGCAGCCACTACTTTTAGTGATGATAATCTCGATGGGAAAGTAAAAAATAATGTTAAAATGGCTGTGAATATTGTTTAAATTTATAGAACAATTATTTATGTACTTTAAATAATGATTTTACTTAGTTTCAAGCTATTTTTTCAGTTTACTTAAATAAAGACATTTTGCTATTTTTGAACGCGGCTTTCAAGTGTCAAACTACTGTCAAAATGAGACTTATGGATGCATTCATAAAATAAGGATTTGGTAATGGTATTCTTAAATTAATTTTAATCCTTGCAATACATACTAGGTATGTACATAAAGGTTACATACATACATATTTTTAATTATAATAAAGACTTTTTTTATCTTTATATGGCCGTTCCCAATATTCGATCTATCCCCTATGTACTAGAACTAGAGATTTTTTGATAATATAATATTGTAGAATGTCAAAATTACATATCTAGAGTGCGCGCAAGATGTATGCGCGCGAATGAGGGCACTGCTTGCTAAGAAAAGCAAAAGAAAAGCTCGAATTAAACAACTCGTAGTCGTTACCAGTGTCTCCATGTACACGGTAATTACCGTAGATGCACCGTAATCTGGTCCTATTCTACCGTCAAGGAAAAAAGGTATTACCCTGACCGTGTCAGTCATATGTCACCGTATTACCATTATAAATTACGTTGTGAATATTTTCATAATTTTATACTCGGTAAAACCTTAAAACAAATCTCAATCAACGAAGCTACTCTTGGTTGCCGGGAATCCCTGAATATCTAAACGTCTCTCTCAACTCACACATAGTTAAAAAGTCAAATAATCGTAATTTTGAAGTTGTAGAGGTTTTTGGGTTTAAAATTTCAAGATTCAGAATAATAATGTAAAATTTTGCATGTTTCACATGTTTTTTTTAATTTTCGTAGTATAACATAAAAAATACACGGTAATTTACACGGTAACTTTTAGCTGATGCACCGTAATTTTGTCTAAAAACACCGTATTTTTAACCTTGCAACACGGTAATTTTCGATTTACACATGGAGACACTGGTCGTTACCAAAAGCGGATCCCGATTAGTTCCGATTTTGGCCATGCGCAGACTTATCTTGCGCGCACTCTAGTAAGGTAAAGAGCTGATAGATCGGTTATTGGGAACGGCCATTAAAACACTATTGGTTGCCGGGAATCCCTGAATATCTAAACGTCTCTCTCAACTCACACATAGTTAAAAAGTCAAATAATCGTAATTTTGAAGTTGTAGAGGTTTTTGGGTTTAAAATTTCAAGATTCAGAATAATAATGTAAAATTTTGCATGTTTCACATGTTTTTTTTAATTTTCGTAGTATAACATAAAAAATACACGGTAATTTACACGGTAACTTTTAGCTGATGCACCGTAATTTTGTCTAAAAACACCGTATTTTTAACCTTGCAACACGGTAATTTTCGATTTACACATGGAGACACTGGTCGTTACCAAAAGCGGATCCCGATTAGTTCCGATTTTGGCCATGCGCAGACTTATCTTGCGCGCACTCTAGTAAGGTAAAGAGCTGATAGATCGGTTATTGGGAACGGCCATTAAAACACTATACAGCAAACTTACTTTGGGAACATCCAAATGAGCACTTTCGGCATATTTGGATGCCTTTGGTGTTTGGGCATGATAACTGTGACAACGTTCTCTTCCAACTCGTTTAGCCACTGGGGCTCTTTTAATATTGGGGCTTGTAAAACTGTGTCTTTTGGAATTATCCTGTAAAATGAAAGATAATAAAAATACATGTATAGGGTTACAGGAAATAATATAATATGTACTTAGGTACAATGAAAGGTTAAAAATCTAGTTTTTACGCATGAAGGTAATGCATAACTCACCCTGTCCACAGAATCCACTTCCATAATTACAATTAAATAAAGATTATAGTGCATGTAAGTCAATAAATGAATGTAATGAAACCTTTGAGTAGAATGAAACAGACTGAAGGTAGTTGAAAAAGGGTGAAACTTTTATATTTTAAACTTGTATGTATAGCATTATTAATGTTATAAAAACTTCTAATATCATACATTAGTAGGATTATTTATTTTATTTACATTTATGTACAATTATTTTATAAATAAATTACATACTAAAATATGTATCGGTAAAAGAATTTTTATTTATTCAATAAAAATATTACATTGTTTTTGGATCATCCCTTTTTTACTTTTTGACACAGACATTGACAGCTGTGAAGTGTGATATTTATTTTATCTGTGGTAGTTCTAGTAAATAGAAGAATCGTGGAAATTAGTGATTGCTGATTGCCGAAAATCTGTGAATTTAATTACATTTTATTTGTTTTTGGATTATATTACGCACAAAATACAATGTTTTAATTCGTTTTTGTTTTGAATAGTGATATTTTAAAGGAATAATTATGGAAGCTGCGGTTTCTAAGGTAAGAAATCAAACAGATTTTGATATTCAAAAAAAAAAAAATCAATTCGATTATTTTCTACAGTTTTGGGATTTTAATAAAAACGAGGCCTATGAATGCTACATAAAATGATAAGATTTTGCTAGGTGATGTTTGTTTTCAATACATGAATAAAACAAGATACTTAAAATTAATTAGAATCCAAAAAAAAAAAAAAAAATTGTTTGCTTGCTTTCCTGCTAAAAAAACCCTGGGTATTTCTAGCGGTCAATTTCATACCTAAGGTAAATTTCCTCTTATTCGTTTTACACAAAATATACAATTGTTTACACACTTCCATCTTCACTGAATTTTTTTTATTTTCTCAAAACTGTGTCAAGCACTGGAAATATTAATTCAGGAAAAAGTAGCAACCTTATTGCTTCCTCTTTGTTTATAGTGAGGATTTCCATCAGCTAACACATAACATGATAATGTTGTAATTATTTAGTGATGTCACTCAGTGATTTCTCTTTTGTAATCTTTGCTTCATCTGATGTGTTATTATGTAAACATAATATGATTGTGTGCCTCGTTTTATAAGTACTTATGAATATGCAATTTCTCTTGTAGATTACCATGTTATACATGTCTATGATATTGATTTTTTAGGGTTCCGTACCTCAAAAAGGAAAGCGGAACCCTTATAGGATCAGTTTGTTGTCCGCCGTCAGTCACCGGACCATAAGTGGAGCCATCTGCTCATAGATGGCACCATTGGAAATATGCAGTATCGCCATCTATTTTCATATTTCGGAACCCTTAGGGTGCGAGGCATACTTACACTTGTCTGGTTTTTTATATGACTATGGTGGCAAACAGGCATATGGCCTGCCTGATGGTATATGGTTATTGTAGCCTATGAAATACAACACCGAGTATTACATGCGCATTGCCGACCCTTTGAAATGAGGAATAACTGTGCTGACAGCTTAGGGGACAAGCAGGTCCTCCGCTGCCAGCATAATGCATTCTCAGGAGCTCTGGGGACCTTACTTACCACAGGAATACAACACTGCCAAAGATTTGCATCTTCTGCTCTGGTATTCTGTATAATGAAGTTACTTCCCTAATGGGACTGCTCCAGATTAGAGCATAATATCCCCCTGTGCCAAACCTTCCTTATTGTTGTTGGGATGTTGCAGGCAGAGCAGGAAAGGTTTTGGGAATGCACAAAGGAGATTCCATTCTATACTCATGTTATTTATTAGATAAAGACAGCTTTATCTATACCAATGTTCAATTATGTTTATATGAGCTGATGTAATGATTGTTATGATAGTATAAAATTAACATTTAAATGCAATTACTTTTTAATGGATAATTAAGGTCTACATTACTTTTTAGCGTTCTGTAGGGTTCCGTCACACCCTCGTCAAATGTACAGTTCATAACCAATTTGTATGAAACTTCGTATGTAGGTAGATGTCTTCTATGAACCGCCATAAAGCCCTGTAGTGAAATGACGAAAAATAAAATAATTAGTGGAGGCTCCCATACATGAAACTGAGGGATGAAAAAAAATATTTTCGCGCACCCCTTCATGTGGGGTATCGTTAGATAGATCTTTGAAAATGACATAAAGGTTTCTTTATGACTTTGCTATTTAAGTGCATATTTAGTGAACTAAGAGCTCTGAAAGTCGTTAACAATGGTGTGTCCCCCATGTAATTTTACAACCGCGTTATCAAATAATCTGAAAAAAAAATCCAAGCTTATGACATCCAATAAATATGATTAAAATTGGTTTGAACAAGATACATCATTAATTTTTTGAAATATTTACCATTTTAAGTTTTGAGTCTGTCAACTGCAAATGATATAAGTTTGTATTTCATAATATTATTAGTAGTCGGAAGACTGAAATACTTCTTGCTACGGAACCCTAGACTGTGCGTGGTGGGACACGCTCTTGCCCGGTTTTTATTATTTTTATCAAAATTTTAAGTTAAAATATTCCTGTTATCATCCAATATTGCTTTATCTTTAGCTTGTTATATTTATGACATATTTATTTGGTCTTTTGTAAGAGATATTGGCAATGACATATTATTATGATTAACAATTTTAAAGCAAGTTATACAACATACAACTATTGTTCCATAATAATTTTAAATATATTTATTCATAACTTTTATTTTAAACATTTTAATTAGGAGAATTGCCTTCTACCTTCTATCTCGTAACTAATCAGCCAGGTATTCTCAACCACCCATATAATTTGTTTTTAAAAAAAAAATCCAACATTACAGACTAGTATGTAGGTAAAAATTTATTTCAAGGCCGGTTTTGTACATACAGTATGTTCATTTATCATTTAGCATAGTTTTAATGACTGAAAAATATATTTTCATTGTGTTCTAGTTTATTTCACCTTATCTGTACCTATATGAATAATCGTAATTGCTTCCACCATTTTTGGTATTTTTCCTGTCATTAGGTAATGACAAAAATTGTAGGTACCTACTTAGTTTTTTTTTATGTAGTATAGGTACTAAATTACCTCGTCCTTCTTGCTACTTATTTTTACAATACTCTGCTCCGTATTGATGGATCTAGGAAATGCGGTAAGTAAACTACTCTCAATCCAAACTTTGTCTATACAGGTTGTTTTTTTTTTTGTGTGGATGGCCAAATCCGAAACTGTAAGAAATAGCGAAAAACACCTAAAGAAGTCTTGGGGCCAATTTTGATAAAAACTAAAACTGCATCAGATTTTTAAAAAAATAATTTTCCTAGCCAGGAATCGAACAGGCCGATTATAGAGTTGGAGAAGTCTGAACTTAATCTAGAACAGACCCGATGCTCTCTCGCTACTGATTTAGTAGCGTCGTACACTAAAGAGACTGCTCTTCAAATTAATATCTCGTGGAAAAGCATCATAAGATTCGGCACACGACACACTTCCGTGTATTACTAATTAATAGTTACGTGATTAAATACGTAATAACGGATTGATTATATCGTTATACATTTGACACGGATTTAATCTTTGCGCCTCAATTAAGTTTACGACGCTAGATAAGCCAGTACCGTAGTTATTTCTTATTTTAGGCCAATATTGGAGACGCATCCATAAATATTAGGTTCCTATGCATTAATATTTTTGATACTGAACTGAGACGTCATGTTTTACTGCTTATCAAGGTCATATAATGTATTTAGTCACTATATGACAATAAGGGATCTTGGATATTTGATCTTGATCTTGTATTTGATACTTTGATACGCCTTTGTCATTTATGGTTTCTCGTAAATGTCAAGGGCGTAGATTAATTTGACAGTTCTAAATATTTTCTGTTCTTTTTTCATGACATTTGTAAGAAAAAGATATAGTGTGATTAAAATTAGTTTAGTGCGATGTTCAACAGAATCAGCACCATTATTTTATATCTTTTGGTATTCATAATAAACAATCACAAACTTATGTAATTTATCGCGCTGTCGTAATATTAAGGGGTCAAGGGTGTTTTGATAATGTATTCACAAAGTTGTATAAACAAATTACTTGATTAAGAATCCTACTCATAATTTAATAAAAACAGGTTTTTGATGAGTATTTGAATGTTAAGTTTTTTATTTTTTTCAGGGATATTTGTAGTCATGGAGTCATTATTTTGCTGTCCGTGTCCTTACTAAACCTTTTACACCTAGCTTTGCAGGCTTTCAGAACGTTCGAAAGTCACCTTTGATGTTACTTCAGGCCGCAATCTAAACGATCGACCCACTTTCAGGTTTAAAATCAAGAAATAAATCTTGTGTGAGTTAGAAACTTCTAGGGAGGACTTTTGGTAGAACTAAATTGCTTTTTAGCTCTCCGGGCGGTTTATTTGCCTATGTTCAGAGAAAACGGGCTGGATTTCTATTTGTCTGATTTGCACCACTGCAGCAAAAACCTCAATCTTAATTGGAAGTTTTTCCGTATTCCAGGGTTTCTCTACCTGGGGTCTATGGACCCCTGAGGGGTCATTTATTATGATAATAATTCCAGTCCTACCTAATAAAGAAAGTACCTATTTTTAAAAAAGAAAGTATTTTTAAATTCAAAATTCACTTGTTCTATATACAATTCACAATTCTATACCAAAAAGGTCGGTGGGATTTTGAAAATTTGAAAGTGGTTACAATGTGGTTATGAAACCCTGCCATATTCGATATTCGCCAGAAATAGAACAATCAATTTCTACTATAAATTAATCAACAAAATAGTTCCGAATCAACTCTATTGAAGAATTGAGTGGTAAAATGTCAGGCGAGCACACTTCGATGTAGTTGGTTACGACCACTACTCATTTCGATAGAATCGGCGTGAGTCACGCGGTCACACCATCGCATCGACCTGTCTGATTATTACGTCAGGCGGGTGTTTGCTGAGTGTGTTGCAGTATACATTCTTCATATAATTTGTTATTTTTATGCTTGTTTTATTGGTGAAGTAGAATTTACAAGTGTTTTTCTACTTTGGCTGGTAAAGATTTTTGGATTGGTCGCTTTGCTGTCAATTATGATTATCAGCCTATAGCAATCCACTGTTATTCAGCCTCTCAGCCTCTCAAATTGCACGATACTGAGCTCGTACCTCGGCCACACTCATCATTCCCATCCATCTGTCACCAACCACCCTGCGAAGATCGTTGCTTCACATAGCCTAAAGGCAGGGGCCCAAAAATGCGCGAAACGCCGTAATTCACGGTATAGGATGTTGGCATTAATCGGTATGACCCCCCTTGCCAAAGACTTTGGCTGCGGTATGAGTAAAAACCCCGTAAAAGCCTAAAGTCTTCGGCTGCCATAGCGCTTGGACTCTGTACAATCTACCAATTTCATAATCAGTCAGTACCTCTTCTTTCAACTTAACATCGAATCGTATTTTAACTTTCCTTTGCCTTGCCACGATGACTGGATACAGCCACGATCGACTAGTCGATCGCTATCGCTCGGTTGACCACCGATAGCATAAATACTGAAGGGCAATTCTCCTAATTAAAATGTCCCAAATATAGTTCCGATCTTGCCTCAGTGTCATATTGATGATATTTTATGACATTGGTCATAAATGGTATTGTTCTAACAAACAACGACCAACGTGACCTTATCGCAATGAAATCAAAAATTGGCCAAGAGTTTATCAAAACCAGTCGACATTCTGCTAACATTCTGAACTGGCACATAAACAACAAAAAATATGTTCTCGTACTTAAATATACGACAAAACTGATTAGCCGAATACTATTTTAATATTTTTAATGAATTCAAAATCTAATCTCGGTCCAGTCATCTGTCAGTCATAAATGCGAAATTAATTACGCGAACTGGCCTTCTAATGTTACACTAAACATGATGTCCTTAAAAACTTTTAGTGCGTAGTAGATTTTAGCCATAGTCAAGCATAAACAGATGCGCGAATGTAGCGAAGCAAAAGATTTCACCAAATCTAAGCATTTTTTGCGTCGTGATGTTTGTTTCTGCCTATCTTCATTGGAGCATGGTTTGACGTTTTTTGTAAATTTTCTGTAGTTTTAGGATCAGGGGGTCTAGAACAAATAGGGTTAACACGAGATATTTCAGTAGTAATAGTGTTGCCCAAATGCAAGACCAAGACGAGACCAACCCAGTCTGTGGTCGTGGTCTCGTGTCTGTTGTAGTCTTCACCTTGTGACGGAGTCATCCTTCTTTCATCATTTAGTGCTGGCAATCTTCCATTGCTGGCCACTTCATTCATCCCATTCTTCTAAATTCGGTTTAGATTTTAACTTTAAATTTCACTTGAAATTGATACGTTCCACGACCTGGAACGTGAAAAGCAGTTTTGGGCCTATCTTCTAAACGTAAAGGAATTTCCCAAAAGGCTTTGGCTATTCATCATCTGTTATAGTCTTTATTCAGTTATCTGAAAAAGGCACCCCCTTTTAAATGGACCCCTGAAGCTGATAATGCTTTTAATAAAATCAAACAAGCTTTAATATCTACTCCTATATTAGCTTGTCCTGATTTCGCTAAACCTTTTTCAGTCCATTGCGACGCATCCGCGTATGGACTTGGAGCTATGCTCACTCAAGATTTCGATGGTATTGAAAAACCAATAGCTTATATGAGCAAATCACTTACAGGTCCTCAAAGATTGTAAATATCTATCCTCCATTGATATAGCCAAAGCCTTTTGGGAAATTCCTTTACGTTTAGAAGATAGGCCCAAAACTGCTTTTCACGTTCCAGGTCGTGGAACGTATCAACCTTGGTATTGCACACTCAGTCTTGGTCTTGCTGCAATTACTCTTGATATGGTCTTGCGAAAATGATTGATGCAAGATCGATTTTGGGCAACACTACTTGTTTGCCACCCAAAATAAATCTGCAGCTCTAAACAAATGCAAGTCGTAACTCGTAGGTATTGCCATTTTAATACATACTTGTGATACCTACTAGTGTCGAGATTTCAATACTTTGATGCCGCGTTCTGCTTATTTCCCAATGGTAAATAGCGTGACTTGTGTTTACTACCTATATGTTTATCTGTAATTTATAACCACCTGTAAGTAATACAGCTGTGAACTGCTCTAAACGTTGCTAATTATAATAATTATAAGTGAGTGGCACTTGTCGTACTCATATTTTATTAGTATTATGACTAAAGTTCCTTGTCCATGAGATATTTATGCACGTAGAGCAGGTATCCCTACCAGCGGGGATATGTCAGTAGGGATATATGGAACGGCTGAGATTTTTTACTGTGGTCTACCTAGTATTAAAAGGAATAAGATGAACCTATACTCATTTTTTAACCGACTTCAAAAAAAGGAGGTTCTGTATTCGTCCCGTATGTATGTATGTATGTATGTATGTATGTTTGTATGTGCGCGATTTTCTCAAAAACTACTGATTCGATTTGGATGGGGATTTCACTAACGTAATCTACATACTTTCAGGAAGGTTTTAGTATATAATACATTATGTAATCATTCCTATGTACAAAGTTATATGCATAAATGTACACACTCCGTAGAAGATTTACTGTTGAACGAATTCGTGAAAGTAATCTAACACGGGATGAAGAACTAAAAAGGGAAAAATAAAAAACTTTTTTAACAAAAAATAACCGACTTCAAAAATCCACTACAAAGAAAATAATAATTGTGGTTTCGGAAGTCGGTGGCAAAAAAAGCAAACAAAAACCAAAGCCACCGACTTCCGAAACCACAATTATTATTTTCTCTGTAGTGGATTTTTGAAGTCGGTTATTTTTTGTTAAAAGTTTTTTTTCTATTTCATAATAAATAGACCAGTCTCGACATCTTAACAAAGAAATAGAAATAAACAACGTGTCTGCACCGAGCATTCATATTCAACACAGTATTTATGTAGGTACCTACCTACAATGTTTTTATGAACTTTAACGGTCGATCAAGATGAGCTGAAAATCTACTTGAAGATATGGTTCAAAAGATATAAGAAATATAGTAAGGTTGATGTTCAAGATAAAAAAGTGATGTCTATTATCCGTGCGGATAAAGGATGTGATTGAAAATGGCATCACAGTATAGACGCATTGCAGTATAAACGCAGTATAGCCAGCAACAGTGTGCAAGCGAAAGTTGGCGTTATGCACGCCAGTGGGACTTAATTTGGGCCTCCCACATTTAAAAAAATATATTCATGCCTTGCTCAACGCAAAAAAGGTTGAGAATCCCTGGTCTGTTTGTACTTGTTTCTAAAATATTATAATATTGTTGTTGCAGACGAAACATCGCGCGGCGATGGCGATGCTGGCAGTTTGTCACGCTGGCTCCATGGTGGCAGCCACCAACCTGGTCATCACGCTCAACCCTGAAGACAAGTATGGTCTTGATTTATGAATGCTTGCCTTTATATTATACTAGCTTCCGCCCGCGGCTTCGCCCGCGTTTTTCGGAATAAAAGGTAGCCTATGTGTTATTCCAGACTATAATCTATCTGTGTGCCAAATTTCATCCAAATCCGTCCAGCCGTTTCAGCGTGAAGAAGTAACAACACACACACACACGCACGCATAAACTTTCGCATTTATAATATTAGTAGGATTTTAGGCGTAGAGTCTGCGTTGAAAACTCCTTGCTGGCCAACTGGGCCACGCCACGTTTTGCAAAGCGTGTACATTTTATATACGGTCAATGTGACCGTATCAAAGCGTCAATTTTAGTAGCGCCTTGGCACATCTCCCTTGTTTCTATGATCTGAGATATAGACCTAGATGATGTCCAGGGTCTCATGATGGAGTTGGGAAGCGGACATTAAAAGCTTATTTAAAAAAAAAAAATTCAACATAGAACTTGTTAATAACTATTAATCTCATACAGCATACCATGCGTTCAACCGTTTATATACTCTTATATTTACATCGTAAATAAATAGCCAGGAAGTTAACTGACAGGTGCGACTGCGTGGAATACGTAAGTCGGGTTATAATAGGGGTCACGCAGTGGCGTCATTGATGAGACGGACAGTTCCGCGAGGGAGGCGGAGGACATAATGATCGTATTGCTTCGACTTTGATAGATAGCCCTTTTGTATTCGAATGATGCGAATATTTCCATAAGCTATAGATCAATCAATTAATCAAATATGATTTATCCTATCCTACCTCCTACTAATATCATATAAACGCGAAAGTTTGGTTTCGAGTATGGATGTATGTTCCACTTTCACGCAAAAACTATTGGACAGATTTTAATGACACTTTACAGTAATAAGTATAGCTCATACATCAGAATAACACATAGGCTAGCTATAATTTATGAAGATATCGTTAGGCTTCCTGCGTGAAAATCGGAAATACTTTAAAAATTACGCAGAATTTTGAATGAGCTTTATATTATTCGATTTCCTGAATGTTGTTGTTGTTGTTGGTCATAAAAACCCAGAAAACCCTTCTATGTATCCTAGTGTTACAGCTGAAGAACAGTACCAGCGCATCAAACTCCCGAGCAACTCAAATCCAATAACACTGCCCTCCCGGGGAGAACGCAGGATCTTAGGCTTAGCAGTCGTGTTCGCGACCATCAGTGCCCATTAATTACTATTATAAATTTATAATAATAATAAGGGGCCGCAGGGCACCTTGAGGCGAGGTGACGGGGAGTAGCGACCCCGCGGTACCTGAGTGGTCCAGGGAGAAGTCACAGTTCCTCATCTTCGGCTTGCCTTAATTGGCTGGTCGGAGTGAAAACTGACGAGGAACAGGTTTCCCGCCTCTAGCTTGCCTTAATTGGCCGTCCAGAGTGGAGTCGCTAGAGCCGAACCCCACTGCTCGAAGGGTGGATGCTGAGCGTAAGTGGTGAGTGGGCCAGTGATGCCGGACCCTCAGGGAGCAAATGATCTGAGTTTAAAGCCCAGCAAAGCCTCTCCACCCTTCAGCCGCTCACGTTCCTGTTGCCCCCTTGTTGCGACTCGAGCAACCATTTTCGGGGGGCCCAGTTAGTGAGTTGGCAAGTCTCCGTCTGCCATTATTACGTGTCAATATACATTGTTCCGGCAGGCGCCATAGGTTCCCATAGTTCCCCAAAAACAAACCCACTACCATCCCATCCTTGGGTGCATTTATATAGTGCATACAGGAATAATCGCCAACTGTGTCACCATTAGATTTTATATATTTTAAGTTTGTTGTAAAGGGCCTCTACGTGTTGGTTTCGGCACCACGCACGCCTTCGAAAGGTCCGGGACTTTGTAAAGTCCCGTGCAACAAAAATAAAAAATAATAATATCAGTCCTGTTTACAAACTGTCCTACTGCTGGGCACGGGCCTCCTCCCAGAATGAGAGGGCATAGGCCATTGTCCACTACGCTGACCAAGTGCGGGTTGGCAGACTTCACACGCCTTCAAGAACTTTATAGAGAACTCTCCGGCATGCAGGTTTCCTCACGATGTTTCCCTTTCCCGCTAAAGCAAGTGATAATTAATTTCTTATACGCACAACAGCACAAGACTTCGAAAAGTCAGCGGTGCGTGCCTCGGGGTCGAACTCAAACCTTCGCCGTGGGAGGCGCATTCGTTAATATGACAAGTTGACAACATAGGTAATATGCGACGTGCATTCGTACAATTAAACGTTTTCCAATGAACCTCGTAATTTCACACACTCGAATAGTTTTTCAGTTCACTGCGTTTATATCGTAATGTTGTCGAAACGTCAATCAGCAAGGACGGGCGTGTGCGTTTGAAATTGAACTGTATCGTCTTGGTATAAGAGAGGTTTTGGCATGTGAAAGTGCATGGTAAATATTTAACGCAATCAGGGTAAGGATGACTTGATATAGCGTGGTGCATTAATTAAAAATACATTGATAAGGAACCAAGTTCTGCTTAATTATGGCAAAGTTGAATTTGTATGAGGCGAAAATCTCGCTATGATATTGATGTACAAAACTACCTAAACCGTAGAGGGACTTATAACATGCAGAGCGGCTCTATAATAACAACTATCTGTAATACTCTAGATTTCTAGAACACAAAGCGACGAGATCATTTCACTCTTTGAGGGACTAATTACATGCAGAGCGGCTCTCTACGAAAGAACAATTACTATCTATAATACTCTATCTTATCCACGAAGCGAAGAGATCATTCCACCGAGACAGAGACTAATAACAGGCAGAGCGAGTAGCGACTCTCTAAGAACAACTATCTATAATCTTGACCAAGCGACGAGATCATTCCACCTAGTGGGACTATAGCATGCAGGGCGGCTCTACAAGAACAACAATCTATAATACTCTATCTAGACCATGAAGCGACGAGATCATTCCATCTAATGGGACTATAGCATGCAGGGCGGCTCTACAAGAACAACTATCTATAATACTCTATCTAGACCACGAAGCGACGAGATCGTTGCATCTAGATCTAGTAAGCATATTGAAATCTGCGTGAATTATATTGCTGTAGATATTGCTCTTATTCGCAGACGAGACGAAAAAATGTTGCAACCAATTTCATCCAAGACTTGACTGGGGGACCGGAGAATTTAGTACGTAACTTCAATTAAGCTGGATACTTCATTCCCCAATAACAATATACAAACCCTATTTCTTCGTTAATGAAATCCCAAGTTTGTTTTTCCTACAATGTGGGTCGAACGTCGTTTCGACCTTGACACACTAAAGTCTTTGCGAAGCGTCAGTATTTGCACAGATACACGTGCGATTAACAGCTTTCATACAAATTGGAGCATGCTATATTTTGGGAGAGCTCTAACGTCATTATCTAATCTCCGTTGTTCAGATATGATAATGCCGGATGATACTCGTAAGATCGTATTGTTTAGCCTTGTTATGTAATTTGTTCAGGACACTTCTCGAAGATATGTTTCTTATGCCTAGCGGACAGTCGCCGAATCCGTATACATTCGCCTCATAACTATACATTTACCATGAAACTGCATCTACTTGCATACATCAATGAAAGCTGAACCCAGACGCATTGTTTCATAGTTGTATGGGAGGCAAATTGTTGCGATTCGATTCGGCGAACTAATAGTCGCTATGATTTTCAAAGAAACCAGCGGTTGCCCGCGACCTCGTCTGCGTAAAAATTGGTGAAAAGTAGCCTATGTGCTTCTCCAGGTCTCAGGTAACCTCTTTATCAGATTTCATCCGAATTCGTCTAGCCGTTTCAGCGTGAAGGAGTAACAAACACACACACCCCAACTTTTGCATATATAGTACTTCCGCCCGCGGCTTCGCCCGCGTTTCTCGGGTTAAAAGGTAGCCTGGTGTTATTCTGATGTATAAGCTATATTATTATAAAGTTTCATCAAAATCCGTTCAGTAGTTTTTGCGTGAAAGAGTAACAAACATCCATACATAATATGTATGTATGGATGTTTGTTACTCTTTCACTTACAGCTCACAAACTTTGTCATTTATATATTAGTAGGTTATTGTGATTAATGTGAAGTATCTTCAATATGGATTTCTGCAATTAACAAAGTTATAGGGTGATTTACGAATACAAGTATGTAATCTTACTTGGCGTCATCTTCGTCGCTAAAGAACCTTGAGAATCAAGTGCGACTTAGGCCGAGATCGAGAGCCTTGATTTTAGTGGAGGTTGCGTTTCGCACGGTTCGCACAACTCACACTTTAGATTTGGTAAAGATAAAGTTACTACACGCAAGTGCTGCTTATATTGTGGCACAATGATTGGCATTATCTTATCGAAGAGAAAGAGGACATTTTATCATATTTCAGTGACACGGTCCCGTTTAGAAGAAATTGCCCCGAATTTTCATCTGACAGAAAGGGGTTAACACGTTTTTTATGCTAGAAATATGACATGGGCAGACCTTTAGGTACACTTTGCCATCTATTGACGGTTTTTAGCGCACTTCAAAGCGTTCAAAGTTTGAAAAACCGACAATGCATGGCAAATTGCATACTTATCGTTTCACCAGGATATGGACGGAAAAAATCTTCAAATCGGAATCGGAACGCGGCACCGCTGCTTTGCTTCAATAATATTATTATACTCCTCTATGTCCTAGACACGGTTTTCGCAAAGAGCTTAACTACTATGAAATTGTTTGCTTTAATGGTAGACCTGCCCAACTTTTATGGTGACATATAAGTCGTAGGTACAGATATTCTATTTCACGAAGTCCGTTTAACTTTCGTTGTGTGTGTAATGTGTACCGATAAGCGTTGCGATCGTGACTGAGCGCTGCCGCGCTTACGTACACTAAAGCATTGTATATATGTACGCCTGACAACATTCATAACCCAACGGACTTCGTGAAATAGAATATCTGTATTATATTTTATACGATGTTCCCACTCCGTTTCAGGATAACAGCGAAGCGCGGCGCGGCGCTGACAGCGCTCGGCTTCGTATACTTCATGACGCTGTTCGAGCTGCTGAACGCGCTGGCGCTGTCCACCGGCGCCGGCGCACGCTTCCGACACAAGTATAGACTCAGCTGCGGCGACGTGCTCGATATTACCAACAAGTACGTATTCTCGATAGGAAGGTTTCTTCTAGGCAAGCGTGCTCCATCGTAGACCGCATCATCGCTTAACATCAGGGGGGTGATTCTCGCGGGTGATATATTGATATCGAATTCGATGTATATTGCAACAAATGTCAAAATGGTAGGGATTTTGACAGTTGTTGCAATATATATCAAATTCGATATCAATATAGAACCCGCGAGAATCACCCCCCAGGCAAGATGGCGGTCAAGCGCAAGCCTATCATCGAATAAAAAAAAAGGAAACAAAGGTGGATGACATCTAAAGCAAGCAAGAAGCACGAAAAGCGCCATCGAGTCATGGTTGATAGGTTGATACACCAAAAACCCGAATGAAGCGCTTGAATCAACTTGGAATGCGCTGACGCAGTAGGTGTTCCCCGATAGTTACAATCTGGGTGTCTTCAAGTCAAGTCGCGAGTGAATCGGTTTCTTTTAGGCAAGCGTGCTCCAGGACCGCATCATCGCTCAACATCCAGGCGAGGTGGCGGTCAAACGCAAGCCTATTATTAGATAAAAAAAATAAAAAAAGATTCAGAATCTCCAAATGTCCACTTCGAAATCTGCGGCAATGGGGTGGAGGAAGCCCACAACAATCGGCTTCCCCAACTGTCAACCACACCTGTAAGTGGCACGAAATCAATGTTTGCTAATCGTGCCTGTCATCTCTCTATCCGAGTAGAGAGATGACAGGCACGATTAGCAAACATTGATGTTTTCTAGATTTACTATGTTGCGTTTTGCCTTATTTTCGGCTATTGTGTAGCTAGGCGGAGCCCTCGCAGAGGCCTTGCGGAGCCCCAAGGCTCCGCGGAGCACACTTTGAGTATGGCTGGATTAGACAGATTGTCTAATCCAGCCATAATATACTCGTAGTTAGGGATCCTAACTACGAGTATATTATGGATTAGACAATCTCTAACTATACACCTACTGTCTGCAGACTGGTGTCAGCCGTGCAGGCGGCGCTGTGCTGCGTGACGGGCGCGATCGTGTGCCTGTGGTCGTGCACGCGCGACTTCATGCGCTCCTCGCACTACATGTCCGAGGCCTACGCCTGGTTCGGCGCCGCCTACTTCTTCTACGACATATGGAGCATGTATATGGTGAGTTTTGGGTCTATGGGGCGTTTATAGCTGTGGAAATATGCAAGGGAGTGTGGAAGAGGTGGTTTGGAAAAGAAACTCATGTTTCACTGTTGAAATATTGTGGGTTTCTTGCCTACACAGTAAGCCCTCATAGCACGGGCGATTAAAAAAGCGCCCCAATGAAACAAATGGAAAACGGTATCTGTTCGCACGGCGTTTTTTTTAACGCCGTGTTTTAAATTGCGCACTATGTGCCAACAAATGCCTACGATGCTTTTTCAACGCGCTACACTTTAAGAATGTTTTAAGTTTTCGCGATTACCACACATTATTCGACCGCACGGTTGTCGCAGTGGCTGAGAGATTGGCTGCTGCGCAACGTGTCGCGGGTTCGATTCCCGCATAAACGCACCCACGATACAGGAGAAATCCTAGTGTGGGGCAACATTAAAAAAAAATAAAAAAAAAAAAAAAACAAGTTTAAACGGATTCAATCGAGTAAATTACAGATTTTTCCTGACGGTGACGTTTCGAACACTTTGCAGCGTTCGTGGTCGCAGGACGACTGCGACCACGAACTTGTTTTATTATAATGTCGCTACACTTTATCCAGATTCCCCCTATGTTCTAAGTCTCAAACGTAATGTTTCCAGGTCCACATTCAAATGAACTCCAACTCGGACGTAGCTGCTCTCAAGCGGCGTCCATCCAAGAATGGCTCAGCGCCGCTGTCGTCAGGGGACAGCGTCATAGTCAGGAAAAGCGGCACATCATTCTTCGACTACTGCAGGCACGAGCCTGTCATCCTGTTCCACCATCTCTTCATCGGAGGATTCGGGTTCCTCGTGATTGTGGTGAGTAGAGGAGGGGAGGGGAGGGGGTCTGTATACAGTTCAGATTCTGTGATCGATCGTTGAGGACATTAATAAATAGAACAATTTAAGGGGGCATGTGTTTAAGTATCGGTCACAAATTTATCAGTCACTTTATACAGGGTTATTGGGAAAACACTAGTCATAGAACAAAAGTTGTTTATGATGTTAGTGATATAGTCTTGAGAGGTTGTTTGTGTTTTTCCAATAACCGTGTATAGACGCGACTAGTTTTTAATCATTTGTTTTAAAACTTGTAACATCCTAATTCAATATAATCGTATATCCACCTATTCCTTAGTACCTTCGCGGCAACCTGGGCGACTGCACCTTCGGCTTCGTGTACCTGATGGAGCTGTCGACGCCGTTCGTGTCGGTGCGCGGGATCCTGTCCCGGCTGAAGCTGAAGTCGTCCCGGCTGTACGTGGTCAACGGGGTGCTGATGCTGCTCACGTTCTTCGTCTGCCGCGTCATCAGCCTGCCTTACGTGTGTCTTATATACAGCAGGGTCATGGGACTGTCTTATATTGATGTGAGTTTTTTTCTGTTATTTATTTATTTATTGGTTCACCAACAATTGTTACACTTTATGTTACATGTTTTCAGTGCATGCAAAATTTATAACTAAGTGCACAATATCAAGCGGTAAACACCACATGCAAAAACTTAACAAATAAAGACAAAAAGCTAGCTACAAAAAATAGGTTCAACCTGTGTTGTGTTCACAATTGTGTTGTTAGTTTAAAAATGTATGGAAATTATAAATATTACAGAAATTATTTATCTAGGTATGTGCCAATTGATGGACTTGGTGCTTGAATTTACTAAGGGTTGTACAAATTGTTATACTGTGTAATTAAGGTGGATACGTCAAGGTTGCGCGCGAAATTCAAAACAGATTGTTTTTGCAAATTGCAGCGCTGTTTTACGTTCTATGTTGAACCAAATTCAAAATGTCATTTGCAAAAAAAAAACTAAAATATTTTGAATTTTGCGCGCAACCTTGACGAATTCATTTTAAAGCGTTTGAAAACTAGCGCTCTAGCTTGCCTTTGACGCGTGCGTTCTGTGTTTGCCTTATACGAAAATTGAAGTCAGATTTGTACGTAATTTCATGTTGCGGTAATAATTTGGAATTTGAGCTGATTAAATGAGACAGAAAAAGTGAGTTTAAAAATAGTAAACATTTGTACATTACTTGCAAAACGCATTATTCTTCTTTGACAACTTGATTTTGATCTTCGTACCTGTTACATATTAAAAAAAGTTTTCTCGCACATTAACACCAGCATACTTTTCGTACAGGCAATAAAGTCGCTACCGACGGGCTGCAAGGTCTCCATCTGCATCCTACTGCTGCCGCAGCTGTACTGGTTCTACCTGATGTCTGCGGGCGCGCTCAAGATGCTGGTCGGTTCGCGCGCTCCGGCGCCGCCCAGTGCCGGGGACGCGCACAAGCGCAGCTGATGCCGGCGCCGGCGGGAGCGCCACTAGCGAGCCGCCGCCGCCGCCCGCAGCCGCCCGCAGCCGCCCGCAGCCGCCCGCAGCCGCCCGCAGCCGCCCGCAGCCGCCGCAGCCGCCCGCAGCCGCCCGCAGCCGCCCGCAGCCGCCCGCAGCCGCCCGCAGCCGCCCGCAGCCGCCGCAGCCGCCCGCAGCCGCCCGCAGCCGCCCGCAGCCGCCGCAGCCGCCCGCAGCCGCCCGCAGCCGCCCGCAGCCGCCCGCAGCCGCCCGCAGCCGCCCGCAGCCGCCGCAGCCGCCCGCAGCCGCCCGCAGCCGCCCGCAGCCGCCGCAGCCGCCCGCAGCCGCCCGCAGCCGCCCGCAGCCGGCTGAGCGTTGGAACTGAAGATATCAAGGTATATTTTTGTTATGTTTGGTAAATACGCTATGAAGTATTTGTTATGTTAGAAGCCAGACAAGCATACTGTCGCGGTAAGGAAAAATACGATAACTCGGATTTTAAGTTATATAAATTTAGGGTCTTACTTTATTAATGGCAAATATGTTAGGGGGTAAATCGCGAAAAAATTCCATGTTCTATGCATTAACAAAATGTATGGAACAGCTGATTTTTTTTCGCGATTTCAGCGTTGGTCCTATAGTAAAAATCATAATGATGAGATATAACCCCTAAATTTTTTGCCGTTAATAAAGTAAGACCATTTATATAACTCAAAATCGTCCAAAAATCGAGTTTTTGTATTCTTCGTTAGCGCGGCAGCATAACCCATCGTTATTTACGTTGATCAAACTTAGGCGGCATCTCTACGGGCGAGTGTATCGCGACAATTCGGCCCTCCTATCGTGGATAATTTCGCTAGCGCATCGTCGCGTCTTGCAACTGTATTGGAAGAATTCAGTTTGTTATTTGTTGAGGGCGTCGCGTATCTCAACGAACGCGTGACGAGTATGTGGCGATACCGCCGCAAGTCGCGACAGGTTGGCGACGTTTTGTTCGTCAAAATTCATTAATTTTAACACCGCGATACACTCGCTCGTAAAGATGGCGCCTAACACGCAAAAAATATTCAGTTTCATACAATGATACAATACTGCGAATGATACATAATGTATCATAATAGTTATGATTTTCTTAATTCATTTTGAGCTACACAATAACGCGGGACTGCCGTAGTCTGGCTACCTTCATACAAAGTGCTGATTAGGATATCACATTAAAACCACATGTCGCGAGATATTTTTTCGTTTTAATATTTGACAACATTTTGTACAAGCGTAGAGAATATCGCCTGACGAATACTAGTAGGCTGACGGAGATAGTCCAAACGTTGCTATTCTGTTCATACTCGCTGACTTCTCTAACGCTTTCATCCTGTGATATAGGGACTCCATCAAAGTAGGTAATGCAATACATTAGTAAGAAAAAAAAAACTGCTGTTCTATACATTTATGTTCACATAACTCAACAAAATGTATGGAGCAGGGAACAGCTGATTTTTTTTTGCGTTTTCAAGGTTGGTCCCATAGTAAAAGTTGTTCATAATAATGAGTATAATGGCTACATCGCCAGATGAAAGCGATGAAAATGTCTCAGTGTATAACATAAATTAAATATATTAACTTGAACTAGCCGCTGTACAATTTAATGTGTTACCTCATCGGCACTATATTATATCACATTTTAGATATCCAACAAACGCTTAACCTCACGCAATCGCACAGCTTTGTGAGCAAGTTCAACCGTTTTTTAAATACTTTCATTCAAAAATCAAAATCAAAAGTCATTTATTCAAAGTGGGCTAAATGATTAGCACTTTTTGAACGTCAACATACATAAGACAGCCCCCAAAAACGCCCGCCCTTCACCGCTTCCTAGTGTTTTAGCTGCGAAGAAGAAACGGCGCAACAAACTCCGCAGCAACACAATTTTGTCTGTCAATTACTTTTACGTAAAATTATATAAATCAAAAGAAATATTAAATAAAGTTACACTAAGGTTTAAAACAGAAAAAGCTATAGGTAAATACTTAACAGTAGATTAATTATGTAACCTAACACACGTCAATATACCTAATCAAAGAAAATAAAATAAAAATACATAAGTATAAGTACTTACTCATCAAATAATTACACAATAACACATTTGCAAAATAAAGTTGAGTAAACAACATTTAAAACAATACCAAATTTCAAATCGATAGCATTTGTAGTTGCTGAAATATGCCGTTGTGACGGACGGAATGAGTTCCTTTTTTCCCTTTTTTACGGAACCCTGAAGACAGAAGTTTTAACCAGATTTTGTCGCTGAATGTACCTATTGCATCGCGATTGTATAAGGTCAAAGGCCAAATTCACCAAGCTCTTTCAATTTCACCAAGTTAGTTGCTAAATGTCCCGTTAAGCATTTTGACGTACTGTCTCAATAACACATATACGGGACTTTTAGCAACTAACAGAGTTTTGTAAAATTGGCCCTTAGTCTTTGTTGAATATCTATAAAAAGTGATATTACGTTGTATTATGACATTGTAACATTTAATTTTATAGCAATGCCGCGCGTGATATAATTTTTGTACAAATTAACAGTTTTCATATAATTTTCAAGACAGTGGTTGGTCCATCATTGGCTCCAATCACTGCAAGCTTTGTTGGTGGCTCCATCTGTCGATGGTAAACGTAGTTGATGTTGTTTGTGTCCGACGCTAGATGGTGCTGTTAGTTTTGGTCAACACCAAAATTAAGTCAAGCTCATCAAGTATAGTCGTATTAGGTAGGAATATAATTATGAAATTGATATGGCCACGTTGAAAATATATATATTTCTAAGTCATTATTGTATACAGAGTTCGTAAACGAATATCTCGAATAAAAATATATATTTTGACTTTGGATAGTTACCGATAAACTCGAATTTTGCCTCAATTTTGTCTAGTTTGACGTTGGAAATATAATTGACGTTTAACGGCCTAGCCAATCTTATCTGAATTAAAACGATGCTTGAAAACAATTCACAGCGTCCAAGCACTAATTAAAACTATTTGGAAGTATTTATTTTCTCGTTTAATTCTCGAATAGAACAATTTAGGCCTAAGTTCACCGACAAGATTACAGTCCGATAAATTGAAAACGGTCGTTTAACATGACTTTTTGTATAGAAAAAGATATGATAAACAGCCGTTTTCAATTTAACGGATTGTTATCATGTTGGTGAACTTGACCCTTAGGCCATTAGGAATGAGTAACTCGTCTTACTAACTGCAGTATGCCTAACAATATCTTCCATTTTTTGTAATTAAATAAATAAATAAACGAATTATAGTTCGTGCATTTGCATTTATAACAATTAATTGTTAAGAGGCGTATACAATGGGATTTCAGATTTCGGGTGAAGCGAGCGGGACCCGATTGCTCAATTGGTTCAGAGCACTAACCACGGTACGGCAGAGGTCGCGGGTTCAAATCCCGCTCGGGTCATTTGAGTTTTGAAAATCTCTTACATTTAATAACACAATTAATTGTGACATTAGCAATTGATTTGACATCTCGTTGCTTCCTATCGTGTCTTCTTTCCGACAAAAATTTTGGATTTCTAATATTTTGACGCAACTTTTTACTATACTTACTTTTTTTAACGGATTTTCCGTTACTATAGTCTGTTTTTTTTAACAAACGAGTACTGAATAAGTCTCTCGCACATTTCCGATTTTGATAGAGTGAGATGGGTCATGGGTGGGGGTGGAGCCAACAGCGTTGTTGTACATGTTGATTACGTGGACCAATAGAAACGCAGTCTACATTTTCAATACTCGTTTGTTAAAAAAAACAGACTATAGTTATTTTGATTATAATCTTCTGATACAATTATTTATTAGATTTCATATGCAAAGTTAAACCAGCTTAGCTAGACAAAACTAGAATCGAATATCAGTTCTACAAGTATCAAGAATAGTCAAGTATCAGGATACTTTACTATCATGATATTCACAAATATTGCAAAAACGTGGGCATTTTATTTTAATATCTCAAAGAGCTATTTAATTTTGTATTATATATTTGTTATAGTTGTGGCTTATATACGAAATATGTGTGTACTAATAAGTTTGTGAGCACAATATGTGTGTGATAGGTGTAGCTTACTGCTAGTAATTGTTTGCACGGTATACGCTAAATGTTTTTAGGTAATAAAAGTTTCGATTTGATAGTCAGGTATGTTAGCGCAATTCACACTATAGGTAATATGTTTTTTTATCTCAAAACAGAGTGCCTAGTGCCAGTTGCAACCATTTTCGAGTAATTTGTTATTTTATGCTATATATTATATTATATGCTATTATTTTTTATTTTTCAAATTAATCTATGTTACACAACTTTGAAAATTGATACTAAAAAACAATTCATACAATATTTTTTTTAAACATAATATTCCAATCTATATAAAAGGCATTGTAGATTATTTAATTTAATAGATTATAGATAATTGAAAATACGTAATAGAGAATGGTCCAAGAGACGACGAGCATCGACTGATGGACCAATCGCGTGCAGCCTCGGCGCCCCCCGTCTTCTTCATTCCGCCAAAGAGACCGAAAAATCAGCTAATGCGCAGGTGACGTTTGTGCTCATGACTGCTCCTGGTACCTATACATTTGCATAGCGGTCATAAGGGGTAATTTGGTTGCAAATGATCTCTCATACATCCCTGTATATCTTTATAAAACTAGTGTGGATTCGTTAAACTACCTTCCTATCAAAAAGATACCTCAATAAAATATGGGATGTACACTTAAAAAATACATGCACAAAGCTATATCTGTCTATGTTACTGAGAAACGTAAGGGCATAACACCAACATGTACGATATACATAAATAATTTATTTTTGTAAATTCCGATGATGCAGTTCTAATGTAGTATAACTAAAAAAAATGGCTGTTTATCACTTACTGTTCCATGCGAAAAGGTAATAAGTGAAAGAAACATTCTTCTAAATAATATCTAATTTGCATGTCTTTAAATTTTCTATCTATATCTAAAGTCTATTTGAAATCTGTCCTCTCGGGGACAATGTATTTTTTTTTTTTTTTGATGATGGGAAATCATCAAATGACCGCTCCCGCTCTGGGCGGAGCGGAAGGGAGTGGTGACAGACTCTTACTGACTAAAACCCACCCATGTTCCTTCCTTAGCCCTTTATGTTCCGGGTCAGCGGTACCCCTTTCGGACTATCCCGCTTGGGGACAATGTATGGAACAACATTTATGTAAAACATCATCAATACCCTTTGTACACAAAATAAATGAATTTGATTTTTTAAATTTTGTCTCTAGAGTCTCATCAGTATCATGTAGCACTTATTTCACTTATTACCAGTTTGCATGTTACTAAACATGAATTTATCGACTAACCCCCTGTTTTAGAAGCTTTTGTAAAATAAGTCTGCTAATTTCATGTTAAATTGTTGTATGATAAGATAATATTTATATCAATCCAACAATTAATGTCCGCATTATATGATCCAATTTGAAGATAAATTAGTATAGTCAGTCTCGCATTTTAAAAGCGAAAGGAGAAAGGAGCGCTGACTGCTTACCTCTGCCTTTACTATTAAAAAAGCCGTAAGTAATCTGGTTTCATGACAAATACGCCCTTTTTGCTTGTACCGGTAGAACCGCTTTTATATCTCAGCTGTCACTACTAAAAAGGGCGTAAGTAATCTGGTTTCATGACAAATACGCCCTTTTTGCTTGTAACGGTAGAACTGCCTTTATACGTCTGCCGTCACTAGTAAAAAGGGCGTAAGTAATCTGTTTTCAGGACGAATACGCCCTTTTTGCTTGTAACGGTAGAACTGCCTTTACACTATACGAAATTAGCTAGCTCGCCTAGCTCTGCAAATTGGATAGTGTAATGTGACTTTAACATGGGATTTATTTAGCAGTCTTGTTTGAGGTTTAAAAATTGAGGGTAGTTCGACAGGATATAGATATAGTAACGTATTTATCTTTACTCTAATATCTGTGTCATTGTTATTGAATAAGACGTAGACGCGCAATGCTGTTGCGACTAAAATAATATTGTAAAAAAAAGAAAAAAAAATGAATCTCTGTTGAAAATAATATTGCTACAATTTTAGAATTGATTGCGTGGAGGCTAATTTTATTAACTTAACGCTCCGTTTACACGTGTTTAGTGTTTAGTCCGTGTCTATAGGTATTTCTTAAAATCGTGTAAGCAGCCTAGTTGTTATTAATTTGCAGGGTGCGAAATTATCAAGATAATTATTTAATTTAATAATCTGATATTTATCAAAATTGCAAAATAATCAAAACATATTTTTTCAAGCTGTTAAGCTCATTTCAGACTACGCTATACTATATAGCATTATAGCATATAGCACATAGCACGACAATATCGCGCACCATACATTGTTATGGACACGTTCACACTGTGCTATACTATATTGTATGGCTTTCTATAGGCTCAAAGGGCGTAACCACCATTTTGGCAAAAATGAGATTTGATCCTAATAACAATACCTTTAGGCTCAAATCTCATTGTTTTCAAAATTGTGGTTACGCCCTTTGAACCTAAATGTATCGATACTATATAGCGTGCGCTATATGCAAAAGAGATCCAATGCACACCCACAATTTTGTCAAAAATGAACACTAATATCTGAACTTAAAAGTTGATTTCTCAAAAGTGACTTATTGTGGATTGGATCTTTTGTGCATAACTAGGTCGTATATCGAACTCTGCTAATTTGTTAACACGTTTAGAGATAAACACTGACTCTACTAAAGACTGGACACATGTAAATAGGGCTTTAGGACTGTTACTAGGTTTTCTGGGTTTTAGTGAATTTAATTCGATTTTCGGCACGTTGTAGCTTTATTTTAATTGTTTTTGAGCTATAGCTTAATAATTTATTTGTTATGTATGTGTGTGAATGCGAACTGAATTCTTCCGATACTATACCCTATTTCCGGTATGCCAAAACGAATTCATTCCAATATTCTAAACTCTGTAGCTATTTCATTGCAGAGTTATTTACTAATCGCATTTTATAATAGGCAAAAGACTTTTTATGTAACATTTTGATGCTTATTTACTTTACGTAAATTGCTGATTTACAAAGTTTTTAAAACTTAGACATCCCGATATTTTTTCTAATCAAAGTTATACTTGTAATTAATTACTTAGCAATGTTCATAACGCAGAGGATAATTTTATTAATACTATATTTGTATTGACCTCATTTATTTTTATAACCTAATTTAACCAGCATTTATTACTTGTATACTAATAAATAGTAATTATTGTAAATTGCAGTAGACTCATCCGTTATAAAACGTCTGCCATTTGTAAACGGATCTTAGAACATTTTATTAATACAAGTGGCGCTAAAGTACTTGGCCGCTCTGAATTTTGCGCAGACTTTGCTCACATTGTAAGTAAAATGTGCGCAAAATGACATACACTTGACAGGACACTAGTGGCGAAGGGTCCCTACAATACGATTCCGACCGGCTCCCTTTGAAAAATAGCAGAGGCAGTATTGACTACTATTGTCAAAATATTTATAATTAGGTTTTCGTGGCCAGGTAAGCATTTGTAGCTCTGGCTTACAAAAATTGACCCCTTACAAAAATTGAGGTATTCCATGAAGCACACCCAAACGAAGCACACCCAGAGGAGGCACACCTAAAGTATGGTGTGCTTCGTCTGGGTGTGCTTCGTTTGGGTGTGCTTCATGGAATACCTCCAAAAATTGACCCTTCGCCACTGCAGGACACACATGATTTTAAATCATCTCGGGGCAAATACCATAATGCCCATAATAGTATTTTTTCATTTACTTTGACCTTTTAAAATGGGAATTACTGTAATGATATTTTGCAATATGTTGTTGCGCGAAAAGTCCCTAAATAATTTTAAATCATGTTATCAATTCGCGAAAGTAGACACACACAATATCAAGTGTCGCCAGTCCTCAGGAACATCTATATTCTAGTTCTTCGGATTGTCCTCAGAGCAGCCAAGTTTAACAAGGACTATACTAGAATACGGACTTATATTAAAATAAATGAGCTTAAAGTTAATAGGGTTTGAAGCACTTAGTGAAATATTTGAAGTTTGTGTGATGCGTTAAGTCTGAATGTTATGTTCCTATAGAGGCCTATGAAATAGGTTCTGAGGCCTAATTTTAGAGAAAGAGTAAATTATTGTTTTAGGGTTATTAGAGGGTGGTAGAGGGTTCAACACGGCCTACTGCATTGAAACACGATTTTGAACTTTCAACATGACACTTACAGATTTTTGTTGTTTTCATATTTAATAAACAATTAACAGTTATAAAAATACACTGCAGATAACAAGAAATGTTGAACCGCAAGTTTTAAATAAGATAACTTAATATTTGGTATGCCAAATGACTTGAGTTGATAAGACATCATTTTGAATATCAGTCAATGAATAATATGGCCTTGTTTTGAAAAATAAGTAGGATAGTCTTGATGCAACAGGCCGTATGTTAACCATTGCTTTTTATATATTGCAGCTAAAATAATGTAAACACTAATAAAATTGTAAATGGTGACTTGAAATGATTCAATTTTGTTTTCTAGCAATGGGTGAGGTGATGTGTGTACAATATGTAAGAAACTAGTGTTACCAGTGTTATAAAAATCTAATTATGTAGTTTATTGTTTAAGCTGGCAAGCTGGGTGAGCGGAATTTATGCTATAAGTTATAAATAACAAGGTACTAAGGTTTATAGACAAAATAGTCATTATGAACAATATTGTATAGTTATAACTACTTAATAATAGTTACAAACAAATTGTGGAAGAAATATTATTAATAAATTCTGTATTATGGCCTCTACTAATTCTATTGTAACATATTTTCAAGAGTGTATTATTCATCTTAACGCGAAGGCTACATTATCGGATTTTGATGAAGGACGTATTAATTTATAATATTATAAAAAAGGCTTTTGACGAGCGGCCTAAATTCCTAATGACTTACAAAAGTTGTTATATGAAATTATGAAAGAACAGTTTAAAACGAATAAATATTTAAAAAAGGCTTTACGCAATTAATTCAATCTTCACCATTTTACAAAATATTTTTTAGTGATTAAAGTTCGATTGTGTAGCTCAAGCATATCGTTAACTCAAAGGGCGTAAGTCACTCGATATGGTAATGTCAGTTACGCCCTTTCAGCCCCAATGTAGCGTAAAGACCGCATTACATTATCCAGTTTGCTGTTTGCAGAGTATTAGTACAGCAGTGCGAGGTAAAAGTAGGGCTGCCATTCATTCGGATTTTTCTTAGTTTGGGGGGGGGGGGGGCGTCCAGGGACGTCCGGGGGAGTGGAACATGGAAAAATAAACCATAAAAAATATTTCTTCTAATTTAAAAAAAAACCTTTAAGCACGTAAAAATGTATAGGCTGAAGATAGCCCGCGTTACGGCGGGCACGTTTCTTTGTATGAGATGAGGCATCTGTACGCGTAGTATTATACATATTATTATCTGTGCTCTACACGAAATTAGCACGGTAGCTCATCTAACGCTCTGTAAATAAGATAATGTCACGCGGCTTTAGCTATAATAACTATATTATGAATTTATGATTACTATGACATAGTGCAGTGTACCTCGCCGCCCAGTTTACGGCTAGTCAATGTGACGGTATATGTGATAACTTGTTGCAATGACTGTTTTATATTAAATGTATCCGATATTGAACAGGTGTTTTACTCACACATCCTTTCCTGTTTAGTTTAATCAATATTTCCTTGAACGGAGCAGAGATATTGATTTTATTTTATTAGTTTTACAGTTAGGAGCCACTTCATCTAATAATTATATTTTATTTACAAAATCTCTTGATAATCTAAAATCTATTTGAAAATCTCACTATACCTAACGTCTTACCCCGTATTCATGAACAATACTATGACGTCTCGAACATACAAATATGAGATTAATTTGTATAATAGTAAGATTCATATTCATATAAACGAATATAAACAAGCTCTCCATAAGAATAGTGAACCTTAATGTTAAATACCTACAATGTTCATATTTGAATGAGTTTTTTTGTACACTGCTATGTGTCCTCACTTCAGTATTGTTCATGAAAACGCCTATACTATGGGTGCTACATGCCTTAGGTCACGTACAGGTGCGGTCAGAAAGAACCAGTTTGTCATGGAAGTAGATGACTCACATGATCACATCGACACTGGACGTGTTGTCACCCGTCTGTGTAAACAGCGTGAGCATGATGACGACACCGTGGTGACGTCACTTTGGAAGCTGTTTGACGCATCAATTGAACAAGCTATATCAACCTGTGGGCCTAGGACGAACAATTTTGACGTATCGTATCGTAAACGTAAGCGAATTTCGAATCTAAAATACAACAGTCATAGACCATTTAGATAAAATTTTACACTATTTGCGCATTTTAATAAATACAGAGATTGATATAAAGTATTAAATTTTTACAAATATTGTGTAGCGAACGTGTATTTTCAATTCAAAATATGCTCACGCTTACGATACGCAACGTCAAAATCGTTCGTGCTAGGCCCTCTGACGTCACATGTAAGTGGTAATGAAATAAGGACAAAACTGGACGTTTAGACCGCAAGATGTCATGACATGAGTGACTTGAAATGTAATGTACCATGTAGGTAGGTACTTAATTAATTTGATAGACTAGCTGTGCCATCGACTTCGTCTGCGTGGAATATTGGATTTCATCGATTTCATGGGTTATTTTCAGGGACCGAAAAGGTCACCCGTATAGGGGTTAACCCGGCATGTTTTTTTTGGGTTAGGTGAAAAACCTTGCATAAAGGTTAACCCGTATTCTGGGTTAATCAGCGTAATAATAACCGGTTCACGCATAGAGTTCATTTTTGTTCCATTTTTTTCATTTTTGTTCTATTTCATTTGGGTTAATCAGTAATATTAACCGGTAACGGTATCCGTATTGTATCCGTATTAAAGGCTTAACCGGTTACCCTGCATTAAGATTAACCAAAAATATGGGTTAGAGATTTAACCGGTAACCTTTTAACCCGATTAATCGGTCCCTGGTTATTTTTTTTTTGCTTGAAACCCTAATTCTTTTTCTAAAATAAAAGTAGCTTTAGTTACTCCTTATGACTAGTTATGACATAGCTGGCAGTAGACGGTGAATGACCTCAACAATAGATCTTTGGACCTCAACGTCACAGGTACGGCCGCGGGAATATCGACATTTGAGCCCCGGATGGCTCGGCAAAGCATTTTGATGAGCACCGGCCCTAAAATAAATTCGGTAATTAAAAAACCTTGTTCCGATAGTTATCTTGTGATCGATTTTGCCCTTATCTTTGCAGATGGATAACGAAATTAGTGTTGTTTTTGTTTGGTTTCTGTTTTTACCAAATTTATTGAATTTCCTTGAGGAAAATGGTCGTGAAAACTACTCATGGCATAATGTTATAGTCAGGTAGTGGGGAAGTAGATAGGTATTAGGTAGGTAACAATAATTTATTGATTCCTCTCAGCCTAACATTATAGGAAGGTAGGCACCACATGAGACTGTTCCTCCTACCCCAGATTGATAAAATTTTCGTTTTTCCTAAATTGACATTAAAGTCGGCTTCCATAAAGGAAGAGACAGTGCGGTAAAAAAACGCCGAAATTTCATTGAGGAGGGCTTTGAAAAGTAGGCCCCTCTAAACCGGAGGCCCGGGGCGGACCATACGAATAATCTACCTGCCGGCCTAGCATGACCACGATAGAAACGGGTTTTGTCTACATAGAAATAGACAAAGTGACAGATTGTGGAAACATTTCTACGTTTTATGAATGAAATCTGTCACTTTGTCTATTTCTATGTAGACAAAACCCGTTTCTATCGTGGTCATGCTAGGCCGGCAGGTAGAGAATTACATAGGTATAGCACTAGCGGACCCGACAGACGGTTTCCTGCCAGAGGCTCTAGACAAGTTGCTTTTCTGTTAGCGTTCACGCCAAACGATAAGCACAAAATGTATGGTAATGACATTACCTGCGGAAAAGTCACGTGACTCACAAATGTCATTTCCATACATTTTATCCGTAGCGTTTGACGCTAACGCTAACAGAAAAGTAACTTGTCTAGGGCCTCAGGCGCGGTCGCAGCCGACAACTAGCGGAGGGGCGGGGGGGTCATACCGATTAATGCCGTCGTGCTATACTGTGAATTATCGTGTTTTGCATATTTTTGTACGATTTTGGGGGGTCATGACCCCCTCGACCCTAGATGTAGGTAATCTGGGGATGTTCTGTGTCGTGACTCGTGATCGAGCCGAGACACTTACGATGCTACAGTCTAGGCCCTTACACACCACCAGTTTAAAGCCGGTGTTAAAGACAAGCACGGGTCTCATCTTGAGCGTAAAGGACACTGGCAGACGCTTACACAGGGTAAAATTAAAACCAGTGCGGATGTTTTAGGAGGTGAAAGTACTCATGAATATGATCAACTTTTATTATGGGACCGACACAGAAATATATGAAAAAAAAAAATCACCTGTTCCATACATTTTGATCGTGTTGTAGTGCATTTTTGTAGGGAACTACTGTTTTTTTTTTTCATATTTCAGTGTCGGTCCCTTAATAAAAGTTAATCATATTTATGAGTAGGTACAGACTGTCACCTCCTAAAATATCCGCACTGGTTTTAATTTTACCCTGTATAGAACAATGGGCTTCAGATTGTGTATGTCGGTACAGATATGAAATTAGTTTGGTGTGATCGAGCAGGTATTTCAAGAGTATTGAAATTCATTTTTTATTTGTTTTTGTACGTAATTGGACGCGAATGCTACCAAAAATAATACACACTTTATGTATAATGTACTCTGTGATCTGTGATTCTGTGGAGGTACGCGCCAGCCAGCATGCACCCGTTTTTGTTTTATTGGTTTTTTCAAAATGTCAACGGCATAATCATTTTATTTCTTATTTATTTCGATTTTTGATTCCAATTCTTAAATCTCTAAGATAAATTAGGCAAAGAACAATTAAAATATATTTTTATTTTCAGATAAGCTTTTATTGCTGTAGTAGGTATTTAATCTTCTTGACTGTACCATATCAAGCCCAAAACTGCCAAAGTCCTTTCATACCTAGGTACCTACTCATCTTAGTTACGTAGTAACTATTCAGTAATCTGTGTCTGAGTACACAGTCAACCTTATTGACTGACAAATCCTTTCACCAAGGCATGATTTGTTTAGTGAATAGCTTGGACATAACATCACGTGCAAGTGGTCAATTAGCCACGAATTTCTTCGAAAAATTATTGATTGACGTATCTATTTATCTATCACTGTGTGGCTAAGATTATTATATATTTGATAGTAATCGCGTAGATTATATTATCGTAACTTACCTAACAAATAACTATTGTCGAGCGTTAGTTTTTTCCATTAATTAATTTTACGTACGCGTATTTTCACTGAACTAATCTGGTCGATGATACAATAAATTACTAATAACAGTAGGTACCTACCTAAAAATCTGTACAGTCAGAAATACGGAAATATCGAAGATCTTTAACTTTTAGCGGTACAACCGATAACGATCTCATTAGGGACACTGATTATGAACTATCTATTGAGACATTCCCGATAGGTAGCATAATCGTAAAAATATTGTATGTAAATATGCATAGGCATACCTTTGCTGGTAGGTAAACCTTACTATAAACGGCATCTGTTGTCTAGTCAGGCGGGCGCGGGCCACAGGAACTAATTCGCCTTTTGACTAAACGGGAACCTGAACCTAACGGAAATGGTGAGACCGCGCAACTTCGCCAGATAGATGATCTAGAGTTATTACATAATAAGGGTGATTAGGCAAACGTTGCCTTTTATTTCGAATACGGGAGCTGCTTGGTGATACAAGCTTAGTATGTGCATACCTACATAGTGAACAGTAGGGAAGGGACCTAAGATAGATACCTGAGGGACACCTCAGTTAAAGCCATAAAAAGCTGCATTGAAATAACATTAGATAAGATCAGGAACTGCTTATAACAATATTGACATTCCACGATGGTACATAATTGAATGCCTAGGTTTATAGGATTGCACTTTCTTGATTTCATAAACCAGTTGATGTGCATGACAATGCTGTATGCTTGCTGATGAACCAAAAATACAATCTGTTTGTGTGAATCGGCTGTGGAGGTTTTATTTGTTCTTCAGGAACAGACCTTTCTAGATTCCTACTACCTATTTGACTTTATTTATAGATATTTTGGAAATATGTAGTAGGTATTTAATAAAATCGTAAATAAATATCAAAAATTATGTTTGCTGTTTTTTGTTCTTATTTCTGTAAGCGAGTATTTATAATCATCATGTTGTACTTACTATACATTGTTCCGTACCAAAATGGTAAAAAAGGCTTATGGTGCGACTTCGTCTGTCTGACTGTCTGTCTGTCGGTCTGTCTGTCTGTGACACCTGTTTATTTCAGCAACTACTAATGCTATCGACTTGAAATTTGGAACAGTTATAAAGAATGCTTGTCCAACTATATTGCAAATGAAAAAAGTCAAAAAATATTTTTATTTTCATTGCAAAAGGGGCCGGAGTGGGGGTCCAAAATTTCAAAGTGGGGTTACTAGGTCAAGTGACATATCATATGAAAGGGCTTGATCTGCACATTTCAAAATATATTTTCATTTTATTTTATGTCTCACAGTTTTCGACATATGATGAAAAATGTCTGAAAAAATACCATTCCCCCCCCTTATCTCCGAAGTTTGCGGAGCGAAAAATCTGAAATAATTAGGGTTGATAGGAATTGACCCAAATATGGCACCAAAAATAAAACGATGTTCCTAAATAGTACAGTTTTTTCAAAATCATCAAAATTCCTTCACAAACAAACTTAGTTATGCGGTCCGGTTTTTTTCACTTTATACGTCCAAAAATGATACGGAACCCTCGGTGCGCGAGTACGACTCGCACTTGGCCGGTTTTTTAATTAGTCAGTAAGCTTTCTGTGAAACAAAAATGATTAATAAGTACTTAAGTACATTGTTTTCTTGCTTTTTATTAAAATCTTCGTTTTGTCGAGTACCTAGAGGTATATCCTTTGGAATTTCTGGTCACTGTATTTCCAAATCCTTAATTAAATAAAATTAATTAGATAACGATGACTATTAATCAAAATTTCGATTTGTCGGCAAATGTTACCAAAAAATCAATTTATGAATCCATAATTATCTTATCGTACTTAATTGATATTAATCTAATTACCGCGATCTGATCTTCTAATCCTATCGAAAGTCAATATTATGGTAGCCGCAGTTCCGGCTACCGCCAGTGGTATCTAAGATGTTATTGAAATCGGGCCTGCTCCTGCTGCTGGTGACTGTTCTTCAGGTAAAGTAATTAAAACACTGTTCTTCTGCTTCCCGCCGTGGTCTAGCTTTTTATCTATCCTAATAAAAAATCTCTTTTTCAAAACACTGGTTGTCTTCTCGGTTTTGCCATTAAAGTCGTCAAGAAATATTAAATCCTATGGAGCGGTATTAGACTCATAGAACTAAGTAAGCGTCGTCTAGGTCTTTACTACATCAAATCAGTTGCCAGCCTGGGTTATTATTAATGCCTCCCCAAATTAAAGATTGCTTTTTCTGACCAAACCTTCACTTTTCAGGTATCTGCGCGTTCTAAATACGTGGAACCAGACTTCATCGAGAATGTAATCAAGCGGGGTAGGTAAAAATAAATACTTAGGTACCTAGGCTATCTTTAATCCCGAAAAATGCGGACAAAGCTAGCAAGAGCTAGTACCGTACTAAATAAATTGTTCCTTACTCACCCAGAATCAGAGGCGGACCCTGAATCGCGTATAGTATCGGGATGGCAGGCACACCCAGGCCAGCACCCTCACCACGCAGCTCTGCGATTGGTGAACCAAGACGGCACCGTGGTCAGCTGTGGGGGCTCCATCGTGGCTAAAGAATGGGTCATCACTGCTGCGCATTGCACGGCCCGGTAAGTTACTCAGGAATGACGATTGAGGTCATAGATTGGGGTTAACACCCTAACGGCCTTACGTCACCGGGACGCCATGGCATAGCGTCGCCAAACAAAACATTTATTGAAATGCTCAGCCTGTCTATTCTGTACCGACACGCCGCGTGATATCACCGCGACAACTAACAATTTGTTTGCGAACGTTCGAGGGAGAATGTCACGGTGAGATTCTCTCTCGAATGTTCGAAAACAAATTGGCAGTCCCCGCGGTGATATCACGCGGCGCGGCGTGTCGGTACAAAACAGACAGGCAGAATAGAAATGTGGTAGTGAGACCGATCGTGGGAGAATCAGGCGACGCTGGTTTACGAAGAAATCCTGAACGTTTACGTACGTTTTGAAATGTATGGCAGCTAACTCACTTGGCGACGGGCTGGCCACATCGCCAAATTGAAAGCTTAGCCACTATCGTCGCCCTGATAGCAACGCAAGGCTCTCTCGCCGCATATGCCCTAGAACATATCACTCAAGATTAATTGAGATACTTTCGTGGCTTGGCTACTCTTTGGCTGCTCTGTTTGGTAATCGTCGGTCGCCAAAGGTGACCATGGCGTTTCGGTGAAGTATGGCTCTGACAGGATGACCTAATTATCAACACCTAAAGATCAAAGTACACTGTCAGCTTGGCGGTAGTTTGACTATTAGATTCTAGGTCTAAGTAGTAAAGTAGTTCCCACGGATAATATGTACAAAGATCCAATTTATAGAAATCAATCAGAGACTCGTATTGAAATATTTTCTCCGCAGCCGTGTAAGCGTGGTTGTTCGCGGAGGCGTGGTGTCCCTCACCAACCCGGAGTACATCGGCGAAACTAGGGAGTGGTACAACCATCCTCTGTTTGACGACTTCCGGCCTCTGGTTGTGCAGACCAACGACATCGCCGTTGTGAAGCTGCAGACCCCTGTTGTATACACCGGTAAGTATTCTGCTACAGTAACTTAATTAAACCAACGAGGCAACGATATCAAGATGACCTATGATAGACCTATGATATATCTATTATGATGTAATAGTGACATCTTGCTCATAGATGGCGCTATTGCATATTTCGGAACCCTCAGGGCGCGAGTCGTATTCGCACTTGTCCAGTTTCTTTTCTAACGTGTCGTCTTCACCCAGATTTGCTGCGTCCGATCCGCGTGCAGTCGCGTGCTGACGCGTACCGCAATTACGACGGGGAGCAAGTGTACGCCAGCGGACATGGCCTGACGTGGACCGCGGGTGAGTATCTCTTTACATAATTATCCTGAGATTAAATAAATATAGACATTACATATCAATAAAAATACATCTTTCGGGGAATGGAGGAACGAGGTGGAATGTCCCTTCATTGAAAAGGGAGGATCTTCCTACCAGACCGGGTGGTATCGCTGTGAAAACTGCTTGCGTGATGTAGGTTTTATGACGTCAGACAGTGATAGCTGACAAGTTGTCGCTGTTAGCGGTTTAGCTATGTAGGTAGTATTCGATGTTATCGGCAGATGTCGCTGTTGCTACACATCAATAAATGCTAAGTGGCTACTTTGCTAGGTCGAGATCACGGAATATAGATAAGAAAGAGGTTGGTTTACGAGTCCATCGGTTCTCGTGGGTACCCATACCGTTCCGTCTCGTTCTCGTGGGTACCCCATCGATTTGGAAAGCATATAATCGAACAAGTGTCATTTCCGACACGGAAGCTTGTCGAATGGTTGTGAATACCGATGCTGATCCTATCCGACAGAAACATAAGGTAGGACAAAGGACTCCAACAGGAGATAAGAGGAGATGAGAGAAGTTTAACAGAAGCCAGTAGCATAACATTTAATGCTAATGTTCTAGGTTCCGTAAGCGACGTGCTGAAGTGGGTGTACCTGCGCGCGGTGTCCAACAATGCGTGTGCTTCGCTATACGGAACCGCCCTCATCGTCGACAGCTCCATCTGCGCACGATACTTCAACGTCACCTCGCAGTCTACTTGCCATGTAAGAGTGTTTTATTCTGATCTGCCTTAGTTTTATAATTATTACTAGCTGTTCCCCGCGGTTTCATACCCACTGCTCGGCTCCTTCCTTAGGGTCGTAGTGTGATGTTAAATATCCTAAAGTTTTGATAAAACTAAAACTGATTTAATTAGCTCGCCTCTTTTACTAGGGCGACAGTGGTGGCCCTCTAGTTCACGTTGGCTCCGATGACGTGCCAACCCTCATTGGTGTCACCTCCTTCGTGGCCGGCGGCGACTTCGGCTGCCACTCCGGCCTGCCCGCTGGTAATATTTGTGTTATTTTTATATTAAACTAGCTGTTCCCCGCGGTTTTATCCCAGTTGCTCGGCTCTTAAGGGTCGTAGCGTGATGTTAAATAGCCTATACAATTCCTCATGAATTTGGCTATCATGTCCAAAAAGATTTTTTCGAATCCGACTGGTAGTCCCAGAGATTAGCGCGTTCAAAGAAACAAACAACTTCAGCTTTATAATAAGCTAGCATAGATTCATTCAAAATTTATTCTAATCTGTATAAATACACGCTTGTTTCTACCAGGTTTCATCCGTCCGGGACCTTACCTATCATGGTTGAAGGATGTAACGGGCGTTGACTTTGAAAATCTACAAGAGGATGATGGTGTAACTACTCCAATTCCTGAAGAGTCTGAAGAGGATGAAGCTACTAGTACTGCACCACCTCCAGTAGAGGATGAAGCTACTACTCCGGCACCACTACCTGAGTCTGAGGAGGATGAAGACGAAGCTATAACCACGACTCCTGCACCACTACCTGAGTCTGAGGAGGATGAAGACGATGATATAGCCACTACTCCTGCACCACTGCCTGAGTCTGAAGAGGATGAAGACTATGATATAGCCACTACTCCTGCACCACTGCCTGAGTCTGAAGAGGATGACGAAGAAGGTACCTATAATATATTATTAGCACTAGACATATTATTTGAAACTGGTTTACATCGGTTACATCACAATGGGTTCAGTTGAAAACCAGCGTCAGGCACTAGTGGTCTGACATTTATGCTGAACTGGATCTGTTTGGCACAACCACTAGAGTACCTAGACACAGCGGCTTTATTAGTTCTGTCTCACTAGTGGTCTGACATTTATGGTGGTCCTGTTTGGCACAACCACTAGACACACAGCGGCTTTATTAGTTCTGTCTTTTTGTTTTGTTATTTTTTATGAGTTTTGTCTGTGTGTCTGACTGTTTTCGTGCCAAATAGACTTTTTTATTTCTTTCTTTCTTTAAGCTGAAGCCACTACTCCTGCTCCACCAGCTGAGGATTCTGAAGAACAAGAGGAAGAAGAAGACTCGGACAGCTCAGAGTCTGATGAAGACGAGGAAATGAAGGAACTCCTGAAACGCCTTACAGTGAAAGTCAAGGTCTTGGTCAAATTCGACAAATACAAAGTGAAGAACTCTACCTCCATAGAGAAGGAAAAACAGAAACATCATTGATTTATGAGAATTTTGTGAAATGGAAATGAAATATAAAATAAAATTTGTGGTTGTTCATTTGTTTTTTTTTTGCACAACGAAATAAAACTTACGGCAAATAAATACTGATGGTGTTACTACCACAATTTTACCTGCTTTATAAATCTAGATACAATATTATAGCAATGTTGGTGCGTCCAATAGACTCTAGCCTACGCACAGGCCCACGCAATTGTCTTGCAGATGTGATAGCGTCGGGCGATAACAGTATTGTTGAGCAATATGAGCTAAAGGTTGAGTCACACACTCGATGACTGATGCATGGGACATTATCTAGAAGCCCTATCTTATTGAGAATCTCATGAAGCTGACCAAAAGAACTTATCCGTCTTTCCGACCAATGTGAATCTGACCCAAACATATTGTGAGACTGCGAAAGGGCAAGAATCCAGATCGATGATTAACTGTTACGTAATTTAAGGTAAAAGTATACTATCAATTAATAAAACGTTCTCGTTGATCGGTGATAAAAGTACAGTAAGCGCTTACCTAATAGATAAGTAGTGAACAGGCAAGGGACCTAAGATTGGTCCCTGAGGGACACCTGAATTATACGTGCAAGGTAAAGGAAAGTATGCGTAACCCCGGTGCGCGGTCCAACTCGCACTTGGTCATGTTTTTTTGCTTTTTTTCTGAGTAGCTACTTACGTAATTAATGGCAACAATTAAGTAGATAGTTATCATGACAATCAAAGTTTTGATTTGGAGAATGTTAACAAAAAAATAATTAATTATTCATTATCTTATCGTATAGGTACTAAAAGTTGATATTAATCTAATTACCGTAATTTATGCTTCATATTGGAAGATAGGTAAACCATTACTTTTCTTCCAATATGAAGCATAAATTACGGTGTAATGTGTAAGCAATGGTCATTGACGAAACCCCGGCTACCAAGCCGGGGTTTCGTCAATCACCATTGCTATCTATGTTAATGAAATCAGGTCTGTTCCTGCTACTGGTGACTGTTCTTCAGGTAAAGTATCTAATCTATTCTATCACTCTTCTTCCTGCCCGGGTCCCATGTTACTTGGGCTCGGCGCAATGTTTTCGACTTCCATTCTTTTTAGGGTTTCGTTACTAATCATGGTTCAAAGAGATAACGGGTATTGATTTTGAAAATCTACAAGTAGATGATGAGGAGGAAGATGCATGCATACCTGAGGACTCTGAAGAACAAGAAGAGGAATCTGAAGAAGATAAAGAAGAAGAGGAAGAAGACTCAGACAGCCCAGAGTCTATAGAAGACGATGAAATGAAAGAACTCCTGGAAACGCCTTGAAGTGAAAGTCAAAGTCAAGGTCAGGTTCAACAAATACAAAGTGAAGAAGGAAGTCGAAAAGGAAAAAGAGTTATGAAAACATATTTGATTTAAAAGTACAAATAGAATATTATAAAGTTTATTTTTATAGTTTTTGAGTTTTTGTTTATTTACTTTGAACTTTGTTTGCGTAATGAAACGTAATCGAAATAATGATGGTGTTACCATATTTTATAATTAATTCTATGAAATGACTCTGAAAGCTTCTTGATAATAATAACTTAGGCCCGTATTCGCATCGTTCTGTAATACGGGCCTTAAACACACAAACTAAACTGTTGATTATAATTTAATGTAGAATACAATGCGCTTAAGGCGCTGGATCGCGCCCAGTTTGTTCAATTAAATGAAAGAATCGGGTTCCGAGTAAAATGTGTATAATCCACACACAGCGGTAACAATATACAATTTATACATTCAGTGGACAACGGCGGATAACTCTTACAATCACAAAGTAATTATTTGTTAATGGTTTTGACTGAAATCCCCTACATGACGGACGGGGTAGCGGTCCGGGATTGTGCGGGCGTTCAGTGCCCGGTAGTCACCGCATGGGCGGTAAGTGGCGTCCTTTTTAGGCGCGAGGTGAAGTGGAGAGGACCATGAGCTGCTGGATGGTCTAGCAGTGCCAACGCGAATCATATCCTCAAATTCTTTTTGAGCCGCTTGAAGCTTTCGTGGAGCGAGGCGACGTGGTCGTGCTGTCACCGGTGGTCCATCAGTGGTGTTGATGAAATGCACCGTGGTGTGCTTTGGATCTCTAGGTGCGCCAGGAGGACGTGTGATGCTTGGGAACTCAGCTAAAATATGCGCGTATGGAGAGTCAGGACAGGTAATGACTTTGATGCTGGGTTGGTCGATGGCAACGAATTCGGTCTCAGAGGACAACCCTGTCTTGTCATCACGCAGTTTTCCATGGGCACAGTCTGGTAATAAGTGGTAATGAGCCAGGAAGTCGGACCCAATTATTGGAGTTCCAACTTCTGCGACTACAAATTTCCATACAAAGTCACGTCTTAATCCTAAATTAAGTTTGAGCTCGACAAGACCAAAAGTATTTATTTTTGTGCCGTTGGCGGCTATAAGGTCGTAAGGCAATGGTTGCATGTTACCCTTAATGTGAGAGAACCGTCTAGGCAGGCACGAGAGATCGGATCCAGTGTCGATTAATAATCGTCGGCCTGAATACCGATCAGTAACGAATAGACGGCGACTTGCTGGTGAGCAGTCAGTGGTCGCCACTACTGACTGCTGCTGGAGTTTCCCGGGGGTGCAGAGGCAGACCAAGTACAAGGCTGTGTACATTTGGTCGCCTTTGATGCGAATTTATTGTGGTACCAGCAAAGTTGGCTGTCATGGGGACGTGAGCGAGAGCTTGACCGACTGCGATTATTACCTCTGCGGTCACGAGTTGGAGTTAGGTTGGACACTAATCGTGTCAGGTCTGCGACTTGTTGCTGGAGCAACCGTAGCTGTTCCTTAGTGTCATCACCAGCGGGTGGTGCTCTACTGGCTGCATGAACATGTGCTGGTTGGGAGCTAATCTCTTGCAGCTTATCGGCTAAGTCGCCTAAATCTATAAGGGATGATTGCTTCTGTGCAATCAGAATGCCCTGGATGTGATGCGGCAACCTATTCATCCAGATGGTCTGGAGAAGCTGTTCTGGAAAAGATGTACCAGCAAGTGTCCTAAGGTGCCTCAAGAATGATGAGGGCTTTCTGTCCCCCATCTCCTCTTTCTCGAGGAGTCTCCTAATCTTTTCCTCATAAGACTCCGAGAAGCGTGCTATGAGGGCCTTCTTTAGCGTGGTATATGGTTCCTGTTTGGGTGGCTCAATAATAATGTCTTCGACCTCGGTTGCTGATTTGGTATCAAGCTGGCTGATGGCGTAGTAGTACTTAGTCATCTCTTGTGTAATATTATTGATATGAAACTGTGCCTCCAAACTGGCGAACCATAGACCAGGCCGGTCAGGCCAGAAAGGAGGGACACGTATGGATACTCTATTTACTAGGACGGTTTGAGATGTGGAAGGCTGTTCACCACCAGTCCCAGCTTCGGGGTCGTGGAAAATTTCTTTCCCTGACTCAGACATTGTGAAAATGTTATTTAAAAATACAAAAGAAACACAGAACCCCAAAAAGAGTGACAACTGACACAGCTATAGTAAAATATAAGAACAACAAAGAAAGGCACCTTAAAAATAAAAAAATACACAAAAAAATGTAAATGCACACAAGAAATGTAAAGTGTAAATAGTAAAATTGTAAAAAAAAATAAGACAGTGACACAAATGTAAAATAAATATTACAAGGTAAACAAATGGAACTTTTACCAATTTTTAACAGAATTGCTTTAGAAGGAAGACATGTAGTATTTAAATTATCGTTAAAATTAGCACTTATTATTGTCCAAGAAAGCACTATTGTCCATGTAGAGACTGTAGCAATGTCGTTTCCAAAAAGTTCAAAGTAAAAACTTACAGTTTGTTGTGAAGTTGCACTGTTGATGAAACGAAACGCGGCTGTTTGACGTTTGCAGCCAATGACAGCTGCCTGTCGTCGCTGGCAGATTGCACAAATGTCACACTTCGCGCGCAAAACTTCTAGTTTCCGTGAAAAACCGCACATGAAAAAGTGGCGCTGCTGTCGCGGAAAACGGCAAATTTCTTATTTTCAGATTTTTTTTGCACTGAAAAAGCTTGGATGCGGTGTAAGTAGGCACACGAAACACTGCCATACACTTTTACACAAGTTTTATGCACTTTCAACACGACAAAACGAGAATCTTTTTACAATGTCCGCCGGCAAACTCGCGTGATGGCTGGCGAGTAGGTACCGACTTCGACTTTTTCCGCTCCGCTGCTTGCTGCTTGGTATGAGGGTGAGCTCGTTGCGCTGCACACAACCCAATTCTCCTTACACCGAGTTCTTCGGTCGTCGGGGTCACCAATAAGGCGCTGGATCGCGCCCAGTTTGTTCAATTAAATGAAAGAATCGGGTTCCGAGTAAAATGTGTATAATCCACACACAGCGGTAACAATATACAATTTATACATTCAGTGGACAACGGCGGATAACTCTTACAATCACAAAGTAATTATTTGAATAAGGCGCTGGATCGCGCCCAGTTTGTTCAATTAAATGAAAGAATCGGGTTCCGAGTAAAATGTGTATAATCCACACACAGCGGTAACAATATACAATTTATACATTCAGTGGACAACGGCGGATAACTCTTACAATCACAAAGTAATTATTTGTTAATGGTTAAAAAGTTAAAAAGCAAAAAGTTAACTGCAAAGCAAACTGAGTGGCCTGCCTATTACAGGGAACTTCTGGCCGTGTACGAGAGTGTTCAACACTTTCGGCACATACTGGAAGTGCAATGTGCAACAATCTTTACCGACCACAAACCCCTGGTTTACGCTTTTATACAACGCCGCGAAAAATTGCCTCCAACTCAGCTTAACCAATTAAGTTTCATTAGTCAATTTACCACCGACATTCAGTACATAAAGGGAACCGATAACGTAGTCGCAGATGCTATGTCGCGCATTGAAACCATTTCGTTAGAGGAAGACTACGAAGCCCTCGCGAAATCCCAAGAGGATGACGAGGAGCTCAAAGAGGCAGCTTCGTCTTCCTCCATGAAATTGAAAAAAATCGCTGTTCCCGGCACCAACATAAGCATACTCTGCGACACAACAACTGGTAGACCTCGCCCATACCTCACTACACCATTCCGTAGAGCAGCTTTCGATCGTGTTCATAACCTCAGTCACCCAGGCGTGAGAGCCACTTTACGCTCGGTGGCTGAGCGATACGCATGCACCGCCAGCTTAAAGCTTCTTTGATGTGCCATTCCCAAAAGTGGACCAAGGCACTCCCATTAGTACTCCTTGGCATGAGGACTGCGCTCAAAGAGGACTTGAATACCTCGTCCGCTGAGCTGGTCTATGGAGAACCTCTCCGCCTACCTGGAGAACTAATCATGCCAGCGGAAGAACCCAGGAGTCCAAACGACGTGGCAGATTTCGTCACAGAGCTGAGGAGCCGGATGGAAGTTTTACGCCCAATACCTGCCTCACGACACGCTCGACCGTCATCCTTTGTCTTCAAAGATTTAGCGACGGCGACTCATGTCCTGCTCCGCGACGACACAGTTAGACGTCCTCTGCAACCTCCTTATACTGGCCCATACCGCATTCTAAGGAGAAGGGACAAAACCCTTACCTTAGAGGTGAATGGAAGAGAGGCTACGGTCAGCATAGACCGTGTTAAGCCAGCATATCTGGATTCTGACTTGTCTTCCTCACCATCACCAACCATTTCAGTTCCTGTTCCAGCATCTCCTTCTCCTGAACAGGCACTTGCTCCGCAAATTCCACCTGCTCCAGTACCGTCAACTCCTCCCACTCCAACTACTCCACCACCACCACCTCCACCTGCTGTCACCACCAGAACTGGCAGACGGGTCAAATTTAGAGACATTTTAGATTTATAATGTTAATATTGTATATACCCTTTTTTTCTCCGTAGGGGGGTGGTGTGGCGATCCTTATATTGCTTATGGTCGCCACTATTTATTTTATGTTGACAACACTGTTTATATAGAAGTTTGTCTTGTCTATTACTGTGAAAACCGATTTGAACAGTCGATAATTTTCTAGAGTATTAAAGCAAGTGTGTACCATTAACAAATAATTACTTTGTGATTGTAAGAGTTATCCGCCGTTGTCCACTGAATGTATAAATTGTATATTGTTACCGCTGTGTGTGGATTATACACATTTTACTCGGAACCCGATTCTTTCATTTAATTGAACAAACTGGGCGCGATCCAGCGCCTTACGCTTATTTATCATCTTCACTGAGATTAATAATCATAACAAGCCAAATAGTTTTAATCCACCACATTATAGTAATTCTTGTCTTGATCATAGATTAGACAGTATAGTCTTGATTTATATTTTATAACGCTAGCAACATCCTTCCTGTGTGTCATCTTAACTTATGTCTTTTTTACGTCATTCGCAAATCGCAATCGCAAGTCGCAACTTCGCATCGCAACTATTGGAAGCTCAAGCATGTAACTTTTGCGATAAAACATACAATTTATGAATAAACATTCGTTTTTGAAATGAAATGGAGGGGCCGAACAATAAAGGTTAGTTTTGATGCACTTCACAACACGTAATAAAGTGTAATAAGTTTAGATTTAGTCATGTTTTGGGTGCAGAACCTGTCATGAGAATGTGTGGGCGATTCTTGTAACTTAACATGAATTATCTTTTGTTTGTCTTGCGCCTCGCCTTTTGTAACTTAAGTCTAACTTAATACAGATCTGTTTAGGATGAATTCATCCTGAAATAGCCTATTTAAAAGGACTTAAGTACTAGTTTAAATTAGCGTCTGATAGCCTGAGTAGCGATGTTTACTTCCGCGTCGTAGGCTCAAGTTGGAGGATTTATCATAATTTGTGTTTTGCCTCATTGTAACCAATATATTAGAAAGGTATTTGACATTCAACTAAAGCCATTTATGAAAAAAATAAAGGTAGGTATTACATTAAATTAGGATGTCTGAGTCAAGGAGGCAATTAAATTAATTCTATAAACCACAAATAACAATTAATGCGGCTAAGAAACTGGTTATTTGCATCAATAAAGCCCTGATGAGGCCTTCAAAACCTAATATAGATATTATATTATATTATAAGTGTTAAAAACATTGATTTTGTTTTTGCTCTGGTCTCCTCATTATCTTGTTTATTTATTTTTCTATGAAATAGTTATTTACACACTGTTTTCATTCTTAGTAGCTACTTACAACAATAGTTTATTGGTTCTTGAGTCATAGTTTGCATCCCTATCCTATTTATCTATTGCAAAATCTCATAGTGTGATGGTGTGACTCATAAGGTAGTACCCACCAAAAAGGTTACACATAAAAGATTTTTAAAACAAATATTTTTTGTAAGTAATCCATAAAAAAAATGCAAGGTACATCCACTATGTGTAATTTAAGTTGACTGAGTTGATACCAAGCTCTCCAGAAGATCGCACATGTAGTCTGTTATACAGGGTAAAATTAAAACCAGTGCGGATATTTTAGGAGGTGAAAGTACTCATGAATATGATCAACTTTTATTATGGGACCGACACTGAAATAAAAAAAAAGATATCAGCTGTTCCATACATTTTGATCGTGTTGTCGTGCAGTTTTGTAGGAAACAGCTGTTTTTTTTTTCATATTTCAGTGTCAGTCCCATAATAATAGTTGATCATATTCATGAGTAATTTCACCTCCTAAAATATCCACACTGGTTTTAATTTTACCCTGTATAATGTTTAAAAAACACTATCCCAATTTTTTTAAGCAGTGTCATGCAGCCTGCTAGCAGCTTGTCAGCATGTTAACTGTTGTTATACTTGTTATTGGTTTACCGAAATAACATTGAACAATCTTATGGTGTAGCAGTGTCTGTTTATCCCCCAATTTTCTTTTAATTTGCTTTAAAAATTGGGGGATAAACAGATACTTTGTTATCATTTGCAAAAACTTCAGTCAGGTCAATTTAGATTGCATGTATTGTAAAGAAATTACCATACCAGTTCAATGTTTAAGAGCCTAAAATAAATTCAGTTACATCAAAAGTTTTCCTGTATAGTTATAGCTTCCTAAAATAAAATTTTTAAAGCTACTTATATTTTTTTGCAAACCACGGTTGCATAATTTGACAAAGTGAGGAAAATATCTTATTTTTAGTATTACCATATATTTTAGTTAACCATCAGGAAATAAAATAATTACTTATCTTTAACATGTAGCTGCTTGTTTAGTTTAACTCTTCCAGTGCAAGGCCTAAAGATCTTTTACATATTTTTTTGCTTAGAAGGGTCTCACTTAAAGAGACAAACACAAACCTATATTTGTCTTCTTCTTACACGAATAAATCCCCAAGGTATGAGCTCCCCATCAGAGGGAAACAGTGAGTACTTTCACCTCCTAAAATATCCGCACTGGTTTTAATTTTACCCTGTATATGTATAGGATACAACAGCATAGATACCAGTGAGGTAGTAACATCATCAGCTGTCATCTAAATACTAGCTGTTGCCTGCGACTTCGTTTGCGTGGAAATGAATGAAAAGTATATAATATGCATATAAAATTAAATACAGTACTTAAAACATAAAATGATTTTTTAAAATTTTTGTCTGTCCATCTGTCTGCTTGTTCCGGCTAATCTCAGAAAGGGCTGGACCGATTTTGATGGACCTCTCATTGGCAGATAGTGTTATAAGGAGTAACTTACGCTACTTTAATTTTAGAAAAACAATTAGGGTTCCATGCAAAAAAATTAAAACAATATTTCTATAGACAAAACTTTACCCGTGCGAAGCTGAGCGGGTCAGCTAGTTTAACACTTTGAATGCCACGCTACCACACACAATTGAAAATGTATTGTTTGTCGGTCACCGGTGACTCACGGCGTTCAGACTTAATATTTTTGTGATTATTAAGATAATGACAACTTTCAGAGTCCCCCAGCTGCGCCGGGTGCTTGAACGACATCGGTGATGACGACTACGTGTCGGCGCTCAACCAGGACTGGCATAAAGACTGCTTTCGGTAAGATGTTATACATACTTATTATATAGCTAGTCATACTCCTGCCGGTAGGTAAATCTGCCTAGATTTCGCCATTAGCAGATCTGCCCCCCTAGCCAAGTTACTTTTCTGTTAGCGTTAACGCCAAACGCTACGGATAAAGGTATGGAAGTGACATTTGTGAGTCACGTGACTTTTCCGCAGGTAATGTCATTGCCATACATTTTGTGCTTATCGTTTGGCGTGAACGCTAACAGAAAAGCAACTTGGCTAGGGCCTCTGTCCGCCGGGCACGTCTGTCAGGTAAATCTATACGTGTACGGCTAACTATTTTCATAGATGACGATGGGTTTTCGTACGCGATAGACGTCAGGTTATAAGGAAGACCGGCCTGCACGCTGTCGCTGACTAATAATAGCCTAGGTATTAGATAAAGACAGAAAGTGCTCGCATAAATGTTTCTAAGTTATTGACATGCAAATGTCAATAACTTAGAAACATTTATGCGAGCACTTTCTGTCTGGTCATAATATTATTTTTAATTCTATACATAGGCATTAAAATGATTGTAATTAAAACAACAGGAAAATAAACATTATTTTATCACATAACTTTATTTAAATCGACAGACTAGGCAAGTACCTATTCTTAGCGGCAAATAACTTGAACATTGACCTTGACTGCGCAATAGTCGATTTTGTGCATTTTGACGCGTAACGCATGAAAGCGTATGTGCGTTTCTCACACTACGCTGAAAATGTTCTAAGGTATTTGCCGGGTATTGTACTAGTGTCTCACGCGGTTTGGTTTAGACCAGTGGGTTCTTTTGTTGGCCAGGAACCACTAGGACTTCTTCATTCAGTGTGGGGAAGGTCAAAAAAATATTTTATTATAGAATATAACTTTGTTTCGCGGACTTTAATTTTGTTCTGGTGGATCTTAGTTTAGTATAGAGAACTAGACCACTGGTTTAGTTCTCGCGGACCACTAGTTTAGACAAATTTTAATTCCATCCAATCCGGTTTTCATGCCAGTTTGTAGAAAGTTTGACTCCCGTGTAAAATACGGAAACTTAAAAATAAGTTGTAGTCAGGTGCGGTCGCAGCTGAAGACTTGGGGTCATACCGATTAATGCCGACGTCGGCATGACCCCCAAAATCTTCAGCTGCGGAATGGAGATAATTAAATATTCAGATTCCAGCGTTCTTTCTCTAGTAGGTAATAAGGAAAAAGTTGAACATTGTCTCTGACAAACAATCTATATTTCTTCGTAATCGTTCTGATGAGTAATTAGGTATATTTAACATAACAATAATGTAATAGCTTGCAATACTTTAGGGGGTTCCCCTACTAAAGGCTAACAGAGGCCATATGTATGACTTTTACTAGCGTACGTGGTATATGTCTCGGGCACAGTACCCTTACGTCATAAGTGTAACGTATTGCTCCAGAGAGTAGAAGGGTGGCATTATCATGGGTTCCACAGGCCTCTCATGGGCTGCTGTTTTGGTTTCCTCGTAAAATTTGCCTCCAATTTCAGTAGTTTATATTTTTAACCGACTTCAAAAAAGGAGTATGTATGTATGTGTGTATGTATGTATGTATGTTTGTATGTGCGCGATTTTCTCAAAAACTACTGATTCGATTTGGATGGGGTTTTCACTAACGTAATCTACATACTTTCAGGAAGGTTTTAGTATATAATACATTATGTAATCATTCCTATTTACAAAGTTATATGCTTAAATGTACACACTCCGTAGAAGATTTACTGTTGAACGAATTCGTGAAAGTAATCTAACACGGGATAAAGAATTAAAAAGGGAAAAATAAAAAACTTTTTTAACAAAAAATAACCGACTTCAAAAATCCACTACAAAGAAAATAATAATTTTGGTTTCGGAAGTCGGTGGCAAAAAAAAGCAAACAAAAACCAAAGCCACCGACTTCCGAAACCAAAATTATTATTTTCTTTGTAGTGGATTTTTGAAGTCGGTTATTTTTTGTTAAAAAAGTTTTTTTACTCAGTAATCCGAAATATTCTCGAGATAAAGAGTAACTGCGATCACTCCTCGGAAAAACCTGTATATTATGTCTGTTAAATAGGGTTGGGTTATTTAAATCAATTTGATTTAAATCATGGTTGAAATCAACTTTGATTTAAATCAAATCTTCTAACCCTGTTGTTAAAGATCCGTTGAAATCGGTTCAGCCGTTGCGAAGATTAGTCCGGACAAACGGATAGACATCTTGCGATCGCATTAGGCCAGTCTAAAAGTTCTAAAAGTAACTATTGGTAAGCGTAACGATCGGTTTTCGGACTTCATAACCGGGCATTCACCCGATTCGTTTTTACGGCTCAATAAAAAAAATCACACAATAAGAACTCTTTTTGGCATCCTGCTTGCTTCATGAACTTGAACATGACGCGAACAAATAGGTTTAGGTACTATTTTCCAAGCTAGAGCCCAGTCTTTCCCAAAGTGTGGGTCGCAAGCAGATCTATATGGGGTGGCCCCTGAAACTGATAGGACGACCGTCGCAAAACATCGTTCGGGCCGTGTCGGTCGGTCGACAACGGCAGCCAAACGGTTAAATCCTAACTTCCTAACTAAAATTATTAATGTGAAAGTATGTTTGTTTATTCGAACGCGCTAATCTCTGGAACTACCAGTCGGATTCGAAAAAATAATTTTGTATATGATAGCCAGATTCATGAGAAATAATATAGGCTATTTAACATCACACTACGACCCTTAGGAGCCAAGAACGGGGGTTAAACCGCGGGGAACAGCTAGTGCAATATTTAAATTAAACTTAATTCCGTTCACATACGTCTCATTTTTAAACGCGTGCTCTCGGTGGCCGTTACATGACCTGCCTTACATAATTTGCTCGAAAGCGGCGACAAGGTCACGCGCCTTTGCGACTTCATTAACTTATTATTTAAATTTCTGTGGTCCCGCCCGACTTTTATAATTTTCTTTAGATGGGTCGCAGTCCGCACTTTAAGAACCACTGAGCCAGACGATATACCTATACTTTTCGCAACCCGACCGTCTGCCAAATTTGTCGCCGGTTCTAGCTAAACAAAGGTCGCCCAAGTTTTTTGGCCTTGAACAAGCTGCCAAGTTTTGAAAATATAAGCTCTGGGAAATACTTTTATTAATATCCCAGATAGACAGTGTTATCTATAAATAGTATAAAACAAGTCGCTTTTCCTGTCTGTCTGTTTATCCGCTGCTAAGAATACAATATTGTTCTAAGCAAGATACGAATATTTAAATAATTGGGAGCCAACATGATATTGGTTGTTTTTATTTTATTGTTATTTCTCTTACTACTCTTCATAATATAAAGGTTTTAAACAAAATAAAATAATTACATTCATGAGAAATTGGTACACCACAAAAGACCAACAAGCATTGGAGACCTTACGGTTATGTTGTTAAAGGTAGCGGCGTGAGTTATGAGCACATGCGCATGAACACTTTCGGCCCAATAGACAGTTGACAATACGTAATAGAGAATGGTCCAATTAGATGACGAGCATCGACTGACGAATCAATTGCGTGCCGCCTCAGCGCCCCCCGTCTTATTCATTCCGCCAAAGAGACCGAAAATTCAGCTAATGCGCAGGTGACGTTTGTGCTCATAACTGCTGCCGCTAGTTTACTTAATATTTCTGTTATTGTTACGGTAGGTGTTCAGTGTGCGATGCCCAGCTGTCCACGTGGTATTTCGAGAAGGCAGGCCTGCTGTTCTGCCAGAACGACTACTGGGCGCGCTACGGGGAGAGCTGCCAGCAATGTGCACAGGTAATCTAGTCTAATCCCTGGGTTCCTAACCTGGGGGTAATTACCGCCTCGGGGGTAAAACAGCTATTCTGCGGGGGTAATAAGACTGGCAATATAATTTTATAATCATTAAAAACTAAACTAAACATTAAAAACATGCGAATGCAAAACAATATTTACAATACCAACTTTCACACTGATCATGAATTCATGAACTTTTTGTGCAATTTCAATCAGTAAAGAATTTTCATGTGATAACAGTTTAAAGGCAGGCGCAAGGGGAAAATAAGGGGTAAATTGAGTTTCTCTAATAGGTCATAGGGGTAGCAAGATTGAAAAGGTTAGGAACTACTGGACTCTAATCTATACAAAATATTATAAAGCTGAAGAGTTTGTTCGTTTGAAAGCGCTAATCTCTGGAACTACCGGTCGGATTCGAAAAAATATTTTTGTATATGATAGCCAAATTCATGAGGAACAGTATAGGCTATTTAACATTACGCTACGACCCTTAGGAGCCGAGCTAGTGCTAATAATATTTTTTCCCACTCGTCCAGGTGATAACGGGCCCGGTGATGGCGGCGGGCGAGCACCGCTTCCACCCGGAGTGCTTCGCGTGCGTCGCGTGCGCAGCGCACATCGAGGACGGGGAGCCCTACGCGCTGCTCGAGCGGTCCAACTTGTACTGGTGAGTTCACTTGGACACATGTCATATTAGCCTTCAAAGTACATACATGGCTATACACTGGATATTACAATTTCAGTACAGTACAATATCAGCCAGAAATATTTTCTTGTTTCATGCTTTTCATTTCGATTTTTGTCGTATCTAGAATCTAGTCGGTTTTTAGTTTGTAGCGACATATGCCGACAACATCGAAGACTACCTAGGTACATAGCATGACAGCTAATTGTGACAACTTGTCAAATGTCATTACATGACTTCTAACGTCAAAATCCTACATCGCGCAAGCAGCATCGACATCAACTGTCGGGGCAGTGGCCCGCCAGATAATAACACCCGGTCTGGTAGGAGGATCCTCCCTTTTTAATGGAGGGACAATCCACCTCGTTCCTCCATTCCCCAAAAATTTAAACTATCTTTTTGTAATGTAGCATTGTGTGGTCGCGGGAACATTTAGTAAAAGTACAATGTTGTTTTGTTCGTAGCGGCAACTGCTACGGCAGCTCCGTGCGGCCGGTGTCGCACTCCATCCGCGTGGTGCGCGTGCCGCCCGCCGCCGTGCGCGTCGCGCACCACGCGCCTGCCACGCTCACCGTCAAGGAGTGAGTTGTTTATATGTACTTTATAAGCAGGGCCGGATTTAGGGCAGGGCAACAGGGCAGTGGCCCCGGACCGGAGCCTCCATAAAAAAGGGACCTCCACAAGAAAGGAGTCTCCACAACTTGATTTTGCTTTGGATAAGAACAATAAAATCTCTCTGTCAAAAATAAAAAAGTTCACATTCACATGGTATTTGAAAAACATTTCTAAGCATATTCCTGTGAAAATTAATGGATTATGCAAAATATGAACTAGGTATTTGTTACATTTTGCTCCGTAAGAGCATTATTTTTTATTGAATAAAATTGGTAAAAACTGAAATTTTTATTTCGTCCATTTTTTTTGTCTGATTCCAAAATTTTTCGGGATTTCCAACTTTTGGTTGCCCCAGTGCCCCCCATATCTTTAAATCCAGCCCTGTTTATAACTACTATACTTACTAATCCTACCAGTTAAGCTACGGTTTCCTAAAGAGCGGTGCTTGACACCGTATCATCTTTAATAATCACTCCATTTGTCAAATTAATAAGTCCAAGTATCCATCCTTTTGGCCATAATTATGTCATACAAGCTCTTAACGACATGGTCCGGCGTGGCACTAACCGGTACTAACTGGCACTAACCGGTAATAACTGGCACTAACCGGTACTAACTGCCGCTGGCAGCGCGGGCGCGCGGTGCGGCGGCAAGCTGTCGGCGGCCGCGCGCGCCCTGCTGCGCGCCGTGCTGTCCGTCTGCATACAGCTCACCTGCCATAGGTACTCACTGATCCACTGTGCCTGCTCACACATAATAGTATGGTTCCCGGAAAATAACTTGAACATTTGCAGCGTAGTGGGGGAAAGTCTGCGCACGTATGCTTTCATGCAATAAGATACATGAGATACACGTAATAGGTGTAAAGCGTTTTTTTTTAGAATCCTTTATCAACCACAAAAACATTTTTTCATCTATATCTTGTAACTATGATTTTAAAAACTTTAAACGCTGATATCTCCAAACTATGTTTTTTTGAGATACAGCAAATAGACCTCTCACGGCAGATTGCGCAGTCAAGGTCAATGTTCAAGTTATTTGCCGGTTAGTGTACTACGCTACTGCCCTTACTGTGCCTTGCAGCCAGACTCAGATACAGGATTTCGCCCAAGGGGGGCAATTATTGTGTGATTTTGATCTTCCAGTAAATTCGTTTTGTTTTTGTTTTAAATTCAAAAATTTGTCATAATTAAGTGCTTTTGCCCTCCCCGTCTGTATCCGCGCCTGCTTGCAGCCTAGTTTCTAAAGACTGGACCACACTAAATCATAGCTGCATTCATACAAGTCCTGCTCGGCGCGCGCACTGCACACAGACTGCACATGGACCGGATTTGGTGTGGCCTGGCCTTAGGGCCTGGGCCACTGTATACACAGTGGTTTGCTAGCATGTAGTAAGTAGCATTAGTAGCATGTGTATTGTGGCTTAGACAAATTGTTTCGTAGTGTTGGCAGTTTCTGAAAGCATGGAAAAATATTTGTTCAATAAGTAGGTGAAAATTACTATCAATTGGTGAGTAGGTACCTATTTATTCCTCTACAAAAAGCTTTTAGCATGATAACTATTATCAAGTTTCTTGTAGACTTACAGCTAAGGTCAACGACCCGATAAAGGCTTATCATTATAGCTCAGTAGCCACTGTTAACAGTGGCTACTGAGTCAAACATTCACAATAATTTCCTTATTTTCAAGGCTCGCTTACTACAAAATTGTTATTATGTGTATTAGGCCCCACTTACACGGTACGGTTTTAGCACGCGAGTAGACTGCATAGTATAAAGTATGTTTGTATAATATTCTTCCCTTTTGGCTTTGCCGTAGCCGGGTAAAAAGTAGCCTATAGCACTCAGGGATAATGTAGGTTTCTATACAGGGTGGCAGGTTAGACAGTGGAAATATTTAAAGGGGTCACCGTACTCATCATTATGATCAAGTTTTACTAGGGGACCAACCCTGAAATCGTGAAAAAAAATTAGCTGTTCCATACATTTTGTTATGTGAACATAAATGTATGGAACAGCTTATTTTTTTAAAAGCTGAAAGTTGTTCATAATGATGAGTACAATGACCCCTTTAAGTATTTTCCCTGTCTAACCTGCCACCCTGTAGATGCGCGAAAACTATGCGCGCCTTGAACGTAGTGCTGACTAAGATTTTGGGCAGTTCGACAAAACACATAATTTTACAGCGAGGCGGATACAAACGAAACTAGTTTCGAGAGTTCGAGACTCAACAAAAATAAGAGTAAGGACACAAATCTCAAAACTGATTAGCAGAATACCATTTTTCGTCAATCAAAGAATGTTTCCGAATGTTGAGCAGTGATAGCCTAGTGGTTTAACCATGTGCCTCCCACGGCGAATGGTTCGAGTTCGATTCCGAGGCACGCACCGCTGACTTTTCGAAGTCATGTGCGTATTAGAAATTAATTAACACTTGCTTTAACGGTGAAGGAAAACATCGTGAGGAAACCGGCATGTCCTAGAACCAAAAATTCGAAGACATGTGACGTCCACCAACTCGCACTGGGCCCGCGTGGTGGACTACGGCCCACTCCCTCTCACAGAGGAGGCCTGTGCCCCAGCAGTGGCAACATTATAGGCCGATTATGCTATGCTTATGCTAAAGAATGTTTCCGACATGCTACGTTAGCATCGTGTAGATGGGCACTTATGCGTGTGTAGTGAGCGTCCGGTGAGTCAGTCGCAGTGATTCAAAGTCAAAGTCAAAGTCAAAAACATTTATTTCAATTAGACCATTTACAGGCACTTTTGAATAGTCAAGCAATAGTTGTCAGTCAGTTTGTCCGTTAGTTGAAGCTAGTTGTCCGTTCCAAAACGTAGATTCCTATGGAGAAGAACGGACAAGAAACTCCATGGTTACTCTTTTTCAACTAATTCAACTATACAATTTCTTTGTTTACATTTATGCCCTAATATGTGAGAGCAATGTGAGATATTTTAAAAATCCCTTAGGATAAAAAATAAAATCAAAGGTAGGTACTAAAATAAAATAAAAATCATTTAAACCTGTAAAATGTCAAAATATTGCTTGAGCAGTCAAGAGATGACCAGTATCGACTGACAGCGCCCGTTCACGGACATGACGCGTGCATCAGCACCGTTTAACTCAACCATTTTGGAGGGAATCGAACGATCCAATACACACGCCACCATCAGCGGTACATTAAAGCGAGCATGACATGCTCTCAACTGTCATACTACAATCAGCTTAAAACATTGTAAATATCTACATGGTACTCACATTCACAAATCTCAAAGAAATTTACTTAAATATACAAAAATAATGTTATTTATAACTATACAAGAGAAACCAGCTTACTTAGAAACGAACAATTAATTCATGACAATCTCTGGACTGATTACCTATAAATGTCAGAAGAATAATAAAATTTACAAAGTCATAAAGGGGAACTTCAAGAGCAGTTATTAACTCCGATTATATGAGTCTAAGTGGTTGTGGAGCAGGACCAGCATTAAGACAAGCATCTTTATCAGCAATATAATCTTCTAGTTTATAATATGCTTGCCTACAAAGTGTGCGTTTTATACAATCTTTGAATATATTCTCATTTAATTGGAGAACGTTGGGAGGTAGTTTATTATAAAATTTTATACAGTACCCCATAAAAGATGTATGATTAATAAGTACTTATTAATAATTATAAATAAGTATTTTATATGATAACTCAGTCACGTTCGCCAAATTCAATTAATGTAATTATTTTCTTTATTATCTTTTTGTCTGTCTCTACCTAGAGTTGTACCTTGTTTTTATAGTTCCACAAATAAATAGGATTATTTTACACTATTGATAATTTCCCCGCGGAAAGAAATAATTCGATTTATTTTACTTAGTTTTAGTTTAGAGAACTAAACAACTCATTTTTACTATAAATGTATATTTTTTGTGAATTTGAAACATGTCAAAGCAATGTTATGCTTCTCTTAAGTTATTAAATATTTAAGAGATTCTCAAAAATCGAATGTCGCGAGCAGGATTTGAACCTGCGATCTCTCTCTGGCGAACCGTGCCAACGCTTTTTCCAACTAAGCTACCGCGAACTGCTCGGTCAACTCGAATTTTGAAATCCCTATGTGTTATTCTGATGTCTAAGCTATATTACTGTAAAGTTTCATCAAAATCCGTTCAGTAGTTTTTGCGTGAAAGAGTAACAAACATCCATACATCCATCCATACATCTATTCATCTATCCATACATCTTTACATCCTCACAAACTTTCACGTTTATAATATTAGTAGGATTTTAGACAAACATTATTTATAACATATTAGATATATGTTTTTCCTTTCGCTATGACGTGTTTTTCAGAGTAACGTAGCTATTACGTATACATTATTGTATATTATTTCACACCGATTGGTCGATAAATGCATTCGTCTGGTTACTCACTATGGTTTCCTTGTTAAACTCGTTTAATTATTCGTAATTATATTTTAGAATTTAAAAAGTTTTTGAGTGTTTTAATATGGCTTCAACATGGTGACTGTCAATTTAAGGTAATTAAAAGTGTTATTATTAAAATTATTGTGTTATTATAATGTGTTGTTTACGCTTTACAAAGGGCAAAAAGTTATTAATATAATTTTAGTAACAACTATTTTATTTTTTAGATTTCTTCGTATAACTTAGTTTTGCATGTTATTTATTTTGTCTTGACTTGTCGCATTTTTAAAGCATTTCTATTATAGTTGTTTGTTTTATGAAATAATGTAATGTCCCCGACCCACGTATCCCATATGTGTGGATAAGGAAAAATTGTGTATGTGACTATATTTTAAATTAAGAATGCTTTTAATGAAAACGACAGATACATTATTTGGCAAATGTTTGCTTCACATTAAACAAGTATTGTTGCTTAATGGCAGTTATCCTACAATTACTCTATGGACAGGCTCTATGACAGGCAGTAGCAACAATTTGAAGCAAACAAGTCATATGAAAAGACAGTAATAGTAGAAGAACGCTTATGTTTGTATGTAATTAGATATTGAGCACTATTGTTTGAGTGCAATTAGATATTGAGCACTTTTGTATAAGTGCAATTAGATATTGAGCACTTTTGTTTGAGTGCAATTAGATATTGAGCACTTTTGTTTGAGTGCAATTAGATATTGAGCACTTTTGTTTGAGTGCAATTAGATATTGAGCACTTTTGTATGAGTGCAATTAGATATTGAGCACTTTTGTTTGAGTGCAATTAGATATTGAGCACTTTTGTTTGAGTGCAATTAGATATTGAGCGCTTTTGTTTGTTAGCAATGTGTCCCTCGTTTAACCTGACACACTGTGTAATTTATTAATTGTACAAAAGGTCGATTTTTCAATCGCCAGATATTTATTGCTATGAATAAACTATATTGGTTTCACTTTAACATCTTTAGTTTTATGAAATCGATATAGTTTATTCCTAGGAATAATTTTTATCTAGCGATTAATAAATCAGCCCATAGAAAGCATTTTCTATATAAAGCGCTTATTACACTTGACTGAATTTAGTCGACCTAAATCCTTTTCTAACTAAGATACCAACTGACTGATAGAAATTGCAATTAATGACCTTTTCTGCAACCGACTGCTCAGTCAACGAACTTACTGTATGCCAACAATTGACGGAATTTAGTCGTCCCTAAATTCACTCAATTTTAATAAGCGCTTTAGTTTCAGTAAGCCAATATTTCTCACACATTCACGTTTCAGGATCGACTCGTCGTGCGGTGTGCTGACGCTGCACATCGGAGACAGGATCCTCGAGATCAACGGCACCCCAGTCCGGAACAGGCCGCTGGATGAGATCGAGAGGGCGCTGGGGAGACCCGACGCCGTCATACAGGTAATATGTACAGTTTAAACCGTTTACGACGACATCATTTAGATTTAGAACAACATACCGGTTATAATAACCAAAATCATAGGTCCCGGCTGATGTACCTCAAAAATATCGCCGGTTGTCCCTACGATGTCGTTATAACAGATTTTGACTGTACTAGCATTAGTGCATAAAAGCCTAGATGCATTGATTTTGAAGTGGGTTTGCAAACTGTTCCCTAAACGCATTTATGTTAAAAATTGTTGATTTATTTTATAAAGTCGTAAAAAGCTATAAATAATAATTTAAATGTTGGTTATTTATGAACGCACGAAAACGCTGTACCGCCATGTTGACTGTTTGTGTAACGTAAGTGACGTCACCACATTCGTAAACTCGCGGATTTCGTATGAGAAAAACTGATTGTTGTCTACAAGGGCGATATTGGATGCAAATAAAAAATAATAATGCAGATACATATTTAATATTTTTGATCAATTTCAGCTCACCATAGAACACAGTCCAGAAACAAACACAAAACGCACACAAGCAAGCACGACGACGCACGCACACACACAAACAGACGATGACGCCAACAAACACGACAGGTCTCCTGTCGAAAGAAAAATATTAAACACCAAAGAGGACACTAAGATCCGACACTCGTATGACAAAGAGAGGAGAGATGTGGAGGGGAGGAAGGAGAGGTTGTTTAAGAGGAAGGGGGGGGAGGACGCGGGGAGGTGGGTCAATAAGAGGAGGCAGACCCCGTCGTCCCCGCTGCTGGCGGACAAGGAGCGGAGCAGCAGTATGTCCAAGTTGCTTGACGCGTAAGTTCCACACACTTGATATGCAATACTAGCTGTGCCCCGCGGTTTTACCTCCGTTTCTCAGCTCTTAAGGGTCGTAGCGTTATGTTATAGCCTATGCTATTCCTCGTGAAACTGGCTATCATATACAAAAAGAATTTTTCAAATCCGACTGTTGGTTCCAGAGATTAGCATAATCGGCCTATAATGTTCCCACTGCTGGGACACAGGCCTCCTCTTTGTGAGAGGGAGTGGGCCGTAGTCCACCACGCGGGCCCAGTGCGAGTTGGTGGACGTCACATGTCTTCGAATTTTTGGTTCTAGGACATGTCGGTTTCCTCACGATGTTTTCTTTCACCGTTAAAGCAAGTGATAATTAATTTCTAATACGCACATAACTTCGAAAAGTCAGCGGTGCGTGCCTTGGGATCGAACTCGAACCATTCGCCGCGGGAGGCACATGGTTAGACCACTAGGCTATCACTGCTGTCACCAGAGATTAGCGCGTTCATACAAACAAGTTCGTCAGCTTTATTATATTAATAAAGATATAAGAGATTTTCAAAAACGACTGACACAGGCGTTTGAACCCGTGATCACTGCCTCACTGTGGCTCTAACCAACTGAGGTACAGTGTCATGCCTGAATCAGTTGAAATTGGAAGCCTCTTTTTACGTCTCTTATGAGCGTTGGTGACATCTATCGGAGACTAATTACAGACTCCAATTCAAAGCCTCTACACAATACACTTCCTGAAGGCACAAGAGGGCAGTTCAGTTGTTTTTAGCCGTTATTACAAAAATAGCTAATTATGATTAACGTGTATCACGCACCGCTTTCTGCGAGTGACTAACACGTCAGATGTGAGCTCACTCATCTCAATAATGACACATTTTCACCCGATGTAAGTAGGTGAGGGCACATCTACGATTATAGTAGATTGTATCATAAGGGAGCAAAATGATATTTTTTACGGCGAGGGCGCTTTTTTGAATCCAGAGCGAAGCGAGGGATTCTAGAGTAGAATCCTGAACGTAGCGAGGGATTCAAAGTACGTCGCCCGAGCCAAAAATATATTTTGCGCCCAAGTGATACACACTACTTTTCATCACCCTCTATGAGAAAATAAAAATGCCTCATATTTTTCACTGTCACTTGATATAAAGAATTCATTTTTCAAAACAAATTCATTAATTTCTAACAATCCGTGATGTTCTATTTATTGAGTTATCTTAGTGTTCAGCGCCAAAGAAATCGAACGCAAATACTGTTTGAATAACTGGCTGGCACGACGGCCCATCATCGCGCCGCCGCCGCCGGCTGAATAAAAAAAGAAATCAAATTAAAATGATTTGGAACATCTAAAGAGGATTAAAAACTCATTTCTGCCCGCTAAAAGTTTCTTATAGAAAACATCACCTTTGGGCGCACTTAAAGGCGAACCAAATCGTCCTTTTCGAATAGATGGGATGAAAAAATCTTTGTATTTAAGTGTACACCAACATGTTTCCTTAGCGTGGACGGCGAGGAGCCGAGTGGAGTGCTGTGCGACCTGAGCCGCGCGCGCTCCTTCCGCGCGGAGCCCGCGCCCGGACAGAAGGTGTTCCGCGCCGCCGACCTGCTGCAGGTGAGACACTGCCATGGGCGGAGCCAGCCACGGGCTCAGGGTGGGACCGCAGTCTAAAATAATATGTAACTAGCAAACTATACCCGCGGTCTTACCCCGCTTATTTTTAGGGTTCCGTACCTCAAAAGGAAAAACTGAACCCTTATAGGATCACTTTGTTGTCCGCCGTCAGTCACCGGACCATAAGTGGAGCCATCCGCTCATAGATGGCGCCATTGGAAGTATGCAGTAGCGCCATCTATGATCATATTTCGGAACCCTTAGGGCGCGAGGCATACTCGCACTTGTCCGGTTTTTTTTTTTTGTGTCGACTGTCGAGTGTGAGTATTGTAGTTAGTACCTAGATCATTTAATTTGTTGGTGGTTAGGTACCTTACAGGTCAGAGCCAGGGTGTGGCAAGCGCCCCACTCTGCCCCACCGTGGCTACGCCCATGGACACTGCATCTTCCTGCTATACTGTTATAACGACCCCCCTTGTCAAAAGCGTAGCCAGGTACCAGTGGCGTGATTAAAGGACAATCTCGATGCATTTTTTTCGTTTTAGACAGTATTTAAGTTCATTTTTAAGGTTCCGTACCTCAAAAGAAAACACGGAACCCTTATAGGATCACTTTGTTGTCCGTCTGTCACCGGACCACAAGTGAAGCCATCTGCTCATAGATGGCGCCACTAGAAGTATGCAATAGCGCCATCTATGATCAAGATATATCTACATAGATGGCGCTATTGCATATTTCGGAACCCTCAAGGCGCGAGTCGTACTCGCAATACGGTACCGGACTATTTTTTTTTATTGTGAATCTGTCAACTATTTGAAAAAAGATAATTAACTCCAAAAAAAACCGATGAAAAATCTGCAAAATTGGCAAAGTTATAAGCGTTTTAAAATGATTTGCTAGACACGGACGGCACGCATGATAAGTGACGTAACACCACCTATGTCCGCTTCGCGCGACAAAGACGGAGCGATGCTCCCTCCAAAATCGATAAAAGCGTCTATGTTTTCCATTTTGTGATATTTTTTTTTTTGTTTTACTTTTTTGTTATTCCTATTCCTTCTTTGGAATAAAATAATTTATTTGTACTTTTTTAATAGTAGTCCACTACCGTATTGTTCGTTTTTTTTTATATAATAAATTGTCATCTTATTTGTGTGTCTCTGTTACAAATAAATCATTTTTCTTTCTTTCTATTAAATTGATTCCTATTGTCGCAGGGCGAGCTGCTTGGTTCTGGTTTCTTCGGCGAGGTATACAAGGTGACTCACCGCGACACTAACGAAGTGATGGTGCTCAAACAGTTGTACAGAGTGGACGAGGAGGCGCAAAGGAACTTTCTGAAAGAGGTGAGCACAATATATCTGTACTTAACTAGCTGTTCCCCGCGGTTATACCCCCGTTGCTCGGCTCCTAATGGTCGTAGCCTGATGTTAAATCGTCGCATTTCTTTCTCAACTCTTTATCAAATCTGTAAAATCTTAGTTTTACAGGAACGAAAAAAAAACTGTTTATTATGTCAAAATTGTTTTATATTTCAATAAAATAATTATTAAATAACTTAGATAAGGATTGGATGAATATATTGAATGTGTTTCTTTACATAAACAATGAATGATTAATAAGAATTTCAGATAATTTTGTTCGTTTCTGCAAAACTACGATTTTACAGATACGAGGTTGAGAAAGAAATGCGACGAAATAGCTTGAACTATTCCTCATTAATCTGGCTATCATATACAAAAAGATTTTTTTGAATCTGACTGGTAGTTCCAGAGATTAGCGCGTTCAAATAAATAAACAAAGTTTATTAGCTTTATTATATTAGTATAGATAGAATGATAGATACTAGGTTCTAATAGGTTCTAGAAGCCCTTTGATAACAAATTCAATTTAATTTGTTATCAAATATAATGTCAAGTCCGTCAATGTTATTTTGTACCAATCACAACAACTGTCATGAAATTTGACAACAGGGCCCCAAATCTGCTATTGCAATTGTTTATGGTCTCATAATGACATCAGAACTGTCAAAACCTTTGATCATTGGCTTAGAGTAAGACTATCTTTTTGGTCATTGGTCAAAACCAAAAATAACGATGTCATTATGAGACCATTCTGACACGATTAAATGACAATTGCAATAGCAGACTTGGGGCCCAGATTATCTGAACAAGAGGTCGATTTCCAACCGCCAAAGACAGCGTAATTTTAGTACCGTTAGTGAATTACTTGTCTGTTGTATCTCCATTGACTACGGAGCCCTAGGACTTAATTACTAACCATTGTGACCCTTCCAGGTGGCGGTACTGCGGTCGCTGAAGCACCCTCACGTGCTGCGCTTCGTGGGCGTGCTGTACAAGGACAAGCGCCTGCACCTCGTCACCGAGTACGTGGCCGGCGGCACCTTGTACCAGCTGCTGCAGGTAACACTTGTAGGCGGAAGTAAATATTACACTGCGAGGGGAGTAAATATTACACGTCGAGGGGAGTAAATATTACACCTCGATAGGAGTAACTATTACACATCGAGGGGGGGTAAATATTACACATCGAAGGGAGTAAATATTACACATCGGGGGAGTCGATATTACACATCGGGAGGAGTAAATGTTACACATCGGGAGGAGTAAATATTACACATAGGGTGGAGTAAATATTACATATCGAGGTTTAGAAAGATAATCGGCTACTTCGACTTTAAAATTTGTGTTTGTCGCGATTCCAACTTCTCGACCCTAAGTCCAGAGAACATGTTTGTTATTTCTGTGCAGGACACGTCAAAGTCCAGGAGATGACATGTTTATGAATCTACGCTTTGGAACGGGCATCTAGCTTCATCATTATGACTAACTGACAGACTCCTTGACAATTCAAAAGTACCTGTAAATGGTCTAATTGAAATAAATGCTTTGACTTTGACTTTGACTTTATTATTCCTGTGCAGGACACGCGAGTTCCCCTGACCTGGCGAGACCGGGCGCGGCTCGCTCGCGACGTGTCAGCCGGGGTGGGCTACCTGCACCGCATGAACGTCATACACCGCGACCTCAACTCGCACAACTGCCTCGTCAGAGAGGTACGTATAACTGTATACAGGATAAGTTTTAATTCACTGCGCATATTTTAGGAGGTGAAAGTACTCATGAATATGATCAACTTTTATTATGGGACCGACACTGAAATATGAAAAAAAAAAACAGCTGTTTTATACATTTTGATCGTGTTGTAGTGCATTTTTGTAGGGAACAGCTGATTTTTTTCTTCATATTTCAGTGTCGGTCCTATAACAAAAGTTGATTATATTCATGAGTACTTTCACCTCCTAAAATATGCGCAGTGAATTAAAATTTATCCTGTATACTATAGCTCGCTGTGAAGAAAGGAGGGGGGTGTTACTGAGTTCATTATACTAGGAACATTCATATATCACGTGACACTAATTAAGGGAGAGGGGTTGTCATTCTGTGTCACTTAGGGTCATCTGGAGGGATGTTTGAACAAATGTCACGTGACAATTTATTGTTACAATGTACAAATGGGTCAATTGTTAACGTATGACTTTTGATGTTGTATGCTCAAAGAATTCGCTCGCCTACTCCTCTATAGATAAAAGTCATGTGACATTGGGGGGAGAAGGGGAGTGAACACGAATGTCACCAAGATGTTACAAGGGACTACTTTGTAGGTTAATATAATATTAGGCACGTAGCACTGTGCGAGCTGATTTACACTTTATTGCGTTGTAGCAAGAGTCCCTATTTATTTAACAGTGCGAAGTTATGTTTCTATACTTTTCTGTGGCTGTGCAGGACAAGACGGTGATAGTGGCAGACTTCGGACTAGCGCGCATCGTGCAACGAACAGCCAGCAGCACGCTGGACCGCCGCACTCCGCACAACACGCTGCGCAGGAAGCGGTACACGGTGGGTACACCTTTATACAAGGTGGAACAGTCGCAATACGAAAAGGGGTCATTGTACTCATCATTATAAACAACTTTTACTATGGGACCAACCCTGAAATCGCGAAAAAATCAGCTGTTCCATACATTTGTGTTCACATTTACTCAACAAAATGTATAGAGCAGATTTTTTTCCGCGATTTCAGGGTTCTTTTATAATAACACTAGCTGACCCGCCCGGGCTTCGCACGGGTAAAGTTTAGTACACCTACCCTACACCTACCCTACGCCTACTACCCTACCTACCCTATACGTACCCTACACCTACCCTACGCCTACCTTACGCCTACCCTACCCCTAACCTACACATATCCTACACCCCAAACCTCAAAAATAAGTTTCAAGCTTCTAGCTTAAAAAAAATATGTAATTTCCATACAAACTTTCATCCCCTATTTCAATCCTTTACAGCCCTTTTTTTGCAGTAAAAAGTAGCCTTCTTTTCTCAGGCTCTACGACTATCTCTGTACCAAATTTCATTTGAATCGGTTCAGGAGTATGATTCTCGCGGGTGATATATTGATATCGAATTCGATATATATTGCAACAAATGTCACAATGGTAGGGATTTTGACAGATGTTGCAATATATATCGAATTTTATATCAATATCGAACCCGCTAGAATCACCCCTCAGTAGTTTAGGCGTGATTGCGTAACACACAGACAGACACAGTTACTTTCACATTGATATTAGTAAGGATTGTTTCGCAGGTGGTGGGCAACCCGTACTGGATGGCGCCGGAGATGATGAACGGCAACGTGTACGACGAGAAAGTTGACGTGTTTTCCTTCGGGATCATACTGTGCGAGGTGAGGCTTACTTCATTATTTACTAGCACTTTTCCCACGACTTCGTCCGCGTGACCCACAGGAGCCGTGCATTTTGTCGGAATAAAAAGTAGCCTGTGTTACTCAGTGATAATGTAGCTTTCTATTGGTGAAAAAACCGGACAAGTGCGAGTATGCCTCGCGCCCTAAGGGTTCCGATATACAGGGTAAAATTAAAACCAGTGCGGATATTTTAGGAGGTGAAAGTACTTATGAATATGATCAACTTTTATTATGGGACCGACACTGAAATATGAAAAAAAAATCAGCTGTTCCATACATACATTAAAACCATATATTCCATACATATTAAAACCATACTGGTTTTAATTTTACCCTGTATGATCATAGATGGCGCTACTGCATACTTCTAGTGGTGTCATCTATGAGCAGATGGCTCCACTTATGGTCCGTGACTGACGGCGGACAACAAAGTGATCCTATAAGGGCGCGTTCCCACCGTGTCGTGACGACAGATAATCGTGTAGTTTTAAGTGTCGTGGCTTATATGTTTAAATGGAGGTGTTCACATTTAGAACGACACAATTAGACACAATTAAGATAAATAAATTAGTCGTTACGACATAGTGGGAACGCGCCCTAAGGGTTCCGTTTTTCCTTTTGAGGTACGGAACCCTAAAAATGATTAAAATCGGCCCAGTAGTTTCGGAGCCTATTCATTACAAACAAAAAAATCTGTCTTCTTTTTAATATAAGCATAGAATAGATAGAGAATAGATATTACTGTAAAGTTTCATCAAAATCCGTTCAGTCGTTTTTGCGTGAAAGGGTAACAAACATCCTCACAACCTCCTCACAACCTCAATCCTCACAACTTTCACCTTTATAACATTAGTAGGCTTATTGATTTCATCAATAGGGTAATTTAAAGATACTTTTGAACTGTCAAGAAGTTTGTCAGTTAGTCAAAAAGTTATCTTTCTCTTCTACATAGGTACTATTATAAAACTGTAAAAAAGCAATGGCTGCACTTTGAAGATATTCCAGAACTAACAGTCACTATATGGTACTGGGACGTAAACGTAACCAAAACATTGTTTTTTTTGCGGATTTTTATGTTTGCGCGCGCATCACGCATAAAGTATGAACGGATTTTGATGTGGTTTTCATAGTTTGGTAGCTTACCAACTTGAAATCTAAGCCAAAAGTGCTAGTTTTGAATAAAATAATACCCTCCCACAGATAATCGGTCGAGTATCAGCGGACCCGGACTTCCTACCGCGGCGCACGGACTTCGGACTCAACGAGCCGCAGTTCGTGGAGAAGTTCTGCCGCGCCACGAACTGCCCCGAGCCCTTCTACCGGATCGCCTTCCTGGCCTGCCACCTGGACCCCGACACCAGGTACTGTACAACCAACTCAACTATACAGTTAGGGCTGAACGAGCCGCAGTTCGTGAAGTTCTGCCGCGCCACGAACTGCCCCGAGCCCTTCTACCGGATCGCCTTCCTGGCCTGCCACCTGGACCCCGACACCAGGTACTGTACAACCAACTCAACTATACAGTTAGGGCTGAACGAGCCGCAGTTCGTGAAGTTCTGCCGCGCCACGAACTGCCCCGAGCCCTTCTACCGGATCGCCTTCCTGGCCTGCCACCTGGACCCCGACACCAGGTACTGTACAACCAACTCAACTATACAGTTAGGGCTGAACGAGCCGCAGTTCGTGAAGTTCTGCCGCGCCACGAACTGCCCCGAGCCCTTCTACCGGATCGCCTTCCTGGCCTGCCACCTGGACCCCGACACCAGGTACTGTACAACCAACTCAACTATACAGTTAGGGCTGAACGAGCCGCAGTTCGTGAAGTTCTGCCGCGCCACGAACTGCCCCGAGCCCTTCTACCGGATCGCCTTCCTGGCCTGCCACCTGGACCCCGACACCAGGTACTGTACAACCAACTCAACTATACAGTTAGGGCTGAACGAGCCGCAGTTCGTGAAGTTCTGCCGCGCCACGAACTGCCCCGAGCCCTTCTACCGGATCGCCTTCCTGGCCTGCCACCTGGACCCCGACACCAGGTACTGTACTACTACTTACAGTAAATGACCTCATTTTGCGGCGGGCTCATTGGCGGGATTTTAACTCGCGACCTCTGCCAAACCGTAGCGTCGCTCTAACCACTGAGCTATCGCTTCCCGCCTGCATCAGTTGAAATTTCAAATATCTTTGAATACGCCTCTTATGAGCATTGGTGACATCTATCGAAGACAGGGGTTAGAGCGATGCCACAATATCTAACTTGAGATTTACCCATTATAGGGACGTGTTTAGTAGAGATGCCACGAATAGTAATTTAGCCGAATACCGAATATTTGGCCATGCTAGAGAGTAGAGATGCCACGAATAGTGATTTGCCGAATACCGAATATTCGGCCACGCTAGAGATGCCAACAATAGTGATTTGCCGAATACCGAATATTCGGCCACGCTAGAGATGCCAAGAATAGTGATTTACCGAATACCGAATATTTGGCCACGCTATCGGCCGAAGTGCTGAATATTCGGCGGCCAAATGTTCTGCAAAACATTGCGGTGCGTGTAGAGCCGATGGGTGGACTTATTTCGTCTGCTAGTAAGTAGATCGTGTTGAACATGTATTATTTGTTCATTGATACATCACATCGTGTTACTAATCAATCGTTTACTACCAACAAAACGCTGACAAGAAATTGTTTTCATTCATCATATTGTGATTTAAATAAATTCATGTTTGAGTAACATGTGCGTTTTGTTTTTCATGATTTACTTAGTTTTCGGTATTCGGCCAAATACCGAATAATAGCCGAATATTTGTAGCATTTCTAGTGTTCAGGCATTGAGATACTCAATTTTAATGTAAAGCACCAAATAAAACAGTGAAAATATTCCCTTAGGCCGCCGTTCGAGGTGATGGAGATCTGGCTGGAGAGCCTAGTGATGTACCTGTCGGCTCCGGGCCCACTGCCGCGCACCATACTAGCCGACATCCTGCAGTACTCGCGCGGCTCGCAGCTGCGCGCGCATCCCGCCGACTGCTGCCAGCACAGGTAAGTACTGCTGCCAGCTCACCTACACAACACTGTAGGTGACGTACTGTCGCCGGCTGCTGGCCGACATCCTGCAGTACTCGCGCGGCTCGCAGCTGCGCGCGCATCCCGCCGACTGCTGCCAGCACAGGTAAGCAGTTACTGCCAAGTGCTACCACGCTATAAGGCGAGGGCAAAGAAAAATATAAGTTATAATAATTAGAGATGAAACGGATAACTGTTTGGCCGGATACCGAATATCCGGTAACCCCTACAAGCTGGATAGCCGGATATCCAGCGTTGTAACCCCTGACTTGCCTCGTTGAAAGCTGTATTAGAAAGTCGTTTCAACTCCTCAGATCACGATCCAAACTACTTGATTGCAACATTCTTAGACCCAGGATTTAAGACAAACTATTTGGGGGTTGTTGAAGCTGAAAGGGCTCGACAGAAGATCCCATTGGAATTAAAAAGAAAATCTTCCAACAATAGCAATTCATTTCCAACACTTGCTAAAAGAAGTAGAGAAGACGACGCTGGATCAACAGTGACTCGCGAAACTTTGGGAATACGGTTTGGGATTGTTTTAACGAGGTGGCAAATGAAATTTATTAATAAAGTCACGGTCAAGAAAAAAACGCGAATGAAAGTGAGATTGACTATTATTTGAAGACGGTTCAAAACGATCGCAATCACGACCCTTATGTTTGGTGGTTATTTAATACACAGTACCCGAATTTGACAGTTGCCAGAATTTACCTTTCAGCGCCTTGCAACTTAAAGCGAAAGACTTTTCTCTGAAGCTGGCCTTGTTTACGAAGATAGGAAACTTGTGTTAAATTCACCATAATGTGCCTCTTATTCATTTATTTTGCTAAATGAATAATTAACGGTGTTTAGAATTAAAGTCGATTTTATGAAATATTTATGAAATATTCGTAATTTATTGAAAATCCGGTATCCGGCCGGATAATAAAATTACGCCGAATAGGCCGGATACCGGATAGTTACCGGATATCCGTTTCATCTCCAGTTATAACACGATTCGATGTTTAAGTTGAATGAAGAGGTACTGATGATGTAATTGGTAGATCGCACAGAGTCTAGTTAGTAAACAGTGGATCTGGGGTCAAACGAAGTTGGCCACCCCCGCTCTAAAGGATTTGTCTACTAGTCACAATTTACAACAATATTACCGTATTTTAAAGAATGAAAAAAAAAATAGATTTATGAAATGAAATGAATGAAATGAAATTGAAATGAAATTTATTTATTTGCTAGAATTGTAGTAGTACAATATAGATGGTCGTGTTTTTTTTTATAGTTGCTCACACAATTCGCTAAAACTAGCATGCAAAATTGAGAACACATTAATACAATAATTGAATTTAGAATAATTGGTACATATGTTATAATAATATGAATGTCAATAATTTTCCAATAAATTAATCTTAGGGAAATGTCAACGTTAATCTTTAAGGTTTAGAAAAAAAAAAAAGTTTTTGCTGTATTTATATTGACTTTTTTGGGCTAAGTTCCGATAAATTTAAAACAGCCGTTTAACATGATTGGCCTTTAGAAAATTATTTTTAAATGGCCGTTTCAAGCGATTTGATTGGTTGAAACTAGTCTCAAGTAGTGCTTGAGTCTTGAGTTAGGTTCTGTAATACGAACCTAAATTGATTTTGCCTAACTTATGTAAACATTTTGTATAAGTGTGTGTTCTTTCATAAATGTTTGTATAATTGTATGTTGTTTGTTAGCAACAATAGCAGCAAGGACAGTTGCTGTTCCCGCCTGAGTAAAGCGGAGAGTGAGCTCAGCGTGCCTGACACAGGAGTACTCAAGGTAAATCTATACTATTATAAAATTGTAAACGAGCCGTGTCTGTACATTGAAGATATTCCAGAAAAAACAGTCGGTATAGGGTACTGGGACGTAACTATACCCGAAAAGATTTTTTTTAGATTTTTTGTCTGCTTATCTGTTTGTCTGTGTGTCTGTTTGTGCGCGCATCACGCAAAAAGTACTGCACGGATTTTGATGTGGTGTTCACAGTTCAATAGCTTGGGGTCCAACTTAAAATCTAAGCCACGTTTCATCTAATTTTGATGGGAGGAACCAGAGATACAGCTTGACCTCTTGGTAGTACTAGCCACTCTACACTGCGGAGGTCATTTAAACTTATTATTTCACTGTAGTCCACGCGGACGGAGTCGCGGGCAAAAATCTTAAATAAATAAAAATATCTTTATTGTGCCAAAAATGTTACAATAATAGATTGAAGCCCTAGCTAGACCCCAAAATCAAAACACTAGAAATCAAAAGGTTTATATTCTAAGTACAGAGACCGGCAAATATTTTGAACAAAAGTGGCGTAGTGGGGGAAAAATTGCTCATACGCTTTCATACATTATGAGTCAAAATGTAAAAAAAACGACTGAAGCGCAGTTAAGGACATTTTTCAAGATGCTTGTCAAAGTCAACACATTTATTTTAATTAGACCATTTACAAGTATTTTAGAGTCAGTTGAAAAAAAAATGGCCGACACCGTACAACGTTGCCTCGTTCGATTTGACATTTTTAGGGTTCCATACCAAAATGGTAAAAAAGGAATCCTTATGGTGCGACGTCATCTGTCTGTCTGTCACAGCTGTTTATTTCAGAAACTACTAATGCTGTCGATTTGAAATTTGGTACAGTTAGTTATAAAGAATGCTTGCCTTTATTGCAAATGGAAGAAGTTAAGAAATATTTTTATTTTCATTGCAAATGGCGTCGAAGAGCCAAACAAAACATGAGAGAGAGATAGCAGATATTTTTAATGTATATTTTGCGAATTTTAAACATGTTAAAGATATTTAATCCTGTCAAATTAGTCCACTTGAATAGTATTAATGTCAATTTAGTCGTAATCGCAAATGGTACGAGTGATCACAACTATTTTCCCGTAAATGACAAGGGCGTAGACTAATTTGACAGTTCTAAATATTTTCTGTCCTTTTTCAGTGATATTTGTAAGAAAGAGATATAGCGTGATTAAAATTAATCTAGTGCGATGTTCAACAGAATCAGCACCAATGTTCGTAACTAGCACAGTTTTTTTAAAATCATCAGAACACCTCTTCAAAAAAACTTAGATGCGGTTCGGTTTTTCAACTTTTATATGTCCAATGACGGTACGGTACCCTCGGTGCGTGAGTACGACTCGTACTTGGCCGGGTTTTTTTTTTTTTTTATTTCTTTATTGTTTCACATCGTACTACATCGATAAGGGCGAGAAAGACGTCTATCGCATTGTATTGTTAATGTCTATGAGTGCTAAAAGTTCAATTTTTGTCTTTCGCTGTCATTCCTTATTTTTTTTTTCCCTTTTTTAGTCCTGTTTTATTAGTGTACACAATCAGAATAAAGTAAATTTTCTTCTTTTTTGGGGTTCCATACTTTAAAGGGGAAAATGGAACCCTTATAAGACCACTTTTGTCCGTCTGTCCGAAGACCTTGACGGGTGGAGGCATCTGCTCATAGATGGCGTCACTAGAAGTATGTAATAGTGGCACCTTGCTCATAGATGGCGCTATTGCATATTTCGGAACCCTCAGGGCGCGAGTCGTCCTCGCACTTGTCCGGTTTTTTTTAAAGACCGTTCAAATAAATATTGTTTCCCCTATCCCAGTCGAACTCGATCGCGACGCTGTCGGTGCCGGAGCGCGGCTGGCGGCTCGGCAAGTGCGTGTCGGCCACACACATCGGCGCGCGGCCGCTCGTGACCGTCACCAACCTCAGCCGCAGCCACCACGCGCTGCACACGGCCGGCTACATCCTGCACGCCGCCGGGAACAAGATCAACATCACCAAGGTAGGTGACAGCTACACGCACATCGGAGCGCGGCCGCTGGTGACCGTCACCAACCTCAGCCGCAGCCACCACGCGCTGCACACGGCCGGCTACATCCTGCACGCCGCCGGGAACAAGATCAACATCACCAAGGTAGGTGACAGCTACACGCACATCGGAGCGCGGCCGCTGGTGACCGTCACCAACCTCAGCCGCAGCCACCACGCGCTGCACACGGCCGGCTACATCCTGCACGCCGCCGGGAACAAGATCAACATCACCAAGGTAGGTGACAGCTACACGCACATCGGAGCGCGGCCGCTGGTGACCGTCACCAACCTCAGCCGCAGCCACCACGCGCTGCACACGGCCGGCTACATCCTGCACGCCGCCGGGAACAAGATCAACATCACCAAGGTAGGTGACAGCTACACGCACATCGGAGCGCGGCCGCTGGTGACCGTCACCAACCTCAGCCGCAGCCACCACGCGCTGCACACGGCCGGCTACATCCTGCACGCCGCCGGGAACAAGATCAACATCACCAAGGTAGGTGACAGCTACACGCACATCGGAGCGCGGCCGCTGGTGACCGTCACCAACCTCAGCCGCAGCCACCACGCGCTGCACACGGCCGGCTACATCCTGCACGCCGCCGGGAACAAGATCAACATCACCAAGGTAGGTGACAGCTACACGCACATCGGAGCGCGGCCGCTGGTGACCGTCACCAACCTCAGCCGCAGCCACCACGCGCTGCACACGGCCGGCTACATCCTGCACGCCGCCGGGAACAAGATCAACATCACCAAGGTAGGTGACAGCTACACGCACATCGGAGCGCGGCCGCTGGTGACCGTCACCAACCTCAGCCGCAGCCACCACGCGCTGCACACGGCCGGCTACATCCTGCACGCCGCCGGGAACAAGATCAACATCACCAAGGTAGGTGACAGCTACACGCACATCGGAGCGCGGCCGCTGGTGACCGTCACCAACCTCAGCCGCAGCCACCACGCGCTGCACACGGCCGGCTACATCCTGCACGCCGCCGGGAACAAGATCAACATCACCAAGGTAGGTGACAGCTACACGCACATCGGAGCGCGGCCGCTGGTGACCGTCACCAACCTCAGCCGCAGCCACCACGCGCTGCACACGGCCGGCTACATCCTGCACGCCGCCGGGAACAAGATCAACATCACCAAGGTAGGTGACAGCTACACGCACATCGGAGCGCGGCCGCTGGTGACCGTCACCAACCTCAGCCGCAGCCACCACGCGCTGCACACGGCCGGCTACATCCTGCACGCCGCCGGGAACAAGATCAACATCACCAAGGTAGGTGACAGCTACACGCACATCGGAGCGCGGCCGCTGGTGACCGTCACCAACCTCAGCCGCAGCCACCACGCGCTGCACACGGCCGGCTACATCCTGCACGCCGCCGGGAACAAGATCAACATCACCAAGGTAGGTGACAGCTACACGCACATCGGAGCGCGGCCGCTGGTGACCGTCACCAACCTCAGCCGCAGCCACCACGCGCTGCACACGGCCGGCTACATCCTGCACGCCGCCGGGAACAAGATCAACATCACCAAGGTAGGTGACAGCTACACGCACATCGGAGCGCGGCCGCTGGTGACCGTCACCAACCATCGCGGATACAAAGCCTGCCCGCGCGAGTTGATTTTTGAAATCTCTTTTAATTTAATAACAAGAGTAGCTTAACATGACTTTGACATACCTATTTTTCAAAGTCACAATAATATACATTTTCGTATAATCTTAAAAATTCAACATCTTTTTCTAGGTGGACGACATAACCAAATGGCTGGACCCTCCCCCCCTTAAGCGCACTTCCCCAGACACCCACCTAAACAAGCTGCAGGAGCACACCAACAAAACGCGCAAGGTGGAACCTTCGGAAGACTTCGACGCCGTCCTGCCGCCCTTCCTGCGCAACCAGTCGGTCGAGGGGCTGGAGAGCCAGTACAAGCACGAGGTAGACCTTCCACTACCATTCTGTAGACACATCAGCATCCCCAACAGCTCATCAGTCCAAGATGACGGCGACTCCGACTCCTCGGATGATGACGACGACACCATCAGCACTTGGCATCGCAACGTCAAAATCTTTGACAAAATGGAGGTAGATCCCAAAAACGTGATAGCGAATATTGTGAAGAAGGGCGAGAATTTGCTGTCGAAGAAATCTAGCTATGACGTCACTGATGTTGTTTTGCGCAACCCTGAATGTTTGACGACTGAGAGGAAAATACCTGAAGTGGATTGCAGGAGGTATAATATTGATTATCTGACTAAAAGTCCGTTGATGGCTGAGGGCGTCAAGAATATATCTAAGACTGTCGAGAAGGAAAAACTACAGGAAAAATCAGGGTTTTTTCATAAGAAGCTGTTATCGCCAAAGTTCAGTAGGCTGTTCAAGCCGAACACAACCGAAGTGGTCCGAAATAAAGACGTAGAAGACAAAGATAAGTCTAGGAGTAAGTTCTTCGTTCAGCGACCGTCGTCCCCCAGTAACATCGGCCGCTCCCACAGAGTAAGACCGTCAGAGTCCGACAAACCAGTCTTAAACGACGTTCTAAAGTCCGACATCAAACTGGCCAGCTTAGGCAAGCCAATGACGCCGATATTCCGACGGCACTTAGCCGAAAAACCCGACTTCGCGGACGGGAGGTTCAGTTACAGGGATCGCAGATCCAAATACGAGCCGAAACCGAGCGAAGATTCAAAGTTCATAGACTTAGGACGCAATAGAATTAAGACCCCACTTAGTACTCTAGATCAGGGTACAAAATTGACCCCTCTGATACGAAGCTCACAAATAAGCAACATAGCGGCCTTAGCCACGGTCCCCGAGAAAAAACATGTAGATAAGAAAAATTGTGAAGAAACGCCCGGTTTGCCCAAGCGTAGAGAGCCGGGCATTTCGCGCAGTAACTACGTGAGCCTGGCCAATCTGAAGATTAACGGTAAAGCGAAGGATATTGATGATAAATGCAGGCACGCCGCGAATGACGACTCGCCTGTTGAACGGGTTATTTAGATTCGTTGGTTTTTCAACGGCTGACTTTGGTTCTTAATATTTTTATTACATTTCTAGAGTTACTGGCTTGAGAAATAACAAAATTAATTCATAAATTGTCTGTGAACTTCTGAGATCTTAATCTTCTATGCTACAGGCTGAAGAACAATAAAGTTATTTATTTTCTTTGTGAAGTGTATTGAAGAGATATTTCTCCGAACGAATAGCAATCAAACACTTATACACACTTTAGAGATGTAAATCACTCAAAAATTTGGAAAATTGGTAGCTTTTTTTGGTAAGGCAGGCATTCGAGCTTGTCAGCCATAAGTCAGTCGATGTAAAATCAACAAAATAATTAGGGCCTTACCACAAACAAGATAAACATCTGTTGAACAAGAATGAAACCAAAATTAATACGCACATGTTTTTAACAAGTTGTGCTAAAACAAGTGCGTATTATTTTTGGTATCATTCTTGTTCAACAGATGTTTATCTTTTTTGTGGTAAGACGGTTCAAGTCTTGCCACGTTACAGTAGTTATACAATTGTTGATTCGTTGTACTTATCACGAATACTGTGTTATGGAGCTTCGTTAGCGCTTGGGAGTGTCGTGTTTTGCGGTGAATGTGGCAAACTACCGGTTAAAGTCGCTTTGCAAGTTATTCGATAATTTTTATCATGAACATTAAAGAATCTCTAATACTTTTATAAAATTTTAAAAGACAACTATTTGTGAACTGTCTTTTTTTAGGGTTCCGTACCTTAAAAGGAAAAACGGAACCCTTATAGGATCACTTTGTTGTCCGCCGTCAGTCACCGGACCTTAAGTGGAGCCATCTGCTCATAGATGGCGCCATTGGAAGTATGCAGTAGCGCCATCTATGATCACATTTCGGAACCCTTAGGGCGCGAGGTATACTCGCACTTGTCCGGTTTTTTAACAAAACATGATATGTTATCGTATCGCATAGCACAACTGTATAAATGGTTACTTATTCAAAAAGGGGCTGTCTTGCAATAATATATTTGTGTAAATGTACAACTTTTGTGACTAATCTAAAATAACATTGACATAAAGTTCAAATTGCAATGACTGCTGCTGTTGTGAATATTATGATTCAAACGTGTTTTCGTAAAGACGGCACTTCACGTATTTGTCCGAATATTCGCGTTATTTCAATAATATAAAATAAACCCTATTTCAATAGGAATAAGGTATCTTTTGTAAGTATATAGTATAAGTCAAATAACACGAATATTTGTTCAAATACGCCTACTATAGTGCCAGCATAAGTACATCCTTACCAACAAAAATTAATACAAAATATTTAAGCTTACAGATTATTTAAATAATTTGAATTAATTGAAGGACCTGTTTCACACTATCCATCAGATAAATCCAAAATTTGTATGTAATTATCTGCCAGATAAGAGAGAGAAGTTAATCGATATTTATCCGTAAGTTGTGAAGCAGGCGATGTCTGAATGATGCAAAGTGTAGGTGAATGCTTGTACTCCTAGATTGGAACAGTCCAGTTGTGGCGGTGCCTTGCGATAAGACTGCGTTCTATAAGACATTTAATTTCCAACAATGTGAACAAAATTATATTGTAAAAGTGACCCGTAATATCACTTGATAACAATGACGGCCTAGTAACAAATTATCTGGTATTTTTTTACCGTTAATCTGATAATTATAAAGTCAAAAACAAAACATTTCAATTAGACCATTTACAGGCACTTTAATAGTCAAGCAATAGTTATCAGTCAGTTTGTCCATTAGTTGAAGCTAGTTGCCGTTGTTACAGATCAATTTCACAATTTGTCTTGTTTATATTGTAGGAAATTCAATTAAAATACATTTTATATTACATTTGATACCCATTCCATTTGATATCTTCAATATTTATAATATCAACGCTTTTATATCTAACTAGCAAACCCGGCGAACTCCGTTTCGCCACCGTAGTACATGCTATGTATCAGAGATGGCGCTGTATGTGAAAAAAGATTTTCCCGCTTTTCTCTTTAAATTTTCCTGAATTTTCTTTGCTATAAACCTCACGGAGCCCGAGACCTTTCCAACGAATGCAAAACCGTGGAAATCGGTTCGTCCGTTCTGGACTTATATCGTCAGAAAGGAAAACCCGACTTATTTTTATATGTAGATTAAAATTATATTATTCCACGGCTTGCCTGACTGATGAATTACTAAGCCTCTGTTAAACTAGCTCGTTAATAGCACAAAAGCATGCTAATTTCGAGCAAATGCTTCCTACAAGTACATACAGTCAACCACAAAAAGATGTATGACTTAGCAAAATTCAAATGCGAATTTCTCATAGAAATAATATTGAGTAAATCGTTGAAATATGATACTATTCATAATAGTATGTGTTTGAAGATCATGTATGCACAACACCTAATAATTTCAGTAAATACTTTAAGAGAAAATCGCTGTTGAGTTGCAGTAAGTTTAATCTTTTTAAGAATGACTGCACATAGAAACAAGTGCATGCTTATTTTAAGTGTGATGTACGCAACCTTATTACTAAATGTAACTGAGAATTTATAGTATTTTTCCAGATAATGTTTTAATTAATGAATATTTATATTTTAAGATCCAATTACACGATCACTAAATAAAATTAGCGCTAAATATTTAATACCTACAATTACTTTTGTCTCTGTAACGTAAACAACTGAAAGAAAGTAATAATTTGGGGTTCCACAAGGTAGCGTCCTTGGACCATTATTATTTTTACTTTATATTAACGACCTACCCCGTCATATCCATCAACCAATGGCACTATTCGCGGACGATAGCACAGCCATAATTGAATGCGGAGATAAAACGAAATACGATGAAGACATAAACAACACACTTAAAACAATAATAAATTGGCTTAATAAAAATAATCTTGTTATTAATTTACAAAAAACCAAAATCATGCATTATCACCAGCGTCTACAGCCAGATAATAATATTGTAACTAAATATGAAGACCAGAACGTAGATACAACCTCAGTAGCAAAATTCTTAGGAATACTTATTGACAACAAACTGACATGGAAACCACATGCTGAAAATGTGTGCAAAAAATTAAGTAAAACGGCCTATATTCTGTATAATCTTTCAAAAAAAGTAAATACAAATACACTAGTGACAGCTTACCATGGTCTAGTTGCTTCACTATTAAGATTTGGTGTCATATTTTGGGGTAACTGCAGTGAGAGAGAAAAAATATTTAAGGCCCAAAAACGCTGCCTTAGATCAATGACAGGTCTTAAAAGTACAGAAAGCTGCCAACCTTTATTCAAATCCCTAAAAATTCTTACATTTCCATCTTTGTACATACTAGAAGTGGCCTTATTCGTAACCACGAATATACACCTGTTTACGTCTTTCGCTGAAACAAGACAACATTCAAGGCCAATAAGGTCCCAATATAAATACCAACTTTACACAGGTGGTCATAAAACAGCCTTATCCAGAAAAAACATATTACACATGGGTCCTCTTATCTATAACAAACTACCCGAAAGTCTCAAAGAATTACCTACCAAAATGTTTAAAAAGCAGTTGGCTAAACTGTTACTGGATAAGTGTTACTACACAATCAAAGATTTTTTAGAGGACAAAATGCTTAGTTAATGTTTCATAATTTATTATAGGACTTAATTTTTATTGACATAATAATTTGTGATTCCGAGGGCCTTTGTTCTACTACTGACTGTATTACTATCGACATTCTTATTATTGACATTTCTGTATTATTGACATCTCTGTATAATTGACATCTCTGTAATATTGACATCTCTGTATTATTGACATCTCTATTTTATTGACATCTTTGTAATATTGATAGTATTATTTTTGAATGAATGATGATCAATAGTGTTTAGAGTTGAATAATAATTTTGCTATTTGTCAAATTTGGTGCTATTTATCATATTAAGTATTTGTTTTTTATAAGTATGATAAACAATTTTGCATGCCGTAAGGTAAAATGTATTGGGTCCCTCTAAAAATAACCATCTGATATATATACCTACATTATTGGCAAATAAATGATTTGATTTGATTTGATTTGATTTGATTTGAAAGACAATGATGTTTTAATGATGTTTAGCGCTAATTGTATTTAGTAAATTGTCGTAAACCGAATTTAGACCTTGGTGTGTAAGTTTGATTCCCGAGTTGAGTATTAAGCTTTCACAGAGTGTCAATTAGTGAAAACGTTTGAAGTTTTCAACGAGATGGCGCTGTTATTTGATACAATAAATGTATAACTTATAATACGAGCGCCAAGAATTAAAGTCGACAAGTTTAACTAAAGTCGATTATTTGAGAAAATGGTGACTAATTAAAAAAAAACAGTTCTGCTTGTATAACAAAACGTTATTTTGTGTCTAGGCAACAGCCGAAAAGGACCAACTCTGAAACTACGAAAATAAATCAGCAGTTCCATACATTTTGTCGATTTATGTATGTGAACACAATTAATGTATGGAACAGCTGATTTTTTTTTCGCGAATTCACGGTTGATCCCATTGTAAAAGTTGTTCATAATAATGAGTACAATGACTCCATTTCGGCTTTTGCATTAAACTAAAAATAACGTTGTATACAATTTATGTATTTCAAATATAATCTACAGGCGTAATTTCTTGTTTGTATAGGTGCTTTTATTTGAAACATATTTTAATCGTATCAAAAAAGAAAAACGTGAAATATTGTTTAACTTAAAAAGTTTGTAAAATTTTGCAGTTTACATAACAATGAAATGTATTGTTACTTATTAAAATAATTGGATCAGTATTCGCTTGACACGTTCAGAGTCAAAATAGACTCTAGCTTAGAGTCTTTAAGATTCAATTTGCAACGCAGTTAGCTTCACGCATTTGTTATAGTGTCTTAAGCAGATATACGGAGATATACACAAGTTGTTTTCTATAAGTAGTTATATTTGTACCGTTTTTATATTGTAGTCGAAATGTTTGATTATTTAAATTTTTCACTAGGGAAAGAATGGCGGAGCGACGGTTTCAAAATTTTCTAGAAATGCATCGTTTAGGTAATAAAAATACGTTAATCCCACGGAGATAATCAATCTACATATACAAATATATATGAGTTTTTTTGTTTGTTTGTTCAAACGCTCTAATTTCTGGAACTTTCTGTCGGTTTCGAAAAATTCTTTTTGTATATGATACCCAGATTCATGAGGAATAGTATAGGCTATTTAATATCACGTTATGTATGCTCATACCAGCCGGGGGGCGAGCGAGAGGTGAATAGAGGCGACGCCATTTTCAATCCTTTATCCGCACAGATAGTAAGTACTGCTTTTTAGCATAAAAACAAGAACTTGAATACGAGTTATTGCTTCGCCAATCATTCCCTTCTACCTTTATAGTATAATTAATATGATTGGCAGTATCAAGGAGTCCCATTAAATTCTGTCCAAGGTCCAGAAAATAACATTTGAATTATTATTGAACTATTAATATGTATTTTTAACTATACTAAGATCTGAACGCAAATCTGTGTCATTTATATGCCAATGTACGGTCGGCATAAATCATTTATGCGGTTGCTGACTGTACGTTACAGTCGATGAAAGTTTCGCTCAAATATAAAAAAAATGTAGAATCTAGATCGTTCTATACGTATAAAGACTCCCTCGTAGCATGAGCACTATAAAAACGGGTTTTGTCGACGAAAGCATAGACAAAATGTCAAATTGTAGAAAGATTTCTACCGGTTTAAGCGTAGCGAAGTTAAAAATGATGACAAGAAATGTTTCTATTGTTCAGTCGACAAAAGTGTACAGCGCGGTGCACGGGTCGCCGCGTGCTCGGGCAGAAGAGATAACGAGTTGGATAAAAACAACTTTGTCTATTCTTTGTAGAATATAGATGGAATTGGTCATGCTGCGCGTGCTTGGCTTTTATGCAAAGTTTTTTAGCGGACATCAGCTAAGGGCGGGTTGCTTCAAACCATCTGTATTCGTAAGTCTAAGTCAGTACGTAATCGTTAAGTCAGTATGAAATTGTCATACAAGCCGCCATATTTGACGGTTACAGATACGTAACTGTAAGTTGAAACAACATGGCCTAAGTGTTCGAAGTTCAAAATGTCGACATGGCAAAGTGCAAACGTGTGGTCAAATGTGCCTTTACTTACCTACACATTACCTCAAATTGTTGTACTAAATGAGCAAACTGCGCACCGAATTGGACCCAATGTGCAGACGCCTCATTAAATGTTTGCCCCCCTTTTTAAGGCATTTGTAAGCCTGAGGCGTACCTGTTAAATTAATACAGGTATAGGTACCGGCATAAGTCATGAGCACAGATCGCGCATGTACATTTTCGGCCCAATAGACAGTTGACAATACGTAATAGAGAATAGTCCAATAGACGACGAGCATCGACTGACGAACCAATCGTGTGTAGCCTCGGCGCCCCCCGCCTTCTTCATTCCGCCAAAGACACCGAATAATCAACTAATGTGCAGGGTTTGTTCTCAAGACTGGTGCCGGTACACATATTAGTATGTAGTTGTGAACCGTCCCGAATTCCCGATTCAGGAGTCGGGGGACAGATGTGTATCCAGTCGGGACATCGAAAGTTCCCTAATTATATTTGAGTGACACATTCATCGACTCACTGTTACTTAAGAATTTCAAGTGAAAACATACAAAAGCACGACATTAGACTAAGTTTATTGGACAATACTTTAACTGTATTAATTTATTAACATTTTAGCTGTAATAATGTAGAATTAAGTTTATTTCTTAATTTTTTTTCGTAAAGTCTGATTTGTACTTTTGTGACACGGTGCCATTTTAATCATATACTCTATGATTTTAATATGTAATGCGAAGAAAAATAATGCTATGATTGGAGCTTCTGACAACTTTATTTTGAAGGTTTTATTTTATACTCGCTTGGTTCTTGTAACTAGCTTTTTTCAAAGCAAATCTTCATTGTGCTAAGTACGCCGAACGACTAAATTAGGAGCTTGTCTGCTAATTATGTAATCCATGACAGTTATTATTGTATTCCCTAAATGACAAGGGTTGCTAGCCTTCGGAAAAAATCTTGAATGCTTAATGCTTTTTAGAGGTACTATAGATAGCAGGATTTTTATTATTTTATCTTATTTAAAGACAGGAAAGTTTCAATCATAGCATTGTTAGAAATTAACCTAAATCAGGAAAAATTCAATCTCATTTATAATTCTAATTCGATTTCGTCCGACATTAGGTCGAGCTCATTATTTACCTTATCTGTGATACGTTATGTTTGTAAACGCCGCAATAACAAGTATTATAGGTGTCTTTTAGTTTTTAAATCTTGAAAAATATTGTTTTTTGTATTTTATAATTTAGGATTTGAACGCCAATGACGTTTACTACGAACGATTTATATGAGTTTATGACATAATCTTTTGTAGTATTCATAGATACGACAGGATAATCGTTTGTCGTATAGCTGGTAAGCGCGTGGCGTTTAAAAGATAAAGATATATTTAACACATTAACAGTGGTAACATCAAGTATTCCGTCTCTAGCATTCCAAGCGGTTTTGTATATTTTTCTTTTTGTATCTGTTTCTAAGTACAAATGAATAAAGGAATATATTCAGTATTTGAATTTTTATTACTACTGCTTTACCTTCTCTAACTGTAAAGCCGGGTCTCCATCGAATAGATTTCGTGTTCATTGAACATGTTTCCCGTCACGTGTTCGAGTGTTTTTTAAATAAAACGTAGGCCACGCCTCTTTTTGTTCATTAAACATGTTCGATGTTCAATGAACACGCGCTGGAGACCCGGCTTAATCCTTAGCGATAGCGATCGATGTATTGTTAGGAGTTGTCAAAAATATTTGGCTAAAGCAAAATCAAACTACCCGCATTTTTTTTTTTATATTTGTGACCGGCCGAACGAGGAAGCTCCGCCACATTCAGTATCGCTGCTACAGTCGTGTGCGGGCGATTGCGACAGCATATCGTGCTGATGCGTTTCTTTCGGAAATAGTTTTTTAGAGACTGCGCCCGCGCTGTCTAGTATTATCGCGAAGTGCAAGATTGCGCAGGGTGTTAGTGGAAGTAATTTTGCTGAACTAAGACTAGCAAAGTGTAGTGCGTTGGAGAAAACCAGAAGCGGTCCTTTTCTGCTGGGGTAACGCACACGAAGCGGTCACCGCGCGGCGAGCATGCATGGTGCTCAAATCTGCTGAATTATTGCTGGATGGCACTTGAGTACCTACCTTTTATTTCTATTTTATTTAGTTGTAGATTTAAACATTTTGATAATGATGATGATACCGATTAAATGCCGACATGCTATATCGTGAAACGTGTTTCCATTGACTTATATTCCCTAAACTAGCAGTTCCGAACAAACATGCCCCACATGCGGGTACTTGTCTGTTGCTCACCGCATCAAACGTCAAAGTGAATGTGAGGCTTGTGTTGTGCCCGCACAACACTTGAGTGTGACATATATAATGTTCGGAACTGCTTGTCTAGACATATAGGTCAATCCGTGTTTCGCACATTTTTGTTGGGGGGAGGGGTCATGACCCCTACGACCCCCCCCCCCCCCTCCCTCGGACCACCACTGCGTTGTATATTGTATACGTACAATCTTAAAAGAAAACTCACATAAACCGTAAAATATTCTTTATTTGTAAACAAATTCGAAATCGGGTATTCAAATATAATGGTTAGAACGTACATAAGGAACATAGAAAATATATTGCGTTCACAAACGATATGAGTACTAATTTAGTGTCTACAGAATACAACACAATCTGTCGATAATATTATATCGACATCGATATAAGTCTATAATCAATCGCGCAATTCTTAAAATCACGAAAGCATTCAGGCTCACTCGCGTTGTGTATTACAATAAATTGTCGCTTGTGAATGCCTTTTTTGTGAGTTTTTAGGGTTCCGTACCAAAATGGTAAAAAAGGAACCCTTATGGTGCGACTTCGTCTGTCTGTCACACCTAATTATTTCAGCAACTACTAAAGCTATCGACTTGAAATTTGGAACAGTTATAAATAATGCTTACCCAACTTTATTGCAAATGAAAAAAGTAAAAAATATTTTTATTTTCATTGCAAAAGGGGCCGGAGTGGGGGTCCAAAATTTCAAAGTGGGGTTACTAGGTCAAGTGACATATCATAAAGGGCTTGATTTGCACATTTCAAAATATATTTTCATTTTTTTTATGTCTCACAGTTTTCGACATATACGACTCGCACTTGGCCAGTTTTTTATTTATAATGAGCGCCACACACGAACAAAATTGTCCTTGGAGGCTTGATCAAGTCAACTTGATCGTATGTAAATGTCACTTTTCAAATTATTTTTATACAAGTGAGTATACAAATCACAAGTTCCCGCCTTCGTGATTTCCAAGATATTGAGCGAAATATAAAAAGTAAACTACATTAGATAGGAATAGTGTGCACAATAATATTGTCATAGATTGGACATCGAGACAGTACCCAAGGATCGAGTTGATTCAAGAAGATGACGCCGTAATTACTAACATGTTCGTTATACATAGGAAATGGGTTTTTACAAGATTTTATTATAACATTGGTATCTTTATGAGCTTCAATTGAATAAAACTAGTAATTGTACGTCATATTAAGTTTCAATTATTATTACATTAAAAGCAAACGTAGATTAGAAAAATAAATACAATTTTTATGCGTAAATAAATATACTTAACATTATTTGATGCTTGATTTTTTGGCAAAACGTAGGGCACGCACACAGACTGGTGACTGCCTGACTTAAGCTGTGTAGGACTGACCCAACTTGACACAGCCCACAGCCGATTCAGGCGAGTCTAAGGCCATGTTGTTTCATCTTACAGTTACGTATCTGTAACCGTCAAATATGGCGGCTTGTACGACAATTTCATACTGACTTAACGATTACGTACTGACTTACGGATACAGATAGTTTGAAGCAACCCTAAACAGATTGGCGCGTGAATAGGTAAGTTGGGCTACTATTATCGTGCCAATCTGTCGGGACTCGCCTGTATCGGGTCTACAGGTCGGGCGTCAAGTTGTTTCGTTCATACGCACTTTGAAGATCCTCATGTGGTACTTTTAGGAGCCTCGTGCGGTACAAGGAGCCTCATGAGTCATGCGGTACTTTTAGGAGCCTCATGAGTCATGCAGTACTTTTAGGAGCCTCATGAGTCATGCAGTACTTTTAGGAGCCTCATGAGTCATGCAGTACTTTTAGGAGCCTCACGAGTCATGCGGTACTTTTAGGAGCCTCGTGAGTCATGCGGTACTTTTAGGAGCCTCATGCTGGTTGCACACTGATTGTCCCGGCACAGCAACTTAGTTTACGACACATTACAACTCGTGTTCTATTTTCTTTTTAAATGAAGTTCCATACCACGACGCGCTTTAGATCGACCGTCACACACAAATCGTGGACGTCATGCCTAAGACATTCGAGTGCACAAGTGTTATCCATACATGCTTTCCGTGGGAGAGCCATGCTTCGGCACGAATAAGCCGGCTCGACCGGAGTAATACCACGGCCTAGTTGAGTATTTAATCAGTGGTTAAAAGTTTTTATGTAGCGACTAACGAGTGCTGTGTGCATGGCTAACATTTTGCTAATACAACCAGAGAATAACTTATATAGCAATATAGGTAATCACAACGCGACTGTTCATAGGAATAATATAATATTAGTGCGGCGTACGGACGTGCTTACGACTAACAGTGAAGTACCATCGAAAAATAACCGAGACTCAGTTCTACTCGAGAATATCTGTTTGTTCTAGCTAATCTATGTATATTCATGTAAAATAGGTATAATAAATGCATTCTACTTTGGGTAAACACAGATCGTCTTTAGGTCCTTATAAATAAACCGTTTTCAACTGAGCTCAGAATCAATAGATAGAATATAAATAAATTATTAATTTTATGCCAAAAAAATGGTATTTTTTTATAAATCAGTATTTCAAGACACATCAATAAATAAAGGGTAATCTTCAAAGAAAACGGTTTATCAATGCGGAATTAAAACTGCAAACAAAAACAACATGCAAAAAATTATTTAAACTAAAAATGACTTTAGTCCACAACATCGATGCTAGTGATTTACAAATCAACAACTAAACTAAGTTACACGTTCGTATTACCCTCTCGTAAATTACTTCGTACTGATTTCACGATCTTTTTAAGGATGCGACATGATCACTGGTAAGCTTGTTTATCGATATCGATAGATTAACTTGAGGCGAGAACAGATTTGTAACACTTGATTGACGTGCTATCAATGTAACGTGCTCATTGGCCACATAATTTCATCTCGTGAAGCTACGATTCGTAATTTAGCGAACGTGTGGTTTTATACATTTGTAATGTTTTTATAAGTTTATGTTTTCTTCTGATTTGTCAAAGAACCAATATGCTTGTACATTTTTTTAATACTCCAGTTATGATTACCTAGGTACTTTGTTAAAAAGTCATGATTTCATGAATGAACTTTCTGTAAATTATATTATTTAAATTCAAGAGTGAACAAGATTAATCATTTCAAGACCACAATTAACTTCATTAACGAATGAATATTAAAACAAAAAAATCTAGTTTTAATAAAAAAGAAAAGCTAAACATTTTGTTGTTTTTAGTAATTTAGCTTATCTATCGATATCGACAATCTCATTCGCTTTATTTAAGCATAATCCCTTCCCTTAAGTGTAGAACAATGTAAAAAACCATAGTGAGTCTATAACTAATCTAGTCTAGATAAATCAGGTATACGTGGTAATTTAGACATTACTTAGACATAGTATCAGACATGTATTTTCTTAAACTACAACTAGTATTTGACTAAGTTAAGGTGAGCTGTGCGTATTCAGTAAGATGAGAGCTTGATAATTTAATAAGACATTAAGGGCCAATTCCACCGACAAGTTAACAGTCTGATAAATTGAAAACGGCCGTTTAACATGATTTAAACATTTTTAAGTCTTGTTAAACGATCGTTTTCAATTAAAGGACTGTTATGTTATCGGTGAACTTGAACCGAGCTTAGTTATAGGTAGGTACTAACTTTTAATATATTTTGAGCGTGAATTAGGAGGATTTTACACTATCAATTATCTAGGATCATATCTCTTATCCTTTAAAAGTTTAAAATACGAAAAGGATTTCAAAATATCTTTAGGCGAAATGATTCATATTATGTCTCTAATACATTAATACATTGAATGTAAATAATATTTACTTTTTTTTTACATTAAATTAATCCTTTCTATTCTAATAGCTGATAGTGTAAGATGTAATATCCCTTTGAAAATATTAATAGACTTTATTTTTGAATAATTTAATACAACTTCCCTGAGATGACTTAGCCTCTATAACAAAAAATAATACCTAAACTTGATAGCTCTCATCTTTCAAACGTACACAAAATATCGAGACTTCACATTCAAAGTATTCCAGTATCCACAAATGTACCATGAAATTCTTTGAATATGAAATCTATAAACTGTAGGTAGATACTCCACCCACCATCCTAACTATATCAATAATAAATGTGTTACGACAAAACATGCAAGTGCTTGATATGTGCGATAAGTTTGCTAAAATTGTGAATTTTATTGATTAAAATTGTGAATTGCTGACGGTACCTTAGATCACTAACAAACTGAGATTTTACGCCCGAAGACGTCGACAGTCTTATTTATGAAATGAATAGGTCCCTTGTTTTACCGGGGAACCCTAAAAATATAGAAAAAATCTCAAAATAAGTAATATAGTATAACGGGATATATAAAAATTAAATAGTAGATGACGTATCGGCTCTACCGTTATCCGAAACTATTTCTAAATATCATATCATATTATCAAAATCATAATAAAACTAGTTGAACAAATATGATTAGGCTAGCCTGTAAGATACGCTAACTAATCGGTTTTCTAAGAAAAATATTATCTTTATTTTTGATGTCTTAAATGAAAGGACAAACCAAAAACGTGTTTATAATATTAGTAGGGATCTGACGATATTGGCGACGGAGCTTGTAAATGCGAGTTGAATGACATTGATAACAAAAATATCTTTTACATGGGTTCCATAATAGTATATTATGCAATTAGTGAATAAAGGACGGATTTAAAGCGAGGGCCATAGATGAATCACGAGCATAGCGAGTGATTCAAGTGTTAGAATCCTGAGCGACGCGAGCGATTCATGGCCCTCGATATAAATCCGTTTTATTCAAGAGTTGCATACTATACTTTATACCATGACTACGAGAAAAAGAAAGATTTAAGTGAAAATATACATATAATGAAGAAAAAGTTAAGTGAAATTGGCTTTGATGTAAACCAGCCGTGATTTTTTGGGTAGCAAGCTTTCCACCTTTCCACTATATCGGCCGCCCTCTCTTTCACAAACTCAGGTGTTAACACATCTTCATCACTAGAATGCATTTTTAATCGATTAGAACAACACTAAACAAACACAAAATTAAAGATTAAAGTAACACTAAACTTTGTGTTCGTACAACTTACAGTATTCAAAATAGCGCCAATTTACTAAGGACAGCAAAGAATACAAAACAGTTTTTATTCTAATGCTAAACTCCTTGTCGAAAATGTCGACCAATCAAATTGAATTTAGAACACATCAATATAGGTCGAATACACAGATTACACTTACACTAGATACGGCAAGCCACGACCAAGCGTGCCCTGCATGTTCGACTGTTCGTACTAAAAAAAGTCTGTTAGCTCAGTGACGCTTAGTGATTGAAACAATTCTGTTTACTCTGAGCTGAGCACATCACTAAATGGCTGGGGTGAAGTTATCGTAGGTATAAAAAAGATCACACGTTCGGTTTTCATACAATCTAATAACGTGCCGCATCTAGCATAGGTTCTTTAAATCTGTGGTCGAATACATTGGTGTGTTCCATTTTCAAACATCAAAACAGTGAGTAAAAGTGCTTTTTATTCACTGTTTTCAGTGAATAAAATAAGCTTTTTAGAGGGGGAATGGTATAAACAAATTATTTTCCAAACGGTAGAGCCAACACACAAGTTTTTCTAAAAAGCATTCTTATTATATTCAACATAAGCCACAAAACAACACCGAAATAAAACAAATACGTAGGTACACAAGCTATATCCACTACGTCTTCCAATCTTTTAAGTCCTAAATTCCAGATGATAAATCGGAAGACCTGTAGCGGAATTAGGACATAAACAGAGTAAAATTAAAACCAGTGCGGATATTTTAGGAGGTGAAAGTACTCATGAATATGATCAACTTTTATTATGGGACCGACACTGAAATATGAAAAAAAAAAACAGCTGTTCCATACATTTTGATCGTGCTGTAGTGCATTTTTGTATGCAGCTGATTTTTTTTTTCATATTTCAGTGTCGGTCCCATAATAAAAGTTGATCATATTCATGAGTACTTTCACCTCCTAGAATATCCGCACTGGTTTTATTTTTACCCTGTATATAGGCAGGAGACTGCAAAGATAGGCCATTAAGCCTTCAATAACCTATTCTGTGCTTTTAAGGGGAGGTGCGGTAAAAATGGACAGTATACTTTATGAAAACACTAAAGTTACTTTATGTGCTGATATAATACATAATATTATGTGACGTCTCCTGCCTATATGCGTGAGAATAAGCGATACATGATTCCATTAATCGATGCAAAGCCTTTAAAAAACTAAAATAAAAACTAACAAAAATTTTACTAATCATTTCAACTACATTTTATTATCATTATTCGTTTAGCACACGTTTTTTAAATTCGTTCCAGCTGCGCCTTGAATTGACCTTGTAATTTGATTCTAAGGTCAAATATTGCTTTCTGCGAGTGCTTGACCAACCATTCCTAAACTTTCTCTCATGACCATTTTTTTTACAACAATTTACATACAATTTCTTAAGACATACGCGGATTATTATGCCTCAACTTCAAGGGATATTTTCAAATTCATAATTTAACAACTTAAGATTTTTCGTTAAGTTGTAGAAATTGTAAAATTATTTTGATCGTTTTTTTTTTAAATTTATTTTTTTTTGTTCCACAATGCTACAAGAATTTTGACATAACATTTTAAATTCTCTCAATTTTTTTTACCGAAAATTGGGGTAGACTTTCTGAGGAAAATCTCCCCCGAGGTGTATTATACCCCTACATAGCTGGATCCTTTCCCCCACAACCCCGTACGACCTACCGTATCCGTTTAGCACCAACTTACTACGTACAAACACATCTATTGGGTCTAACAGTTACTAAACAGCTATGGACTAGTGTGGCGAGGTGTGGCGACATTCTGTTATTCATACAAGTTTGTGGATATTTTATCTTGAGATTGATAAGCTGGGAATGCACTTCCAACCCCAGAGTCGATATTGGAATTTGGAAATTTAAAAGAAATCACTGACCGTTGAGTTTTTCCGACAAATGGCAATACCGACTTTTCCTAGACCCAGTTTCTGAAACTCTGATCGAATCTTTAATTACTCGATTCTATCGAATCGATTTAATTCATCGATCATGTTCGATGTTTGAAAATAAATAAAAATATCAATTACAAAGGGATCATGTTCGTTAATTGAAAATAAATAAAAATTTCAATTGGCTAGGGATCATGTTTGACGTTTGAAAATAAATAAAAATAATATTAGATAGGAATCATGTTCGATGTTTGAAAATAAATAAAAACATCAAACCTGGGGATCATATTTGAAGTTTGAAAATAAATAAAAATATCAATAAGGTACTTATGGATCATGTTCATGTTCGATTTTAGACAGCTTTTAACAGCTAAACAGCCTGTCAATTACATAATGAAGTCAACGTCATTAGCTATTAATTATTCTTGTATGAAAAACAGAAGTATTTCGCCACAACCTCAATGTGAGATCAAGACAGTGTTCAAGTGCCGTCGTGCTTACATACCTAGAGTAATATTGGCACATAGTTACGATAACCTCATACTTTACTATAGGGCACTAATGATATTAACTATTTTAAGTAGATATAGTTTCACGAGGCAAGACCTCTCATGTCTTTATAATAATTTCTTTAGGGTTTTAGTTTTTTGTTGAATTTAGATATTTTATTTATTTATTGTTCGTTCTCATTTATTTGATAATTTAGAATATATTTTTCAACGTTTTGGATAATTATAACAATTTTAAAATATTCATTATTGCACAGAAGTAAATAAAATATTAGTTAGGCCTGGCACTATGATAATATTTGAATAAAAATATATATCAAAACAGCAGTTAAGCTGTATAATAATACAATATACAAAAACTAAACAATGAAAAAGCAAATAACATAATATCCCAAACGATGGGACATCATATATATTTTTATAAAGTTTCATAATAACATCATACTATACTTCAGCTGGAATCGTTGATCCGCATTCGAAATAGTCGAAAAGTCTTCAATTCTTCTCAAATATTCAAGAAATCTCAACAATTTCTTGAACCACCATTCGGTGTACTCATTTCACCTTTATCAATTCAAATAAGGCTCCACAAAAATTTATAAGTCCAACCCAAAGTACAGGGTATAAAGTCACTTAGGATTTGTAAGACATGAGAGGGGTGTTGGTAGTTCAGCGGGGCGGGGAGGCGGCGGCGAGGCGCTGGCGCAGGCGCGCGAACTTGCCGTGCACGAGCCGCAGCTGCGCGCGCAGCCGCGACGACAGCTCGCGCTGCAGCGCCTGCACCTCCACCAGCTCGCGCCGCAGCTGCTGGTAGTCCGAGCGCACCTGCGGTACGGGCTAGCGTTATGCGGTGTGGTGATGTGTAGGTCAGCTCCGTCTAACGCAAGCGAAGGGCTCGGAATTGCAAACATTACGGAATTAAAATACTCTAAACAAGTTTTGCCGAAGATAAACTATTCGTGATTTAGTTTTTTTAATTGAAACTTGCGTTATTTTAAAGCAGTTTCGGTTGTTATTGAGTATTATTGTTGTTAGTCGGAGTTGACTTACTATTTTTAAATAATTGACACAGTCAAAAATCATGATCCGACTGTGTATTTTTTTTTTAAACTTGATCCTCAATTCAGATTTATGAAATTAAAAAGGACATGATTTCAATGATTTTTGCTTGTGTCAGTAGAACACAAGAAAAGAAAACAACTAATGGCATGAATATGGTGTCCCATATCTTGAAGTATCCTGATGGCTTCGTGAACAAGAAGTAACGAACAGTATAGAAGGAAATGAACATAATATAGAGAACGTAAGCTGGACAGTAGACATAACATGTACATGAATATCATCTAGTGTGTTACGCACGAGATACTTCGTTACTGCAAAGTACGCGAGCTTAAATCACTCAGATTTATTATCAATTCTTTAGGAATAATCACCAAAAGAAATAAGAACTTGATCGCAATAACAAATTATCTTTCTGATATTGTATTAAATCCCTGTTGTACCAATTGGTTCAGGTATAAACCAGCGTCAGGCACTAGCGGTTTGGCATTTATGCTGAACTGGACCTATTTGATACAACAGCTACTAGCCGCTAGGCACACAGCTACTTTATTAATTTTGTTTTTTTTTTGTATGAATGAATTGAATTTTGCCTGTGTGCCTGACTGTTTTTGTGCTAAATAAATCAGTAAATGTCAACGGATTATGTATTTGATTAACTGAGCTTTTTGTTGCAGAAAGTTTTTTGCTTTCTTATTAGAAGATTTCCGGTAAGTATCTATATTCAAGCTTGCCATGGCTGCATGCATCATATTTCGCCAGTAAATTAATAAACCCTTGCAGTCACGAAGCACCTCATCTAATCGGACGCATATCGAAGTCGCGACACTGTAGGTCCCGCAACGCATAGTTCAAGCCGTAAAGCGGCCCCGACTTCTGAGGCTTTGGGCCAGGCTTCGACTTCGTACCACAGCCAAGCCCGGCTGACAGCTATATATCGATAAGCATGATCTTGTGGCTTGTCGGTTTTCACAAAGGTTTTGATTTTAGTTTTTTATTAATATTTTTTTATTGTTGCACTGAGTGAATTGGGGAGAAATGTATATTACGAAATTAGTAACCTGTGCAAAATTGTGGATCATAAAATTAATAATATTTTATTTATTAAAATTTCGTCATGGTTAATACCAAATAAACTTAAAATTTAAAAAATCATGTAAAGCTCATGATTAAATAATCTAAGAGAAATCGCGGATCACATTCCAGAATCTAATACTGTCACTAACAAATTGATATCAAGCCCTAATGGCCTTCATACCCTTACTAAAAGATAAATAAAAAAAATACCCAGTGTTATAAAATTCAACTCAGTGCAACATTATTGAATCAATAAAGTACATCATCTTAAATATACCGTAATTAATTATCAATTTAATTGATAATAGAAAAACAACAAGCCATAAGCAACATGACTGTATAATCAGTAATCTGACCTGCACAACACTAACGCATTGGCTGAAAAATAAATATTATTTATACATACATAATATTATCTTCTACATACTGAGTTGTACGGGGCGCTGCATTTAGTGGGCGTATACATAGATAAATTAGTTCAATGTAAATTATAGCTGTATAGGAAAAGTGCAGTTATTGTTTGATTATCAATTCTACATTTAAATGATTGCCAAGAATTATGCGATTTCTTAGTTTTTTTCATCTAATTTGCATCAGCAAAAAAAAATTGAATAATTTCAATTAAAATCAAGATTTTTTTAAAACAAAACGTTATTAATAGAAGTGGTTTCATAATACATACTTCGGTTAACTATCCAGCAATAATATAAAAACATCTTAAACTTAAAATTTTTATCTTTTGCAGCGATAGCAATAGAAAATAAAAATAAACTGATTTAGGGGAACTGATTTAGAATAGGGGTCAAAACTAAAAAAAAATGTAAGCAAGGTTTTTTTTAACTACTTATTGACGCAAATTAAGTGACCTATCTTTCCCTTAAGCTTGATCCATTATAAACGGGACAATTTGATATACAGGATATCAAATTATCAATTTAATAGGCAAAACATGGTGACCACAACACTTCAGATTTAGCAGACCACAATCTTGACCAAAACACTATGGTTTTTCTTTGAGTAGGTACTACTGTTTTCCTGCACTGCTTTATATTAAAAGCCCATTGTGTTAATATTAATACATATTAATTAGATAAATAGTATCTCAATGTGTCAATGCATCCTCAAGTGAAATATGCGTAAGTACCAAATTGGTCACACTATCGGTTGACAAGTGACTTACCCATAATTAGTACGAGTAATACGAATTCATAGGAATTTGTGTCAAATAGTAGACACAATATGGAGTAGTATAACTTTACAATAACAAGACCATACTCTCAAAATAAAAGTAAATAAATAGATACCATCGCGCCTCCATTCCCCGAAGGGGTAGGCTAGGCAGAGGAATATAGTGCATATTTTAACAGTTATATTATTAGTCGAATATGATAGGGGGCGAGTCTATTACAAACAGTTCAATCTGACCCAATTTACTTACAAAAATATTGGGCACAATATAGGTTTAAGATTTATCTTTTAAAATTAAAATCCCTTTTTACAACCAAACGATGCTGGCTACCATTCCATAAATCATAATAGGTCCCAAAGTAGTAATTTTATGTATATCATGTTTATAAAACCTGTCTTTCTGACCATTCTGTTTGTAGTAACATCATACACCTAAATGTGTGTGATCGTCATAATATATCACTACATTCCCGCTCTGCAGAATAATGTAGATTTAGACTTCATTAATTATGACCGAGTCCTTGGCTGTGCACTTCACTTTACACATTAGAATAAACTTAGCATTATGTTAATGTAGCTTGCAAGAAGCGCGCAAATTAAATAAAGTGCCTGTTCTACTTTTTCACAGAATTACTTCGTAAATATGGGAATTGTGTAAAAAGTAGGTAGGTGTATGTACTATTTGTTAAGGAGCGAGGATCGATTTAGAAATCGGATACTAGCAAAAGGTGAAAATAATCATAGAAATATTATTTTTTCTATCAGGGTTTATTTTCTCTCTTGACTCTATGAGGTACCTAGCTCTAAAAAAAAATTGTTTTCGATTCCATAAACTTAATTTAATTGTGTATTCATTTATACATATATATTTATTTCCCCACTCCACCCCATAAAATAAGTAAATTGTATTAAAATTTAAAATATCATCAAGAAAACGCAGTCAATCACAAAAGTAACATAACGGTCCAGTCTCACCTCGGACACAGATTTGAGCAGGTGCATGATGCACATGTCCTGGGTGTTGATGGGGGCGACCAGCTCCTTCTCCACATTGTCCATCTTCCACTCCATGAGGTCCAGCTGCTCGTCCGTGCGCTTCACCTGCCATACCCACAATATAGTCAGTCATTGGTCTTGGTATTTCATAATAAGTAAAATTAAGGCAATGGTTTTGAGCCAGTCTTGTTTGGTAGCCGCTTTGGAACAAATTATGTGTCTTTCCTTACACCAAAACGTCGAGAGCGCGCGTTTAAAAAAATGTGACATAATTATCTGAAGGGAATTAAGTTCAATTTACTTATATATTGCATTCAGTGGCGTGCAGTGCATACAGGCAAGTAGTAGTGCCTACCTCATGTAATTCTATATAACTATTTTAACTGTTACTACATAAATAAAATATATCAATCATGACTAATTATTGATATATAATTATGTATATTGATGTAGTAATAGTTAAAATGGTTTTATTGAACCTTAAGAGGTAGTCACTGCCTACTTGCCTATATGCAATGCACGCGCCTGCCATTTCTAAACTTTTTGGGTTAAAGATTCTTTATTTTATTCAAAAGAACAATGTTCACTTACGAATAAACATAAGGCTAAATAAGTTACAGTGCTATAGCTAAAGTAATCAATAACAGAGGTTTCTTTTTTGTTAGAGTCTCTAATTACAATAATGAGATGTACACATGGCTACACATCAAGCTATACATTCCCAGTTTACAATGCTCCGCCCCTAAGGCGACTCTCTGACCCAATGACCTCTCACTGTAAGGAAATCCTATACAATGCGAGATCAGCTTATACTGGAAATGTATAGCTTGATCTGTAGCCGTGCGTACATGTAAACAACAAAAAGTAAAAAGTTAAGTTGACCATGAATAAGCTAAGAAAACTAGACCCAGACTGCACCCATAAAACTAAACTAACAAGACATTGCTGAATAGTAAGTAGAAGGGCTTTAACAGGTAAACATGCAGTATCTAATTAGCAGCTGCCTCTGATACCAAGCTCAGTATATTACATAGTAGCCTTTGCCTCCAAAGATATAAAACTGGACCAATTTATTATAATCGCAAATAGTCAAGGCTGACAACAGCCCAAATATGGACCCAGAATGATTAAAATAGAAATGTAGGACAGACCAGGTTGAAATGCAATGCATAATTAATTTGCTGATATTTTTAGATAAGAATTGAGTAGGATAGGTTTTGAAATATTGTTGACTGGATACAGTTGTATAAGTTACATAAAGTTGTGTCACATGTAGTGTGTGAAGTCTGAAGAGTTTGTTTGTTTGAACACGCCAATCTCTGGAACTACCAGATTTGAAAAATTCTTGTTGCATTTGATAGCCTAATTCTTGAGGAAGCTATAGGCTATTTAACATCATGTTACGACCCATAGGAGCTCAGCAACAGCGGGTGAAACCGCAGAGCACAGCTATAATGTAGATAAATAATGATGACATGGTAGCACTGAGAATCTTAACAATATAACACAAGGTTACATGCGTGGTGACAGAACCTCGGAACCGGAACTAAACAAAGAAGACACAATAGAATGTTGCACCTTCATACAGTTCATACATAGTACAAAATTATCAAACAAATATATGTTTTATGAATGAACTCTCGCTTCAGTAACAAGTATAACTATAGCATGGGTAATCTTCTACATAAAATACAGCACAGTTAAAACATCTTCATACAAAATTATGTAAATATTGGACGATTTCGAGCGAGGAAGTGTAAACAAAATGTTTTGCGGCGCGGCTATTATTACGGAAACTTTGATACCATGACGTCAGGTTATAGTGATATTTGGGCTAAGGACACATGCTTCATTCAGCCATCCAGCTGCATAGTCCAGCAGTTTAGTATTTATAGGGAAGATGCGGCTCTGTGACCTACATTCCGATTCCGCGATAACTGTACTTTGTTAGATAAAAGTAGAACTAAATAAAAACAGATGACTCACCGTTTCTTCGAGTTCCTCTACCGAAATTTCTTTTTCAGTCATGTTTGAAACACACCTAATATTTTTTTAGTCAAAATCTAAATGAAAACAACAGACTTGAGCAAACCAACCATTTTCAAGTGTGAAAATGTCAAGCAAAGAGAATTTAAATGTCAGGTATCAAGTGTTATGACAACAAAACGCCACAAAAGTGTCGTTCGATATGTCGTTAGTAAAAATTACGACGTTGAAACAAAACGTTATTTTGGGCGGGAAACTTTAAATAATATTCGCTGCTGTTCGCTGTGCCAATTCTTCACGGCATTCTTTTTGCACGCGAAGTCGTGACAAATAGTGAACGCAAAATAATAATGAACCCGGCGTGCAAAATGAATATTGATTCTTACGCCGCCGAGCTGCGCCCCATTCCATTGCTCTCAAAAAGTACGCAATGGTATGGCAAGATAAATATGCGTCGTACCGAAGCACACGCGCTTACAGAGACTGCGCTCTTTTAAACCGCAGTACGCTGCTACTGTAAGTACCAGTACCTACAAAATAATACCTATAATAATCTCTAAACTTCCCGTGACAATAGTCGACTAGGTACAATTATAGTAGTTATTTGACAAATGTCTAAAGAATATAGCTCACACGCGTGTGGAAGATACGCCAATTCTCAAGCCAACCTGACGTCAGAATGGCTTGAGTATAACACTATGCGTTTATTATTCAATTGCTTGAGGTACAATTCCTCTATGCATAGGTACAATTAGGTACAATTTTAGTACAATTATTTGACATACATTTCGTGACCATTCAGACACCTCTCAAGCGGTCCTGACACATACCTACTATGCTGCTGCCTGTTTGCGAACGTTCGAGGGAGAATGTCACGAACTCACGGTGAGATTTTCCCTCGAACTCGGAACTCTTTGTTTACAAACAAATTGGCAATTCTCGCGGTGATATCACTCGGCATGTCAGCACAGAATAGAAAGGCTGGACCTAAGTGTAAAGGAAGTTTTCATCTTTGTTTGTACTGTACACTATGAAAGTTAGGATTTCGTACAGATGAAGGATTCGACTTGAGCGGAAAATAGAATAAAACCAAATCACTGAATTATATACACATTTATTTTTGTCTTTAATTTTTACACATTTAAGAAATGTAGACGAGATTTTAGTGACACTATGGAACCGTTTTGGCCATTAGGCGTCCAGATATTACCCTTTATACAAACCTATGGTTGCGTAATAGCAACTACATATTAAATTCACGTGTCATATTATTATCCACTTAAATATACTCTACTAGGAAAGTATTAAATTCAAAAAGTTATCAATCGATTGCTGTTTATAATAATTTGTCATAGGTACCTACATACCTACATAAAGGCGATTCTGTTGTTTACGAACTAAACTAATTTAGTCTTATTATGTCTCATTGTAATAAAAACATGAGAGAGGGATAGCACAGATATTTAATCCTGTCAAATTAGTCCACTTGAATAGTTTTAATGTCAATTTAGTCGTAATCGCAAAAGGTCACGGCTATTTTCCCGTAAATTACAAGGGCATAGACTAAATAAATATTTTCTGTCCTTTTTCAATTATGTTTGTAAGAAAGAGATATATGTGATTAAAATTAGTTTAGTATGATGTACAACATTCAGCTCCAAAGTTGTTATTGGAGTTGAGAAAAAATATTTCAGTTTTAATACTTTCCCAGTGATTCTAAGGTATTTTAACACTTAGAACATTTAGTTTTGACACTTCTAATTGGAACATTATTAATAAGCCGTACAAATTAGTTGAGAGTAAAGTAACAGGCTCTAGGTACAGAATATCTTTGAGTAATTTGAAATTTTGAAACATATTTAATACTTAAATTCAGTTCGAGACAATACAGAGGTTGCACAGGGTTATTTTAAGCTTATCAATAAGCAAAGTATCTGAAAATTGTAAATGATAAGCGTTCAGAACATTATCATTTGTGTTTGGGAATGTAACTAGAGTGAACGGCGCAACTTCTATATTCTGTCGAATTGATTTAGGTAGATAGACTAGCAATTCGATTATAATTTTAAATCACCATAAGAAACATGTCAGCCTACAATCAAAACATCTTTTTTTTCGCGCCACGCGTTGACGCATCGTATTTTTATATTTTGAAAGAATGGTGGGAACATAGAATACGATATTGCACGTGCATTCGATACAAATATAGTATGCTAACATCCGATAAACATACAATTAGTATAGTAAAACTATGTTACATCCTCGGATTGTCTGCGACACTCAGTAAGAAGAGAAAATTAAAAGAATCTATAGAACAATTAAATAAAACACTAGGATATTTGTACAAAAAATTAAAATTCCATTAAATTCGTATACAAGAATGTACCGTGATATTGACTTGGTCATGTATTGAAAGTTAAAAAAATATGAAGCGCTCAAACGGCTTGAGGTCCAGGTCGTAATGTATGAATAAGTAAAAATACATAAAGTACCTACTTAAAATAAATCTTATGCACTCGTGCATGTAGATCATTCTCACTAGACTTGTGTCGTGACGTCATCGCATACGCCTTGCGCGCGCGCAACACTTGCACCTTGCCAGCTTGTATTAGACATTAATGTTATTTGTCGGATCATGTCATTTACGACGATTATTAATTTATACATTACAAACATTGATTATACAAATATGCCAGAAAACGCATTTAAGTATAGGGGGCAAGAATGAAGCGTATTAGATTATACTCAGTTTCTGCGCTTGCGACGACCACAACAATCTATCACACTACCAAGGTAAGACATACCTCACATAATGTGACACACGTCGCGCATGACGTAGGCGTGACGTCACCAACACGCCACCTTACAAAATCGCGCCGTCTCGAAACCGGCGCGTCCCCTTTCAGTGTTTGCTAACTAGCCTATAATATCATAGATGGACTGTGTGTATTATCTTCAGTTCCAATCAGTGTCTCCATATGCACGGTAATTACCGTGCATTTATTTTAATCTTGTCATATTCTACCGTTGTTTTGCTATGAAAAAGTACATGGTTATTTACACGGTACACTAAAAAGCTTATCCACCGTAATTTTGTCTAGAAACACCGTACTTTTACCCTTAATACGGTAATACGGTATAATCCTGTAATACGGTAACTTTCGATTTAGGCATGGTGACACTGGTTTCAATACAAATTGACTCACGATATGTAATACTTGAACATAAAACTATGTTTTTGAGGCAATAGTGTCGTGATATGGAAGTTATTTAAGTTAAACTTATTGAGAAAAGGCTTACTCTAAGTTAGGATTCTTAACTACCATTTTGTCATGTAAGAGAGATTTGAATCTAATCATCAAGTACAAAATACATCACAAAGTTCGCGACAACTTAACATAAAAAAAAAATATCTTTAGGCCATCTTTAAGACAAACGCAACATAGGTATCACTCTTACATCAAAAATAAATATTTCCTTCGACACAACTTTCCCCGCGTAACACACAGTCCGATTCGGACATCAGTTGTCAAACACTCAAAGGGTGTTCTAATAATCAGTCGTAGCTCCGCGAATCAGTCAGCAGTAGACCGTCGACCCGAGCGGTCGTGCCGGAGAGTAATAAAACAAAGAGAGAGAGGAACTATAGCGCGGGCGTTCATTTGAGCGTGTCCGTTTGCTCGAATTTCTGCTCGCTGAATGACACTGCGTCCGATGAGAGCGCCTCCTTTAGCGATTCCACACAGTTCTTTGGGATCAGTGTACCTGGAAGACAAATATACGCATAAGAAACTGAATTTTGCACCATCTATTTAGATTTATTGCTAACTAGCGACTCGTTCCTTTTGCACGGGTGCAATGCTAAGATATAAACCTTCCTCTTGGATCACTCCATCTATTAAAAAAACCGCAATAAAATCCGTTGCGTAGTTTTAAAATCTAAGTATACATAGGGACAGACAGACAGCGGGAAGCGACTTTGTTTTATACTACGTAGTGAAGTGATAGTGATAAATAACATAGCTTCCGTTAGGAAGAAATAACACATAGGTAGTGTTTGAAGTTTCAAACAAAATTAAACAACTCTTGTTTAAATTTTGTGGTGGTTTCAATTTGGTGGTATGTCATTTAAAAAAAAATCGGATAAGTTTGAGTACGATTCGTGCCCTAAGGGTTCTGGAATGTGCAATAGCGCCATCTTAATATATCATAGATGGCGCTATTGCATACTTCTAGTGGCGCCATCTATGAGCAGCTGGTTCCACCCGCTATGGGTCTTCGGACAGACGGACAACAAAGTGGTCCTATAAGGAGTCCGTTTTTCCTTTTGAGGTATGGAACCCTAAAAAACCATGAAAATGATGGAAACTAGTATGACTGCAGTGGCGTGCCTAGAGAAGAAGTTCGAGGGTATTCATGTTCATTTTTCATTAATGTAAGTGACACTTAAATTAATGAAAAATGAACATAAAAGTATTCTCGGGCTTGCTTGCCCTCTAGGCACGCCCCTGAGTATGAGTAATGGTGTGGAAGTGGGTTCGGTGTGTGTAGACTGTGCGTGCACGTACCCACGATCTTGAGTCCGTCGTCAGTCTTGATGCGCACGACCTGCATCTTGTTGAGGTGCGTGCGCGCGGCCAGCACGTGCTCCACGCGCGCCCACACGGCCAGCACCGAGCCCGCCAGCACGTGGTGCGTGCGCACGCGCAGCCCCACCTGCCACACGCACATTCGATCAATAAATCAACTATTAACATAAAACAGTCAACAATCCCACTTACATTATGAATGCGAAAGTTTGTGCGTGTGTGCGTGTGTATGTTTGTTGCGACGCGTCACTATGTGACAATAAAGTATACCAATTATTGTTCTTTCTAAAGTAGTTATCAATTTTACGAAACTTTATGCGTGGATAAACTTCACACTATACACTATACAGTCTATACAGGGTGTAAAAAGACACATCACCAAGCCGACACCTACGCATTCTGTACGTGTAACTAAGTAACATTGAGCAATAATAATTGCTGGGAAACAACTTTTATTTTTAGATATAAAAACAACAATATATTGATTTGTACGGGACGGGGGAGGTGGAGTATAGGCGTGCCCTCGGCCCCCGAATCCCGCCGCTGTCGCTTGGTCCAATTTTTGCGAAAAACCTAAAAAAATATTGGGACTTTAACCTTCAATATCTCCATTCATAACCAGTCAGTTCCCTCCCAGGTATGGTCTAGTAAAATAAAATCATCGTTTTGATGGGTAGAACATGTGGTTTTAGTTTTCGTTAAGGGCCTTTTTACACCCGATATATTTCTGTCGCAGATATACCTCGCAGTCTGCGGCGTTCCTGCAGACGGCGCGCCAGTAGGCGTGGCTGCAGACGCGCTGCGAGGCGGTGTACTGCGCCCGCCACTTGTTATTGTTTAGATGACGTCACGTACCTCGCAGTCTGCGGCGTTCCTGCAGACGGCGCGCCAGTAGGCGTGGCTGCAGACGCGCTGCGAGGCGGTGTACTGCGCCCGCCACTTGTTATTGTTTAGATGACGTCACGTACCTCGCAGTCTGCGGCGTTCCTGCAGACGGCGCGCCAGTAGGCGTGGCTGCAGACGCGCTGCGAGGCGGTGTACTGCGCCCGCCACTTGTTATTGTTTAGATGACGTCACGTACCTCGCAGTCTGCGGCGTTCCTGCAGACGGCGCGCCAGTAGGCGTGGCTGCAGACGCGCTGCGAGGCGGTGTACTGCGCCCGCCACTTGTTATTGTTTAGATGACGTCACGTACCTCGCAGTCTGCGGCGTTCCTGCAGACGGCGCGCCAGTAGGCGTGGCTGCAGACGCGCTGCGAGGCGGTGTACTGCGCCCGCCACTTGTTATTGTTTAGATGACGTCACGTACCTCGCAGTCTGCGGCGTTCCTGCAGACGGCGCGCCAGTAGGCGTGGCTGCAGACGCGCTGCGAGGCGGTGTACTGCGCCCGCCACTTGTTATTGTTTAGATGACGTCACGTACCTCGCAGTCTGCGGCGTTCCTGCAGACGGCGCGCCAGTAGGCGTGGCTGCAGACGCGCTGCGAGGCGGTGTACTGCGCCCGCCACTTGTTATTGTTTAGATGACGTCACGTACCTCGCAGTCTGCGGCGTTCCTGCAGACGGCGCGCCAGTAGGCGTGGCTGCAGACGCGCTGCGAGGCGGTGTACTGCGCCCGCCACTTGTTATTGTTTAGATGACGTCACGTACCTCGCAGTCTGCGGCGTTCCTGCAGACGGCGCGCCAGTAGGCGTGGCTGCAGACGCGCTGCGAGGCGGTGTACTGCGCCCGCCACCAGGACTCGGCCTCGCCGCTCTCCACGCGCCGGTACTTCTTCTCCAGCTCCGCCAGCGACTCCAGCCGCAGCTGCAGGCCGGTGTTGGGCCTACAAGTCAAATATTCGTATTTTTTTATAGCCGCCATCTTGAATTGTGATTTTAACCTCAGTATCGGCATAGGTACGCTCAAATATCATGGAAATGTTACCCATGACGTATAATTCGTAAATTTTCATGGCTGCCATCTTGGATTTTGATTTCAACCTCATTTTCGGCATGGGCACCCTCAAAAACCATGGAAATGATACCCATGACCCCATGACTTATAATTCGTACATTTTCATGGCCGCCATCTTGGATTTTGATTTCAACCACATTTTCGGCAAAAACCATGGAAATGACACGACACCCATGACGTACAATCCATTATTCATGGCCGCCACGTTGGATTTTAATTTTGACCTCATTTTCGGCATGGGTACTGGGTACTCTCAAAAACCACGAAATTTATACCCATAGCCAATAATGAAAATTAAAGTTACGGCTAGCTGTGTACTTGTTGTTGCGACACGTAGAGCTCCGACTAGTTCTCTAACAGAACTGACCTGTATATCTGGAACATGATGTCCTTCTTGGTGATCTTCTCCTTCTTGGGCGCGACGGCCGCCACGCACAGCACGGCCGTGTACTTGTTGTTGCGCGCCTGCTGCGACACGTAGAACCCTTCTTTAGGCCCGGACAGCTCCGCCCATTTTTCTAGGGCTTCGGTCCAGTCCATGCCTCGCTGTAAATACAATATGGTATATAATACGATGTTTTTGCCCGTTCTTCTCTATAGGAATCTACGCTGTGGTACGGGCATCTAGCTTCATATTGCTGACTAACTGATTGACTTCTTGACAATACGGTAGTGGCCTACTATTAAAAAAGTACAAATAAATTATTTTATTTCAAAGAAGGAATAGGCACAGCAAAAAAGTAAAAGCAAAAATAATTATTTATCACAAAATGGAAAACATAGACGCTTTTAAAGTTTTTGGTGGGAGATCGCTCCGTCTTAGTCGCACGAAGCGGACGTAGGTGGTGTTACGTCACTGGTAGGTAGGCCGTCCGTGTCTAGCAAATCATTTAAAAACGCTTATACCTTTGCCAATTTTGTAGATTTTTCATCGGTTTTTTGGTGTTAATTGTCTTTTTATTTCAAATAGTTTACAGATTCACAATAAAAAAGAAGTAGTTAACATCCCTATTCAAAAGTACCTGTAAGTGGTCTAATTGAAAAAAATGCTTTGACTTTTTGACTACGCCTAGAAGCGGTTTCTAACTTTTTCAATTTTGTCACCCCTATGACCTATTAAAGATACTCATTTTATCCCCCGCCTCTTTAAAGTTCATAAATTGTTTTTGCATTCGCATGTTTTGTTTACTTTTTAATTAATGTTTATAAAATTTATTACCTATTACCAGCTTCTTATTACCCGCAGAATAGTTGTTTCAGAATAGTCACAGGATCTCATCAGGAAGATAGGAACATTTGTTCAAATAGCTCTCAATAGATGGCGTTATAATATGCATCGATTTGTTATAGAAGTTCGTGTAAAATTCAGAACATGAAAAAATATACCGTACCGTGAAAAATATTTGTTCTAATTAAAAAAAATCCTCTACGCACGGATAATTTATAACCCGAGGATAGCCCGAATTACGGCGATCACGTTTGTTTATATGAAATGAGGAATCAGTACATACATAGTATTATATTATCGGTGCTCTAGTATAAGATATGTAGCTGACCTCCGAGTGCACGGTGTGTAGCTCAACGGGTGCGCGGCCCGTAGCGTGCCTGCGCACGAAGCGCAAACAGCGCACGCGCCGCACGCGCTCGCCGCAGCTGCCCAGGTCCAGGATGCCCAGGTCGAAGCGACCGCTGCGCTTCGCTGCAGGAACAACACATTGTTACTCTCACTGTCACTACACACACCACTATTATGGACGCGTTTACATAAAAAACTTTTTTAACAAAAAATAACCGACTTCAAAAATCCACTACAAAGAAAATAATAATTTTGGTTTCGGAAGTCGGTGGCAAAAAAAAGCAAACAAAAACCAAAGCCACCGACTTCGGAAACCAAAATTATTATTTTCTTTGTAGTGGATTTTTGAAGTCGGTTAGTTTTTGTTAAAAAAGTTTTTTTTGAAGATTTTGAAGTCTGTTAAAAATAGATCGCACCACTATATTGACACGGCTCAAACGCACACATACGCGATTATAGTTGCGGGAATAATGAGTAAGTAAACTAATTTGCGAGCTGCTGCTTACAAGCGACACAAAGTCCACTCACAAGTCACACACTCACAACGCGGACTGACATTTCATTAGAATTTTTGTACAATAAATCAAGACAAGTAAAATAAACTCTTGATGCCGCCCATTAAGATTCAAGCGTATTAGCAAAATACGTGAAAAAATAGACGGGACTTTTAATTTTTTTCTGAGATTATTTATAACATTTTCGTAATTATTTTTTGCTGCGTTTTGAGGTGATTATATCTGCTTACCTAGGGAATTTTTAAAGCAACAAGATTATGTCTATAAATAAAAGAAAAGCATTCCTAAACTCAAGCTCATACCGTCAATTTTGTGTGAAGAGGCAATGGGAAATCGTTTTTACAATATTAAAAACAAAATTTAAAAAAAAACCTGCAATTGTTAGTTTCATTCGGTTGCAAAATCTACCGAAAAACAGCCTATTTTTGTCAGATTTGTAAACGCGTCCTTAATGGCCGTTCTCAATAACCGATCCATCGGCTTTTTACCCGACTGCGCCAGGATAAGTCTCTTAAAAGAGATCGATTTTTGACGTACGTGACACCCAGTTTGAGATTGACAAAGTCAAATAGAGCTTTTTCATACCTTGTTCCATGACAGCGGCGAGTGTGTCCGTGAAGTACTTGAACAGCCTGTTCTGCAGCTCCACGGGCATGCCCAGTATCCTGTTCAGGAACTTGGACATGTTGTTGTAATCCTAACGACAATACACAAAGGCTATTAGAAGAAGATTGGGTAGTAAATTACTTTTCGTCAAAATTTATGGCTATACAGGAGCAAATTGTAAGGAACCGCGGGAATTTATAAGAATTCGAAGCTCGGGGTAACTAACTTTTAAGTTGCGATCATTTAAGATTTGCTGCGAGGACTTTTATAATTTATCTCTTCAAAGGGTTAAATGCGACACAATTAAAATTCTATTGTTTGTTTACTGCAGAAGTTTTATTAAGGTGAACTTCCACTGGTCAGACCCGGCCGCAACGCACGTACGGCACGCAACGGATTTTGGTTTGCTTTGCACGAATTCATACAGTACTACGTCCATTATCGGTAACGTCCGGACCGAGCGTATACTCGTATATGAACAAAAAATGCGTTGCGTGCCGGTGATACTTTATACTTTTATGAATACACTTTTTGACAAATCCGTTGATCAACTTCCGGGACTACTTGTTGACAGTTAATGCTAGTGTGGTGTGTAGTGTGTAGTATGTAGTGTGTAGTATGTAGTGTGTGTGTACACTGTGTACCTTGTCCAGCATGAGCACGCCGGGCGCGGTGTCGTTGTTGACGATGAGGCCCACGCCCACGAGCGCGCTGGCCACGTCCTGGAAGAAGTCGCCCGCGTAGTCGCCCGGCGGCGCCACCAGGGGGCTCTCGTACTTCATGATGGCTCGCATAACCGCTTCTAGCGCCGCGCGACCTGCAGACAAGGGACACACGTAAAGCCTGCCGTCATTACAACCAAAACACCAATATTTTTGGACCAGAGATATTAAAAGTTCTTCATTCATCTGATTAAACGAACCACGAGAATAAACCACAGGTCGGGCGCAAGAATTTCATAGTAAATTAAACTACGTCCAAAGCATAGCATAATCGGCCTATAATGGTCCCACTGCTGGGACACAGGCCTCCTCCGTGGAGGGAGTGGGCCGTAGTCCACCACGCGGGCCCAGTGCAGGTTGGTGGACGTCACATGTCTTCGAATTTTTGGTTCTAGGACATGCCGGTTTCCTCACGATGTTTTCCTTCACCGTTAAAGCAAGTGATCATTAATTTCTAATACGCACATGACTTCGAAAAGTCAGCGGTGCGTGTCTCGGGATCGAACTCGAACCATTCGCCGTGGGAGGCACATGGTTAAACCACTAGGCTATCAATGCTATATAAGTCCGAAGCGAATTATTGCGATTCGACTCGGCATGGCTCAGCACGCCTAGTGGACGCTAGCCTTTACACTTTTACGCGCATCCCAAACACTACTAACACAGGGCAACAAAAAAAACCGTATCCATGAGGATGTTCTATGCACACACAGCAGCGCTTTAGGTGGAATAATAAAATAGATATGCGTTTCTATGTTGGCTCTCTTGTCTGTCACACCATCTAGGGCCTCGCGCCGCTCGCCCGCAGGTCCGAGAGTGGCTCGCTTACCGTATTTGTTGTCGATGTTGAACTGGCTGAGGTCCCTGGTCTCGGTGGCGCGGCGGTCGCCGTGCGTGAGCGCGCCGAGCGACTCGAGCCGCTTGGCCACGGTGGACGCGAAGCGCCGCTCGCCCGCCAGGTCCGAGATCAGGAAGATGTACTCCGGCGCGTTCACCTGGTTCGACCGGTGCGTGCGACCTGACAGATACATGGTTCATTTAGAGTTATGCCCGGTTCTTATTCCAGTAGCATTCCAGTCCAGCGGCGCTGGAATGCCACTGAAATAATGCGAACCGATGGATACGGGTAGTGGCCTTCTATTAAAAAAGTACAAATAAATTATTTTATTTCAAAGAAGGAATAGGCACAACAAAAAAGTAAAAGCAAAAATAATAATTTATCACAAAATGGAAAACATAGACGCTTTTAAAGTTTTTGGAGGGAGTAACGCTCCGTCTTTGTCGCGCGAAGCGGACGTAGGTGGTGTTACGTCACTAGTAGGTAGTGCAGTCCGTGTCTAGCAAATCATTTTAACAACTTTGCCAATTTTGTAGATGTTTGATCGGTTTTTTTGGTGTTAATTGTCTTTTTTCAAATAGTTTACAGATTCACAATAAAAAAAAAGTAGTTAACATCCTATTGAGCGTTTGACGATATCTATCGGAAACTTACAGACTCGTAAGACACTATTACAGACTCGCGAAGTGTATGCAAAGAGATCCCAAATTTCGAGTGAACCGAGCGGGTCGCGGTAGCTCAGTTGGTTTAGGTTCGGCAGAGGTCGCGGGTTCAAATCTCGCTCGCGACATTAGGTTTTTGAGGAATCTCTTAAATATTTAATAACTTAAGATTAAGAGATAGCATAACATGGCTTTGACATGTTTCAAATTCATAAAAATATAGACGTGAACATTGTTTCTGTGTGCGTAAAGGCGGATCGACCAATACTGAGCGTTTTCGGGCTTGCGTACATAGAAACAATGTGTACATGCACCAGACACCACGGAATAAAGAATAAGGGGAATTGCCCTTAAACTTCTTTTGTATGGGAACCAGTGTCGCTAAACCCACACATTCGTAAATTAAATTGTATATTGCAATACACAGAAAACAATGATATGATTGGCTACAATATTTTAAGCAACTTTGGCAAAAATCTAATTTATTGTTCTTCAAAATTAAGTCGTATTACAACGGCAGAATGTTGTTATTACTTTACATGTCAAAATCATTAAAGATGTCTTTTATTTATCAATCAAGTTCGACCAAGATCAACAACGAGTTCCACTACTCAGCGCTAGACGGCGCTGAAACTAAAAAAGATGTCATGGGGTAAACAGTATAGTTAATGGCCAGTTAAGCTACCTTATGACACTCTTTTTATTAGACAAACATACAACGGGTAGACTATACTAGGGTATACTAGATATAATAATTGTTTTATTGAAATAATAGATTTACATAAATATTTACAAACATTAGGGCCTTATAATTAGAGGTATATTATAATTGTATTTACCCTGAACTAGGATGAACCTGTATCTCAGGTATGTCAAGTGCTATCTAAATTACATAAATATTTTCTAAAATTCATTAAAAAAATTGTGAAAAAACATTATAGATTTAAACTAAGAATAAAACTTAATACTATAAATAACTTCTCCGTAAACTAGTATCAACATATGACATATTTATCGATTTTGGCAATGTAAGGTTTTTAATGCATACATAGACAAATTGCGTTGAAAACATAAAAACAAAAACACAAATGTACTTTAATAAACAAAACGGCGGCACTCTTACGCGCCCTCATTATAATCTATAGAATTTATGTATCTTGACTCGGCTATTTTCTTTGCAGGGTTTGCCAGTTTGTAGTATTTCTTCCTTGGATAATTTTGCTATTACTGTACAGTATTTGTATTCGTCTCCTTGCTTCTGTGGTGCTAATATGGCTTCTAGTTGCGTGAACCATAATCTTGGTTGGTCTTTCCAAAATTCCGGAATGCGAGATAAAACCGAGGTGCCAGCAGCTACTTCAAGTGTTCCTTGCTGATTTATGTTCGCCTTGCATGGTGATTGTGCCATGTTTCTTGCTGCGTATTCGTTCGTCGGGGTCACCAATTTGCCAAACTTCTTGGCAGTATATGATTAGGTATAAATGAGACAAAGTTGTAGTATAGTCTGGTTATAATTATCCAAAGGTGCATCTTATATACTAACGACTACGTGTTGATCACGGATAGTAGAAACATTTAATAGATATTGAACGTGCGATAAAGATCATAAGATTGCGATGTAGATTGTAGATACAGCACAAAGATATTGTACTGTAACACAGGGCATTCTTGATCACCTGTTTTGTGATTGCTCGGTTTTTTGTACCGCAAGCATGTTGCGCACTTTGACGGTTCGCATTCTTAGTGCACTCATTTGACTGGACATTCGACTTTCGACTTTCATTCGACTTTCATTCGTTGACATTGACATTGACACTGACATTGACATTGACTTTGACATTGCCATTGACACTGACACTGACTTTGACATTGACTTTGACTTTGACATTGACTTTGACATTCGACTTTCATTCGTTGACATTGACATTGACATTGACTTTAACATTGACATTGACTTTCGACTTTGACATTGACTCTGACATTGACTTTGACATTGACATTGCCTTTGACATTCGACATTCGACTTTGACATTCGACTGTCGAATGTCAGAGTCAACTTGACACTGACATTGACATTGACTTTGACATTCGACATTCGACGTTCGACTTTCATTTTTTTCACTTTCATTCGACTTTCATTGGTTGACATTGACACTGACATTGACACTGACATTGACTTTGACATTCGACTTTGACATTCGACTCGACTTTCGACTTTCGACTCATTTTTTTCACTTTCATTAGACTTTCATTCGACTTTCATTCGTTGACATTGACACTGACACTGACAGTGACATTGACATTGACACTGACATTGACTTTCGACTCTTATTTTTTTCACTTTCATTCGACTTTCATTCGTTGACGTTGACATTGACACTGACATTGACTTTGACATTGACTTTGACATTCGACTTTGACATTGACATTGACACTGACATTGACACTGACATTGACACTGACACAGACATTGAGTTTGACTTTCGACTTTGACATTGACATTGACATTGCCTTTGACATTCGACATTCGACTTTGACATTCGACTTTCGACTTTCGACTTTCATTTTTTTCACTTTCATTCGAATTTCATTCGTTGACATTGACATTGACACTGACATTGACATTGACATTGACTTTGACATTGACTTTGACATTGACTTTCGACTTTGACATTCGACTTTCGACTCGACTTTCGACTAATTTTTTTCACTTTCATTAGACTTTCATTCGACTTTCATTCGTTGACATTGACATTTACATTGACACTGACATTGACATTGACACTGACATTGACACTATATTGTATGAGATTTTCTATGACATGAATGTAAAAAATTGCAGCAATCACATTTTTTTGATGAAATTCTAGATAGTGATAAAAAAAAAAATTCGAATTTGAGTTTTTTTCAATTTTTTGCATATTTTTCACTTTCATTCGACTTTCATTTGTTGACATTGACATTGACATTGACATTGACTTTGACTTTGACATTCGACATTCGACTTTCGACTTTCATTTTTTTCACTTTCATTCGACTTTCATTGGATGACATTGACACTGACATTGACTTTGACATTGACTTTCGACTTTGACATTCGACTTTCGACTTTCGACTCGACTTTCGACTTTCATTCGTTGACATTGACATTGACACTGACATTGACTTTCGACTTGACATTCGACTTTGACATTCGACTTTCGACTTTTGACTTTCATTTTTTTTACTTTCATTCGCCCATCATTCGACTTTCATTCGTTGACATTGACACTGACATTTACATTGACATTGACATTGACTTTGACATTGACATTCGACATTGACATTGACTTTCGACTTTTATTTTTTTCACTTTCCTTCGACTTTCATTCGTTGACGTTGACATTGACACTGACACTGACACTGACATTGACTTTGACTTTGACTTTCGACTTGACATTCGACTTTCGACTTTTATTTTTTTCACTTTCATTCGACTTTCATTCGTTGACGTTGACATTGACACTGACATTGACACTGACACTGACATTGACTTTGACATTGACTTGACATTGACTTGACTTGACTTTGACTTGGCATTGACTTTGACTCTGACATTGACTTTGACATTGACTTTGTCATTCGACATTCGACTTTCGACTCGACTTTCATTTTTTTCACTTTCATTCGACTTTCATTCGTTGACATTGACATTGACTTTGACACTGACATTGACATTGACACCGACATTGTCTTTGACATTGACACTGACATTCGACTTTGACACTGACATTGACATTGACACTGACACTGACATTGACACTGACATTGACAATGACTTTGACATTGACTTTGACTTTCGACTTGACATTCGACTTTGACATTGACATTCGACATTGACATTGACTTTCGACTTTTATTTTTTTCACTTTCATTCGTTGACGTTGACATTGACACTGACACTGACACTGACTTTGACATTGACTTTGACATTCGACATTGACATTGACACTCGACATTGACTTTGACATTGACTTTCGACTTGACATTCGACTTGACATTCGACTTTGACATTCGACTATCGACTTTCGACTTTCATATTTTTCACTTTCATTCGACTTTCATTCGACTTTCATTCGTTGACATTGACACTGACATTGACACTGACACTGACATTGACATTGACTTTCGACTTGACATTCGGCTTTGACATTCGACTTTCGACTTTTGACTTTCCTTTTTTTCACTTTCATTCGACTTTCATTCGACTTTCGACTTTCATTTTTATCACTTTCATTCGACTTTCATTCGTTGACATTGACACTGACATTTACATTGACATTGACTTTGACATTGACATTCGACATTGACATTGACTTTCGACTTTTATTTTTTTCACTTTCATTCGACTTTCATTCGTTGACGTTGACATTGACACTGACACTGACATTGACTTTGACTTTGACATTGACTTTGACATTCGACTCTGACATTGACACTGACACTGACATTGACTTTGACTTTGACTTTGACATTGACTTTGACATTGACTTTCGACTTGACATTCGACTTTGACATTCGACTACGACTTTCGACTTTCATTCGTTGACATTGACACTGACACTGACATTTACATTGACATTGACATTGACTTTGACATTCGACATTGACATTGACTTTCGACTTTTATTTTTTTCACTTTTCTTCGACTTTCATTCGTTGACGTTGACATTGACACTGACACTGACATTGACTTTGACACTGACATTGACTTTGACATTGACACTGACATTGACTATGACTTTGACTTTGACTTTCGACTTGACATTCGACTTTCGACTTTTATTTTTTTCACTTTCATTCGACTTTCATTCGTTGACGTTGACATTGACACTGACACTGACATTGACTTTGACATTGACTTGACTTTGACTTGACATTGACTTTGACATTGACTTTGTCATTCGACATTCGACTTTCGACTTTCGACTCGACTTTCATTTTTTTCACTTTCATTCGACTTTCATTCGTTGACATTGACATTGACTTTGACACTGACATTGACACCGACGTTGTCTTTGACATTGACACTGACATTCGACTTTGACACTGACATTGACATTGACACTGACACTGACATTGACACTGACATTGACATTGACTTTGACATTGACTTTGACTTTCGACTTGACATTCGACTTTGACATTGACATTGACATTGACTTTCGACTTTTATTTTTTTCACTTTCATTCGTTGACGTTGACATTGACACTGACACTGACATTGACTTTGACTATGACTTTGACATTGACTTTGACATTCGACTTTGACATTGACATTGACACTCGACATTGACTTTGACATTGACTTTCGACTTGACATTCGACTTGACATTCGACTATCGACTTTCGACTTTCATATTTTTCACTTTCATTCGACTTTCATTCGACTTTCATTCGTTGACATTGACACTGACATTGACACTGACACTGACACTGACATTGACATTGACTTTGACATTGACTTTCGACTTGACATTCGGCTTTGACATTCGACTTTCGACTTTTGACTTTCATTTTTTTCACTTTCATTCGACTTTCATTCGACTTTCGACTTTCATTTTTATCACTTTCATTCGACTTTCATTCGTTGACATTGACACTGACATTTACATTGTCATTGACTTTGACTTTGACATTGACATTCGACATTGACATTGACTTTCGACTTTTATTTTTTTCACTTTCATTCGACTTTCATTCGTTGACGTTGACATTGACACTGACATTGACTTTGACTTTGACTTTGACATTCGACTCTGACATTGACATTGACACTGACACTGACATTGACTTTGACTTTGACATTGACTTTGACATTGACTTTCGACTTGACATTCGACTTTGACATTCGACTATCGACTTTCGACTTTCATTCATTGACAGTGACACTGACACTGACATTTACATTGACACTGACATTGACATTGACATTGACATTGACGTTGACATTGACATTGACACTGACATTGACAATGACTTTGACTTTGACATTGACTTTCGACTTTGACATTCGACTTTGACTTTGACTTTGACATTCGACATTCGGCTTCGACATTCGACTTTCGACTTTCTTTTTTTTCACTTTCATTCGACTTTCATTCGACTTTTATTCGTTGACATTGACACTGACATTGACACTGACACTGACACTGACATTGACTTTGACATTGACTTTCGACTTTGACATTCGACTTTGACATTCGACTTTCGACTTTCATTTTTTTCACTTTCATTCGACTTTCATTCGTTGACATTGACTTTGACTTTGACTTCGACTTCGACTTTGACTTTGACTTTGAAAATAATCGACTGAATAAAACCGACTTGGTGAAAAAAACCTGTTTTTATTAACTTGAGTTTTTATTTTGAGTAGGTATATTTTATCGCGGTAGGTAGGTAGTTAAAAGAAAAGTAGATTACGCACCTTGCTGAAGTGAGTTATTAATGCACGAGTGCTAGATTGGTACGAGTGCATTAATAACTCACTTTGCGCCCGGTGCTACAATCTACTATTAAACTGCAAACTTCATTTAATCGTAATTTTGAAGATATACAACTAAAATTAAGTGTTGACTCACCAAACTGTTGCACAGCCCTGTCGGCCGACCACGGCAGCTCTAGCGTTATGTGCACCCTCCGCCTTTGGTTCCGCGCTCTGTCAACATTTTTAATTATTTACCTTTTTTAATACGTGCATAATGTACGTATATAAATCGCATGAACGTTTCTTTTTATTATTTTCTCATCCGGCAATATGACCTCTGAAGTCTCGACGGGTACTGGTCGGAGACCGCAAGCGCGATTGCCGTGAGTTTTAGATATATGGAGCGGGCATACTTTTTCTTACGTGATGAGTTTTACCAGTCAACTCTTACCGCAAGCAGCGTTAAAAGATTTCGTTAAAAAAAAATAAAAAAACCCTCCTTTTTATCGTTCAACCTTTGGTCCAGCCAGACAATAAATTTATTTTATCGTAAAGCAGCTGTATCATTGAATTAATCCAAATCTTTTACATGGTCCTTCGAGCTGGATAAAAAATACGACTGGAGATTTTTTTACGAACTGCAATATCTTCAAACATAGCCCTTTTTTACCCGACTGCGAGACGCAAAGGAGGGTAATGTGTTTATCAGTCTATGTATGTATGTATGTATGTATGTTTGTTTCTATGTGGCGTTCTAGAGACCAAATGCGTAGGCCGATTTTGATAATTCTTACGTCAATCGATAGGTCTTAACCTTGCGAGTGTCACTAAAGACATAACAGTAATCAAAATTCACCACAGCGACAACTAGACGCCATATTGTAAAAATGAAAAAAAAAAAAGTTGATGAACTATGTTAAGTGGGGTGTCGTTGAATAGGTATTTTAAAATCATCTTTAGGTTCCTTTTATCATTTTTCATTTTAAATAATAGTTTTTTACCATTTTGGTACGCAACCCTAAAAACTATAAAGTGAAAAATAAAAATAGTAAATTAAAAATTTAAAAAAACCCGACTGCCAAAAAACAACTAAAAAGTTCAAAACAAGTGCACTTTTCAAGCAGTCTGATGCAGTTGGTGGCATAAAATCTAAGATTTAACACAAATAATTGCCACCAACTGCATCAGACTGTTTGAAAAGTGCACTTGTTTTGAACTTTTTAGTTGTTTTTTGGCAGTCGGGTTTTTTTTAATTTTTAATTTACTATTTTTTTATTTAAAGTGTCAAGTCTCTAGCTTTAGCGTTTTAATGTAAGTGGTGTGTGCTCACCTCCTGTCGCTCTGCAGCGATATGCCGCTGGAGGCCGCCTCGGAGATGATGGCGACGTCCTTCATGCCGTCCATGAAGCGCTGCTTCTCCGTCAGGTTCAGCGTCTCCAGCGGCACGTCGGCCTCCGACCGGCTTTCATACAGGATCTGCCCGTCTTCCGTCTGCACCACGCGCCCTTTGCGGCCTGTCATCTGTGGAGAAAAGAATATTTATAGAAAATTGATTTTTTATATGTTTTTCAATACTCGGAGCGACTGACATCAAAATAAGATTTAAGGCTGGTTATTTTTTCATACAAACGTAGAAAAGTACCGCTCCCGTACCGCAGGAACCTACTGAGTTGAGCGCTATGTTGAACGCCCAAAACTAAGCGTGATATCGATTTGTCTCATCATGAGCCGCTCGATGGCCAGCAGCAGCTCTGCTTCATGCAGCACAAGTGTGTACAGTACCTCGGCCACGTTGTCGGTCCCGCCGAGCTCGTCGACGAGCTGGTCCAGCGTGTTGGGCGGCAGGCGGCGGCCGAGCCGCTCGATGGCCAGCAGCAGCTCTTCCTTCATGCTGCACGCACGCTCGATGGCCGAGCGAGGTGGAGCCTGGTTGCGGGCCGGACCTGCACAACAAACGTACATAATATTTATTTATTTATAATTTTAGCCTCGTGTCAACCTGCGAGCGGCTCGTTGTAAGCTTTCTCCAAATGCAAACTGAGCGCGCGAGTCGTCGCGCCGCGCAGTTCCACGAACCGCGCGCACGACCGTCTCCGCACTCCGCGCGACGCATGGTTGTGCGGTGCGGACCGAGTGGCTCAAATCCTACGCTCAAATCGAACAAACAAGTGTCGACATGCGAGCTGAACCGCTCACAACGCACCGCGCTCGCAGCTCGATATGAGGCTTTATACTATATTTAAAGAGATTTTTTGCTGGCATGTAATTTTTTTGCACGACGGAAAATTTCTTGCACCCTTCTCCCAAAGCTACCAAAAATCATCAAAATCGGTTTTTAATTTAATTTTGGTTTTGAACACGGAACAAATAGATAAACTATTGCGCCTTTAGAATATTGCTTTATGCAAATGAATAATGGTACAACAAAAATGGAAAAAGCCGGCTTAAAAATATTGAAGCATGAGCGATCATTTATGATGGGTACTACGGTCACTGTTGCCAATTTTGCGATTTTTTTGCGCTAGAGATTTATGATTTTTTTATCGCAAAAATTGTAAAATTGTAAATAGTGGTCTCTTTTAGAGACTCCCTGGCAGAGACCACTGTTGCCAATTTTACGCTAGAATTGTACGTAAAAGTCATAAATGTCTAGCGTAAAAATCGCAAAATTGACAACAATGACTATGGTAGGCAATAATATGTAAACCATATATACGTTACCCGCGATCTAAAATGGCAACAAAAAAGTAAGGTAATTGCCCACCATTCATTCAGTCATGCACCAATCAGTTTCTAAGCCGAACGTCATTTCTTCAACAAATTGTGAAAAAAAAACCTACCAAACAAGAGGTAGGTATGCAACGTAAGGCATTCGTTTTCTTTCCCTTTCTTTGCACATTATGCACAGATATGGAGCTATTTAGCTATTTAAAATATTTGCGCCATTTTTTAGTACAATGATGTTGGTGTGTCTATAAATAATAGCAGTTCTGCGCACTGACCGAGGTAGAGTCCGTTGGTGCCGACGGGCGTGCCGCTGAGGCTGCCGGCCGGCGTGCGGACGGTCACGGCGGGGGCGGCCGCGCTGTTCTTGCGCTCGAACATCGTCTCGATCTTGTCCTGTGTGGTTGATGCCTTCTTCTTGGGGGAGGCCGCTTTCTTCTTTTTCACCGGCTTCTTTTTGCGGCCGAGCCATGGTTCTGTTTAAATAAAAATGGAATAAAATCAAAGTCACAGCATTTGTTTCAATTGAGGAGTGATTTTTCGAAGGGGCTTATATCTATGTCTTTTTTTATTAATGTAAAAAATACAGGCAAAGCTGTGTTAAATTAAACTGGAAATGTGTATTTCCGTACGAAAATGAGACTTTTGTCTGTAAGTTTTCTTAGGAAATAATGTACTTTTTGTATTGGATTTTGAACGCCAATTCAGTGCGTTTACGCCGCGTCAGAAGAGACAGACACTAACTTGTAGGTGTATTTTGTAGTATTCTGTGATTATCCTATCCTACTAATATTATAAATGTTAAAATTTGTGAGGATGTATGTATGTGTGGATGTTTGTTACTCTTTCACGTAAAAAATACTGAATGGATTTTGATGAAACTTTACAGCAATATAGTTTATACATCAGAATAACACATGGACTACCTTTCATTCCGAAAAACGCTGGCGAAGCCGCGGATGGAAGCTATTAATTATTAAAAATCCAACATAAATGAGTAATCAACAATTAATCTCCAACATAAAAAAGCTGGAAAATTTGATTTCTCAAGTGGAAATGCCTTTTTGAAATTTGTAAATAACTCACCGTCATCACTATCACTGCCTCCATGGAAGGGGTTGAAGTCCGACAGGTCGGACTCCGACCCGGGGGGTCGTCGCTCCTCATCCGACTCCATCTCCAGCTCGTCCTCGGAGCCGCGCACGAACTCGTCGGACGAAGAGCCTCCGCGCATGCGCTTGGCCGCTGCGTTGGCTTGTTGGCGAGCCGTCACTACGGGCACACAGAATAATAAAAGAATAAATGCAGGATCATCTAGTTTTAAAAAAAATTGTAAATTAAAAAAACCCGACTGCCAAAAAACAACTAAAAAGTTCAAAACAAGTGCACTTTTCAAGCAGTCTGATGCAGTTGGTGGCAATTATTTGTGTTAAATCTTAGATTTTATGCCACCAACTGCATCAGACTGCTTGAAAAGTGCACTTGTTTTGAACTTTTTAGTTGTTTTTTGGCAGTCGGGTTTTTTAAATTTTTAATTTACTATTTTTATTTTTCACTTTTTAGTTTTTAATGTATGTTTTCGTAATCTTCTTTTTTGTTTGTATATCGTTAATACTTGAAATAAAAACTTAAATCAATAAGTAAGAATTAGCGAGAATGATTGCTTTGTTAAACAACTTTAAATCGTTATATATCCTAAACTATTATTTAAAATGAAAAATGATAAAAGGAACCTAAAGATGATTTTAAAATACCTATTCAACGACACCCCACTTGACATAGTTCATCAACTTTTTTTTTTTCATTTTGACAATATGGCGTCTGGTTGTCGCTGTGGTGAATTTTGATTACTGTTATGTATTTAGTGACACTCGCAAGGTTAAGACGAATCGATTGACGTAAGAATTATCAAAATCGGCCTACGCATTTGGTCTCTAGAACGCCACATAGAAACAAACATACACACATACATACATACATACATACATACATACATAGACTGATAAACACATTACCCTCCTTTGCGTCTCGCAGTCGGGTAAAAAGATAACTAGGACTACAAAAAAACCGGACAAGTGCGAATATTCCGCTAGAAGTATGCAATCGCGCCATCTATGAGCAAATGCCTCGGACTTGCCACGGACAGACGGACGACAAAGTTACGTTAAAGGTAAAGGTTCCGTTTTTCCTTTTGAGGCATGGAACCCTAAAAAACAATAAGCTGTGGGTCGATCACGAGTTATTTTGACGTATGATATCGTTAATTTAAGCATATTTCGAATATAAAATACAACAGTCCTAGAACATTTTGATAAAATTTTATACAGTTTACAGAGAAATTAAGTACGGTAGGTATTTTATTTATACAGGGTGGCAGATTAGACAGTAGAAGGGATCATTGTACTCATAATTATGAACAACTTTTACTATGGGACCAACCCTGAAATCGCGAAAAAAAACTGCTGTTCCATACATTTATGTTCACATAACTCAACAAAATGTATGGAATAGCGGATTTTTTTCGCGATTTCAGGGTTGGTCCCATAGTAAATGTTGTTCATAATGATAAGTACAATGACCCCTTCTACTGTCTAACCTGCCACCCTGTATAAATATTGTGTAGCAAACGTGTATTTTCAATTCTAAATATGCTTACATTAACGATCACACACGTCAATTCCATACTCACATTTCCTCTTCGAAGTGTTGGCGTCGTCGTCGAGTCCGTTGTTCCCGTTGTGCTGCGCGTGCGCGGGCGGCTGCGCGGGCGGCTGCGCGGGCGCATGCGCGGGCGGCTTGCAGCGCGGCGGCTCTAAGCCCAGCAGCCGGTTGATGCGGTCCCTGTCCGGGGCCGGGAAGTGCTTCTCTACTAGCGTCTGGAACACACCCCTGGGGACAAATTTAAAGTTTAGTCATTAAATACTAGCTTCTGCCCGCAGCTTCGCCCGCGTTTTTGGGATAAAATGTAGCCTATGTGTTATTCTGATGTATAAGCTATATTACTGTAAAGTTTCGTCAAAATCCGTTCAGTAGTTTTGGCGTGAAAGAGTAACAAACATCCATACATCTATCCATACATCTTTACATCCTCACAAACTTTCACGTTAATAATATTAGTAGGATAGGATAGGATTTAAGAGATTTCTCAAAAATAAAATGTCGCGAGCGGAATTTGAACCCGCGACCTCTGGCGAACCGTGCCACTGCTCTGAACCACCTGAGCTACCGCACCCGCTCGGCTAACTCGAAATTTGAGATCCCTTTGCAACACCTCTTATGAGCATGAAATTGATATTTTTTAGTATAGGTACCGGCAGCAGATTTTTCGGTCTCTTTGGCGGAATGAAGAAGACGGGGGGCGCCGAGGCTGCACGGGATTGGTTCGTTAGTCGATGCTCGTCGTCTAAAGCCGTCTCCTGCGCCCTGTTTTCGTGTTCGACGAACATTGAACAGTGAACAGTGAACGAGAAAGGGGCGTGGTCTACGTGTTTTGACGAATAAAATCACTCAAAACACGTAGACCACGCCCCTTTATCGTTCACTGTTCACTGTTCGATGTTCGTCGAACACAAAAACAGGGCGCAGGAGACACGGCTTAATTGGATCATTCTCTGTTACGTAATGTCAACTGTCTTAAAATGCACATTATCCTGTGGGTCACGCAGACGATATCGAGGGAAAAATACTAGTAATATAGGTATAAATTGTTAGCAGGTTATACATAAATGTTTTTGATTGTTAAGTAAATTTTATACACAATAAAATAAAAAATATTGAAAAACAAACCAATATTTTTTTTCAAAGTCGTTATTTATTAAATTCAGTTAGTACAAAGTTAAAAACAACCATGATTAAATAAAAAAATATGACACAAAAAACATAACGAGAAGAAATCAATTCAGATTATTAAAACTATATCTACACCTAAAAACACTCAATCAGAGTTAACAATATAAATACATATTTATGCATGTATTATTTTAATTTAATTTTAATCTGTCAAGAAAAAAAAACAACCGCCAAACAAAAAGTTTAAATCAAAATGTCAAAATTCAAATATTCCCGCGCTGTCAGGCAGCTGTCGCACAGTTTCAAATTACAGCGCGGCCAACTGACACGAGCGATCTCGGTCTCTCGGAATAGGTTCGTTCACCCCGCCGCCATTACGTGTTATTTATACTGCGAATAATACTCGGGCTCAGCGCACGGCTACACATGCGCTATCGGAACTAAATATAGTGTCAGAGCATCGATTTTATCACCATTATTCATATTTCAACAATACGCATGTTTGTGTGATGTTAGTAAACGAATAAAACTATGTGTACTTGATGTGCTAAAACGAATATTCTGGTGTGAACTAGTGTTTTTTTTTGTTTCTACGTCTGCGGTGGTGCTTTTACTGTGGCGTATTACGTCGGTAATAAAAACAATGTGTTCTAAACAACAACTAAAGGACTTTTTAAGTGAAATATCAGAAAATGCCGAGTTTCCCTTATTTAATTACGTATCAGCAGAAAAGTACACCATCATAATCAAGTGTCATGTGGATACGAATCGTAACGCTCAATTCTACAGCGAGTACGCCACGGACTGGATGAAGAAGTTCACTAGATTCACGAAAACCGGCTGGATTGTCAGATCATGTTTTCCGAGGTTAAAGAGACTTTTGTATAGAAAAGTTTTCGTATGCCATCATTCTAGTTTTAATAAAAGGAAGACGCGAGAACGAACAGGTGCGAAGGACAAACAATGTAAAGCGAAGATAGACTTCAAGGTCAAGTTCATAAACCGCAACACTATTAGAAACGACAAAATGTTAAAGGACGGTTTGAATTTAAGCATTACCATTAACTTCATGCACTCACACGGCATATGTGGGAGAGAATCATTCAATTTGCTAAAATGTTCGTCTGACACCGATGAGATATTCTTCAAATACTTTTCCGCTGGACATACGGTAGCTACGGCGAAAAGCTACCACGAATTAACCTTGCTTTTAAATTCCAGTAGCGACTCTTTGTCAAATGCCGAAATAAATCCAACTGTACACCATGCTTCATACTTGTTCAGCAAGAAAAAGAAAGAGGGGCTCAATTACAACGTTGGCAATATGATGGACGAGAAGATGAAGGCTTTAGAGGAATGTGGGGGGGTGTTGAGATACACAGATGATTACAGCATCACTGTGGTGATCACTCCGTTCATGAAAAACGTGCTGTCCGGACATGACCTAGACTCTATCATAGTAGATAGTACACTAATCAAAGAATGCGTTGTATCATTTTTCCTTGTGCCTACTCCATTGGGCGCGCTGCCCGTCGCCTGTGCATTACATTCGCAAACTACAGAACCCAGTTTCAGTCAAGCATTCTTTTCAACGAAATTACTTTTAGAAAATCAGACCTTAAAAAGTTTCGAACCGAGCAAGATTATGATAAATAATATTGATGAACAAAATCATGCTTTAGATGCGATATTTTCCAATAAAAGATTGTTGGAATCGCGTGCATCGTTGGTCGAAGGAATATGGAGGACAATTTGTGAGGGAGAGGTCAAAATTGAGACGAAACATCGACACAGTCTAATGGAGTTATTCAACTCACTATTGCATGCAGAAAATTTTGAAGAAGCGGAACTGTTTTACAAAGAACTTGAGAGTAATAATGACGTAGAATCTACTCCAAAACTAAAAGACTACCTGACTGACATATGGAACAAACGAGACGATTACATTACACCCAACAAAGTGATAGACATATCTTTGCGTATATTAAAACAGTTTGTAGTATGCAGGTGTAATTCTTACAACAGTATGATCATGATAGATGTATTGTTGAATATTTTAGACAATCATTGGTGTCAGATACTGCATGCACATTTGCGAGGCAAATTCATTATAGAAACGTACACAAAGTTTTTGCCAAAAGAAAGGACAGTGATCAAAACATTGGCTGGTTTAGAAATGACGGGCCAAGAGTATAGAATGGAGTCTAAAATGAAGAGAAAGAGTCAAATTGCGTTTAGAGCAGACACAATGTGTTGTGACTGTGTTAAAGGACGAAGGGGCGGGTTGTGTGAACACGTGTGTGCCGTTCTACACTCTGTCACACTGACAACATCTTTACCTGAAGAGAAAAGAGTATTCTACACGGCACTGGCTGGCGAACATGAGGTAAAACTCGAGCAGGAAATAGATTACAACGTGCATGAGGAAAATTACATGGAGGAAACTATGTGCAATGATGATGAACAAACAAACGAACAGTATTACGAAGTCAAACAAGAAATAGAAGATCATAACGACCCTTTAGACAGCAGTAACAGTGAAAATGGCGACAATTTAGCAGACAACTCAGACATTGATGTGGATAAGTTGAAAAGAAGCTACATAAATAGTCTGAGAGCTTTAAATGATGAATTTAGGAGACTAAATAAAGTGTTTAGAGAGAATCCTAGTGCGTCTAACTTGGAAACTGTGGGTCGTTTAGCTAGAGAACTAAGTAAAATAAGACCTGTAGAGAGGGTTAATTTATCTAACATGTATGTGGAATTGGAAGTCAAAGAGAATGATGAGATGCAACATTAAAGTGTGATTCTGAATACTATTATCCAAAGAACAAAATTATTAACATAGTTTTAAGATTGTTGATTAGAAAAAAATACTTTTGCAATAAATACTATTACAGATATTAATAGTTGAGAAAATTGTTTTAATTTAATAAACAGTGTAGTCATTAATCTGGGTATTGATAACACCTTTTTCATCAGAAGGGTAGTTCTCTTATTTAAAATGATCATAATATAGGTAGTTCTGACACTTCTGAATTAGTCTGTGTCATCAAAAGTCAATATGTCATTCTACTAATAAACATCGACAAACGCAATTAAAATGAAAATTGAGCAAAAGTTGATCAAAACCAAAGTAGACATTTAGTCAACATTCATTCACAAAAATATATTCTTGTGCTTAAATATACAACACAATTTACTACCTTAATTAGTCAATTTTAAATCTAATCTTAGTTCAGTGAATTGTCAATCATAGTGCTAAATTAATTACGAGAATCGCCCTTCTGATCGCGTACCGCAAGGGCTGGTCCGAGGTTGCGTAAGGAAAGATTAACTAGAACAAGGGCCGATCTGGCCTAGGTTGACCTCTGATATCATTTGAAGACTGTCCTCGCTGACTTTAATTACGTGACCCCCTCTGACTCAAAGGCTGGATCCGTCCTTGATCTGGAAGTACTTGTCCTTTGCAGTGTAATACATGGCAGAAAAACTTAGAGTATAATTATATTTTTATATGGACTTGCCAAAACCGGGCGAACCCCTCTACCAAAAAACACTAGCCATCTGACCGATTTTGAAAGAAAATGCATTTATTTGCGCCGATATGACACATAAATAAAAATAACAAGAATACAAAGAGCAAAATGCTAGGGAAAATATGCGTCACACATCGATTTGGCCATATATGAAAACTAAGTCATGCGCGACAGCTGTCATTTTGTATTGTCATTTTGAAATGGTTAATTGTGTAGTTTACTCTTATAAAAGGCGGTCTGCTGCTTCAAATCTGCGACGCCATGGAATTTACTATCACATGTAAGTATAAATTATGCACCAGCATGGTTTTATTTTAAGTTATAAGCAGAAAAAGGCACTCACTTGGCGGTGGACACGAAGTCGGACAGCTCGCCGTCGTCGCGCTCCAGTTGGTCCAGCGTGCGCGCCTCGCCGGTGCTCTGTAGGCCGATGACCACGCACTTGCCGCACTTCACCGCCTCGCGAGCCGTCACCACCGCGTGGTTCACCTGGAAACAGGAGTTATCGTTATACGCGGTAACCCCCAGTTCCTGAAAGCCTGCTCAAACAACTGATTAGAAGACCGTTTCACGTAAGAAGACCGTTCGACGCTGCTTCGATGTTGGCTGCCGTGTCTGTCACTCCTGTTTAGGTCTTATCGTTTTATGTTTTTTGTAGATGTATGAGTTAAAGTATGCCTAGGACACTATAAAGTGGTGAACAAGAATTGGTACTGAAAGAAAACTTCCAACACTGTTAAAAATGTTGTAACGTATTGAAATTCTGGGCCGAAAGGACTTCATAAGTGAAACGCTCTCTAAAGCCCGCCACAAACGTAGCTATAATATACACGCTGAAATTTTAGTGGTTGTTTTCCGGCAGCAGAACGATTTGCCATCAGTAGTACTATCGAAACATAGAGTTCAATTTAAAAAATATTATGTTTTTTTTTTTCAAATAATCAAAAAAAATATTCATAGACTCGAAAGTGTGAAAAACGTCATTATTATACATAACTCCATATTATACATAACTGCCTCAATTAAAAAATAGCAAATTAATTTTTTTATAAAAACCCGACCGCGGTTTTCCCTACGTCTTATCTGGTGTTATAGAACCACCAAAAAGAAGAGGAAAACAAGACATTGCAGTCGGGACCGAGTGTTTCCGGGTAATAGTCATACAATGGGTCCCGAGTTCCCGACTGCAATGTCTTGTTTTCCTTTTCTTTTTGGTGGTTCTATAACACCAGATAAGACGTAGGGCAAACTGCGGTCGGGTTTTTATAAAAAAAAATATTTTTAATTTTTTTTAATGTATAAGATATACATATTTTCGTAATCGTCTCTTTAAGCCCTTCATTTTGATACCCCATATGACTATGTCAGATTTTTAAAAATTTTCATGACTTCACTTAGTGGCGATTAAAATCTGCCATGCTAGTTTTTTCGTAATCTATATAGCCTATGTTACTTTTACGCCGTCAATACAAATCTAATGATATGTCATATGTTAAAATCCGTTCGCTTATTTAGTCTCTAGGAGGGAACACAGAAACGGAAATACATACATACTCACATACATACATACTAACATACAGGTGAAACACTATATCCTCCTTTTGGGCTTCGCCGCCGTCGGGTAAAAAAGGGAAGCGGACGCTTGTTAAAGTTTATAAAAATACAAACTAATTTTTTTGCCAATTGTAGTAAAGTGACATAAAGTGATCAATGGACAGCTAATTAGAAACAGAACACATTCATTTTGGTTTCCTAAACCTTAAAATTAAAATCAAATCACACTAATACTTTGCTTTGATGGTTTTTGGCGCAATATTTAATTCATTGATACGTGTTTATTACATGAGAAGATTTAGGCGATTTTTTCAACCTCCTCCTTGGTGAGATATCGTGAGATTTGGCGTGACCCCCCTCACCCCCCCCCCCCAAATCACCACGATAGATTTTTTAAAACTGGGGGCCAATTCTCGATTTTCGCCATTTATCTCGAGTTCGAGATTGTAAGTCTATCTCTATGTCTATCAAAAATATCTCTATCTCTACCAAAAAATGTCGAATTGAGCAGAATTCCGTATTCTCAGTCAAAATAGAAATAAATGTCACGAAAATGTCGAGTCGAGTGAAGATAATCTTAACATTATGAAGAATCGCACGTTCCGTTTTAGGTAGCTATGAGTGAATGAATGATTTTGTTTTAAAACGCGAACTAAACCTTATTATTTAAGTATAAAACGAAACGTTTAGTGTAAAAATAATCAATTTGACAGTTGACTGTCTGTCAGTGTCAGAATTTGCGCCTTTTTTTGCGGTTCCTTCAAAACTTTTGATAAGTTTAGTTAGTGTTTACATTGTTTAGATCACTAGTGTGTAGTATTTTTTTTTTAACATGGAGGGGAAAAAATACCCCATTTCAGAACAAAAACGTTTACTGATTCAACTCGTTGAAGCATATTAGCATTTTCGTGGTTTCCTGAATTACAGGAGCCAATAGATCTATTAGAACCCTTATTAAATCTTTATTTAGTCTGAAGTTTTTAATGACTTCTGTTTCGCTCAAGTCGTAAATATCGACGGCGGGATAAGCGCGCTGTTGTCGCCGTGTATTGGCCAGTTGCTCGCCACTTTCCAACAACTCCGAGATAAAAATGCTAATAAACTCGTCCATCTTTCAGTGGTTTCAAATCCAATCGTGGGTACACAAATTACACAGTCTATTATTTGCGCGAAGGTCGTCGTTTCAAGGAAACACAATGCACAAATCAAAGAGGTTATATCGAATTTCCAGTAGGTATGAGACGCCAAGCCGGATTTTATTTAAAAACCAAAGAAAAGAAAACAGTGTACAATCCAAAACTCAACGAATTCACTCAGAAATGACGTATCTCTACAATCGACATGACATCTCTACTGCTCAGAAGCACTCGACATGAACTCTAACGTTAGCCTTCGACAAATGTCGAATTCGACATCCCCAGAATAGCAACTTTTAAAATTTGTCGAAAAAATGACGTCATTAGAAACTTTTGTCGAGTTCGACACCAACTCTAAAACCGAAAATTGGCCCCCTGGACCCCTCCTTGACACGCCCGTATCAATAATTCATGGCAGGACATGTTCATGGCGTCAGAAGACAATGAAGCTCTTATATTAGTGGTATCTCACCTTGGCGGCGATGCACAGGTACTTGAAGAACCGCTGGTGCGCCGACCAGAACTGCCCCCACATGGTCTTCCTCATGCGCGACTCCGCGTTGATCAGCTCCGCCGCCTCCGTGAACCGCTGCATCGCCTCCACCCACTGGCGAACAAACAACTTTATTGTTATCATTACAAATACACTTTTAGTCTGTCTGCTTGGAATCTTGTAAGTAAATTTTGAACCAGCACTCTAATACGGTACTGGACTATTTTTTTTTTATTGTCAATTTGTAAACTATTTGAAAAAAGATAATTAACACCAAAAAAACCGATGAAACATCTACAAAATTGGCAAAGTTATAAGCGTTTTAAAATGATTTGCTAGACACATACGGCACTATTATGCAGTGACGTAAGACCACCTATGTCCGCTTCACGCGACAAAGACGGTGCGATACTCCCTCCAAAAACTTTAAAAGCGTCTATGTTTTCCATTATGTGATAAATTATTTTTATTCTTTTTACTTTTTTGTTATTCCTATTCCTTCTTTGGAATAAAATAATTTATTTGTACTTTTTTAATAGTAGTCCACTACCGTATTGTTCAACCTTTTCATCTGCCTCCAATAAATTAGTAGGTATCTTATTCACGTGTTCTATTGCGGAGTTCGGGCGATTCCGTACTGTATGTTTAGTAAACGTATAATCAAAGTACTGACCAGCGCGACGGACTTGTCGTACGTCTCCTTGAAGGCGTCGGAGAGCGGCACCTCCTCGATCTTGAAGGAGACGCCGTGGAAGGACAGCTGGCGCGCGATGTACATGCCGCGCAGCTTCATGTCCATCGCCACTATCTCCATCGCGCCCACACCTCTGGGAAAATAAAACATATTTTTAATAAACACTTCATTAAATTATACACACAGGCAGGGCTTGAACCCGCGACCTGTGCCTAAACCGGTGCAGCGCTCTAACCAGCTGAGCTACAGTGTCATGTCTGAATCAGTTGAAATTGGAAACCTCTTTTTACGCATCTTAAGAGCGTTAGTGACATCTATCGGAGACTAATTACAGACTCCAACTCAATGCTTCTAGCTTTGCAGCTAGAAGGACATCAATATGATGTAAGTTAGGAATTATTCTGAACGGTATATGTATAGTAACACTATTTGAAATGTTGTAAGCGTTAACGCGCGATTATCTTATTTCACAAACATTAATCCACACCCAAATGTTTGTGGCAGATAATTTATAAAATTAAAACACATCACGGGATATTTATCAAACCGCAGACAAACCGAAAAAAAATCTACATTCTTTTTCCAAATCTCCAATCAATTGGACGCCGTTTATCAAAAAGGACTCAACCTAGAATATTGTCAAACAATGAACAAGCTAAATATAGAAAAATGCCCAAATAAGTCAGGTCTTTTATTCAGCAAAAACGACTGTCTCTCAAACTTAATCCGCGGATTATTGACACTACCATCAAAAAACATCAAGGAAAAGCGTACAATATTGTTAAACAAAACTAAGCTTTAAATTCAACAACACAAAGCTTTTTCCCACTCACCTCTTCTCAACCGCATTGATGAAGTCCATGAAAGTTGGGAACGGTGTGCCATCTCCCCATATGCCCAACCTGACCATATAGGCCATGTTCCTGGGCTCGCTGGCTCCAGTGGCCGAGGCGTACACCACCCGCGCTTTGGGCAGCTTGTTCTGCAGTTCTAGAGCTGTCAGGCCAGTCTTGGTTGCCTTGCCCGACCCGACTGGGCAAAGATTTTTGGCTTTGTGGCACTCGTCGAATACGATCTAGGTTTGAGTTGAGGATTTTATGTGGGTTAATGTATACAGGGTGCGTGGTAATAACCAATCACCCTGCGACCTCCTTGAAATGGGTTATATTAGAGCTTATTTGTAACGAATTTCAACCCGTATTTTAAAGTTGGGGTCGATACTGGGTTGTTCCCGAGTTATACCGCTTTTTTAAGTTTTCTGGATTTTTTCTCCTCTCGACCAAAAACTGTTAATTGTAAGAATTCCACTCCACCCTGGGCAAAATAAGTAGTGTTTTGATTGCATTTGGTAGTACAGATTTATAAATGCACCTTGGGTCTGGTGCGAGTTTCCTTGTTGCTGGATTAGATTAGATCAAGCAAGATCTGTCTCTGGGAGCCTGTTTTGCGATTTCACCAAGCGCCGCCGTGATAGAAAGGGAGATGACAATATTCTTACTGTACGGGATCGCCCGAACTCCGCAATGAAACACGTAGTAAAGATACTCTAATTTATTGGAGGCAGACGAGGAGGTTGAACAATACTGGAGTATAGACTGTCTTATACACTATTCTTCAGAACTGCACTTGTACTTGTACTTCGCTGTGATACTTAGATCTTCACTGTTTGAGCTCTGAACTAAATCCACAGAACAATATTACTCTAGCGAGAAGAATATCAACTTCATAGTAAAAATGTGAGACGAATTTGCACGCCATCTAGTGGGATCCCACTAAATCCAATGAAAAAAATTATATGCCCACCTAGAATAGATATTATTTTATTGACAGTAAGACAATAAAATAATATCTATTCATAAAGGTGGGCATATAATACAAATTAATACATCATGAAAAGCTGGAAATCCACAATTGACGCACTTTCCTATGTTTTACTTTGATTAATTGCGAAACAATTCTCGTTCTCACAAAGAAATCTCGAAAGAATCACTATTTCACTCAACACAACACTTTTTCACCGCAACGGCGTAACAGTATGCCGACTCAACGTTATGATGGAAAAATCAGAAACAGTTTATCGTTTTAAAGCACAACAAATAAACAGAAACAAGAAAAAACGACCAACCATAACAGCAGACATTTATCATATGGTGTTGCCAGAGCAAACTACCAGAGTCCATTTTTTTATTCAAATTTATTTCTAAAGATATAATTATTTTTCCAAATTTCGTTTAGAGTTCATAATTTTAATTATACAACCTGTAACAGATTTAACGCAAGACCTGAAAGTAGTTTGTTCAGAATCGGCTTCTGAATCGATTTCCGTCATTATTTATATATGTTAATTTTTTACGAAAAAATCTTTCATCAAACTGAAATTAGAACCACCGCGTCTTAACAAAGTTATAAAATATTTTATTTAAGGAAATTTAAGCCTTATGTCACACTAATAAAGCTTATTCAAATGCACGACCGTATTTGTAATTCGTTTAGCTATCGATAACACAACACACACAAATAATAAAAATGAATTTTACATTTGAGGTAGTGCGCGGTAATGAAATAGTCAATTTAAGGAAATTCAGAACTTATTTCAAAGTAATAAAGCTTTTTTAAACGCACGATCGAATTTGTAGTCTTTCCTTGAAAAATGCCGAAAATTTGTGGTACGTTTTTTGCACTACTAAGATCAATGTGAAAGAAGGAGATGCAATAATTTCACGACTTCATCTTTCTCTTTGACGGAAAGCCGGCGCCGCCGCCGCGCGGTGTGTATCAAAAGATTTCGCCAGTCTGCCGCGCGGCCGCGCAGTGACAAGTGTAATTTCGTAGTTTTCTGTCACATTTCTTTGTTTACGTACGCGATGGCTTTCCGGTATACCAATATCCAGTACACGGAAATGGTGAGAACACTGGCTCGTTGCGACGATAATGTCGAGTTAGCGTGTCGAGTGTTGTACCATCGTCATGGTACCAGTTACCAGAGTGAGCGCCAGGACAATGCTAAGTGAAACTCAGCGTCTGAGGGACTCTGGTACGTTTCCTCCTAACACGGCCATGGATAGACGGGCGAATGTGCGCACTACTCGTTTGCAAGCAAACATTTCCAAAAAAGGTCGGAGAAGTAGTGTAAATTGTGTAAGTACCTAGCTTGGTTCAAATTCAAATTCAAATTCAAAAGACATTTATTCAAACTGGGCTAAAGTCAATTAGCACTTTTTGAACGTCAAAATATACATAAGACAGCCCCCAAAAACGCCCGCCCTTCACCGCTTCCTAGTGTTTTAGCTGCGAAGAAGAAACGGCGCAACAAACTCCGCAGCAAAGTTCTGTAGGTAAGTACCTATTACGATTATCTCCCGCGCCGCGCGAATCTCCTGAAGCTCCGTCCTACGTTACTGATCTAATAGACCTTAAACGAGCAAAAATTTGCTGGATTTAAAATGCTTTCTCGTTAGTAAGCCTAATATCAAAGAATTAAACAAAATTATTCAAAGCCGTCAGTCCAAAGCCTGTGAAAGTGTGATGGAAAGATTGCATCATAATTTTATTATTAGAAAACTATCAATAATAGTTATACGCTGATATTATTAACTAGTTAATATCAAACAACTTGTGATCTGTACGTAATATTCGGTCATTCAACTCTAGTGCGTAGGTACGCTTGTAGAACCTACCTACTACTAGCAGCTGACAGGCGCGCGACACGACGACACGGGTGTGTGTGTAGCGATAGAGTAGTATGCTCAAACGTTTTACGTTTAGTCAGGATAACTATTTTATAAAAAATGACTAGGTGTGGTTTAACTAAATTAAATTATAGATGTTATTTTAGTCTTATAATTTAATATTCTAGTTGGGGTGTATGAGGTTTTGCGCTTAATAAGAAACACGCTGTATAACCGTAAAAAAAATAGGTGTTAGTTATTAAGCTACATTTTAAATTAAATTAATCATGTTTAGGTCATAATTTGTTACACGATATTTCATTTTATTTTACTTGGTAACATTTCATTGTAATCAGCCTGTTAGACAGAGTCATCGATATCGCTATTCTTAACATGAACTGGAACCCACCTTGTGTCCAAAGTCACCCATACACAGTTGACCGAGCCTGACTAAATCTGTCCGGTGGCCGGCGCGCGCGGTCCTTTTATACTCGCCGGCAAACATAAAAGATCATTCGAGACAATGCAGGTAGCTACTAGTAGGTACCTACCTACCTACTCGCGGAATTCTCAGAAAGTACCTACACAATATTATAAAGAGTAGGTACTTATAGGTACTGACGGCGCCCGACGCCGGGTCATTGTACTTAGCGATAGGTATGTTTACATTCCAGACGTTCTTTTTAAATACCTACAATCGCTCATATCGCCGAGAATGTCCCCGTGCGTCGTAGAACACACATCTACTTATCCATAAGAATGTACTAGAATCTACGATGTATCTGGAATGATCTTTCTTTATAACTATTGGTATTATTAATTAGAGTATCGTTGTGCGGATTGCGCCCCCGTTGGATTACGTCGTGCACACTTACGTAAAATTAACGCAAAAAAATTTACCATTTGGGAAAAGAGTTTTTCCAAAAAAAAACTACGGTACTTGATATCTGCAAAATAAGGTTGAAATCGAACTTTTCAATAAATAAACTGAATGTTGGAATTGTCACACCTCATTATGTTATTTATTACGCCCAAATTTCCGTCAAAATTTGTGTTAAAACGTGATCTTTCAAGGCTAAAATTTAGTTGCAAGATTTCGCCTCATACACACACTAAGGCCCGTATTCCAGAACGATACTCGAGCACCGATCTCTGCTTGAGCATAGATTTCAACCAATCAAATGGCTTTAAATGTATGCTCAAGCAGAGACCTGTGCTCGATCATCGTTCTGTAACACGGGCCTAAAAGTTAGTAAAAGGATACGACGCCGTCGAAGTCGTCGCCGCACCACTGCAGCAGCTGCTTGAGGCGCGAGCGGTACTTGGTGGCGCTGGACTGCGTCTCGCCGATGAGCGCCGAGTACGTGCTGAACACCACGCCCTTCTTCACCGACCCGTTCACCGCCGACGAGATCTTCGCGTACTTGAACTGCGGATCAACATATTTATACATGGTGGCAGGTTAAACAGTCGAAATATTTTAAGGGGTCATTGTACTCATCATTATGAAAAAATCTGCTGTTCCATACATTTTGTTGAGTTAAGTGAACATAAATGTATGGAACAGCTGATTTTTTTTCGCGATTTCAGGGTTGGTCCATAGTAAAAGTTGTTCATAATGATGAGTGCAATGACCCCTTAAAATATTTCCACTGTCTAACCTGCCACCCTGTATTTAGACTAGCTTACCCGCCCGGGCTTCGCATGGTTAATGTTTAGCACACCTACCCTACACTTACCCTACCCTACACCCCAAACCTCAAAAAAGTTTCAAGCTTCTAACTTTAAAAATGACGTAATTTCTATACTAACTTTCATCCCCCTTTTTTTTTTTTTTCGAGGTGGAAATCCTCATTGATGTCCCCCGCCCTGGGGAGGGCGAGGGGGTCTGTCAGACTCTTACTGACTAAAACCACCCCGGTATTCCGCCAACTACCTTACGCCGGGGGCACGGGAGTCGCTTGCGCATTCGTCCGCACCCCCGGCAGGTATTGGCCCGCCAAATGAAAGGCGGGCCCCGTCACCCTATGCGGCCGTCATGCACGGCCGCATAGGCCGCACCCTATGGTGGCCGGAGGTCGTTGGCCGCCCTACGGCGCCCGGTGCGTCTGCTGCGGATGGGGAGAGAGGACACCGCCTCCCTCTCCCTTTCCGCCGCCTCCTTGGCGTCCATCACCTCCTCGCAGAAGGAGGCGAAACTTTCATCCCCTATTTCAACCCTTTACAGCCATTTTTCGCATTAAAAAGTAGCCTATGTCCTTTCTCAGGCTCTAGACTATCTCTGTACTAAAATATTTTTTGTTTGTACCCAAGGCTCCGAAACTACTGGACCGATTTGATCTATTTTTTCACCAATAGAAAGCTACATTATCACTGAGTAGGCTACTTTTTATCCCGAAAAATTTGCAGGAAGTCGAAGAAGTCGTGGGAAAAGTGCTAGTATTTAATAAGGAAGTTACCTTATTGAGCGGGTGCACCTCTATCTTGCCGGCGCCGATGTCCCGCAGGTCCCGCTCGGCGTCGTACTTGAGGTCGTTGGACACGGACACCCAGATGGCGCGCTTGCGGCCCAGGATGTAGTTCTCGAAGATTATGCCCGCTATCGTGCGGCCCTTGCCCACGCCGGCGCCGTCGCCTGGAAGACCGTACCACAGATAATAATAATACTACGTATAGATGCCAGGAAGAAATGAAGTAAGATAGAAAAATATTTTTTTGGACACAGCACAGAACAGACAATATTAAAGTACCTACACTACAGCATAACATAACAACACAAAGCAATACACTAATAATTTCTGTTTGCACAAAAGTAAGTAGGTAGCAGTGGCGAAGGGTCCCTACAATACGATTCATACCGGCTTCCTTTTTAAAAATAGTACAGGCAGTATTGGCTACTTTTATTAATTAGTTTTTCGTGGCCAGGTAAGCATTTGTAGCTCCCGGCTTACCTCTTACAAAAACTGACCCTTCGCCACTGGTAGATAGATAGCTAAATGTGCCCATCGTAACATTTCTGTAAGCTCTTGCGACTCACCGATAAGGAAGCCGACGCGAGTGCTTTCGGGCAGTAGATGTTGTGTTGTAGACGTACACCACGGCCTCCATCTGTCCCTACTACTGGGGGAACAATAACATTTCACTAGTACGCTCTTGAGACTTACCATTAAGAAAGCCGGCTTGTGTGTTGTCGGGTAGGAGATGTTCGTGCGCCTGCGAGGCGTACACCACAGCCTCCATCTGTCCCTACTACTGGGGGAACATTTCGCTAGTACGCTCTTGAGACTTACCATTAAGAAAGCCGGCTTGTGTGTTGTCGGGTAGGAGATGTTCGTGCGCCTGCGAGGCTTACACCACGCCCTCCATCTGTCCCTACTACTGGGGAACATTTCGCTAGTAAGCTCTTGCGACTCACCAATAAGAAAGCCAGCCCGTGTGTTGTCGGGCAGCAGGTGTTCGTGCGCCTGCGAGGCGTACACCACGGCCTCCAGCTGCAGCGCGGACAGCAGCCCGTTGCGGACGGTGTCGTCCGGCAGGCTCACTTTGTACGTCACGTCAACCGGTTCAACCGATGAGAGGGACGCGGTTTCTACTACCGGGTCGGGGTGCTTGCGACCCAGTTTTACTGTTGACAAAATTAGGTATTTTAAGTCTCTCGGCGTCTCAGTGCTTGTTCATGTTAACTCGCCGGCGCGAATATCAAACATAATTATGGTATAATATGTTCACGTACAAGCCGCAGGTGCGGTGGAAATAGCGGGCAAGCTATATCAACGTGTGTTCACGTCGAACTAGCGACAAAGCACGCGATTTTGCGAGCGGCTTCAAATAAGTTCAACCAATTTGTACTTATCGCTAGCGACAATCCGTAAACGCCTAGTAGCCAATGTGATTACGAAATCGATAGACCGCCGCGCACGAAGTTCTCACAACAAACGTCTCTACTCGCAGTGATTGTATTTGCAGCGAGTATTCGTATTGTGTTAGTGTCCAATGAAAGTGCCACAAGATCCTCGAATTTAACCATTTGATTAATTAATTACATTAGAAGAATGTTACAGGTAATGCTTTACTTACATTTAGAAGGCATGTAGTCTGCGTATGTTTCAGCTACACCCATCTCTTCATCGTCCACTTCTTCGTCGCCTTCCATCTAAAAATATTATGATAAAACATCTAAATACATTTTATGTAATAATTTTAATTACTATTTTTTTTGCTTCGTGGAAAGAGATAGAGCTACGCGATAGAAAGAGGCTGGAATGCTTTCCGCATCCACAGGAATGCCCACGCATCCATAGGAATACCCGCGCATCCGCAGGAATGCCCGCGCATCCGCAAGAATGCCCGCGCATCTGCAGGAATGCCCGCGCATCCGCAGAAACGCCCGTGCCCGAGTCGGATTGTCAATTTTGTTTATTTAATAAAGTCCTACATACCTTTTCCTGTTGCCACATGTTCCCGGGCTTGCCCTGTCCCCAAACTGGGCCAACGCCCTGTCCATACTGGCCAACCAGCATGCCAGCTAAAGGCCCACCCAAGCCCGACTGCAGTATTTGGTTCAAATTCTGCAGTAAGTACGAGTTCATGGCATTGCCCGACATGCCCACCATCTCCACTGTTGGGGAACGAAATGTTAGTTTATAGTAGATGGCGTTGTTTTCAGTTCAGTAGTTTTGTGGGTGAAACATAGATGGCGCTGTAATAAAATTGATGGTAAATAAAATTAAAATATATGGTTGATAGGATATTTTAGATACGAGAGCGCCGAAGTGGCCGTAACCGATATTTTCATTCGATTCTTCAAGAATTCAAAATTTCATCACTAAAAATAATGAAAATATTTTTTATGTAATATTATTTATATCTTAGCCATCATACTGTATAAAACATATCAAAACAAATTGCTTGAAACCACTTCACCGCTTCCAACTACTTATTAAAAAAGATTAAATAAAATAATATTAGGTTAATAATATATTTTAGCAATACTGTACACAAACAGCACAAAATAATTCGGATATGCTTGAGCAATCGCATTAAACTACCAAATATGCACAGCCCATAGGAAATTAATGAGATAATAATAATTACAAGAGCAATGACTACCAAATTAATGTAAAAAGAAAAGTAAAGTAAGTTTTAAATTATTTGACACACATAAAAAATATCATTTTCAAAATCCATTACGCTAGTTTTTACGTAACTTACTATTAATATTAGAAACTAGCGTAATGGATGAATGGATGAAAATATTTCGAGTATGAAGGGTAGGACCCTATATAGGGTCCTACCCTTCATACTCGAAATATTTTAGGAGGCACATCTATAGGTGGTAAAGATGCTATACAAACGAAAAAAAACTTGATCTGAGTATTTTTATTTTTTAATAAATTAATTAAATTATTTTAAATAAATAAATTAATTAAATTATCTATACTTATAATAAATCTGTAGAGAGGTCAATTCTGTACATTAAATATATTTTCAAAATAACTATCAGGGCGTGATTAGTGATCGATACTGATGCCAAAAATGCAATTAGTAAAATTTTTGTCTGTCTGTCTGTCTGTATGTTCCTTAAAGAAACAAAAACTACTCGACGGATTTTAACGAAACTTGGTACAATTATTCTTCATACTCCTGGGCAGGTTATACTATACTTTTCATCAGGCTACAATTAATAGGAGCAGAGCAGTAAAGGGAAATGTTGGGAAAACGGGAGAAGTTACTCCATTTTTTAAGCTTCCGTCGCGTGTGCAGCCTTAATGGTTAAAGCTACATAGAAATCATGTATGACGGAAATGTTTTACATAAAATTATCTAAAAAATATCCCACAACAGCATATGTCTATCTTTTATGGTTGACTCACAATAACACGTGTAACTTCCGATAGCTTAGCAGTTCGTAGTTTTCTGATTGTATTACACACACGCTGATGGAGTCGCGGGCACAGCTATTAATAATAATATTCTGCGGTTCCTTATTGCGATATTTTTCAACAGTATTGTGAATTGACATATTATATTTCCCTACTAAAATACGAAAGTTAATCTGTCTGTTACATCAAAACCATTGAACCGTGAGGAAGGACATACGCTATACTTTTTTACGAAAAACGACGGAAACGCGGACGAAGTCGCGGGCAAAAGCTAGTTTTAAATAAATTATTTGACACATAAAAATACTATTTTCGACATCCATTACGCTAGTTTCTAATATTAATAGTAAGTTACGTAAAAATAGCGTGTTATGTGCGTAGCGTGTGTTATGTGTGTCAAATAATTTAAAAATTATATATTTAAAAAAAAATTATACTCAGAAAAATTTTTTCTTCGTTTGGATAGCATCTTTACCACCTACAGATGCACCTCTTAAAATATTTCGAGTATGAAGGGTAAGACCTTATATAAATTCTACGCAAAAAAACGGTAATATAAAAAAGAGTTCCAAAAACTACGCCTACGCCTTCATTAATTGGGTACACCTCACGCACAAATATTTTCGCTTAGGGGTCACCAAATAAATCAGGCGTCTGTACAAACCCTTTTCCAATATATTGTTTTCGAAAGTAGTTACATTTTATATTTTTCGTTAAATTTTGTTTTAGCCACCACCAAAACAATGGCAGCGACGAGCATTTTAGTCAAATAAAATAATTATGTGTCGTATTTGTTGTTGTAATTTTTTACTTTTTGGCCCATAAATCTCGAAAAACTCAACGTATACATAACCTCTTTTTTCAAAGTCGGTTAGGAAGAATTCCCAAGCTACAATAGCATAAGCATAGCATAATCGGCCTATAATGTTCCCACTGCTGGGACACAGGCCTCCTCTGTGAGAGGGAGTGGGCCGTAGTCCACCACGCGGGCCCAGTGCGGGTTGGTGGACGTCACATGTCTTCGAATTTTTGGTTCTAGGACATGCCGGTTTCCTCACGATGTTTTCCTTCACAGCAAGTGATAATTAATTTGTAATACGCACATGACTTCGAAAAGTCAGCGGTGCGTGCCTCGGAATCGAACTCGAGCCATTTGCCGTGGGAGGCACATGGTTAAACCACTAGGCTATCACTGCTTTTTACACAATAAACTACAATAAAACGTAGAAACTCCCGAAACTGTCAATTATCTATACGTCGAGCGCGACTAATGTTCAATTACAACGTTACTATCTCGTGATCTTTATTGTAAACACGTGTAAGTCGTATTTGTAGTTCTTTACCTGAGGCGTCTATTCGTCGAACATTTTGAGCAATACCTTTTTTTTTTAGAGGGCCGGGCTTCCTACTTCGCCAGAGCATACGTACTAAATTAGTGTATTAAGAAATATTACACGAAAAATAAAGCGATGTTCCTAACTAGCACAGTTTTTTAAAAATCATCAGAATTCCTTCAAAAATGTTTACGCTGTCCTTGGACGTATGGAAGTTAAAAAAACCGTTTTTAACTTCCATACGTCCAAGGACGGTACGGAACCCTCGGTTCGCGAGTACGACTCACACTTAGCCGGTTTTATTTTATGAAGTTGGCTCATATATTTGTCCAGCTTCCCTTTTGAAAACTTTCACCCTCGAGTACTGTTGCACAACAACTTTCTGTTGCGACTATAAGAGTTCCCAAACCCTTTCAATTTTATTGCTTCTACATTAACTTTCCATAATATACCAGTATTATTTTTCTTATTAAAAAGTTTTAACTTCCAAAAGATTTCAGTTGAAATAAACAGTTAAAACTAAGTGGAACTGTCTACAATTCAGGTCATTACAAAAAATATAAATAGAAAATAGAAGCAGGTCAATCGGAGGCTTTCAGCGAGCAGGCAGACCGATACATCATGAATAACTTAGAGAAAATGGCTCCGACCAATATCGATTGTTAGGTTGCATTACAAAAATACAACTACAGTGCGTTTAAAATAAGTGTTGCTTTCGACGCTATGTTGGCTCCCCTGTCTTCTTCTCCCCTCCACTTCGTTTAGGTTATTATGGCAATGTTTTTGTTTATTTAAGTGTTAATTAATAGGACACTAAAAAGTGGTGAAAGAAAAATGCTGCTGAAAGAAAACTTCCAACAAACAGTTAAAAACATTGTAACATATTGACATTCAGGGGTGCCAACATAGCGTCGAAGGGAATTCATATGAAACGTAACACATTGAAATGTTAGCACTTAGCAGATCATAAAGTTCACTAAAGCTAGGGAGAAAGTTAACTACATGATACACTATTAAATAAGAATGCAAAAATATACATGCTGATTTTTTGTATGGTTTTAGTACATCATCCAGAAGAAAAAGCGAATTAATGAAAAAACAAATCGTAACAAAAAAGGATGCAATTTTTTTTAATGGCAATGAAGAGTTATATGTCAGATAAGGTACCGGCAAACAACTTGAGCGAAAAGCGGAGTAGTGGGGGAAAGTTTACGCACGTACGCTACGAAAAATCGACTATTGCGCAGTCAAGGTGTTTGCCGGTACATTTTCACAAAAAAACTCAGCATTCATAGCTTTCTACAGTATATAAATAATATCGCCGTGTACATTGCGGGCACACTACACCGTACTCACTCTGAGCGAGTAGAGAAGCGGCGCTGTACGCGGCAGACGAGCCCGCCGCGAAAGGCGACGGTGGGGCCACGGCGGGCGCTATGCAAAATCACCGGTTTAATAAGCTGACCATACAGTTATTGATTATATTATGTATAAGTGATTTTCAAAAATCGAATGAAAAGGATTCGAACCCGCGACCTCTGCCGCACCGTGGCTAGTGCTCTGCCGACTGAGCTACCGGGTCTCGCCCGTCTCATTCGATATTTGAAATCCCTTTGTAGCGTTTGGCGACATCTATCGGAAACTATGCAGACTTCCAACTCAATACCTTAACTTTGCAGTTAAAGGACATCGATACGATATCACATAAAACCTATATCTTTTGTGAATTTGAAACATGTCAAAGCCAATGTTATGCTTCTCTAAAAGACCATACACCTATTCATAAAATCTACGTAAAATAATAATAATATTTGAAATCTCTTAAATTAATTAATTGGTCGAAGAATCGCCAAAATCACTTTACGTAATTAATGAACGTCCCTTATTTGTTAAATAAAAATCCTGTGACCGCTTTATCGCGTAAATAAGAATTTATTATGAGTTTGTAACGTTTTACGGACGTTGTTTATAAATTATCACAAGTTACTATAAGAAATAATGTAGTCAGATGTGAACTAGCGTCGCGGCTACAAACACAATAACAAATATGTTATGGGGCTTTCATATTCGCTATTAAAACGAATTTAGAAAGTGCTAATAACCAATACGCCGGTCACGGGACTATAACATCGGACTTATGTCGAACTCGTCACATAATACATAATTATTATTATCAACTATTACTCCAGACAAAGTTTTTACGATAACTTTTAAATTAGCGCCTAATATGCGTGATTGAATTTTGGCGTGCCTAGAGGGCAAGCCCGTCGCATCTTTTTCGTTTTAGAGTGCATTAAAATTATTTTTCATCAATGTAAGTAATTCTTTATGTACATATTGCTTTAATAACGAAATTAACTCACTTAAATTCATGAAAAATAAATATAAATACTGTCTAAAACCAAAAAAATGCGTCGGGCTTGTACCCTAGGCACTGGCACTAGGTGTGAAATTGAGTGATCTATATTCTCTTGTGAATAATAAATAATTAAGTAAGGTGAGACTTACGTCCACTCCTGCCAAGCCCCCCCATGTTGAGGGGCTTGCTCAGCGAACTAGCGGATATCTTGATCGGCTTCATGTTGCTGGCTTGTCCGAATGCCTGGCCAGAGGGCGCTGTGGGGACACAAATATAAATTAGTTTATTACATACAGGGTTGAAAAAAATCATGACGTTTTATGAGGATTTTAAAAAAATGTTTTTTTTTATTGATTTTTTCGATTTTTATTAGTATAATGCATAGTTTGCGAGCTGGTAACTTGATGTAAATCACTCAACCCTGATTACATAGGAGGCATATTGCGTACTTCACATTAACAGTGTGAATTGTTCACGTCGATTTAGTTAATAATGGCGCCGATTCTCATAGACACCAACTAAACTAATATTAAAGTAGGTATTGCTATTTTTTCTAACAGGACGAGAAAATGACAAGTGACATTTTATTGTCTCCAGTCTCCATGTTAACGACACTGAAGTAACTCTAGCGCACACTGCACGCGTAGCATAGACAATTCCATCTCCATTCTACCAAGAATAGACAAAGTTCTTTCTATACAACTCGTTATCTCTTCTGCCCGAGCACGCGGCAACCCGTGCAACGCGTTGTAGACTTTTGTCGACTGAAGAATAGAAACATTTCTAATCTTTCTACAATCTGTCATTTTGTCTATTTTTCCGTCGACAAAACCCGTTTCTATAGTGCTCATGCTACGGGTGCTAGGGCGCTGCATACTCCTTCGACAACCAGTCCACATCTGAGTATCGTGAGGCAAACAGTAGTATAGGGTCAGAAACCGTATAGTTGCAGCTTACACAGATTATGTAAGTACCTTTAGACGGTCTAGATCTGACCATTTTGAAAATAAAATCCCGTACACATGATGACAATAGCTGTTTACCGCCCATTTGACTAGTCTTAAAACAATACGCGCTGCTATATAATAGCTGCCGAGCGCTACAAGCAAGAATAGCCCTTATGAAGGTCAGATCCAGATTTGTCTGATAGTACTTCGTACGTATGATTAAACAACTCACCTGCAAGTGGGTTTGTGGTCGGTTTGATGGTGACCTGTGGTGTGACTGTGACTTTCTTGGCGGCCAAATTAGCCGCCGCTGCCAGGGTTTTGCCCCCACCTGGTAAGACAAATACACATTGAAATTGAATTAACCAGAACAAATATAGAGTAAATGTCGTGAAGATCTGTGGCCTTACTTTGAAATCTATGCTAATATTAGAAAGCTGAAGAGTTGGTTTGTTTGAACGCGCTGACCTCTGGAACTACCAGTCAGATTTGAATAATTCTTTTTGTATATGATAGCCAGATTCATGAGAAATAGTATAGGCTATTTCACATCACGCTACGACCCTTAGGAGCCGAGCAACGGGGGTGAAACCGAGGGGAACACAGCTAGTGTTTAAATATGTAGTTGTTTCGTTGTGAAAAAGAAATAGCGATACTCGTTCTGCATTGCTACATCTCTCTCACACCGGAACAGAGATGGCAATAACACACGATTTTAAGCATCAGTTCGCGGGTACGAAACCTGAGAGGTACTAACTACGAATGTGGCTTATTAAAATGTATATCCTATGTATCTTCCGACAGAAAACCAACCAAATAACCAGTACAGATAATAAATTATTGACGGGAAGTAGCAGCTGGATTTATAATCTTCATCTGTAGGACAGCCCGAAGTTCGGCAAGGAACGGCGATAAGCGGGAGCGCGAATAGGAGATGATATTAATGCCAAGGTCAACATTTTCCTTATAATATCTATTGTTTTTGGCTGAGGGGCTTGTGGCTAAATGACAGCCGCGCTGATCGATCGATCTGCGAGGTTAAGCTGCGCTTGCCGCGGTCAGTCCTTGGATGGGTGACCGTTCTTTACACATCGAGACCCCTCCGTGCCTCGGAGAGCACGTTAAGCAGTCGGTCCCGGTTGTCATAGGAATATCTGTGACAGTCGTTACGGGTAGTCAGAGCCCAAAAGTCTGACAACTGGTCTAACATTCGAATACCAGTATTTCCCAATAATTGGGTTGTGGAGGTCAGATGGCAGTCGCTCCATGTAAAATATTGATATTCAGCCGCAACCAGTTAGACTGGAAGCCGACCCCAATCATGTTTGGGAAAAGGCTAGGCGGATGATGATCTATTGTTTTTGGCTCAATTTCATACACAATAATTAACAAAATGGCAGGCGTATGCTAAAACCGTCGCCACTTTCTGCTGCAGGAAGTTCTAGAACAGAGATTCCCAAACTTTTTTGCATTGAGCCTTCCCGGATTATGATTTTTTCATTGACACAATAAAAACAAAAACATAATTTTCACGATAATTATTTCTCAATTATAAGAATAATCAAGTAAATTAAAACTTTCCGGTTAGTTTCGCTATGCTCTAGTTTCGAGTTTCTAGTAGTAAAGTTTATAGCGAAACTTTTTAGTAGGCATTTTATGAGTCGAGCATAGCGAAACTAGAGCATGGCGGGACTAACCGAAACTTTCATGTTCACTTCTAAGAATTATTGAATTAAATGAAAGAAAGCATAATTTTGTATAAGACTTCAAATGGATTTTTTTTAAGAACATCCGTTCATCCCCCCTTACGATCTCTATACGCCCCTTTAGGGAGGCCCTGGTTGAGAAGTCCTGTTCAAGAAACTTCAAAAAGTTCTGGACCTACGGCAATATGTGGTGAAACATATATCTAACAACTGCAACTTATATGAATATTTCAAAAGTCACCTTGATACATAATAAAATGCACCCTTGAATGATATTCAAAATAAGAATATATTTACATTTATTTCAATAAAAATGTTCATCAGTTAGTTTCCATCTTGATCTGTGGAAAGTAAACAATGGTGTCGATTCTGTTATTAACGAACTAAACTAATTTAGTCTCATTATGTCTCTTTTTAATAAAAAACATGAGAAAGGGATAGAAGATATTTAATCCTGTCAAATTAGTTAGCTTGAACAGTTTTAATGTCAATTTAGTCGTAATCGCAAAAGGTCACGACTATTTTCCAGTTTTAATGTCAATTTAGTCGTAATCGCAAAAGGTCACGACTATTTTCCCGTAAATGACAAGGGCGTAGACTAATTCGACAGTTCTAAATATTTTCTGTCCTTTTTCAATGATATTTGTAAGAAAGAGATACAGTGTAATTAAAATTAGTTTAGTGCGATATTCAACAGTGTCAGCACCAATGTGTGTCCTTTGTTATGCCACAACTCAGGAGTGGTGAGCAGTGCAGGCTGGTGCTTGTCTATACTAATACTAGCAAACCCGGCGAACTCCGTTTCGCCACCGTAGTACATGCTATGTATCAGAGATGGCGCTGTATGCGAAAAAAGATTTTCCCGCTTTTCTCTTTAAATTTTCCTGAATTTTCTTTGCTATAAACCTCACGGAGCCCGAGACCTTTCCAACGAATGCAAAACCGTGGAAATCGGTTCGTCCGTTCTGGACTTATATCGTCAGGAAGGAAAACCCGACGTATTTTTATATAGTAGATTATAAAAAGCACATTTAAAGTGATCTCCGGAACTACTGACCCGATTCTGAAAATACTTTCACTAATAGAAAGCTACATTATCCATGAGTGCTATAGATTACTTTTTATCCCTAAAAATGCATATTTCTTGTGGGTCACGCGGACATCAAAATGATAAAAAATAAAATATCGCATAATGTCTTATCAAGCTTAAACTACGCTGAAAAAGGTTTCCAATCGAATTTCCAAATAAACTAATAAAACTTTGCAAAATTATGGACAGTAAAGTTGAGTTTCATAAGGCAATTTTTTTTTCTCAAATAAATTATAGCTGCTCTATACTTTTTTTAACCTAATACATTTTTAGGGTTCCGTACCAAAATGGTAAAAAAGGAACCCTTATGGTGCGACTTCGTCTGTCTGTCTGTCTGTCTGTCACATCTGCTTATTTCAGCAACTACTAATGCTATCGACTTGAAATTTGGAACAGTTATAAAGAATGCTTGTCCAACTTTATGGCAAATGAAAAAATAAAAAAATATTTTTATATTTATTGGAGTGGGGGTCCAAAATTTCAAAGTGGGCTTACTGGGTCAAGTGACATATTATGATATGTCACTCCGGCCCCTCTTGCAATGAAAATAAAAATATTTTTGAAAGGGCTTGATCTGCACATTTCAATATATATTTTTATTTAATTTTAACTTTACACAAAAAAATATAATAATCGAAAATACTGACCTGGTACTTCCAAATTGTCAGGATCCTCGTCATCATCGAAGTCTGAGTCGTCGGAGGGTGTCGGTGGATTATCCTCGTCCTCATATGCCGACCGTTTAGACTAGAAAGATTAACAAAATTGTATTTAGCACAGGCAAAACAATAGAGAGGCCTATTATACAAGGTTAGTAATTTGAGATGGGCCATTGAGGAAATCATACGATAAAAATAAAAATATTTATATATTTATTGTTCTTGTTTTGTAATTCAAAACAATTATCGATGTTGTACAAGGACATACTAACTATGCGATCAAAATAAAAATATGACTGACCTTCTGCCATATTGTAACGTTCTGTATTGAAAATTGAGCTGTTTTGTATTAATTAAAAAATCTATTACAATAGATTTGATAAATTAATTATAAACTCAGTCAAAATAAAGTGAAAAATAAAAATGTTATTGATTCGCAAATTTATTTTCCTTAGACTTACCTTTTCACGTGATAGTTGACAGTTCGAGGTCATTCCTATTCTTATCGTGATTGCATATTAAATGTGATGATGACTTTGAAATGTAGGGGAATTTTTTTTAGGTATTCTAACCTCAGTGCAGTCTTTTGATCCTTACACGAAACAGGATTGATTAGCAACCATCGATCACTAATAAAAAACTTAGCAACATAAAAATAAAATATGAGAATAGGGTAGTGGACTACTATTAAAAAAGTACGTATAAATTATTTTATTCCAAAGAAGGAATAGGAATAACAAAAAAGTAAAAAAAAAATATTTATCACAAAATGAAAACATACGCTTTTAAAGTTTTTGGAGGGAGTATCGCTCCGTCTTTGTCGCGCGAAGCGGACGTAGGTGGAAAGTAGGTGGAAGTCACTGCATGATAGTGCCGTCGGTGTCTAGCAAAACGCTTATAACTTTGCCAATAGGGTTCTTGCCAACATTGAAAATATGCTACAGATTGTTGTCATCCTATCAGTTCATAGCGTAAATAAACATATTTCACTTGATTTTCAACAAAAATATGTATATTTTTTGCAAATCACACGAAAATATAATGTAATATTTTTTGATAATTTAGCTGTGACAAGAACGGCCTGTTGCACTCTGGTGACGTTACACGCTAGTAAGCCAGTGTTGCCAACTTATTTTTAGGGTGAAGAATTCTTTAGAGTAAATTTGAGGGTAAAATTTTAGGGAGCGCCTCCGCAGCCGGCGTCGACTAGGCTCCCAAAAATAATGCCGTTAGGAACCGGAGTAGCCTTGGAGTAGCAGTGATACCAGACGAAAATAATTGCAAACTACCGTAGCAGCAGATTAATGTTGCCGTCTTTTAAGTTGAATTAAATACCTTAGACTGACTTTTAAATTACAGTGCCAATGTAGAACAAAATACAACTTTTACAAGGGGGATGGAGGTGGTCGACGGAGCCCCGGTACGCGGAGCTCCTATTTCTATCTGCAAGGTTAAAAGTAACCTAACACGAAGGGGTTGACGGGGGCTTCGTTCGCTCGCTCACTGAAGCCCCCGTCAACCCCTTCGAACCTAACCTGTCCGTGTCGGGGTGTCCAAGTTCCCGAGCTCGCTTCGCTCGCTCTTGGACCCTAATTAGGTATGTTACTCAAATAAAACATGAAATGTTTTTTTAATTATGCCAAATTGCCAACTCCCTTTCCCGCTTTTTTTTCCAAAGTCAGCGCCGGCTGCCAATTTAGTCAATTCCAAAATTTTAAGGTTAGATTTCGTATTGTTGTTATGATTACTAAAGTTTATGGGCTTTTTGGTAAGCAATACATGTAGGTACCTAAGTATTTGAATTGAATTTGAGTTAAACAAACAAATTCAGCATATTTTTATTGTGAAACATGACCATTGATTAAGAAAGAATTTGTTTTATTGTATATCTAAAACGAAAACTTTAGCCAGGTATTTTTGTATAAATAGTTATGATTTTAGAGTAAAATTAATCAGGCATTGGGGTAAAATGAAAATCTAACTTGGCAACACTGGAGTAAGCACGGCTTTGTTGACAGGATGCAGTTTGCGTTTTATGTTTTCTGGGTGCTATATTTGATCTTAGAGCTATTTCTGAAGCTGTTTTCATAGAGATCTTCAATCTAGTGGCATAAATATTCATATCGAATCTCAAAATGGAGTAAAATTTTGTGCAAGCTGATACAACCTACCTAAGATAGACGCATTTATGGTTGCACTTTTCTTTAAGAATAACGCTGATTATTATGCTGCGGAACTTAAAAATGTAAAAACAGCAGTGTAAGTACCTACTTACTACATATTTATTTACAAATATTTTGTATAATCATTCAGAAGTTTTGTGAAATCTCATTTTAGGTTATGTTGATAAAACCTCAGAATTTCAGAAACATTACCTATAAATTCTTTTGTGTCATGAATCATGATGGACTGCTTAAAGACGTATTTGTACATTGTGGAACTACACACCATTTATACGCCATTATAGCCAATAAAAAATAATATTGATGAAATTAATTTCAGCTGCACCGTCTGTCTGGTTGACAAAGCTCGTTTACTAGCGTGTTACGTCACTTCCGTCAGAAACAGCGTTTTTGGAGCGGTTTTGGAAATTTATACTTTATCACTGATTTTTATTGTTATAGACAGTAGATCTCCCTGAAATATCAATGTAGTGTGCTTATAATATAATGAAGATTAATATAAACCATTTCCCAAAATGAGGCAAATAGCCTATTTTGTAGATGTTTCATCGGTTTTTTGGTGTTAATTATCTTTTTTGAATAGTTTACAGATTCACAATTTAAAAAAAATTTTCCGGTACGTATTGTCGTTTTTGTTGCTGACTCTACCTATACATAATGTCCAAAATCAATCTCTATTATGGGAAAGAGCCGATGGATTGATTATTGGGAGCAGCCATATGAAATTTATGGGCAGGCTGAGAATTGCGTGCGTAAGTACTTTTATTTCGGGAGGCCCGACAGTAAGTTCGGGATTTCCCGCCCGAACCCACTCGGACTTCCTCAGACGAATCTGGGGTAAACCCAGATGGCTGGTAGCTCTCTAGACCAAATTAATAAATTGTGACGTAATATAAATAATTAAATACATAATATCAAGATGAAACTAGGGTGGGTAAATAACGAACGATTATTATTATGCGAATAATAATGTTATCTGCACATGGCATTTTTTTTTTTCTAAGCTTTGGAATTTTATAACCAGTTCCTAATTTATAAACATAACATTACAACTGCATGATAGGAGATCAAAAGTCGTTTGATTCTTTCCCCATGCGGGGATGCTTCCCCAAAAAGAGACAGAACTGGCTCTTTTCAAGGCATTTCTAGAAACTGGCATGCCAGTGCCTATACTACCTACAGGCATGTGTATGCCTTACTTTTATAACCCACTAGACTTTTGCCCGCGACTCCGTCCGCGTGGACTACAATGACTGACCAGTTTAAATGACCTCCGTAGTGTAGGTTGGCTAGTACTACCAAGAGGTCAAGCTGTATCTATGGTTTTTTTCAGCGGAATCAGATGAAACGTGGTTTAGATTTTAAGTTGGACCCTAAGCTATCGAACTGTGAAAACCACATCAAAATCCGTTCAGTACTTTTTGCGTGATGCGCGCACAAACAGACAAACAGATAAACAGACAAAAATTTTAAAAAAAATATTTATGGGTATGGTTACGTCCCAGTACCCTATCCCGACTGTTTTTTCTGGAATATCTTCAATGTACAGACACGGCTTTTTTACAATTTTATAATAGTACTAGACTTTTGCCCGCGACTCCGTCCGCGTGGACTACAAATGAACTGACCAGTTTAAATGACCTCCATAGTGTAGGGTGGCTAGTACTACCAAGAGGTCAAGCTGTATCTCTGGTTCCTCCTATCAGAATTAGATGAAACGTGGCTTAGATTTTAAGTTGGACCCCAAGCTATAGAACTGTGAAAACCACATCAAAATCTGTTCAGTACTTTTCGCGTGATGCGCGCACAAACAGACAAAATTTCTAAAAAAAATATTTTTGGATATGGTTACGTCCCAGTACCCTATCCCGACTGTTTTTTCTGGAATATCTTCTATGTACAGACACGGCCTTTTTACAATTTTATAATAGTTTAGATCAGTGGTTCCTAACCTTTTCAATCTTGCTACCCCCATGACCTATTTGAGAAACTCATTTTACCCCTCATTTTCCTCATTCTCCTTTAAAATGTTATCACATGAAAATTCTTTACTGATTACAATAAATTGCACAAAAAGTTTATGAATTGTTTTGCATTCGCATGTTTTTAATGTTAAGTTTAGTTTTTAATGATTATAAAATTATATTGCCAGTATTATTAACCCCGCAGTTTTACCCCCGTGGGGGTAATTACCCCCAGGTTAGGAACCCAGGGTATAGATAGATATCCCTGGAAAGCCGACATAAATAGACTTTATCTAATATTTAAATCACACTATCACACGGATAACCTGACAAATCAAAGAATTCACGTGCTAGGACTAGAACTGACCTTGGCTTCTTTCTAGACAGAAATAGCTCAAGGTTATTTTCTTCCTAACATATTCAGTAGTATATTTGCTATATCTTAATAGCATGACTTGTGTTTTCGTAACTTTTTTTTCCTAGGTGCAATAGGTACTCGCAATCTGATTCGTGCAAAATGGCGTCGCAGCTTTTTTGTGTATTTTGAGCTTTATTTAAATTAATGTACATTCGCGAATTTTGGAGAGCCTTGTTTGTGACTGAATTTCTCCTAAGCGGCTGGACCGATTTTGATGAATTTTTTTGTGTGTTTGAGTGGGTGCCGGGAGCAGTTCAGTGACAAAAACATGTTTTTGGAATGTCTTAATATTTAATAACATGTACAGAAGAATTATATAATATACATATATAGATAATAATGACCCCCACGATCCCCCCGGACCGCCACTGGGCTGTGTGGCTGCTTATCTGTCTGTGGCTTTGTAGCTCCCAAACAGATGGACCAATTTCTAGTTCTGCAAATTCTTTCTTATTCAATAGGTCACCGTTTAATATAGTATAATATCTATAATTTTGTCACAGTAAGTGGAGTAAATGGAAAACATAGACGCTTTTAAAGTTTTTGGAGGGAGTATCGCACAGAACAATATTACTCTAGCGAGGAGTATCGCTCCGTCTTTGTCGCGCGACGTGGACATAGGTGGTGTTACGTCACTTATCATGCATGCCGTCCGTGTCTAGCAAATCATTTTAAAACGCTTATAACTTTGCCAATTTTGTAGATGTTTCATCGGTTTTTTTTTGTGTTAATTATCTTTATTCAAATAGTTTACAGATTCACAATAAAAAAAATATATTCAACATCCTATTGCAATTCTCAGTATAGACAGTATTAACAATTAGTGTCAAAACAATACTGAGAATTGCAATAGGAATTTTTAGTATTGTTTTGACACTAACGCCGAGATAAATAGACGTTACTTAGCACGTACTTTGGCTAAGCCGTATCGTTGTCACTGTCGCGCAACTTGTAAGCAAGACAGAGACGGGAACATAGCTTAGCCAAAGCACGTGCTAAGTAATGTTTATTTATCTCGGCCTAATTGTATATGTTTGGGATCAGATGCAAACTGTTTGTTTTTAATAGAGATAACCTTGACAAAACAATGTGATTGATTTGACCTCAACTTTCATTCAGACTAGAAATGGTTCATGATTATTTTCTCCTAAAAATAGCCAAATTTTTTTAATTAACCTTTTGTGAATAAGTCATTATAACAATGAGTATGTTATAAATACAGGGTCAATGAACTCAAAATAAAAGATGAAACATTTTTAGAATTTATATCTTTTTGTTTTTGTGCGGATCATGGAAAATTTTATGAGCTGGTTATACTGGACTTATTATTTCGTATTTATTGCCTTTTAGACGCCTATGTCCGGCAGTGGACAACATGAAGTTTTACTGCCTAGAAGATTACATTATCATATAATGACATTAGAAACAACCTAAAGTAATTGATGACATCCTTTTACACCACATATATTTTGTTTTCCCTATTGACTAATATTATAAAAAAAGAATTTCTAATGTTATTCAGAATACCAAAACTTTTATTTCAAGAAATCAATAAAAATAGTTTGTCAAGAAAATTCTATGTTAAAAATACCTAAATGTTTTAAGAAAAAGTAAGTTGTTATGATACCTTTGCAATAACCAATTGACAAAATAATATGTATATGGCAAAGGAATTTATATTATATTGGATGCATACATTTGTATGCATCCAATATAAATTCCTTCGAGTTGAAATTCCTTTGCCACTATTCTTTTATATTTTTTATTTTATAATGCTGTATTTGTGTTCTTAAATAAGAACACAAATACAGCATTATAAAAGAATAGTGATGGTAGAATTTTTTCAAAGACCTTGACTTTGTTTAGATAAGCAATATCTAAATGTCATGGTTCATTTCAATTAATTCGTGTATTTCACATTTAATTGTAACATGTAATTTTTAAATCATTGGCCATTGTGAGTCATTAAACGTTGATAGTATTTTGTCGAATTAATTAAGGAATAAGAAAAAAAGTTAAAGTTTGTTACCAAAATATAATATCATACCAGCATACTCAGTATTTAATTATGTTGTATTTTTAATTTGAGTAAACATTAGCATTATACATAATTTTATTTGCAGTTTATAATAAGTAGGTACCCAATGGTAAAAATGTTAATATTTTAGTAATTGAATTTGATTAACAAATTATTAAGGCTTCCATAGTATATTATGTGTAATTTAGATTCTGTCCTCAATTAATTACATGAAGTTTACAATATCCAACCAAATCTTGCAAAAAAAATGGGAAAACATATCATAGACAAGTATTATGAGTAGCCAGAATAATACTAAAGTCTTGGCACAGTCTGATATATTACATTACCTATAGTTGGCAAAAGCACCAAAATACAGTAAAAAACCTTACATAACTGATAACATGGGTTTATAATGCTCTTTTTACGACTATTTTACTTTCCACCATGTTAAGGTAATGCATGTATTGAGCAATTCCAAAAATTTCATCTTACTGCATTCAAATCTTAGAAAATACGCATTTATCGTAACTGTGTTACGAATAGAGTGTAAATATGAGCTAATTAAGCAGTTGTCATCATCCAAATTGAAGATATCATCGATCTCGATGCGTTAACACCGCATTGTAGCAGTGTGCTAGACACAGGTACAGTGCAGTACTTCAAGACGTATTCTAACACTATACCTAGAACCTTCCAAGAAAATCAATACAGCCACACCCAGCTTGAATAATTAAGTCCCCGGGAACACGATCAAATTAGTAATCTAACAAAGAAACATTGCAATTCTATCACATGTGAGATCGACATCACCCTGTGACAGTTTTTTTGGTTAGAAAAATTAAAAACAAAGAAAAAAACAGAAAAAGTCCTGTTTTTATGACCTTAGTTTACATGAGAATCAAAATCCCCAGTTAATCCTGGTAATTATCATTGCAATTACAAGGAAAAATGAGGAAAACACATTTTTCAGCAAAGTAAAGTTTGTAAAAAAGTGTCAAAACAAAAAACTATCATTACCATTTTTTTAGCTGAATGTGACGATTTGAAGCACTTCAATAATTCAGATATTAACGCAACGGATACACAGTTTCAATAATACACTTCTGTTTCACACACTTATGAAATATTAGCTAAACACTTCTTTAATTCACGATAATAAAAAACGCAGACGTCCGAACGGCGGTCAGTGCTTCCGCCATATTAAAAAAAGCAGAGAGAAAAGAAGTTTATAAAGAACAGACTCAGCGTCGTTTCGGATACATGTCAGAAACACATACAGGTTATCTATCAATTTATTTTGCTATTATATATTTATGTAAGAATAAAACAATATTTAAAAAATCTCAAAGAACAAAGGGTAATTCAATAGGTTTACGGAATATTATTAATCACTCACTATAGGAGAAAATAATTAATTAAAGGATGAAAATTGGATCTATTCTGTTTCTACCCTTACGATGCAGTTGTATCCAAATGTGTGCTGAGTGCTCAGTGCCTAGTGCGAGTCAGTGCGAGTTTTTTTATCATACTCGATTAGCGAAGGTCATAGTCATAGAGTACTTTATAATATAGGAAAGTCATAGTCAACGACCAATCAAACACGCGAGAGAAGTTTACTCGATTAACGCATGATTAACCGCGATAATCGAGTAAACTTCTCTTGAAGTGAATGGAGCAACCAAGGCGATGGCGAAGGGTGAGTTTTTATAAGAGGTAAGCCGAAGATACAAATGCTTACCGGCCACGAAAAGCTAATTAATAAAAGTAGGCAATACTGCCTGTGATATTTTTCAAAGGAAAGCCAGTAGCAATCGTATTGTAAGGACTCTTCGCCACTGCTAGGCACTCTGAGTGCTGATTCCGAGTTGAAAATCACCGCGTTAGTCAAGTAAACTTCTCTCGCACTGAATGGAGTAACCAATCACGTGCGTTAGCGTCATCATTTTCAAGCGCGAACCGGTGTTTGATTGGTCGTTGACTATGATCTTCGCTATTTATGTGAGGATAAGGGAGTACCTCATTTAGCCTCGTGAGCTCCTCACGAGGTATCCCTCATTTGAGGTGAGGAATCGTTCGATAGCGTATCTTTTTACCTCATAAGGCGGGCCGAGGGAGTAAGCTGGTCAGGGTGCGACTCTCTCATTTAGTTAGAATTGACTGCCACATAATCACATAATCCATAAACCCTATGACCCCCCCCCCCCCCCCCCCGACCTCGCCATCGGACCGCCACTGCACAGGCCTCACAAGATGCACCACATACCCATTTATTAAAAATACAGCTTCCGCCCGCGTTTTTGGGATACAAGTAAGGTTTCATCAAAACCCGTTGTTGTTTTTGCGTGAAAGGGTAACAAACATACATTCTCATAAACTTTTGCGATTTATTAGTACCTAGGATTAAAAGAAAACACAAAAGTGGCCGAGCAAAATTGTATTTATTTTAATATCTATCTCTAATAGACGAATAATTCATATCATTGTTTAAATCACATTTCTTCTAATAAGCACCAACACCAAGCGGACAGTAAAGTTAATCTTTAAAATAATCAATGAAACAAGTATTACACTTAATTTAACACTAAATTCTCACTAAATGCCGATAGTGCACTGACTTTAATGTTTTTTCTGCGAGTTTTACTTTAAAAACAACTAAATTAAAGAATCCGACAAAGATTTTGAAGAATCCATTCAGAATAGGTTTAATTATAACATTCAGATCGTTGGCACGCTAATTAATGAAGTCCGAGTTTACTAAATATATTCCTAATGCGATTACACACAATTACTTGTTAGACAGTGTAAGGGACGTATTACAGAAGCTAACTCAAAACTCAAGCATTACTTGAGACTATTTTTAACCAATCAACTGGCTTGAAACTAGTTTCAACAAAATGCTCGAGTCTTGAGCGTGGTTCTTTGATACGATTCTAAGGGCGTTTATGCACTACACTCGTATTCAATTCGTATTCGTATTTTTACGTACATCCGATAGGTACCGATATGTTTTTATGATGTATCTATGTAAAAAGTACGAAAAAAGTACGAATTGAATACGAGTGTAGTGCACAAACGCCCTAATTAATGCACGTATTATTATTGAAACTCAGTAACCGCCACAACGATATCCAAATTCAGTATTCTGCGTATTCTGTCTGATTCTGTCAGAGCAAAATCGGCATTACACTGCGAATTTACACAAATAGAATTGACACCTCGTTTGATTAATGTCATATTACATAACACGAGGAAACTTGCTCCTAAGTAATAAAAACCGGCCAAGTGCGAGTCGTACTCGCGCTCCGAGGGTTCCGTATAATTTTTGGACGTATAAAGTGAAAAAAATCGGACCGCATAACTAAGTTTGTTTGTGAAGTAGTTTTGATAATTTTGAAAAAACTGTACCAGTTAGGAATATCGTTTTATTTTTGGTGCCATATTTGGGTCAATTCCTATCAACTCTAATTATTTCAGATTTTTGGCTCCGCAAACTTCGGAGATAAGGGGAGGGGGGAATGGTATTTTTTCAGACATTTTTCATCATATGTCGAAAACTGTGAGACATAAAATAAAATAAAAATATGTTTTGAAAAGTGCAAATCAAGCCCTTTCATATGATGTCACTTGACCTAGTAACTCCGCTTTAAAATTTCGGAACCCCACACCGGCCCCTTTTGCAATGAAATTAAAAATATTTTGTTACTTTTTTCATTTGCAATAAAGTTGGGCAAGCATTTTTTATAGCTGTTCCAAATTTCAAGTCGATAGCATTAGTAGTTGATGAAATAAGCAGGTGTGACAGATAGACAGACAGACAGACAGACAGACGAAGTCGCACCATAAGGGTTCCTTTTTTACCATTTTGGTATGGAACCCTAAAAACAGTCATCAATCGGCACTAGTGTTTATCAATCTTGATAGCCCAGTGTGAGTTTTTCTAACATACTCGATCGTGAGAAACTGAGAACTGAGAACATTAACGAAGGTCATAGTCAACAACCAATCCAACACCGGTTCGCGCTCGCAAGTGAAGACGCTAACGCATGTGATTGGTTGTTCCATTCTTCGCGAGATATTTACTCGATTACCGCGATGTTTGCAACTCGCACTTATCACTCTTAATAATATTCATTGCGTCTTTTTAGTTGTCGGGTAGTGTTGGGCGTAATCAATGTTTTTTTGTAATCAGATTACTAGTTAAGATTATAAATGTAACATAATAATTGAATGTGTCCCTAAAACATAACGGGCAGTGAACATCGAGATTGATGAGAGAGGTGTTTGCAAAGGCCGCCGTAACCCGTAACTAATACATTGAATAATTATGCTATTTAAATAACATTTATCAATCTGTTAGGTATATCATAAAATCGATAAAAAGAAATGTAATTAACAATGAAATATTTATCAATCATAAGATTGATAAACACAATTTATCAATAAAATATTTATCAATCTAATCTACAGATTGATAAATACATTTCACTTTTTCTCAAGTATATACAACGTGAAATTTTAGTGGTTGTTTTCCCGCGGCACAACTGTCTTTTTATTTCATTAGAAATTGTTTTATACTTTTTAGACCGTTTTAAAAACGTGGAATTTGATTTTTTTTTTCTGGTAATTATTTAAATTTAACTCTATGTTTCGATAGTACTACTGAGGGCAAATCGTTCTGCTGCGGGAAAACAACCATTAAAATTTCACGTTGTAGAGAGGGACCACCAAACCAATCTATTGGTGCGATTTATCAATCATCAATCAATTACTTCGTAAACATGTGCAATATTCATTATTATTATTAAATAAAATTTTATACACCATCTAACAGGTTTATGATCTATTGCTAAACATTGCTATTAATGACTAAACAATTCAAAAATCGGTTTACATTGATAATTTAAAATTGTTTTTATCCTAAAAGAATAGAGTTGTCATCATCACCAGCCTATAGCAGTGTACTGGACACATATGCATCTCCAATAGAACGCCATCTAACTTGATTCTCGGCCACTCTCATCCAGGGGCCACCACCAGCTACCCTGCGAATATCGCCGTACCACCTAGCCTGAGGGCTTCTTACCCTACGTTTGCTGACTCACGGTCTTCACTCAAGAACACATCGTCTATAAGGGTCATCTGTTCTATGGCTAATACGGTCGGCATATCGCCACTTCAGCTGGCTTATTCTATGGGCTATGTTGATTATTTTGGTTCTCTATTGGATCACAGCATTCCTATCCCTCAGAGAAACTCCCAAACTGATCCAAACCCTTTCCATAGCTCGCTGAGCGACTTTAATTTACGGACCAGGCGTACCGTGAATGTCCATGCCTCGGCTCTGTAAGTCACTCCCGGTAGGACGCACTGATTGGAGACTTTGGTTTCTATGCTTTATGGAATAGGCGACAAGAAGACTCCACGTTACCTCCATTCGAAAGAGTACATTTATTAAATACAAATAAAAAATCATTCATAACATTCAATTAAAAGTATTTTGGTTTTGTATGCAAAGGCATAGACATAGACAAACTTATGTAAGTCCGTTACTTTCCAATAATTCCAATACACTGAGTTATATTTTTGCCAATTTATTATAACAAGTGGTAGACTCAAAAATGAGTCATTGCTACTATACCATGAACAGCGGCGGATCCAGGGGGTGGGGCTAGGGTGCCAAAGTCCTCCTCAAAATCTTAAGTCCTGAGAGATTTCAAAACAGTACAGCAATTTAGTGTTTTGATTTTTACGCCTTAGCCACTCCAAATCATATTATATTATCTGAAGTGGTCTCAGCCCCCCCACCAAAATAATTCCTGGATCCACAATAGTCCAAGAATATTTCCTTTTGACACATTTACAGGTTATCAATCAGTCAATCAATCAATCAATCAATCATGACATATAGAATTATTTTTATATAGATAATATTTTCAAGTGAGGCCAATATTGGCACAACAAGTCACTATAAAACAATATTTGATTCATATTTATATTTTCAATCTAAAAATTGATAAGAAAACGAGATCTATGAACACATCGACTTCAAAAGTGGTTTCCATACATGCCTGGCATTGGCATGTTCAGTGGTCCCATGGGGTATGGCACGTTAGGAATGCCCTGCGGTGGTCCATAGCTTGGGTATGGAAGGTACGGCTTAGCATATCCATTACCAAAAGAGCTCTGACTTCCAGACCTCAGTAGTTCAGCCATCTTGTCAGCTTTGAACTTCCGTAAATGCATGTTCTTGCGAACTGGTTCGAAATCTTCAAGAAACTTTTCGACCGGTATTTTCCCTGAGAGGAAGTCTTGAGCTAGACTTTCAGATTGTTCTTCGGATTCAGCTGCAGCTGTTTGTAGTAGAGCTTGAGTCGTATCTGGCGATATGCCTGCTGATTTTGTTTCTGATGGACAAAGACAAAGTCAAATTAAAACACAGGTATAGAAAATATTATACAAAATATTTTAGAGATTTGTGCGACGTCTCCCTACTCTCCTTAACAGGTTTATCAACCACAAGAATTTAATGACAAAAGTCCCATAACACATGGCAAGATGACAGATATTATTATTATAGACTAGCTATTGCCAGACTTGCCAGAGACTTTGTCTTAATGAAAGTTGACGAAAAGTAGCCTATGTGTTTTTCCAAGTCCCAAGCTATCTCTTATTCAAACTTCACTCAAATCCATACAGGTGTTTCAGCATGAAGAAGTAACAAACACATAACATGCTAACTTTTGCATTTATACTATTAGTGTGACTATTGAATACAGAGCCTAGTAAGAACTTACAAGTACAGTGTTAGATCCGTTAAAAAGGGAAGACTAGTACAAAATAAAGTTATTAACTATTACGGTGAGAGAACACGTAAATATCTAGTACCAAGGTTGTGTAATAAATACCCGTTGTTAAGAGATGGTGAGAGAATTAAATGTAAAATAAAGCTGAAAAGAGTTATTAAGGAACTGATCACCTCTTAATGACTTTGTTTTATGGGTTATTAAAATAATATAGATGTACGGTGTAAATATAACATGATGTGTTTATTAGGTAGTATAAGTTTAAAAGTGTAAAAGAGCAGAACGCCTACAAATTGCTTAGCAGTTTGGCGATGAAAAGTTGTGTTAACTATGTATTACTTACCTATGATAAAATTAATAAATAAATAAAAAAAAGAGATCCATTATGATCCAATTTATCACAATAAGCATCCTTTATGAAACAGATAAAGCATTATACTCACTATATTCTTCGAGCAGTTCTTGAATGCGAGCGCACAACTGTTCCCCCGTCTCCGACTTCTCTTGCACCTGTGCCTTTACTTCCTCAAGTTCTGGCTCCTTGCCTTGGTTAAACTCGGCCAGGGACCTATTGCTGGCTATTGTCATCTCCCGCTCTGTCTCCCAATCTTTCACCTGGGTAGAATGAACAGTGGTGTTATCTTCTTATTACTGCCTCAGTACTGCAGTACATCATTGGTCAAAATTCACCAAGATTTTGAACAGTGATGCAGAGAAAATAATATTCTGGCAACAATTGCTTACACAGCCACAAAATAAAGTAGCCGTATCTCAAAATTTCTTTTGTTTCAGATTCCCCTAGGGCGACTCTCTGACCCAATATTTTATCAATCATTTCCCAACTGTATAAAGCACACTCCTAAGGAGTACCACAATAATTGTTCTTCTGAATATCAACAAAATACTATAAAATTATTGAGAAAGTTTAGTATGATTGCAATATAATTATTGTACCTATTTACTTTCTGGTAAAAAAAAAATATTTTGCTCCTGTTGCCATACTTAAAGTTTGTCTTCACTATAAAAATTTTAATGAATGCTACAAAAAGCTCTTTTATCATCCGAGATAGGAGGTACTTATGATTGCATGTTTATATTACAACAGTGACTCATTCTTTTGGGTTTCTTTCGGCTAATAATTTATTATGATGATGATGATGATAGTTATGTGGAATAAATTTTCAGCTACTACATGTTCGATTTAAATGGAATTACACACTAATAACACTTATTTTTATTGTTTTTACCTGTTTTACATCTTTCAGCACAGTATCGAATTTAGTGTCGTCATTTAGCATTTCTTTTAGCTCGTCTGAGTTTAAATGGGCGAGCAAGCCCAAGGCTGATGGATAGTCAGGCTGTATCATCTTGAATAGCAGGGATATCACAATCAAAGCGTATTAAGTAGGAATAATCACTTTAATTATTGTGAAACTATAGGAAATAAATTAGGGACCAACAACAATGACCAATTTGTGAATTGACACTTGACATTGACAGACAGAAGTAGGGATGTAAAATAATCGATTTTGGAAAAAATCGATTATTTTCGATAAAAAGCGATTTTAATAATCAATTCAATAATTTGAAAAAATCGGTTAATAAAAAATCGATTTTTTTTCACTGCCGATTTTTTTCATCGAAGACGACGACAGTTTACGATAGTTAGCGTCAATAAATTGATGGACGACAGTTTACGACATCATACCTTTTGTATGTTGAAAATAAAGTTTCGTAAGTTTCGTTACGTTACTCGGCTTAAGCCGATTCCGCGTCGATAAATGTAGAGAGACCCTAAGAGCACGCTGAAGTTCATTCAAATCAATATTTAATTTAATTTGATAGCACTAAAGCAAAAAAAAAAAACCATTTTTGCTATATAATCGATTATTTAAGAAATTCAAAAATCGATTTTTTATCAGTCCGTTGACATCCCTAGACAGAAGTGTCAGAGTCAGAGACAATCTGTAATTTTTTTATTCACAATATTTCGTCCAAAACATTGTTCATTTTGTTTGTTGCTTGATATACATACATACATAATAATAATTTGCCTTTAATAATAATTAATAATCAAAATCAATGGATGGGCAACACTGCTGGCTGCAGTCGTAAAACGTCAAAATGACGGTATCGAATAGTACAATTTAGATTTTTCAAAGTTCCCATTGTAAATAATATTTAATGATAATAACTAAATTACACATGACAAACACTATTATTTATTGTGACGACCAATAGTTCTCCTAGTTCTAGTCAGAAATGTTACTTAATGACTCGCCATACGACATAGAATTTTTCTACAATTTTTACGTGAAATTACTCGCGGAAGTGTTGTTATATTTCAGGAATTTCGCTTTATATATAAGCTTATGGCTGTTCGGGTACTTCTTGGTGTGTTGTGTGGTGTATCGGCGGTACGCACGGCGGCTGCCGACGCGGACCCGCGGTGCTTTGGGCGCCAAGAGAGTATTGTTGGTCACAGCACACCCGGATGACGAATGCATGTTTTTTGGACCCACGATCTTCAGATTGTGCGAACAGGGTGCTGACGTACATGTACTGTGCTTATCTAATGGTACGTGACATTATTTGATCTTGAAACTATAAAGCTCTTTCATGTTTATGTTGTTTGTAAAGGTCAAATTAATGTTAATCAGGTGATAATGATTATATTTATAGTGAACTGCAAATTTCTAGTAGGTTAATTAGATAGCTCTAGAAAGTCAGCTATGGGTAACTGCAGCTGAAGTCAATGCCATGTTAATATATTTAATATTCACATTAACTAATAAATATACATTTTTAATGTATAGATGGTTATATTGTATCAGTGCCTTATAACTGCAAAGCTAAAGGCATTGAGTTGGAGTTTGTATTAGTCTCCAATAGATGTCACTAATGCTCTTATGAGGCATTAGCAGAAAGGATCCAACCCACATCCACAATACTGTCGAAAATGAGCTCTAAATATCTGAAATTTTAATGCAGATTTTTCAAGAGTGACTTTTTGTGGATTGGATCGTTTCTGCTTAACTACGTCCTATTCAAAGTGATGAAAAATTTTAACTGGTGCAGGCAAGACACTGTAGCTCAGTGGTTAGAAGGATGTCACGGTACGGCAGAGGTTGTGGATTCAAATCCCACCAGTGTCAGTTGTTTTTGAATCTCTTAAATATTCAATAACAATAATGACAAAAATTTCCAGGTAACTATGACAGCAAAGGCCATATAAGACGTAAAGAATTATGGGATGCATGTCTGGAACTTGGTGTTCCGAACGAAAATATATGTATAATAATGGATGACCGGCTACCGGATAACCCAAAGGTACACTGGCCAGTACCAGTGATAGCTAAACTAATACACCATCACTTGGAAGCGATAGATATTGATACACTGGTTACGTTTGACAGAGGAGGTGTGTCCACACATCCTAATCACTCCGCTGTGTTCTATGCGGTTGCTTATATGTTTGTTGAGAAGTTGATGCCGCAAAGTGAGTATAAACCAATAATTTTTATGCTATGTTAATTATTTATTTAAGGCAATACTGTGGTAATCAATGATTTAAAAAAAAATTGAGCCAATATCCTGGATACTTTCTATTTTATCCAAACATATTTACCTAAAACCAATATTGAATGAAATCATATATTGATATTTAGCACTTACATTTACTATTCCTAAATGTTTCTGTTTGTTAAACAAATATAAAATGAAATAATAATTTGTTGTGTTTCCCATTTCCAGGATGTGCAGTATACACATTAGACTCTGTGAATTTGTTCAGAAAGTACATAGGGTTCCTGGACCTGCCACTTAGTTTCATACTGTCATCTAAGAGGTGAGTTTATCTTTATTAATTTAGCATAATTGAACAGATTTTTTTTATGCTAAATGACAGTGCCATAGCGCAATGCCAGCAGTGCCCAGGCACAGGGTGCGAACCCTGAAGGGGCGCAGAAATGATCAGACTAGGACCAAGAAGGGTGCAGTTTTAAAAGCTCGCACCGGGCACACAAAAGGCTAGTTACGGCACTGCTAAATCTATACTAATATTATAAAGCTGAAGAGTTTGTTTGTATGAACGCGCTAATCTCTAGAACCACCAGTCGGATTCGAAAAAATAATTTTGTATTATGATAGCCAGATTCATGAGGAATAATATAGGCTTTTTAACACCACGCTACGACCCTTAGGAGCCGAGAACCGGGGGTGAAACCGCGGGGATCAGCTAGTGGTATAATATGCATTTCAGTGGCGAAGGGTAAATTTTTGTAAAAGGTAAGCCTAAAAGGTAAGCTGGAGCTACAAATGCTTACCTGGCCACGAAAAGCTAATTATAAATATTTGACAATGGTAGGCAATACTGCCTGTGCAATTTTTAAAGGGAAGCCGGTAGGAATCGTATTGTAGGGACCCTTCGCCACTGATGCATTTATGTCTAGAAAATTAATAAAACTATATTTTTATCAGTCAATAATGATAGTGTAAAGCTGGGAACATTTGAGTAATCAAATGAAGTTTCTTATAACGAAATAATCCCACGACTAAAATGTCTCCTGTTTATAACCATGCAGTAAGTGTTAACAAAACAAATAACCTGTTGCTATGAAAATATTAACTTTTTGCGATACGGCGTTATAATTATAAATCATGTCTGTTCCAGATACTTCCTCCGCTGGACCGAGAGCCGGCGCGTAGTCCGCGCGATGAAGCGCCACCGCTCACAAATGGTGTGGTTCCGATATCTGTACGTGGTCTTCTCAAGATACATGGTCATCAACACGCTCAGGAGGATCAGCCTCGCAGACATCGAGCTGGAGTTGGAGGTAGATGATTGAGTACAAAGACTTTGGAACATTTAGCAAAAAATTTGTCCAGTTTAGGTATGTTGTTAGGTGAAAATGAGATTTTTTTTATGCACTGGGCATAGAGAAAAGCTAGATTTTATAACATTTTGATAATGTTTAAAACAAGCCTAGGCTATGATTGTGGTTATGTGTCAAATGTTGTTATTTGAGTTATTTCAGATGGCTTATAGCTTTATAGATAGTTAATGCTAATTTTCAATCGGTAGATAAAAGTTATTCCTAGTTATTCCATACTCATCTAGCTTAAAAAAATGTTTTGACGTGTAAAAGTGTTATTTTTAACCTATTTACAAAATAAATATCATTTATCATTTATCATTATCATTATCATAGGAATAAACTATATCGATTTCATAAAACAAAAGGTTTATTCATAGGAATAATATTTATCTGGCGATTGAAAAATCGTCCCTAAAACATGAATTGAAATTATTCAACACAGTGGTAGCATTGGCTAACAACAAAACTTAACATTAACACATCAGAGTACAGTTTTAAAACAAATAAAATATGCTATTTGTTCGAACAATTTATATGGTTGTAATAAATTTAAAGTTATTTTAAAAAAGATCTTAAGTGAGCTTATAAAATCACTTTTTTCCTAGTGCTTAGAAGCATGCTTTTGCATGCACCTCTAAACAATTCCATTCGTTCTCTCTCTCTTTCTTTTGTAAAAAAATTTTGAGAAAATATAGTCAAAGACAAAATATTTGCCAGTAATAAATATACCCTCAGATCATAGAAACAAGGAGATGTGCCAAGGCGCTATCGAGCTTGATGCTTGAAGAAAACTTCTATAAACTTAGAACATTAAACCGAGGAGCCCTAATTGCGATTCTAACTCAATAACTAATCGATAATCGATATGACAACAGAGTTATCGATATGCTTCGAATATATCGACGTGAAAGCCGGTTGGAGAGCTAAGTTTGCACTCCAGAGACCACGAAAGTGGTTGAGGGGCCTTAGCATTGAATGTAGAGAAACATAAGTTTACATAGTACACCATTACTTAGTATGCTTATGTTATGGTGGTCGGCTCAGATCATAGAAAAACGGAGATGTGCCAAGGCGCTATCGAGCTTGATGCCTGATCTTGAGCAAATTGCTCATATTAAAAATGTACGCGCTGGCGACGAACCGAACACGATCGATGGTATAAATACAGTGTTTTAGTTTTGTGCTAATGTTGAGTGACGATTAACAGTGTTAGATTGAGGGTGTGCGGAATGTTTAATGCGTGGGAGATTTTTTTATTCCCAAGGAGCGCTTAATTATGCGCGTAATTGTTTCGAATAATGTACTAAAAGTGGCATCAGTTGTTCCCGTACTAATTTGCTATGATGGCATATCTCCTAGTTTCTATGATCTGAGAATATACCTTATTTACACAAATGATAATCATATTCTGAAAAAAGTATTTGTATTCCTAATCGTTTAAAATTATTTTAGATTATTTACCTTATAATTAAATGAATGACTTGTAAGTTATTTTTTGTCTTTAAAAGCTGCTTTTGAGTCTGACGTCAAGCAAGCATGCTGACTCTCAACTAACTGAGCATGAAATTGCATCGCCTGTAGCCGATTTTAGATACAAACTAGAATTTAAAAGAATGGGAGATTGTTTTGAACTAAAGATAGAATAGATCAATTACGTTATAGAGCAATCACATAATAAGTCCCTTCGACGCTATGTTGGCTGCCCTAATGTCAATATGTTACAGCGTTTTTAATGGTGTTGGTAGTTTTTAAGGTTCCGTACCAAAATAGTAAAAAAGGAACTCTTATGGTGCGACTTCGTCTGTCTGTCTGTCACACCTGCTTATTTCAGCAACTACTTATGCTATCGACTTGAAATTTGGAACAGTTATAAAGAATGCTTGTTCACTTTATTGCAAGTGAAAAAAGTCCAAAAATATTTTTATTTTCACAGCAAAGGGGGCCAGAGTGGGGTCCGAAATTTTAAAGTGGGGTTACTAGGTCAAGTGACATATCATATGAAAAGGCTTGATCTGCACATTTCAAAATATATTTTTATTTTATTTTATGTCTCACAGTTTTCGACATACGATGAAAAATGTCCGATAAATTACCATTCCCCCCCCCTTATCTCCGAAGTTTGCGGGGCGAAAAATCTGAAATAATTAGAGTTGATAGGAATTGACCCAAATATGGCACCAAAAATAAAACGATGTTCCTAACTAGTACAGTTTTTTCAGAATCATCAAAATTCCTTCACAAACAAACTTAGTTATGCGGTCCGGATTTTTTCACTTTATACGTCCAAAAATGATTCGGAACTCTCGGTGCGCGAGTACGACTCGCACTTGGCCGGTATTTTTTCAGTACCAATTCTCGTTCACCATTTTTTAGTGTCCTAGACATTACACATTACTTCCTACTAATATTATAAGTGCAAAGGAGTTGTTTCAGAAATGTATGGAGCCTGGGAGGGGTCTACGTACGCAATTAACTATTATGGCTATACATGATAGTAACCGGTTCCTAATGCTCTTTTTCTATAATATTACCTCGTTGAATTGTAACCATTCTTTTCTTTGTCAAGGAGAGCAACATAACACAAATATGGTGGATCAACAATCGACAAATGAATTAACTGAAACGTCATTTTGACAACTGTTGTTATGTCAATGTCAATCAAAATGGCAAAATCCACCACTTTTTTTTTTTTTTTTTTTAATTTGTTCCGGACTGACGGAACAGGCTAAGGTCTGAGACCATGCTGCCTAGTCATCAGTTAGCTTTTTTGGGCGTCTGTTTTGAGCCCTTTCTGCAACTCAGCGTAAGTCATTAGCACTTATCCATAGGTACATAATCAAATCCAGATAAATTCATCAGTCAAAATCCACCACGCGTTCGCACAACGACTCAAACGTCACGTCATAAAACAGAACTGTCAAACTCAACTGTCATGGCCGCCCTAAAAATAGGGATATCATAGTAAAAAACTTCATCTCAAATAATTCTCTTACAATGGTACTCTTCTTCAAATGAATTTATTAATATTTTTATGTAAATCCCTTATTTTTTTCCTATTTTTCTATGTGGCGCACGTATACTAGTTCCAGGATTAAACAACTTTGGGTGTGTGTGTGATGTTTGTTACTTCTTCACGCTGAAACCGGAAACGGCTGAACGGATTTAGATGAATATTTGGCAAATACGTAGCCTGAGCCCTGAAAAACAAACATAGGCTACTTTTCATTAATTTTGACGCAGATGAAGTCGCAGGGAACAGCTAGTTAACACATAAAACATAAAGGGCCGTACCACAAAAAAGATAGACACGCGTTAAACGCGAATGCTACCAAAAATAATATGCACTTGTTTTAGCACTAACTTGTCTAAAACAAGTGTGTATTATTTTTGGTAGCATTCGCGTTTAACGCGTGTCTACCTTTTTTGTGGTAAGGGTGAAAACGTTAAGTGCCAACATAGTGTCGAAGGGACTTCTTTACCCCTTTCATGAGTTTTTTTGACGTATAGTTTCGTTAACGTAAGCATATTTTGAATTTAAAATACAGCAGTCCTGGAACATTTTGATAAAATTTTATACAATTTGCACATTTTAAAAAATACAGAGAAATTAAATGAGTATTTAATTTATATAAATATTGTGTAACAAACGTGTATTTTCAATTCAAAATAATATGCTAACGTTAACGATACTACACGTCAATCCGCTCTATAGTTGATCTCTAGTAGCAGAAAAGTAGGTTAGCGTCTGTGGCATCTACTAAAAACAGTTGCAAAATGCTTTTGCTTTTCCAGAATTCTATTTAACAAATTAATTGAATGATGTTCAAATACTTAGACGTAGGGTAATCGTGGATGTGTACTCGAGCGAGGAGGTAGGTAGAGAATGGAACTTTACTCAGACTTAATTGTTTGCAGTAACTTGACAACTGGAGGGATACCACTTTTTAACAAAAAAAAGGTAGTGATGTGAAAAAAAGAATGAACCAAATTGATTGAACTGAATTATGTACTTTTATATATTGTACTTTTCATTGCTTTGTTAAGATTTTAAATGAGATAATGCAAATTTCAGGTAAAATATATGGCACCTTCGGTGCAACAACGTCACAAATACCAAAACTGCAAAATCAAATGTTTATCTTGCTAATATTTAACATGGTTCAAACTCGATTTTGCAGTTGTGGCTATTTGTGACGTTGTTGCACCGGAGATGCGAATTATGCACAAGCATGGCTTTGGCATGTTTAAAATTTACAAAAATATAGATTTGTTAATATTTATTTCATTCAACTATTTTTATCATTCGTTCAGTGCTCCAAGTTACTGCAAACAATTGAAAGTCCAAGTATAGTAGAAGCCGTAGTAGGGTATCTGTCATATCTAATTAGCCCAAATCTGATACAGTACAACATGAGCCAGAGGTTCCTTCCGAGTCATCCATACCTTCTACAGTTAAGGAATTATAGATCTTAGCGTAATGACTTAAGATTTATTTTAACACGCCCGTTCGTAGTCGCAGCCTCGCAGGTCGTGACTGAGATAACCAATGGAACGTCCGATTGGTCTTATGTGTTGTTATTCTTTATACATTTTGTAAAACTATTTACATGTTTATGGAAAGATTTATTTGTTTGTAAAGACAAAATGGGATCTGCTGAGAGAGATGTTATTGTAAAAATGTGAATTCTGTTTAGATTATCGAGGGTAGCCAGGGTGTCAAAGGTTAATTCATTTTAGTTACACATGATATTTTGGTGTTGTTTGTGAGATTCTAAGTATTTTTAAATACAGAAAGATAGTATCAGAGCTGATGAAATTAGCAGAATGTTTTCCAAATGGTTTTAGGTCGGTCAAATCAGATTGATGTTTCCCGGACTATTCGACACCTTTGGGTTCAAAGGGCGTAAAGACCATTTTGGCAAAAATGAAATTTGGGCCTAATGGTATCGATTATATGGCTCTTGAATCTCATTTTGGTCAAAATGGTCTTTACGCCCTTTGAACCCAAAGGTATCGATTATGGTAATATTAATCTACATAATACCCTGGCTACGCCCACAATGTGCGTCTCTGACACGAGTGTTTGTAAATTATTCGCTAGTCTGTTATTTAGTAATAGGATTTTATGTAATAAGATGTAACTGGATGTTGATGCTTCTATGATGATTTTTTTTTTAAATTTTAGTACTAAAAAAGGTGGTTTCTGTTTTATTAAATTGTATTCGCGTCGAAGTTACAGTGTGGCATAAAAACCTGCACCCTAATTGTGTAACTCAATTGCGATCACCATGGCATTGATTTTGACATTCATTACGCCGTATGTTTCATAGTCCGTGCTCCCATAACTAGCTCAACGCCGCAATGAATGTTGTTGAACTGTCAAAATGAAAGCCATGGCGATAGAAATTGAGTTACGCAATTAGGCTGCTGGTTATTCTCTATTGTGTAATGTCAACTGTCTATTGGGCCGAAAGTGTATGCGCGATCTGTGCTCATGACTCATACCAGTACCTATAACCCTTTTATAAAGTTAAACGCACTGAGCTCACGCATTTGTGTCCCTACCTATGCCCTAGAGTGGCTAGCGTGAATATATGTATCAAAAGTATTGTCTATCCTGTGATATTCAGTTCTTTCCATTTAAATTGGCATTATTTATGTTGGTATGAGTTTCATATTGATATTTTATATTGAGTTCCAAATCAATAAACGAACAATGATCATAAGTTATGTTTGAAGTTTTATTTATCAAAACTCCAGTCTGGAAAGAAAACTTACATGTAGCGGTGTCCTTTTCTATTACATGTGTGCAAGAGGGACGCTACTACGAAGCGTTCCTTTTCTAGGACCATTTTTTTCGTACATCTATTGGTAAAGTATTAAAAAAAACTCTTCAGATATAAAGTTTCGTTCTTGTAACTTTTTGAAACATAGTAGGCACTCCAGTTATAAATGTAATATGTATTTATGTAGCCTTCTTGGAAGGTTAGACGAATGAAGATAAACAAAGCAGTATTGCTAAGAATAGATTATTTTATATGCGCTGCCTCTGGATTTGACATTGGAGTGAAAAGGACGAACTTTTATTTTAGATTTAACATAAATAAAATCAAGTAGAATTTCAGACCAGCGGCGTAGGACTTCATTCGTATGTGAACTGAATGTATTATGGTCCATTTCAATAGAACTTTTAAACTATGTAAACAAACTTTCTATACAAATTCATCAAATTTTGAGTTAGCCATACTAACATTGTTTACAAAGTTAACAAATTCACTTGAAATGGTATAGTATCGTATGTACATAATATTATGCATTTTATAACAGAAACAAATCACAACAGATTAAATTATTTTATTTGTGTTGGCCTCAAAATATTCATAGTACATTTTACAACAAATGTTATTTCGTTACATTATATTTATCAATGCAAGAACTTTGAAACTTTTTATTAGCTAAACATTTAAAAATTGACAATTTTAGCAACTATAGATAACTATGCATCGATGAAATTTTTCATTAACTACTTAGGAAGTGTTAAAAGCTTAAAGAATTTACAAAACATGCACCCAAGGACCTGTTTGAGGTGAGAAAATAAAATAAAATAATTTGTGTACTTAACTTTATTTGGTAACTGCAACAAATAAGCTTTAACATCAAAGCAAGCTTCTATATATTACAGGAGCTCCGACACTACGACGCGACGTTGTGGACATCACCAGTTATTTATAATGGAAGTTACGAATCAGAACAGTTAAGTACTAGGTGTTGAACAGAAGCACTAGGCGATGCTAAAAGCGGGTTGGCAACAATTTCACTATCTCTACAAAAAAAACACTACTCGCAAATATATTATCACGCTGTATTTGATGTAAAACTTATTACAACATAAGTAAAAAAACTTAAAAAGAAAGTGCATTAAGCAGAAGCGCCCCGTTCACATCACCCGCCGAGTTCCGGAATTTGTAATGACAGCCGGCGAGGGGTCTGAACGAGCTCTGGAGACAACACATGAATTACTGGTTAAAACAGGAACATGATCACATATAATTTATTGTACTGATTCAATTCTACATCCACTAATGCCATACTGCGTGAACACAAGAGCGAACAAAGATTAAGTAGCAAACGAAGCAACGTCACCATCAGTACAAGTTGGAATGTCACACATTATTAAAAATACTGATTTGTTAAACAAAAAAACTTATCATACAAAATATATTTGAAAATCACTAGCCAAGGATGTTGCAACCTGAACCCGTTCCCAATAAATAAGTTAACGAGGTTACCACAATAAAAAATATTCCCATAGACACCGCACCTTAAATAACATTCACCTTGCAACACCCTCACATAACCCAAACCAGAGGGTTGCCATTGTTAAAAATATATTGCACCGATAATTTCATAATGTGCCAGAACTAACATACGGTACATACTATTGCGCAGAATTAATTAATTTATAATATAAATACACAACAGACGAGCTTGTCGCTCAAACCTAACAGAACAATATAACTCTGGCCGCTGATACACCGGTCTCGTTGCAATGTAGTTGTCAATTTGAATTACATTTATATATTTTTTAATTAATTAATTAGGTAACGACAACACTACCTGTTAACCACTGACTACATCGACTTATTAGTTATTAAATATTATCTATACCATATTAAATATTTTTTTTCTAATGGTAATAATCTATGCCCTCGCTTACTGAGATCACAGAATCAATGGGTGTTGGGTTATACTTCTCGAATGTCATACATATTGATTTATTAAGCACAACAATACAGAAGGAGTGAAAGTAATTATAAAATTAATATTTCCGCATTGTTACAACTGCCAGCAGTTGTTTGGTGTAGTGTTACCATGAAAAAAAATATCTTGAAAGGTAGGTAGTGTGTTGTGGAGGTCTGATGGCTGAGCCCTGGCAATAGACCAGAGACAAAATAAAGACCACACCTATATCTTCACTTGTCGAGTCATGAACAACATTAGTCGTTAAACTTATTATGTTTCTTACAACTCATACAAATATTTAAAAAACCGGACAAGTGCGAGTATGCCTCGCGCCCTAAGGGTTCCGACATATGATCATAGATGGCGCTACTGCATACTTCCAATGGCGCCATCTATGAGCAGATGGCTCCACTTATGGTCCGGTGACTGACGGCGGACAACAAAGTGATCCTATAAGGGTTCCGTTTTTCCTTTTGAGGTACGGAACCCTAAAAATGAAATGCAAAATATGTAACTTCTTATAAAACAATGAATCTCTTCACAATGCCATTTATCCACAAACTTTAATACTTGACAGTCATTACGACACTTGGGGACATGCGAGGTTGAGCATTGGATTGCACACGTGTTTTGTGATAAGCCTATTTCGTACCGACACGCCACGTAATATTGCCGCGAGAACTGTCAATTTATTTGCGAACTTTCGAGGGAGAATGTCACGGTGAGATTCTCCCTCAAATGGTCGCAAAAAAAATGGCAGTTCACGCGGCGTGGCGTTACGGAATTAATAGAAAGATCTAGCTTTTTCATGGCAACACTAGATGTAATCTCAGATATGTGTGGCTCGGGCAGTGAGCGTAGGTCGCCGAGCGCGGATTATTGCTTAGAATGAGGAACCACTACTATAACGGCATCGCTCTGAATCCTATGAGACCACGCAATCAATTCATAAACCTCGAACTGATCTACATTACACTATAATGGACAAAACATTATTGTTTTCAACGCGTGAAAGAACCCCTTTAGTCAAACGCCTAACATTTATATAATAAGTCTAATACCGAAATGAATTTTTAATTCAAGTATGTAGCTTTTTCAAGCATTTGGTTATGAAGGAACGCTTGTGGGGCCGCGCCCGACGCACGCTCGCTCGCTCGCACGCTCGCGCGCCCGCTCGCTCGCCCGCGCGCTCGCTCGCTCGCTCGCTTACTCGTTCTCAGCGCGCATGCCGCGCACCTCCCCCTGGCGCCGCAGCTTCTCCAGCTCCTCCTTGGTGCGGTCCTCGATGGCGCGGATGTCCGCCATAGTCATGCCGAACCAGTCGTCGATTGAGCAGAACACTTGTCTGGAATATACAAAATAATTATTATTTTTACAAGATTTTATTTAATTTTAATGTAGTTAACTTATGTCCTGTTTACTTACAGTATTACTAGCAAGTGAACGAAGTAAAGGATTCTAATTAAAACTGCTAACAACTATTACTGGTTATATTTAAATTAAATGCGTAATGAGTAACTAACAATTTTTGCAGACGAAAGTGGACTGAATGAATATAAAACAAAAATTAATAATGTCGGGTATAAGAATAATATTGTCCGACAGTTCGCGCTTGACACCTTGTTCCGTGCTGCGTTCTAGTGGGCGACTTGACTTGCCTACTCGCTATATTAATTTGCTCTGTTAGTGGGGGGCCAAATCTTGCAACAGAATTTTAGACCGCTTCCCCACAACCGATTGAGCTGAAATTTGGAACACATAATTATGTAACCTCTGTGATAATGTAATAACATGGCACCATGGAGGTGGTCTCATGATGAGGCCGGGAGGTGGCCATGAGAACTCCTCAACTTCTCAACATAACTCCGTCATGTTTGGGCTCATTGGATTTGTCTTGACAAGTACTGTAGACTTACGGTCGGTTGCAGAAACATAATTAAATTTTAATGGAGGCATTAACCATACAATTTCTATCGTTAAAGTCTCCTTTAAAACTTAATAACCTTTTCTGCAACTCAGCGTTAGACGATGTTCAGCGTCTCATGATGGAGCTGAGAAGTGTTCATTATAAAATATTTTTTTGAAAAAATGTTTTTTAAATTTAAAGTTTTCTTATCAGATAATCATTTAAAACTCATCTGCTTAGTTTAATTGACTTCTATTTAAGAGGGCTCCCGTATTTCACCTCTCTCGCTCGCACTCAACTATATTTTTATAAATAGTAAATGAAAAAAAAATAAAAAAAATTACTAACCTATGGAAAATGGTGAACAACCGCCGTTCCGATTTCTGGATCACATTTTCTACTTTACTCTGAAAATAAAAACATTTCAAATTAGCGAAAGAGCTAGTTTAGACAAAAAAACTAAAAAATCAAAAGTTTTTAAAATGTTATTTAAATCTGGGAGTAGTAAATCTGTTGATAAATCTTGGCATGGGTTCCGTAGAAAATTTTAGTTTGTTTTTCATGACTCAGGAGTTTGAACCCTGAAATCGCGAAAAAAAATCAGCTGTTCCATACATTTATGTTCACAATCATAACTAAACAAAATGTGTAGAGTAGCTGATATTTGTTTCGCGATTTCATGTTCGGTGTCATAGTAAAAGTTGTTCATAATGACCCCTTTTCGTATTTAAAAATAACCTGTCCAACTCGTCGGAAATATCTGCGAACCTCGCTGGAATGCGCTTCCCCGCACCTCTGCCCGTTTTCTTATTTATTTATTTTATTTATTAGTTTTTATTTTATTATCGTTTATTCATTATAGTTACTCATTTCAAAGTCAAAGTCAAAGCATTTATTTCAATTAGACCAATTACAGGTACTTTTGAATTGTCAAGGAGTCTGTCAGTTAGTAATAATGATGAAGCTAGATTTATTACATTTTTAAATATTTCATAAAAAGATTATAAAAACAAAACATTTAAAAATATAAAAATAGTGCTCCACCGGCATCGGGAACAGGGTCCAAGCCACCGGCGGCCAGCGCCCCGGAGAGCAACCTCCCAACAATGCGAGCCGTGGCCAGCCGGGCTAACATGCGCGCCGCGACTAATTTTGTCGACTGTTTTGTCTCGCTCTTACTCGTGCGAATACGAGACAAATGCACGATAAAAGCGTCGACAAAATTTTGTCGCGGCGCGCATGTTAGGCGTTCAGGAGTACAACCCTCTGAATCAAGCCCTTGACCCAGCTGCCTAACGAGAGCCTCCTTAGGTGTAGGTTGAGGCTCTTGGCTATTAAACCATTGGCCGTGACGACTATCGGCACAATGATTGCCGAGTCCACATCCCACATGCTGACAACCTCGTGCGCTAAGTCAATATATTTAAGCTCTTTATCTTTCTCAGCTTTCACGAGATTTATTTATTTATTTTATTTATTATTCTCGCTTTCGTAATCGCATTATTGTTTATGTTGCTCTGTTTGTGTCATCAAGCCAGGTCCGCAGATATTTGAAACGACTTGTACATTTGTTTTTAATTTTTTCTGAATAAAACATTTTTCTTTCTTTTTAATGTAGCAAGATGGCACTGACCTGTAGTCCGAACCACTTGAACTCAGCCGTGACGAGCTTGTAGCAGGTCATGACGGGCTTGACGTCGTTCTTCCAGTTGGCGCTGGCCAGCGGGCCGCGGCCCGTCTTGACCGACTTGAACTTGGTGGGGTCGGTCTCCGGCTTGTAGTCCGCGGACGGGAGGGGGTCGTGCGCGATGTCTATGTGGACCACCTCGCGGTTCTTTAGCTTTTCCGGGGAGAGCTCGTGTACCTGGGATGGAAGGGTCAATTAATACATGTTGTAAGTAGAGGTCCGAGTGTAGTATTGATATTTCATTTACGTTACTTAATAATAATAATCATTTATTTGCCTAAAACATGGTGTAATGGTGTTATACAGGCTGTTGATTTAATCACCTGCAACTTTTGAGCGGGTGATTCTACCCATTATACTGAACAACTTTCCCTATGAGACCCATATCCGATTCGTGAAAAAAAAGTAACAACTTTCATACATTCTGGCTACTTTTTTATTATTTTGCTGAACATTTGGTTGATTTTTTTTACGAATCGGATATGTCTCATAAGGAAAGTTGCTCAGTATGACGGGTAGAATCACCCCCTTAAAAGTTGCAGGTGACTCAATCAACAGTCTGCATGTACGACGCACAATGCGCAGTGCTGGTGGCCCGCTAGTTGCCAACATAACTTTTTTGTGAAATCGGTGTGAATGGTGAAATTCGGCATGTCAGTTTCGCCTTGCGTTGCCACTGCTCAATGTGTGAAGGGCCTAACACATAGGTTCCCAACCTTTTATGGACTACCGCCCCTTTTACAAGAAAAAAAAAATCCAACTCCCTTCTTACATAATACTAAATTATACCAATTTTATATGTCTATCTATTTTCTATAAATCACAAATTAAAAAAATATTTTCTCTTTCTCTGTGTAATCATGCTACTCGTGGTCGTGAGGGACGTGATTATTATTTAAAATTACAAAAAAGTGTTATTAACAAAATTATAACTTAACCAACAAATGCAAGACAATACACAAAGCTGGTGCACCCCGCACTGGGCCACTGCACAAAGGCAAAGACAAGACTATTAAAATTAGTAAAAAAATATAGGAAAAACAAAATTCAACATAAATATTTGAGATGGTTGAGGCTGGTAAACAATTTGTTAATGTTGGGTTTCAATTTAGTTAAGGCACGCCGTGAGTGCCACCTTGACTGTCATAACGCCCCCCATTTGCCTTTGGACCTGCCTTTGAAAATTGAGCTGTTTGTATTAAAAAATCTCATAAGGAAAAATATGTACCTACTGGACTTTGTAACTGCGCGATCTGTGTAAACATGTTTCGTTAACTTTAACTGTTCGCACTATACCTATGTACCTACACCTTAAATTATAATATTGAAGGATCTGTTCCCACAGACAAACTGTGAAAACAGTTTTGTGGGGCTTTGTTTAGTTATATGAATATTGTGAAACGTTGATAAATAAAGATACATACATACATACATACCTGTCCAACCTCCAATATTGTTACCACCAGAAAACATACATAAATATGACCTTAATATTAATTAATTTTGGTGCGTCAACCTCGGTTGTGTACGTCACAGATCGTAATGACCGTCCGTAATCTCATTATTTGTTATTATACCAGGCGGTCGCGTGTGCTGAATATAATTACAGTAATTTTACGTGACATCCCAAGTGGTTTGCTGGCTCAAGTGTTTTTCTATGTTCTTAATAATCAGATCTAGCTCTTTATATTCTTTATTAAATACACTTTTATGGAAATTTTATGAACAAAAACGAGCTTAACTCAAAATTGAGTTTTCTTGCAACCAACATTAGGGCGATAGAGAGATCCGAGAAAAGAGATAAATGCACAATAGGCTATACTTACATAATATTCTAATTTAAAAAACGTAACCATTCATTGGCAGCGGTTTCACCCCCGTTGCTCGGCTCCTAAGGGTCGTAGCGTGATGTTAAATAGCCTATACTATTCTTCATAAATCTGGCTATCATATACAAAAAGCATTTTTCGAATCCCACTGGTAGTTCCACAGATTAGAGCGTTCAAACAAACAAACAAACTCTTCAGCTTTATAATATTACCTATAGATTTAGTCCCAGAACATCAAGACTAGTTTTTGGACTGTTCTATTCGATCTTATGTCTATTTTATTTTACTGTTTTATTGGTTACCTAAAGGTCCACTAATAACATATTAACATGGGATTTATCAGCAGAAACTTACTATCTATGGTTAATATAGTAGGTATGGCAACACTGAATTTTACAGAGAAATGTCGAAACCAAGTCAAAGGTCAAGGTCTTTTAAAGCCATTCGTCATGGTACAGAAGTAAACTGCGAGAACAATGTAGGGCAACATTTGGATTGGCCTCGTGAGAAACGAGCCTTAAGAAATTTTAATTGAACTCATCATCATCTGCCTAGCCTTTTCCCAAATTATATTGGGGTCGGCATCCAGACTAACTAGTTTTGGCTGAATATCAATATTTTACGTGGAGCGACTGCCATCTGACCTCCACAACCCAATTAATAAGACAGTAATACCGGTATTCGAATGTTAGACCAGCTGTCAGACTTTAGGGCTTCTGACTACCCGTAACGATTGTCAAAGATATTCCTATGACAACCGGGACCGACTGCTTAACGTGCTCTCCGAGGCACGGAGGGGTCTCGAAGTGTAAAGAACGGTCACCCATCCAAGGACTGACCGCGGCAAGCGCAGCTTAACCTCGCAGATCGATCGATCAGCGCGGCCGTCATTTAACCACGAGCCCCTCTTTTTTTTATTTGAACTTTCAATTGAACTATACTTTATAAATGTATATTTTTGCGAATTTTAAACATGTTAAAGCCATGTTATGCTTATGCTTGAACTATACTTACTTAAAACGAATAGATACCCTAATACTAAAAGCTAGTTTCACAGTTCACTTGACAATGTCCGGATAAGCACTATCTACCGGATGAGTTAAAAAGACTTTTATAAAGAAATTATAACCTCCGGTGTTCTAAATAATTCAAGATCCTAATTGTTTTCTTTTATACAGGGTTATAGGTAAAACACTAACAACCTCTCAGGACTATATTACTAACATCATAAACAACAGCTTTTGTTCTATGACTTTTTACAAAACAAGCAAAAAAGAAAATATTTTTAATTTTGTATGAAAATAAAAACTGATGAATTATTAAAAGTCCTAGAACAAAACTTGTTGTTTGTGATGTTAGTGATATAGTCCTGAGAGGATGTTAGTGTTTTTCCAATAACCATGTATAACCGACGCAAAATTTTAACGCTGAGGTGTTCAGAATGAGGTACTGAATCCATGGTTTTAGTGTTAGATACGCTGTCACCTCAGATCATAGAAACAAGGAGATATGCCATCATAGCAAATTAGTAGGTACGGGAACAACTGTCACCACTTTTAGTACATTTTTCAACACAATTACAAGCGCCCCTCGTGAATATAAAGATCTCCCACGCATTAAACATTCCACACACCCTCAATCTAACACTGTTAATCGTCACTCAACACTAGCACTAAACTAAAACACTGTATTTATATCATCGATCGTGTTCGGTTCGTCGCCAGCGTGTACATTTTATATACGGTCAATGTGACCGTATCAAAGCGTCAATTTTAGTAGCGCCTTGGCACATCTCCCTTGTTTCTATGATCTGAGGCTGTTACCTACACCCAATACACTTCTGCTTGACTCTTAGAGGAATGTAGTCGTGATGATATGTTCTACTAATATTATAAACGTGAAAGTTTGTGAGGATGTATAGATGTATGTATGGATGTTTGTTACTCTTTCACGCAAAAACTACTGAACGGATTTTGATAAAACTTTACAGTAATATAGTTTATACATCAGAATAACACATAGGCTACTTTCTATCCCAAAAACGCGGGCGAAGCCGCGGGCGGAAGCTTGTAAGTAAATAAATACCGCTCGGTGACAATGGTGAGACCGCAGTTACAACTGTAACAGATACGTAGGTACTTCAGTAATTACTGCACTTTGACCGGATCGCGGCAACGTGCTACTGTTTATAACAGAAATATTATATTGCTTCTTTGATTTTTAAAATAAAATCAGCTGTTCCATACATTTTGTTGATATAAGTTAACATAAATGTACGCAACAGATGATTTTTTTTCGCGATTTCAGGTTTGGTCCCATAGTAAAAGTTGTTCATAATGATGAGTACAATGACCCCTTTTCGTATGAAGACTGACTCAAATTACCAGTATGTTTGCCCATCATGCTTTCATGGAACCATGCATCAAGAATCAGTAGGTACCTATTTTGTTTATTAACAAATACATCGAAAATGATTTATTATTTAAACAATTTTCATTTAATTGTATTGTTTCTTTTCAAGATTTTTTTGTCTTATTGTTACCTCGGCATAATAGCCTTTTTAATCATGCCTGACTTTAAAATGTACGCACAAAGGATACTGCTTGTTTTGTTCAACGATAATTAGTAACTGTTTTTTTAAGAATATACAAAATTCTGCGATTTTTCACACATCGCTCACGTGGCGTGTTTTCCAACTGCCACACGGACGGAGCCCTTCGGCTCCGTCCGTGTGGCAGTTGGAAAACAGTTGGCAGTGTGGCAGTTGGTACAGATAGTCATGTATGTATATTATACAGCATGTAACAAAAACCCTGTTCGATCCCAAAGGGGGCCATCATACTCATCATTATGAACAATATTTCGTATGACACAACCCCGAAATCGCCAAATGAAAATCTGCTGTTCCATTCATTTTTAACCGACTTCTTAACCGACTTCAAAAAAGGAGGTTCTGTATTCGTCCCGTATGTATGTATGTAAGTATGTAAGTATGTATGTATGTTTGTATGTGCGCGATTTTCTCAAAAACTACTGATTCGATTTTGATGAGGTTTTCACTAACGTAATCTACATACTTTAAGGAAGGTTTTAGTATATAATACATTATGTAATCATTCCTATGTACAAAGTTATATGCATTTATGTACACACTCCGTAGAAGATTTACTGTTGAACGAATTCGTGAAAGTATAGATTACTTTCACGAATTCGTTTAACAGTAAATCTCTAACACGGGATAAAGAACTAAAAAGGGAAAAATAAAAAACTTTTTTAACAAAAAATAACCGACTTCAAAAATCCACTACAAAGAAAATAATAATTTTGGTTTCGGAAGTCGGTGGCAAAAAAAAGCAAACAAAAACCAAAGCCACCGACTTCCAAAATTATTATTTTCTTTGTAGTGGATTTTTGAAGTCGGTTATTTTTTGTTAAAAAAGTTTTTTATCTTTCCCTTTTTAGTTCTTTTATCATTTAATTTTGTCTCACAGTTTTCGACATAATGATGAAAAATGTCTGAAAAAATACCATTTCAAAATCTGAAATAATTAGAGCTGATAGGCACTAACCCAAATATTGCACCAAAAATAAAACGATGTTCCTAACTAGTACAGTTTTTTCAAAATCATCAAAATTTCTTCACAAACAAACTTAGTTATGCGGTCCGGTTTATTTTCACTTTATACGTCCAAAAATGATACGGAACCCTCGGTGCGCCAGTACGACTCGCACTTGTCCGGTTTCTTTTTAAAACAGCGACGTTATAACATATTTTAAATTCAGACATTAAATACTGTTTATGAGTTCATAGCCATTAATAATTCTGTTTGTCAATGTCACAGAAACCAGTATGAGCGAACTTTGTACCTCTCGACTTAACGACGTCGAAACACTTGCAAGTAATAACTTATACTTGAACGTCAGTGCTTGCTGTTTACCTAAAACCTATATTTGCTGTAGACAAGTGAACACCTGATTCAAGTACAATCAACAAAATAGTTAAATATCTAGGCAACAAAAATAATTTATACGGCTACGTTAGAGGGCCATAACGTGTGCGGAGGAACTCCTAACTCCTAAAAAATATGACTTGGATTGGAGATTTTTTAGCGAATTGCAAAATCTCAAAACTAATTTTAGCGCTCAGAATAAGGTACTGAACCCATGGTTTCAGTTTTCGTTACGCTATCACTTACACCCCGTATTTTGGTTAATTCGAGCTTATGATGTGTTCAGCCCCCGTATTCACAACGCTTCGATTTCTTTCCGATTCGACAAGTCGTATACCCTATTTTTATTCATTTTAATAAGAAGGTAAACAAATCCAATTTCGATGATTATAATGATCACACAAACACTCACTAAATGGAATTCGTAACACATTAATTCGTATTTTGAAGGTTTCAGCTTGATACTTCACCACTTTTTCCAACAACATTCGTTTGATTAGCATTAAATAATTGTATTTGAAAAATATAAGAAATATCCTAGACTTTCTTAGACGAAAAGTGAGGTGAACTGCTTGATCAATCATTCAGAATACGAGTCATTGGGTTAGTGTAATGTATGGTACTCACATTGTGCTGGTCGCCAGCGTCTGGTAAGTGCAGTGACTCTATGCAGATCACAAAGTTCTCCTTCATGTAGCCGGGATTCTGTAATTAATGCATAATCATTATCAATACATATGAAAACAAAAATCATGATCCTTGGAGCTTAGAAAGCTGAAATGCTGCCTAAAAATTCCCACAGGATTCTAAAGTCCACGCGGACGGAGTCGCAAACAAACGCTAGTATATTGATATATAGGGTGCTTAAAATAACCTTTTTTCGAGAAGTCACAAGAATGGCCTAGGATCGAGACATTTTGCGTCAAACCATAACAAGAAATATAAAGACTTGATGGTCATGAAGATAGTCTACATTTTATAATGGCAAGCGCACTTGCCGCATGCAAGCAGTCGGCGAGTGCTTGGCTAATATATCTTGCCATTATAAAATGTATTCTACAAAACACGACTTAAAGCCCTAATTTAAATGACAAGTGCCGTTATAATGTACGATGACCACAGGCGCAGGAAACACACTACATATTTCCTTTAAATTCGTCGAAATCGGATAAAACGCTGTCATTGATACCCACAATCTAATCTGAAGATACAAATGAAAATGAATATAAATTGACACTAACTGTTTCCAACAATAAAACAATGATCCGCGCCTTCCGTAAGTAACTGTGTTTAGATATTGTAGTCTCTGTCTATAGATTTAAGGTTCATTTTAGGATGGCAGTGTATTTTGATTAAAGGACTATTAGTAGATAAGATAGTGTTATCGTTTCTTAAGTGTAATATTTGTGTTAACAGCAGTATATTTAAAGTAGGTTTATGGAAGGTGGAAGTTAGCTGGCAGAATGGATTTTATCATTTATTTTACAGGGATAATTGTTTTTTTTCTGGAAAAATTGAGTTGTTTCTGATTTGGTGTGCTGAGGCTGACAAGACACAATATTATGAGTCATTTTCAAGTTTTGTGGGTGTTACCAAACTGTTATTTGTCCGTCATAAAACTGTTGTAACAAAATGGTTGTAAATTAGACCAATTATATTATATTTATATACTTAAATTGAATATTGCATTGTATTCTTTGGTAGGTAACGAACAACTTGTAAACCTAAGAATTTTTACAACAGTTTTATTACCTACAATTACCTGCAAAAATAGTTGAATCGTGTTTTGGGCTCAATATTGCTCTTCGATATCTAATCAGTTTTTTTTTTAAAAGAGGTAAACCTTTGGGATTTCGCTAAAAACTAAAAAAATATTTGGCTTCTGCCAGCCTCTTAGGCCAGGGCCGCACTGGTACGGCGAAAGAGACGCCACAGCGGGCGATTCTGTGAAAAAATAAATTTTGTTTATCGTTTCTGCAGTCCACCTGTTTATTATGAGTTTGTTTTCACGAAATCGCCGGCCGTCGCGTCGCTATCGCCGTACCAGTGCGGCCCCGGCCTTAGCGAGGCCGCATTCGTCAGGCAATCCGGTCCGGTTCCCTGATCTGGGCCCCAATTCTGCTATGGCAATTGTGTAAGAATAGTGTCATAATGACACCATAACGGTCAAAACCTAAGCGGTCATTGGCTTAGACTTAGAGGAAGACTATCTCTTTCGTCACTGGTCAAAACGATGTCATTGAGAGAGCATTCTGACACGATTATGACAGTAAAATTGCATTAGCAGCAGCGTTCCCAGACGTCCCGATTTTAGCGGGACGTCCCAATTATTAGCCCCAAAATTAAATGTCCCGCGCGGGACAGGCTCAGTCCCGATTTTTGGGGCAAAAAAATATGGCAACGCTGATTAGCAGACTTGGGGCCCTGGTTGCCGTACAGCCGTACTACAGTGGGCCTAGCACGAACGATTTTGACGTTGCGTATCGTAAACGTACGCATATTTTTAATTGAAAATACACGTTTGCTACACAATATTTATATAAATTAATTACTTTATTTAGATCTCTATATTTATTGAAATGCGCAAATTGTATAAAATTTTAACTAAATGTCCTATGACTGTTGTATTTTAGATTCGAAATTCGCTTACGTTTACGATACGATACGTCAAAATTATTCGTGCTAGGCCCACAGAGCCGTGCACCGCTCACGCACTGTTTATCTCACTTTTGCACTCACGGCAACCGGGCCCGGGAACCGGACCAGCCGACCGGTTTCCCTGACGTGTGCGTCCTCGCTCAAAGGGGTAATATCTCACCGTGAGCACAGTTCGGCAGTATGGGTACGCGTTCCACGCCTCCTCGTGAACCTCCAGGGAGCCCTTCGGCGCCAGCAGCCTGATGAAGGCGGGCACCTTCGACGCCAGGTGGTAGATCTTGTACGTGTACTGGCCCGATGAGAACTTGCCACCTGCACGACAACTTGGCATTACAAAGAAAGAAAGAAAATGATTATTTGGAGCATTTTCAAACATGTATAGAAAGAAACAAATTGCTCTTATTTCCTTTACCTACCTATTCCTAAATACATTGTAAAAAAAATAATTAAAAGTTTTTCACAAAAATATTTGTACGCTCGTAAGAGTAAAACATAGTGGACTGTCATAATTATTGTAACACCGTTATATTTACCTGTGTTTGTGTCAAATAAATGATTTTGATTTTACAAAATTAGTATACATAGCAAATCGGTTACACAGTGGGCCGATCACGAGTTATTTTTGACGTATGGTGTGTATGGTATAAGCTAACCCATGTTTTTAATTGTTTCTTGAAATCGTCTTTGATTTGACGCACTCTTGCACCGAGGTCGAAGTCAAGGACATTTTCCAAAAACAAGGATACCTAAATGGGTAATGTAAACAAAATACTATACTATGACCCATAATTTTTTGCAGTACCTAATTGGACAGTTCAAAGCAAAATAATGATACCATATTTTCACTAATAGTGTTGTGGCACTGAACGAATTTGCGAAAAGAACGAATGATAAAAATTGTTGAATTTAAATAAATCTAACAAATCAATGAAAAAATAATTACTGAAGTAACGTACCTTATTTCAGTTCAATCAATTTTGTTCATTCTTTTTAGGGTTCCGTACCAAAATGGTAAAAAAGGAACCCTTATGGTGGGACTTCGTCTGTCTGTCTGTCACACCTGCTTATTTCAGCAACTACTAAAGCTATCGACTTGAAATTTGGAACAGTTACAAAAAATGCTTGCCCAACTTTATTGCAAATGAAAAAAGTCAAAAAATATTTTTATTTTCATTGCAAAAGGGGCCGGAGTGGGGGTCCGAAATTTTTAAGTGGGGTCACTAGGTCAAGTGACATATCATATGAAAGGGCTTGATTTGCACATTTCAAAATATATATTCATTTTATTTTATGTCTCACAGTTTTTGACATATGATGAAAAATGTCTGAAAAAATACCATTCCCCCCCCCCCCCTTATCTCCGAAGTTTGCGGAGTGAAAAATCTGAAATAATTAGAGTTGATAGGAATTCACCCAAATATGGCACCAAAAATAAAACGATGTTCCTAACTATTACAGTTTTTTTAAAATCATCAAAATTCCTTGACAAACAAACTGAGTTATGCGGACCGGTTTTTTTCACTTTATACGTCCAAAACTGATACGGAACCCTCGGTGCGCGACTACGACTCGCACTTGGCCGGTTTTTTTTCACATCACCAGCTTTTTTTGTTAAAAAGTTGTAGGTATCTCTCCAGTTGTCAAGTTACTTCAAACAATTATGGGTAAAAGTAAAAAATATTTAATAATTACACTAAAGTTTTTAATAACATTCTTGCCCTTAAACAAATGTATGAAGGTCGGTGCCACATGACATTTTCTTCAATACAATCATGTCTAAAATCCGCCATCACATATTAAATATTATATCAGTATTAACATACATTTTCTGGCCATTATCAGCTTTCAAATAATCCATTCGTTTCCTCGGTCTTCCTCTATTTATACAGGGTGGCCGGTTAAACAGTGGAAATATTTTAAGGGGTCATTGTACTTATCATTGTGAACAACTTTTACTATGGGACCAACCCTGAAATCGCGAAAAAAAAATCAGCTGTTCCATACATTTTGTTGAGTTATGTGAACATAAATGTATGGAACAGCTGATTTTTTTTTTCGCGATTTCAGTATTGGTCCCATAGTAAAAGTTGTTCATAATGATGAGTACAATGACCCCTTAAAATATTTCCACTGTTTAACCTGCCACCCTGTATAAAGCCATTCACATTCAAAACTTTTCTCGCGACATTTTCCTCATACTTCTACATAATTAAATAATGATTTATCCGTATAATTTTACAATGGTAATGCCATCATTGTGGGTTGGCAGAAACCGGGGACATAAACACGTAGTACAACAGTCGGAATTTAGCTAAAGTCAAAGTCAAAGTCAAAAAACTAAAAATCGTATTTTATGAGAGCACGTGCTGTACCTACACATGCCAGTAGGTGGCATTTGCTCCAAATTAGCACGCCTCCGTGCTTTTAATGGGCATGAAGTAAAAGAGGCTACATGGCTACTTACTTAATATTCAAAAATATGGAATCTGTAATTGGATACTTATGTATCCAAAAAAATTAGATATAACAAAAAAAACCGGGCAAGTGCGAGTTGTACTCGCGCACCGAGGGTTCCGTATCAGTTTTGGACGTATAAAGTAAAAAAAAAACCCGACCGCAAAATTAAGTTTGTTTGTGAAAGAATTTTGATGATTTTGAAAACTGTACTAGTTAGGAACATCGTTTTATTTTTGGTGCAATATTTGGGTCAATTCCTATCAACTCTAATTATTTCAGATTTTTCACTCCGCAAACTTCGGAGATAAGGGGGGGGAATGGTATTTTTTCAGACATTTTTCATCATATGTCGAAAACTGTGGGACATAAAATAAAATGAAAATATATTTTGAAATGTGCAGATCAAGCCCTTTCATATGATATGTCACTTGACCCAGTAAACCCACTTTGAAATTTTGGACCCCCACTCCGGCCCCTTTTGCAATGAAAATAAAAATATTTTTTTATTGTTTCATTTGCAATAAAGTTGGAAAAGCATTATTTATAACTGTTCCAAATTTCAAGTCGATAGCATTAGTAGTTGCTGAAATAAGCAGGTGTGACAGACAGACAGACAGACAGACGAAGTCGCACCATAAGGGTTCCTTTTTTACCATTTTGGTACGGAACCCTAAAAACTGTTATAATAAAACATTTTGTTTTTGTTAATACCGCGCGAGTACTATCAACAAATATCTTTTAAAATAATGTAAGCTTATAGACGAAAGCGTACGTTTGGGATTGATAGACAAATAAATCTAGTATATTAAAATACAAAGTAATTTATTCAAGAATCAACATTTTGACATAAAACATTTACCGTTTATTTGTCAACTATTACAATTACAATTAAACAAAGACATTAAAAAATGGGTACTAATTTTACTTTGACACGGAACAGAAAAGGGAAGTTTGTAAGTACATAACATTATAATTAATTTTTTAACCATTCTTCACAATCACAGATAAGTTCCAAACATAGACGCGATCCAAATAGGACGTATTTCCAACTGGCAGGTGACATTTATTTACAGATCATTGATCAGGGACTAAATTGAAACACCCTAAAGGTTGGTGACACCTGGCAGTGCAAATCTTCCCCATCTTCTTGCAGACGCACCGCTGGTTGATACACTGTGTCCTCGATTCCTTGCACGAACATTTTATTAGTTTTTTACGTGACGGTATCACCTGGGCTGTCGGCGCGTTATTGTCTACTTGCGCCGCAGCCTTTGCTAATTCCATTTCGGCCAACACCTCCTTTATAGTTTTGGTTTGCTTTTGAATTATTTGTGAGGGGGGAGTCCGCTTAAGTTTTGGAGTGTAAACTTTTACTTTTTTTTTTTTATCTTTCTTTTTTGTCATAGTGGTTTTGTTGCACCGCTGGCAGAGTATTGTGGGTCGTTGGGAGGCAGTTCCACATGTCTCATGCTGGATCTGGCAGCAGGAGCCACATGAGTGCTCAGCTGCTGCTTCGTCCCCGCAAGCAACACATAGGATCTGTTCAAGGATCTGGTTATGGGTGGAGCTAGAAAATGACGTGCAAACTTTCATTCGCAACGTTTGTTCTTGGTTCACAGTGTTCGTACATTGTGGCATATCTTGCATCGGTTCATCTGTGATTGTATCGCATTCTAGCTTAACTTCTTCGTGTAGTGACGCGGCAATATCCTGCGTTGTTTCATCGCTAATACTATCTTCGCATTCTTCTTTTATTTGTTTAATTTGTTCTAATAGTGCAAGCGGATCGTCATTATGACTCGAAGGGCCTGCTGTGTCTACAGAAGAGTATTCATTCTTTAGTACAATCGGTTTCGGGAACTCCGACGTCCGCTGAATATTGCTTACAGATGGAATGGCCGTGGTACATAATTCTAAATCTTCTTCATTATTAATTTTACTAAGAAATTCGTCGGACCAATCTATACCTATTTTAGGGTCACATCCAAAAAGCGCCTTGTATGGTGTTTTTTGTATGCTTGGATGATAAGTGCAATTCTTTTGAAATTGCACAAAATATAACCCTCTGGCCCAATTTGTTGATTTTTTTAATAGCATCCAATCTATCACCTTGATGTAGACATTTTCATTAGCTTCAGCGATTAAATTGACTGCATCTACAACCGGTCGTCCGTTTAAGATCTTGCAGCTCGGCCATAGACCAGCCAATTCTTTTATGACGTCAGCAGTGTACTCGCGTCCATTTTCTATTTGCAGTATAGCCGGGCAGCCAATTTCTAGAAAGATCTTCAGTAACTCGGAAGACACTTCAGTTGCGTCATTTGAAGTTAACGGACGAAGTAATAAAAACTTGGTGGTATAATCTTGGTAATGTAAAATCCATTTATAGTTTCCGTCTGGTGTCGAGTCTAGGTTGATTAACTTGACTAGGCCGCGGTTATTGAAGTCATCTAGAGGGCGGGCGGGAACAGTGGCACCTTGTTTAGGGGCTGCCCTCCTCTCTTGACAGATTTTACATAATCTGACAAAAGCGATGACAGCGGGCGTCGGTATGGAATAAACGTATTTCAGGGCTAACAACATTTTGTCGCGCCCGCCGTGTCCCGTGCTCTGGTGAATCTCGTGGAGCACGTCGTAGTATTCCTCTACAGGTATCACTTTAATTATATTATCATCTGGAGCCCTTCGTTTTAATATTAAACACTTTCGGTCCCCTTCTTGTAAGATTTCGTAATGTTTCGAATAATAATAGTGCGAAGAGAATCGCTGTCTCTTTGTTTCTGGCGCGGACGCAGCTGCATACTCCTCGATTAAACGTATGACGTTATTAATACGTTTCTTCGACCATTTCGGTTTCGTCGATCTACCGTCGTACATTTTACATATTTTCTTTTCGTAACGTAGTCTTGTCGATGTAATATCGCCCTCTTCCTCACTTAGTGCATTAGTCATCATTTTACGATTTTAAATTTCAATTTAATTCCGATTATAACACCGTGTAATAATTGATTGAATGTTCTGTCACGTGTACCGTACTACCGAGGTGGCGACGCGACGTCAAAGGAACGAGTGAAACAGACAGACGCGCGGTGTGCCGCGGGGGGCGAGCGAGGAGCCGAGGACGCCCGAACACGTGCCGAATACGACCGAACAACCGCCGGCCTCGCATTCGATCGCATATCGCTAGAGACTTACCTAAATTCCGCATTATAGCATGTTACTGCGCGCCACTACTACAGATCATTGGCCTCTGCCGACGCATTTTAACCGCGTTGGAATGTCGACCTTATTGCGATGTTATAGTACGCGATTTTCTTTATATTGTGTCGCGATAATACTGCCGTCTGTCTAATTGGCCTGCAATTTTGTCTTTTTATTTTTTAAAAATCTTCGCTTTAACTTAAACTTTAAGAAGCTTCGCACTAGGAATTTCTTTTGTATTGTAGGTGCATTTGAAAACACAAATCTCACATACATTTAATAAATACCCAGACCGGAAACAAATACCTCCTTGCTCCGTGCGGGAATCGAACCCACGACACGTCGCACCGCACGAGGTCCGGATAGAGAGCGGCAGATGGCCGCACGTGGCATTGTCATGATTTAATGATAATTGTTTGCAGTAGCTTGACAGTTCAAAGCAAAATAATAATACCATACCTATTTACACTAATAGTGTAGGACACTAAACGAATTCGCGGAAGGAACGAATGATAAAAATAGTTGAATTTAAATAAATTTTGTGTATCATAAAAGTACTTCATTCAGTTCAATCAATTTTGTTCATTCTTTTTCATATCACATCACTACCTTTTTTAGGGTTCCGTACCAAAATGGTAAAAAAGGAACCCTTATGGTGCGACTTCGTCAGTCTGTCTGTCTGTCACAGCTGCTTATTTCAGCAACTACTAATGCTATCGACTTGAAATTTGGAACAGTTATCAGGAATGCTTGCCCAATTTTATTGCAAATGAAAAAAAAATATATATATTTTTATTTTCATTGCAAAAGGGGCCGGAGTGGGGGTCCGAATTTTAAAGTGGGGTTACTAGGTCAAGTGACATATCATATGAAAGGGCTTGATCTGCACATTTCAAAATATATTTTCATTTTATTTTGTCTCACAATTTTCGACATATGATGAAAAATGTCTGAAAAAATACCATTCTCCCCCCTTATCTCCGAAGTTTGCGATGCGAAAAATCTGAAATAATTAGAGTTGATAGGAATTGACTAACTAGTACAGTTTTCGAAAAATCATCAAAATTCCTTCACAAACAAACTTAGTTATGCGGTCCGGTTTTTTTCACTTTATACGTCCAAAAATGATCGGAACCCTCGGTGCGCGAGTACGACTCGCATTTGGCCGGTTTTTTTGTTAAAAAGTGGTATCCCTCCAGTTGTCAAGTTACTGCAAACAATTATGAGTCCAAGCATAGACAAAAGCGACAATGGCATAACGATTAATTAAGGCGACAGACTGGCGAGCGAAAGGTCGGGAGTTCGAACCCCACACGTTGCACAAGGTGCGCTATTGACGACAACCCACGCTTATCAAAAGTATATCTAAGATAAGTTGGACGAGTTAGAAGGAATACTAGTAATGCCTTGAGTAACTCACATTGCTGGAAGTTTAAGATAATCGGTACAATTGATAGATTTTTATTAGTATCTGCTCTATTACGGAACTTTAAACAATTAATTTGCAGATGCACGTTATATTTTGGCCATACAATAACAACATTCACAACCACTAACATGATATTTGATGGCAGATTTTCAAAATCCAGGTAAAATGAGTAGTTCGCAACTCGCAGTTCGTCGTAGATTACAATATCCAGCTTTTATTTAATACCTTTTCCGTAGTCATGTTTTTTATTGGCTTCGATTGATTTCGCCGGACAATGGAGCGCAGACTACCTACTCTTAATCGAATTGCAGCCACTGTGACGCTCCAAAGGGAACGTTTCAGATTTTTGCACTAACACTATGAACAAAATCTAGGACAAAAAAGAATTTATAATAAAAATACCTTATGTAGATGTTCAGATCTTTCACATTTCGCACATCAGCAAGAAAGGTGTCACAACACATAATAATACGAAATTGAGTTATGTATGCCATCTGAAAGGCAATTACAAACTTGATCTGCTAAAAAAAATTCATAATTATAGTGCGATTCCTCGCTGAGAGATGGCATTTAATACAGAAATTGTATAAAGGAATTCTAGGATCTAAAAAAAAGAAAATCGTGATTTCCCAAAAACTACATTTATTGTGTTGTGACACCTTTCTTGCCGATGTGCGATTTGATTTTGACTTGTATAAGAGTTACTTGTAACCTATTTACAGATTAAATATCATTTAATTTCATAAAAAATACTAGCTGTTCCCCGCGGTTTCACCCCCTTTGCTCAGCTCTTATAGGTCGTAACATGATGGTTAAATAGACTGTACTATTCTTAATGAATCTGGCTATCATAATTAATTAATTATACAAAAAGCCAACGACTTAAAAAAAATATCTTATAACTTCTATCACACTATTTGCTCTCACAAATAGGGGTGTTCAAGGACGATCAACGAGAGCAGCTCTTACAAACGAGGGGTGCTAATCAAAAGATGCACTTAGAAGGGTATAAGCACGCGTCCGACCCTACAGTATAATTAGCTGAAGCCTCTATTTGCATCCACCACTAGACGAGACGTCACGTATTTTTAGAGCCGACACAGCACAAAGGCCGCGAGCTTTTGACCCTGAAGTAAAATTGAAACGTCGCATGACTATGACGTCATTTGTGCTGTCATTGCCACACTTTATAGTTTATACCTTGACCCATAATTTGCTTGCAGTAACTTGACAACTGGAGGGATAACACTTTTTAACAACAAAAAAAATGTAGTGATGTCAAAAAAAATATGAACAAAATTGATTGAATGTGCATAAGAAATGTACTTTTCATTGATTTGATAAGATTTATTTATCATTCGCTCTTTTTGCAAATTCGTTCAATGCCCCAACACTATTAGTGTAATTTCTTTTTTTTTTTTTTTAAATACGTTGCCCTACACTAGGATTTCTCCTGTGTCGTGGGTGCGTTTACAAACACAAATTTCACATACACAAACAGCCAGACCAGTGTGCAATGCGGGAATCGAATCCGCGACACGTCGCGCAGCAGCCAATCTCTCAGCCACTGCGACAACCGTGCGGTCAATTATTATGACATCATTATTTTGATACACCAGTCGACTCGCAAAATATTTTTTTTTTTTGAATCCAGTGGCGGATTTACCCTAAGGCAAGAGTAGGTACGCAAGTGCCTACAAGAGCAAGGGGGCAGGGGGAGCGCACGATAGAGCAGGCGGCTCAATATGGCAGCCAGAGGTGTCGAAGTGCTTGCCTAGGGGCGCTGTAACATCTATTTAAGGCTGCCACCATCTAAATTGCCGATACTGGAACATACTTCAAAAACTTGGACATTGGGCCGAAATAGAGATTTTACTCCGAACGGTCTTGAAAATATAAAAAAAAACAGAATTCGCGGAGAGAGGCAGTGCGTTAGTATTGTCACCAAGTCATAACGTTTGTGTGAATAGAAAACGAACGAAACTACCAACGCGACAGGTGCACGGCGGGTTTAGCCCGGACACATTTTGAGAACCCCCGGACGCCTCCCAAACTAGGACAAATCCGGAGAAACCCGGTCATATAATTTATCCCTGTGTGATTTAAAAGTAATACAGCGCTTCAAGCAACTTATTGTAGCTTAAAACAGTTAAAACATCAAAAATCACCTTTTTCATACCGAATCATACCAGTCATCAACTCATCATTCAGTGAACAATGTTTTAAATGCAGTACACAACATCAAGAAAGTACAACAAAAGCGGAGGACAACTGTATAAACTCAAGTGTGACGTCATAATAATAAACAATATTTGCCCGTGAGTCTATGCAACGTCGTCGGGGGCCGCGTGACGACTCCCGGCCACCGTAGGCGCGGGCCTGCGGGCGGTGAGTAATGGGTAGCTCACCATCCGATCAGGACCAGGCCCGTGCCGAACGGCGCGTACGTGTTCCACGCGCGCCTCAAAGAGATGTCAGCATCAGAGAGGGGGCCCATTAGGGCCCAAGCCTGCCGGGAAAGCGGGATAGTCCGAAAGGGGTACCGCTGACCCGGAACATAAAGGGCTAAGGAAGGAACACGGGTGGGTTTTAGTCAGTAAGAGTCTGACACTCCCTTCCGCTCCGCCCAGAGCGGAAGTCTATGCAACGTGGAACAAAAGCTGAAAACTGCCCCCTAGACGTGCTGACTAGAGTAGCACTAGCACTGATAGAGCGAAAGATGTTGCTGTCTCTATGTACAGATGAAACCAGCATGCTTAACATGACCACGATAGAAACGCGTTTTGTCGACGGAAGAATGACAGATTGTAGAAATATTTCTACCGTTTTATGCCTACAATGAAGAGAAGAAATGCTTCTATTCTGCCGCGGGCTCGGGCAGGAGATGACGAGTTGGATAGAAAGAACTTTGTCTATTCTTTGGTAGAACAGGGATAGAATTAGTCATGCTATGCATACAGATGAAACCAGAAAGATATGAGAATATTTTTCTTCCCTTTCTATACAGGATTTAAGGTTCAACGAGGGACGGATTGAAGAAGTGTATTCAGTATTCGATGCTAGTTCGATTAACACGGGACCAACCTTGAATTCACGAAAAAATCAACTGTTCCACAAAAAAAAAAAAAAAAAATATCCATATCACTCGACAAAATGTATGAAACAGCTGGTATTTTTTTCGTGATTTCAAGATTGGTCCCGTAGTTAATCGAACTAGTATCGAATACTGAAAACCCACCTTCTTTGAAACTTGCTACTTCATCAAAAAAATTCAATACGTCCTTCGTCATCTTGGTATAGTTTTTGCTAAGGGTCGTAAGATGGAAACATTCGAAGACGGGAGATTAAACTCTGTTCCGTGGTTTAAGCTACGATTGATCTTACGGCCGTAAGTCAAGCTGTGAAATAATATGGATTCTTACAGGATGAAGAGCATCCCATATCTTCACACTCCAGACACAACAATCGGGCCATCTCTGTTTTCTACTGGTACAGTAGAAACCTCAGATCATAGAAACAAGGTGATATGCCATCATACGGGAACAACTGATGCCACTTTTAGTACATTTTTCGACACAATTACGCGCATAATTAAGCGCTCCTTGTGAATAAAAAGATTTCCCACGCATTGAACATTCCGCACACCCTCAATCTAACACTGTTAATCGTCACTCAACACTAGCACTAAACTAAAACACTGTATTTATACCATCGATCGTGTTCGGTTCGTCGCCAGCGCGTATATTTTTAATATGGGCAATTTGCTCAAGATCAGGCATCAAGCTCGATAGCGCCTTGGCACATCTCCTTGTTTCTATGATCTGAGGTAAAAACGCTGCGCTGATTGTTAGTCACAAAACCGTTTTATATTCATAGTTTTAAACCCTACATCTATACTTTATTAGTTTTTATTGCCTGTATGTAACGCAATGCGTCATTATTATCTAATACATAGATAACTGTAATAATTTCGGACTATGTGTCGAAGCTGCCTACAGCCTAACTCAATGTTTGACTACGTGTCTAGATAATGCTGTTGTTGTAATAAAATCTCAGTGAATGTTGTTATTATCTTGCGGCCTTCGCAAAGGATACGTACTACGTGGTGCTCGTAATCGGCTTGAATGAATGACACCATTCATGAATGAGTGAATGAGGTGTGCCAACTGCCAGGATTTTAGCACCTGCATTCGTAGCATGAGCATTATAGAAACGGGTTTTGTCCCCCTCGGACAGACGGACGACAAAGTGATCCTATAAGGGTTCCGTTTTTCCTTTTAAGGTACGGAACCCTAACAATCGAATGGGGAAGTTGTTAAAATCAGGATGTTTTTAGCCGATACTGTCGTGACTTCAAGAGTCATGCATGGCCTTTTGGCTTAGTACAGTCGGCCTAATTAGTACTTATTATGAACGTGTTGTTTTCCTTCAGACGCGACGGCTTGGTTTTCGGAACTAATCTAAAAATATGACCCGACGAATAAACACGCAGAAACGTGATATTACCACATTTCCCACTAGGAAAACAATGGTAATATTTTCACCAGACGAAGAAAACTGTGTAGGTACAGTCAATAGCGAAGTATAAAGAGTGGGCGTTTTGGGGCTGTAATTTTGATCGTTCAAAAAATTACTAATTTGAAAAAAAAAAAAATACTTTTGATTATTTTTTTAACTTTTGAACAAAAGCTGATGAACTTTTAATGAATAGTTAATTTAGTTTCCAACCCGGGAATTAATCGCTCAGTAGTGTTTGACTAGCCGCCACGTTGTTATTCTTGTCTCCAAAAGGCCTAATTGAATAAAATTATTTTACTTTGATCATAACAGTAATTTGCATTGCTGTGAAGTTTTGCAAAAAAGAGACGGTCCATTTAAATTTATTTTCGTTCTGGATGGAAAACTGTGCGGGTGAGTAAAGGGTTAATTTGTAAAATTTTAATATAGGTAACATTATCATTTGTTAATGGTAATGATTTCAAATACAGGGTAGCAGGTTTGACAGAGGTAATATTTTAAGGGGCCATTTTACCCATCATTATGAACAACTTTTACTATGGGACCAATCATGAAATCGCGAAAATAAATCAGCTGTTCCATACATTTATGTTCACAAAACTCAACAACAGCTGATTTTTTTCGCGATTTCAGGGTTTATGCCATAGTAAAAATTGATCATAATGATGAGTACAATAACCCCTTAAAATATTTCCACTGTTTAACCTGCCACCCTGTATAAACAATGTAGTACATAAAATGAACGCTACTAAAAATGATGTCTTCAAAATTTTAGTTGTAAATAATTTAAATATGAGTGACGCAAAGAAAAATGCTAATACATAGTCATAAAAAATATCTAAAATTAAACATAAACGTACAACCTGATGTGCTAAAACAGCTACAACTATTTATTAAAACCTACGGTTAAAAATGTTGTAAATACTAACGTAGTAAAACATTTACGAGTGCGCGCTATGCAAGTAAGAATAATTGACTAGTCTAATAAATCGTGCACATTTTGTACGCACGGCTACAGATCAAGCTACACATTTCCAGTATAAGCTGATCTCGCATTGTATAGGATTTCCTTACAGTGAGAGGTCAGTGTAAACTGGGATTGTATAGCTTGATGTGTAGCCGTGTGTACAACATAGCAGTGAGCTAGATTAAAATATTTATACAGGGTGTTATTTTATGGAGCAACTATGTTTTTTTTTTGCGATTTCAGGGGTGGCACCATCAGTGGCGTGCCTTGAGGGCAAGCCCGAGGGTATTTGACATAGTTTTTCACGAATTTAAGTGTTTTTCATTGTACGCTACTCACTTAAATTCATGAAAAATTAAGTCAAATATCTACCTTCGGGCTTGCCCTCTGGGCACACCACTGGGTTCCATAGTAAAATTTGTTCTTATTGACCTCTTTTCGTATTTTGACTGACTAAAATAATTATACCTTGTTTATTATTATTTATTTTTAAACTATCCTTTTAACAAATATTAATTTATAGTAAGTCCAAGGCTGGACATTAGGCATTAAAGAAGTTGAAATGGTGGATATGAAATTTTTTATAGCACGAAGGCTCATAATATAAATTGAACTTTTAAAAACCAATCAACTAAAAATAACATAAAATAAATTGAACTTTTTAAAAACAAAATATTTAAAAATTTAACTAAAGTTTGTTTTTATGGCAGGCGGAAAAACGGACAATGACCTTTGAGCGTACCGCAGAGATTTACCCAATTCTATTTTTAGATCACTGTTTCACCATCTTATCTTAAATAGAGTAAGATCTTGTTTAGGAAATAAAAGCATTACATTTTGCGTGTCGCTCACCCTACTGCGTATAATGAAACGTGGTAAGAAGCGTAGTAGGGCTGCCATCCGTCCGGGGTTCCCCGGATTTGTCCTAGTTTAGAGGGCGTCCGGGGAGCGTCCGGTAGGGTTTTAAAAAGTTTCCGGGGCCCCGGACACTTTATGCCAGGGAAATCCTGATTGATGAAAGATTTTTTTTTTTGTGGCGTCCGCAAAAAATACTCTATTTCACCCAAATGTCCGGGGATTTTAAAGTTTTTGTCCGGCGTCAGCAATTTAGGTGATGGCAGCCCTAAGCGTAAGCAATAGGGAAGTTTATGAAGTTTGATTCGATTCATTTTTTGTAAACGCTAACATAATATTTAGTGTCATTGTCCGTTTTTCCGCCTGCCCTAGAAACATACTATAGTAGTGCTAGACTTTGTGGATAAAAAAAATTATTGTGTTAATTTAGCATACATTTAGTTGGCGATTAAATGCCAAAGATTCAAAAATTGAATAATAGTCCGGTGTATTACTCCGGTTATGCAATTCTTCAATACTACGCAGATCACGATTCCGCTAATAAAATGTAATCAAATCAATGCATCTGCGATACTATTTTTTTACTACAAAAACTGTTTTCTAAAAGATCTATTTTTGTCTGAATGTTAATACAATATGCACCCACACTACTAGTACTGCAACCTTAGAGTATGAATAAAACAAACTTAAGAGCGCGTATTCCAAAGTAAAACTTCAGTCTACGTTGTTTAAATGCTACTACCTATCAGTGGCGAAGGGTGAGGGGAAGCCGGTACAGTAAAATAGTAACAAAATTGTAAATAATTACCTTTTAGTTTGTCACACCTATTTGTTTATTCACTGTATTCACATATTTTGAATGGGCGAATAAGTATGACATTTTTATTTATAATTTTGGCACTATTTTGTTGTACTGGCTTCCCCTCACCCTTCGCCACTGCTACCTATTCCATAATTTATACAGACATCCAGGATGAATCGTTTAGTTTTAACTACCTGCAAGCTTTACTTAAAGACTTCTTTTAAATCTAGTGCTATTTGTCGGCTAAAAATACAGTTATAGCAATAATTACAGCAAAAACGACTGTAAATGTAAAATGAATAGGTACGTTACTCTCGTATCGTATGTAGCTAAAACACAAATGTATCTCTAATAAAAACGGCGGTCTACTCGCTGGCTTATTTAAATTTCGAAGACACCAAACAACGGAATTAACATATTATTCTGACGTTACTAAAAATCAAACAGTATCATTTGCGAAAAATAAGGTATTTTTGTTGGCTCTAGGCTTTCGTATCGATCATACTCTGCGTATGCGCACATGACCGCAAGATTAGCAGCCGATTAAAAAGCCAGCGCTCTACAGCTTGTATTCATACTCTACACGAAAGATTGAAAGCATACTGGCGGCGTTGCAAGCCTGGCAGGTACCACATTCTGACGACTCCGCTGACTTCACTTCCAATGACGAATCAGCACTTTTTCTTTCTTTCCTGTCTAAAAATTAATTGGCCGTTTAAATAAAGTAATATGAGGGGCAAATGGAGATTTACTGTACACATCTGCCTGCGAAGTTTCATATAAATTGGTCGAAAATTTTAGATTTTACGAGGGTGTGAAGTGTATGGGATAGACGGGCATGACGAAACTGTAAGGTTAGGTAGTTTGACTACGGAACCATAAAAACAAGATAATAATTGCATGATTCGATCAAGATTGTTCACTGTGACCCTTTTTACAGTCTATTAGGTATTTATTTAGAACCATCCTTAACACCCTAACTTCGAAAGTGCATGTGCACCTGTTATTATTTTTAGTATAAAGCACTAAAGAGTAAAGACTAAAAATGACTAAAATATTAATTACGTATTAAATAAATTAAATGGTATACACAAAACATGACTAAAATTTAAAATAAGTAAATAAAACCAGCATTTTATAATTTAAAGCAATGATAGCAGTACGTGACAAAACGCTAAAAGTTATCGATAAAAAACATGCTGACGAACAAAACAATGCGCGCACAAACAATCAGCAAACGTAGTTATGTGCCAAATGTGAAACAATAACGTTTTATTGCTAGTTTAATTGACGTCACTATGGCGATCGGTGGGTTAGAAAATAAAGAGCGCTTTACACTATGTAATTTTAGTTTTAGTGTGCCAATTTAGAGTGTAGCTCAATTTGGACAGATATTCTATTTCACGAAGTCCGTTTAACTTTCGTTGTGTGTGTAATGTGTACCGATAAGCGTTGCGATCGTGACTGAGCGCTGCCGCGCTTATGCACACTAAAGCATTGTATATATGCACGCCTGACAACATTCATAACCCAGCGGACTTCGTGAAATAGAATATCTGTACCATAGATTTTAGTGCAGTTAAGTCCGGTTTAAAATAAACAAAGTTTTTATTGCCACACAAAAACAAACGGGTGCAATAAAATATCATACTTATCCTACAAAATATTTTAAAAGCTGTTTCTGATTTCTTTCAGATTTCATAATACTCTTAATTCAAATGCAGTTTGAAATCGAGTTTCATGACAGGTGAACATTCATCATCAAATCTCATACAAAGTGATATCATTGGCTGTTATTTTAGTAACAAATCAAACAATAGTTGAAATAAGATTTGAATCAGTTTTACTGATCAGAAACATGCTCATCTTTTCTGGCTGGCTGATTTTAGTGCACTAATTATTTATTATTATTCCTAAATGTAAAGGGCTCCTAAGTTAGTCATTTGAAATGTTTTATGTGTAGATAGTCCGTCGGTAGATTGTAGGCTGAATTGAGACAACATACCCCTCTCAAAGTACGAATAGCTTATAAGACTAGCAAATATTATAATCATATCATATCATCATTACATAGTAAGATTGCCTAAGCTTAGCAAGATGCGTTTACGTTATGGCCGCAAGGTCTTATAGCTCAGGAAAATTAGGAAAAAAAGCAATACTGTAAAATCTAGCTTGGCGATTCTTTTTTAAATCAAAGGCTGGTTTTCCAAGGCTAATAATGTCCTAGCGTAATTTTTGTATGTGACGACACTACTGCACTTGCGTTATTTCTATTATACGGTAACGTAGCAACCCTGATCTTTCCTTCACCCTAATGATACGGTATACCGAACGAACGGTAGGTACCCAGTAATTTGAATTGGTTTACACAATGTGAGATTGCAGTTCAGCCATGTTTTTCGCAGTTCATTGCAAGACGTGATACCAGGGTCCCACGTCTGCTATTGCAAATTGCAATTGTGTAAGAGTGGTCTCTTATTGACATCTTAACTGTCAAAACCTTTGGTCATTGGCTTAGAGTAAGACTGTCTCTTTGGTCATTGGTCAAAACCAACAATAACGATGTCATTATGAGACCATTCTAACACGGTTATGACAATTGCAATAGCAGACTTGGGCCCTGTTGACTGTTTCTACCTTATTTAAAAGACTGTACAGACGCGAACTTCTGGAGAACTTAGCATCAAGCGGCCCATTTATATTGTGCGTGCCTTACGCACTTAATATTATGTACCTACTGCTTCTTGCTTCCTCGATGGTCACGTCCTCAGATCATAGAAACAAGGAGATATGCCATCATAGCAAATTAGTACGGGAACAACTGATGCCACTTTTAGTACATTTTTCGACACAATTACGAGCATAATTAAGCGCTCCTTGTGAATAAAAAGATCTCCCACGCATTGAACATTCCGCACACCCTTAATCTAACATTGTTAATCGTCACTCAATACTAGCACTAAACTAAAACACTGTATTTATACCATCGATCGTGTTCGGTTCGTCGGCAGCGCGTACGTTTTTAATATGAGCAATTTGCTCAAGATCAGGCATCAAGTTCGATAGCGCCTTGGCACATCTCGTTGTTTCTATGATCTGAGGTCACGTCCTTACCACTACACTTTGGATTTACGTAATTTTCTGTTGCTACCACAGATTCGGAAACCGGTTTAAATTAAAAACAACATTGAAAACTTGTTGCCGAAATCAAGTTTATTTACAACTAGTTTTTAGGATTGCAAGACTCGATTCATTAGCATATTATGCGAAGATACACCGAGTCTTATAGATTCTATAGAATTATTAAGGTTTAATTAGCGTTTGTAGAGGTTATGAGGGCGAGAAAACTCGTGAATAACGAATGCGTATCAAGCTCAGGCCGTAATTGCAAAACATAGGTCGTCATTAGAAACACTTAGACTGTGTTTTATGAGTATTTATGATAATTATATTTCGCAAGAGTACCATGGAAAATACAGGGTGGCAGGTTAAACAGTGGAAATATTTTAATTTTACGAAAAAAAAATATCCATTGCCCACGACAAAATATATGGAACTACAGATTTCTTTTTTAATTTCAAGGTTTGTCTCGCAGTTTATCGAAACGGATGAGTGCACTTATAACAGCATTTTGCTTATACAGGGTGGCAGGTTAGACAATGGAAATATTTTAAGGGGTCATTGTACTCATCATTATGAACAACTTTTACTATAGGACCAACCCCGAAATCGCGAAAAAAAAATCAGCTGTTCCATACATTTATGTTCACATAACTCAACAAAATGTATGGAACAGCTGATCTTTTTTTCGCGATTTCAGAGTTGGTCCCATAGTAAAAATTGTTCATAATGATGAGTACAATGACCCCTTAAAATATTTCCATTGTCTAACCTGCCACCCTGTATAAGCAAAATGCTGTTATAAGTGCACTCATCCGTTTCGATAAACTGCGAGACAAACCTTGAAATTAAAAAACAAATCTGTAGTTCCATATATTTTGTCGTGGGCAATGGATATTTTTTTTTCGTGATTTCAAGGATGAACTCGTAATTAATCGAGCTATTATCGAATGCTTGCGATTTAAAAAATATAATCAGACTGGGTGTAAGTGACAGCGTAACGAAAACTGAAACCATGGGTTCAGTAGGTACCTCAGATCATAGAAACAAGGGAGATGTGCTAAGGCGCTATCGAGCTTGATGCCTGACTTTGAGCAAATTGCTCGTATTAAAAACGTATGCGCTGGCGACGAACCAAACACGATCGATGGTATAAATACAGTGTTTTAGTTTAGTGCTAGTGTTGAGTGACGATTAACAGTGTTAGATTAAGGGGGTGCGGAATGTTTAATGCGTGGGAGATCTTTTTATTCACAAGGAGCGCTTAATTATGCGCGTAATTGTGTCGAAAAATGTACTAAAAGTGGCATCAGTTGTTCCGGTACTAATTTGCTATGATGGCTTATCTCCTTGTTTCTATGATCTGAGGTAGGTACCTTATTCTGAACTGAACCCCTTAGAGTTAAAATGTTACGTCGGTCTTTTAAGTAAGAAAGCAAACATCTTGCGATTGCGACATCCCCAAATGCGCTACAGAAAATGCCGTCTACGCAAAGGGTAGTGATGTTAACTACCTACATACAAAACTAACCCTTGGCTCAGTAATACTATACAGTTTCAATTACTCCAAAGAGTAGTTTTATTTTTATTTTATTTATTGGGGAAAATAAACAGTGACACATTACACATTACAAGTTAAGGAAATAATTAGTAGTTGGTAAAGGTTATAAATCGGTCCAAATCGTGAATATGGCCGTGGGAAGCGATACCAGGGCAAACGTCCGGCAAATGCAATCGACAATGAATTTCTTTTAAAGGACAAATTAGTATCGATCGTCGTTCTGGGTAATGGCCGATGTTTATCGATTTGGTGATTATTTTTGATGAGACATGTGACAAAACACAGTCAAACACTGGCCTTGTACATGATACTCGTTCTAATATTTAGCTATAAAATAGAAATAATAGCATAGAATAAATAATAATTTTCTCTTCCTAATATCGATACAGATTGCAGTCAACACTATCTTTATCTTCGTATTTCAGTACATAGTAGGTACCTATAGTGATGTGCGGAGCATATCGACAGGGTGAAAGGGGCTATAAAAAAAACCGGCCAAGTGCGAGTCGTACTCGCGCACCGAGGGTTCCGGATCAGTTTTGGAGGTATAAAGTGAAAAAATCCGGACCGCATAACTAAGTTTGTTTGTGAAGGAATTTTGATGATTTTGAAAAAACTGTACTAGTTAGGAACATCGTTTTATTTTTGGTGCCATATTTGGGTCAATTCCTATCAACTCTAATTATTTCAGATTTTTCGCCCCGCAAACTTCGGAGATAAGGGGGGGGGAATGGTATTTTTTCAGACATTTTTCATCATATGTTGAAAACTGTAAGACATAAAATTCGCTCCGTCGCTAAATATCATATTCTCAAAAGAGCACATTCGTAAAACATCACATTCGCAAAACACGATATTCGCAAAACATCATATTCTCATAACATAATTTTCTCAAAATATCATAATCTTATAAGACCACATTCGCAAAATACAACATTCTCTAAACATCATATTTTCAAAAAAGGTGAACAAGTACACTGGGCTCCAAAAAATAATGCCGACGGCGGCGTTATGCACCAGTGCAAATGGTAAAATCTAAGGGTAAAATCTACATACGAAACTTCTTAGACTCATACTGGCCGGCGAATTATTTCCTCTTATGACTAACTAGCTGTTTCCCGCTATTTCACCCACGTTGCTCGGCTCCTAAGGGTCATAGCGTGATGTTAAATAGTCTATACTATTCCTCATGAATCTGGCTATCATATACAAAAAGAATTTTTCGAATCCAATTGGTAGTTCTAGAGATTAGCGCGTTCAAACAAACAAAATGCTCAGCTTTATAATATTTGTATTAAATGACAATGTCATCGTTTAGTCATTTATTGCAATATTTTTTTCAAGATAATATTTCATGAGACATTCTTCTATTATATTATCTTCTTCATGATTATGTTGTCCTAGTACATTCTATTCATAATCTCATCATTCTGAACGGCACTGACCTGTCAAAACACGGTGCTAGTACTACTACTAGCAATTTGATTTCCCCGTAGGTAGGAACTTCAAAATCTTAATTGTTTTGATAAAATAAATTTTACAACCCTGATTTGTAAGCTAATATTGATACCTACTAAAAATATGTTTTATTTATCGAACGATTTTGTTGCAGTCTGTACAAAAAGTAGATGTTTATAGTTTCCTATATATATATATACCTATGACGAACTTACACAAAACTATTATTAAATAAAAGTACCTGTGACCATTTTACATTCAATGTATGGAGTTTTAAAAACTGTGACGATAATACACTGACTAAACTACTAAAACCCAATAATGTATCAGGATAGAATTTAACTTTTGTTTTGTTATTCAGTTTTTAATAAAAAAAAAACATGAAAACAATCATGTGACATATTGTCAGAGACTGTACTTTGAATGTGGTTTTACGAGAATGTTGTATTTTGCGAATGTGATCTTTTGAGATTATGATATTTTGAGAAAATGATGTTATGAGAATATGATGTTTTGCGAATATCGTGTTTTGCGAATGTGATGTTTTACGAATGTGCTCTTTTGAGAATATGATATTTAGCGACGGAGCGATAAAATTAAATAAAAATATGTTTTGAAATGTGCAGATCAAGCCCTTTCATATGATATGTCACTTGACCTAGTAACCCCACTTTGAAATTTTGGACCCCCACTCCGGCCCCTTTTGCAATGAAACTAAAAACATTTTTTAACTTTAATCACTTGCAATAAAGCGGGGTAAGCACTCTTTATAATTGTTCCAAATTTCAAGTCGATAGCATTAGTAGTTACTGAAATAACCAGGTGTGACAGACAGACAGACAGACAGACAGACAGACAGACAGACAGACAGACAAAGTCGCACCATAAGGGTTCCTTTTTTACCATTTTGGTACGGAACCCTAAAAAGCTCATTTGCAACAAATTCGGACCCGGAAACTTGCGATCCATAGTATGGACCCCAAGTTTGGAAACAACCAGTATGGAGTCCATAATGGTTGTTTCCAAACTATAGCAATTTTTTTTTTATTGGCCGACTTTCCACCAAAAACCGCTCATTGTAAGAAATTCACTCCACTCAACGCAGTCAAATTATTACTTTTCTGATAGTTGATGAAAATATAATGAATCCTTTGAAAAATAATCCGTTCCAAAAATTCGAAACTTTGGAAATAAAGCTTCGTAAATGTCATAAATTATCATGTTATGTTTGAAGCTCAGGCAATTTTAAAAGAAGAATGCTCAAAAAATTGTAATATGACACTTGGCGCATCAGATACACCGACCTACTATCTCTTTATTTTTCTCAACTGCATTTATTCTATGCGCGGACGCAGTGTTGCTGTGGGCGGTACATGTGTGGACCGAACGCTTATTATTATCTGTGTAGGTACTACCTAGTACCTACTATGGATTTGTAGTTTAAAGACGCCAAATTATGGAACTATCCGTACATATTAGGGAGTAGTAAACAAATAGAGGCATATTAAGCGGTAGAAAACCTGTTGTATTGACATTAATAGTCAGATAAACGTCGTATGACGCAGCGTTGAAAGCGCACTGAAGGACTTCAGCAAAACAGTTTTCTGTAGGTACCTGTATTGTAATAAATTACATAAATATCACTTACCAAGCAGGGGGTAATCTTTGAACGGCTCATTTTTTAACACTTCAATTCCTTCACCGCCACCGGTTTCGTTTTTGGAGACCTCCGCGACGCAATATAGCTGGCCCACTTGGTACTGTGAACAAAAACTTAATAAGAATTCGTAAAAAGACCCTTAGCGAAAACTGAATCTACATTATTCTACCCATCAATACGATGATTTTCTTGTACTGGACCATACCGAAGGTTAGTCTCAATTTTTTTTTAGGTTTTTAAGGATAACGGCACCGGGCGGCAGCGCCGGGGTTGGGGAGCCGGGGCACTCTCATACTCCACCTCCCCCGTCCCGTACAAATCAACAGTCATAAGCACAGTCGGTAGCGCGTAATTACAAAACTGCTGTTTTTAATACCTAAAAATAAAAGTCATTCCCAGCAATTATTATTGCTCAATGTTACTTAGTGACACACAGTGGAGGGGCTCGTGGCTAAATGACAGTCGCGCTGATCGATCGATCTGCGAGGTTAAGCTGCGCTTGCCGCGGTCAGTCCTTGGATGGGTGACCGTTCTTTACACATCGAGACCCCTCCGTGCCTCGGAGAGCACGTTAAGCAGTCGGTCCCGGTTGTCATAGGAATATCTTTGACAATCGTTACGGGTAGTCAGAAGCCCTAAAAAGTCTGACAGCTGGTCTAACATTCGAATACCAGAATTACCCATTAATTGGGTTGTGGAGGTCAGATGGCAGTCGCTCCACGTAAAATATTGATATTCAGCCGAAACTAGTTAGACTGGAAGCTGACCCCAATGTAATTTGGGAAAAGGCTAGGCAGATGATGAATGTTACTTAGTGACACGTACAGAATGCTGTATCAGCTTGGTGATGTCTTTTTACACCCTGTATACTTTGATACGGTGCATTTGACACGTCTTTGCTTAGTCGGGTAATGAATGCAGTTGCCAACCTCCCAAGTAACTTTATTAAATGCAAGTATTTGCACTATCGAGTGTGCAATTATAATTATTATAGCAGAATAAACAAAAACGCATTAAATACCTATTATTACAGCACACTTTACTGTAACCTTCGTTCTGACTTCATGACTAGCAACGACATTACACCATTTACGACTAGAGAAAAGCAGAATAAAATTATAGGTAACGATGTTTTTAGGGTTCCGTAGCCTAATGGAAAAAACGGACCCCTTATAATTTCATCCTGTCCATGTCACATACAGCCATTTTACTTATAAACCATTGGCACTTTATAGATGAAACTTCGGTAGATGTCTTTTGTGAACCTCCAAGGAATGTAATGAAATTAAAAAAATAAATTAGGAGACACTCCATACATGAATCTGAGCACCGCTTTATGTGAAATATCGTTGGATAGGTCTTTGAAAATAACATGAAGGTTTCTAAGTGACTTTTTTATTTAGGTGAATATTTGGTAAGATTATACGCTTCTAAAGTCGTAAAGTGTCTCCCCCATCCAACTTTACGTGAAGCCGCGAGAAAAAGCAGTAATAGTATCTGTGTATATTCATCGTCTCCAACGTGACATATTCTTGGATTATTGCCAGAGGCTTTTCTTTAGGGTGACGGACTTGCCAAGTACAAATGATAAAGCAACCTTACTTTTTTCCTAGAATATAAAGTATGTAGGTAATAAAGAAGCCTTCATTTATTAAGTACTCAGGTGTTTGTAAATTGGTCAGCTTTTAATGTATGTACCTACCCAGGTGTGAATAGCAATGTATGGTCCATTTCAATAGAATTTGTAAACTTTGTAAACATACTTTCTATACAAATTCATCAAATTTTGACAGTTGGCCATACTGACATTGTTTACAAAGTTAACAAATTCAATTGAAATTGACCCTAATACACCATACTTAGCCCGATGTGGATAACTATAACACTTTAAATGCTCATGAACTTTCGTAATTACTGTTGACACAATATTTCTTTAGCGCATATAAATATGGTACTTTATGGGTAAGTTCGCTGTGCGACTTTCTCGCGAGGGAGATTGTTTATCGATATATTGTCACGAAGTATTTCTGCATCACTATTCACTATTGGTAGTTGTCTTAAAGGTCCGAGTTTTAGTCGTAAATATTTAGCTAATTGAACTAGGTATGTTAGTTTAGTGCACTAAATATGTACTACTAAGCACTTGTCTTAAGGTTCCGAGTTTTAGTCCTAAATATTGAGCTGCTAGTTTAGTGCACTTACTATTAGCTTTTGTATGTTTGTATACAGTCTAAAGCCCGTCACAGACGTAGCTATAATATATTATATTAATATGAATCATAGCAAGGCAAATAACGACATATTTTCTATATAAATTTTCGAGTGACCACACACGCAGCTATACAGAGTGGCAGGTTAGACAGTGGAAATATTTTAAGGGGTCATTGTACTCATCATTATGAACAACTTTTACTATGGGACCAACTGTGAAATCGCGAAAAAAAAACAGCTGTTCCATACATTTATGTTCACATAACTCAACAAAATGTATGGAACAACTGATTTAACCTGCCACCCTGTATATTTCTATGACGTCACCAATACATTATACCGATATATTAATATATATTATAGCTACGTTTGTGACGGGCTTAAATAATACGGTGTAAAGGATGCGGGTACGGTGTAAACTGTTAGGATAACGTAAGCGCTAGATATCCGTGAAAAAAAAACACACGACTTTGAAGGAAATATTTATCTATATAATTAGTATCATTACAAAGATGTTAAGGTTACACGGTTTCCTTTAAACCTTGCCCCCGAGAAGGTATCATTAACATAGAAATAGTTACATTAATTTATGCATCATTACGTACATTCGTGCAGATGTCAAAGACAATAATATCATCTTTATAAATGCTACCATAAATAAATTAAGAATAAGGAAGACTTTTTTAAAGTGACTATGGAAGCAAGTTTTTTTTTTTTTTTTATTAAATCGTGTGGCAATGGCGAGGTTGCGATTATAATTAGATTTTAAAAACAAATTAATAATGTGTTTAGCAATATTTTACGTCTGATACTAAGGATGACGATTATAAGTTGCAGATTTTCTGACTCATGTATAAGTAAGTACACAGTTAACTTATCTTTAGTGTCTAAATAATCATCGATTACATAATACAAATGATGATGAATTTTACCGATTTTTTAAAGCCTTCTAATAAAGTTTGCTGGGGGATCACTGCAAAACCGCGGCACGGGGTCTCATCAGGAACAAAGGAACATTTGTTCAAATATATCTCAATAGATGGCGTTATTTGTTATTGAAGTTTCTGTAAAATTCAGAACATGAAAAAAAAGACCATGAAAAATATTTGTTCTAATTTTAAAAAATCCTCAAAGCAAGAATAAAATTATAGCCCGAAGATAGCCCGAGTTACGGCGGTCACGTTTCTTTGTATGAGATGAGTACGTAGTATTATATTATGTGTCACCGCGGTTTCGAAAACCAACGAGACTGGCTCGGAGTTGTGGCTTACAGTGTAGTTTGTATGAACAACTCAAGACTAGATACGGTCGGCAACGAAAGTCGGTTAACACTTTAATTTTTCAAATTGCAACTGAACAAAATAATTTAAAACGCAAATCGAAACAGATAAACAACTCAAACTTGAGATGAAAAGCTGAAAGGCTAATACAGTTAAAACCGTTTATGACGACATCATTTAGAACAACATACTGGTTATAATTTATAATAACCAAAATCATAGGTCCTCACTGACTGTTCCCTCAAAAAAACCCCCGGTTGTTACGACTATCAATTTTTATAACCAAATATGAGTGGTCCCTTTGATGTCGTTATAACAGATTTTGACTGTAACAGTATAACCAAGGTTTGTTGCTAACTGAACTGATTTGACTGTTCACATTCTAAGACTGATAAAATGTAATAACATTTTTATGTCATACTTATATTTATCAGTAATTTCCAACCAGGAAAAGTCGATAAGGCTCGCCTTTATCACTTAGAATTTATTACTAGCAAAGATAATAATAAATTATTATGAGTGTGCAGTACTGTCAGAAAAATATGTTGTACAATACAATTAAAAAATTGTACTCCAATTACCTTTTAAGATATCACTGTTTTTTCTATTGTGTGTACATAAATCGTTAAATAAATAAAATAAATAAATAAAACAAAAATATTTTGTACTGATATTTTGAAGATCTTATTGAAAGTTTGACTTGATAACCTTATTTATTGTCACTAAATGACTTGGATTAATGAGTCTGATAATAAACTTCAGTACTAAGTGACTTTTATTGACTAACAATAGCTTTACCTACCACACAGTATGGGTGGTCCATTTGAAAACCTAGTAAGGAACATATTTTTCGGGAGTTCGTTTTATTGCATAATCTTGCCTACCTTTACTTATGTTAGCAAGATTTATGCAATAAAGCAATGTCCCGAAAAAAATTACCCTTACTAGATTTTGAAATGGGACAGCCAAATAAATTGCTGGTATAATTACAGTTGTTTTTATTATGCATAGCATATGCATGTCATCCATCATCAGCATATAATTTTGAATTACTATTTACTAAGCAATTTGAAACCAGTTTACTAATTTAATAAAGATGACTTGATCAATATTGAATTCTTGTAATAAAATACAAGCATTTCAAAATTGAGTCAGTTTCAAAGTTAGCATGTTAATTTGATTTTAGAGTAAGGTCTTTATGGTGCTGCTGTGAAGTGTGGGGTCCTAAGTTTGGACATTTGTTTTTTTTTTCTAAAAGCAAAATTGTTACTTTATTGAGCACATTTCATGATAAATAAGAATGAAAAAAAAAAAAAAACTAGATTGTGGTTTGCCCAAACGTCTGGTGTTAATAAAACTAATAACAAGACATTATAGTCAGGAGTCAGGACCCATTATGACTATTACCCAGAAACAGTGAATAGAGTAGCTTTATAATGTTTTAACTTTTTAAAACTGACAAATGACGACAAATAATTTGCATTTATTGGACGATTACTAATACATTCTGCCACAGATAAGTACAATTTTACCCTGATAACTGATAAGACCATGAGTAATAAGTTAAATTAAACCAGGTATTATAGCATTGACAGGTTTTCCACAAGGCACTTCAGATATCAGATCTTTATCACAACCAATTAACATTCACTTTTTTTGGTCAGGTTAAAAGCAATTTACTTAATTTGTTTCCGCATTATGGAAAAAAAGTTTCATAGTTCAATCTTTTTATAGGTCACTAGCTTTGCCTGCCATGCATTGCAAAGCCTGTTTTTTTTTTGTATTTTTAATTTTTAATCAGAAATCTTCCTTGGCTTTTCCACAACAACTGTACAAAGTTTCAAGTCAATTATATGAATGGTTTAGGATGTGTTTCTAGAGGACAAACATAAACATTCATTTTCATTTCAAAAGATATTGCAGTACAACAAACTTAAACTTGGCTGTTTGGTCTGGTACCTTCACCTATGCCAGAATAAGGAAAAAAACATAGGAAGGCTGAGTGCATCAGTGCACACTTTTGAACTGACAACATAACAAATAAAGTTTTTTAACAAATAGAATAAGTATATAAAATACCTACTTATTGCAGCATTTAAGTGGGTTAAATACGGGAATTTTAATAACACACATACATCAGATGTACTACTCTCTGGTGTGATAATATCAACACGCACATGTTTTTAAATCACAAAAAATCAATAAGATATTTTTGACCTACATTCTCAAACATTGTAAACATACCTAATATTGAAAGAGTTTTTCTAATAAAAAGGACAGCATAAAACAATATTTATATATAATACTTACTACACTACAATAGAATACTTAGGAAGCCCAAACAATTGATGCAGGTTTTAAACAACTGCATTAAATGATACTTGTCACTTGGGAGGTTGGGCAATAACATCACAAGTTAAGCTTCATTGCCACAGACCATTTACTTGAGAATATTGCGAATGAACTGGTTTCGAAGCCAGGCCAACTATTGTCCTTGAAATTAAGGTAATTGAACAGGAGAATCGAGTCTTACCTCTTCGACTGTTAGGGGGAGCGTCACACGGCTGCAAACAAAGAGAATTGCGTTTAATTTTCCTTTAATATTTTCAGTAGTGACACAAACATCTGTTAGATAAATCCGCGGAAATTCACTGCTTCTACGGACAAACCTTGACCTAAAGATATGTCACTGTCACTACCTTTTTCAATTTCAACATTTAATTAATTGTTACAATTATAGTTTCACTTTACGAACTGTGTCCACTGATAAGATGGGACAACTAGGCGGACCGTGGCAAATTTTCAAGTAGATTGCCCGAAAATCGATTTGTATTCGCGAACTTGTATAACCTTAATACTCACTATTCCTTGATAATCATGTTGTATATTTATTTTATAACACTTTAAATGCACATCAGACAGTCCACTACCACCTTAAAAGAAGACTTATCACAGAACGAGACTTGAGCGATGGCCCGATTATTGGTAGATTATTATAATTTTAATCTATGACCAACCAATGAAAATGACAAGGCGCATGCTTCGTTATGACGCAACGGATATTACGTCAACGTTTGCAAATACGTTCCATTAGGTGTCAAGCTATTTATCAGTATTTATGCAAATTACAAAATTAAAACAATATATTATGTTAAGAAGACCCTATAAATATAAATTAAATCCGAGTATCAACCCTTTTTGCACCGCTTCTTCTATTTACAATTAACAATATAATGTAAAATTGATTTCGTTGTTGCAGACTTTCAGTGTAATGGAACGCAAATAATCCGGAACTGCATACGTTTCATAGCATGCATACTTTATTACTTAGCAAGCTACTTAGCAACAATGTTTTTAAGATAGAATCTATTTTCTTTATTTTTGCAATCTTTTTTATGAGAAAAAGGAAGAGCTAGTTGTTTTTGTATGATTTTAACATAATATCAGCATAGTTACAAGTTAGTCACAAAATACAAAAAAATCTTATCAGAATTCGAAATGTATCCGATCTCCGCTTAACCACTGACCGCTGTCATAGTTTCAAGTTGACGTAAGTAAAAGACAAACATTTTAGCGAATGAATTTTTCATTCAGAAAATAAAATCAAAAGCACTAAAAATGCTTTGATACGCAGTTCATGCCATTAAATATTTATCTATCGTGCCTATATTTTTGAGATTACTTACATTCTGCAACGAGGTATACGTCACAATTTGAAGATGAGTTTAGTCGGGAAAAAGTGCGAATCAATATCGATGCTCGAAACCAATAAAGACGACGTGATAGTCAGCGAAATAACTCCTGATGATGTTCTGAGACTAGATCGGATTACGGACACATACATGTGCAGCCCTGAGGCTAATGTATACGATATAGATTTCACGAGATTTAAAATACGCGACCTGGAGAGTGGAACCGTGTTGTTTGAGATTGCGAAGCCTCCGACGGACTTCGGAGTGGACAGTGAGGGCACGGAGGACGCTCCTGAGGAGCCGCTGGACCCTAACGCTGGGAGATTCGTCCGCTACCAGTTTACGCCTCAATTTTTGAAACTAAAGACTGTTGGAGCCACGTAAGTTTGTCTAATAATGACTTAATTATTCATAGTGCCCAATTAAAGTTTTGTGTTGTATTTACTTTTATGTAATTGGGCTGTGCCCTGCAGTAATGACACAGGCTAACGGTTCTGTGTATATTATTATTATAGTCTCAACCAAGGCTGCCCAAAGTAGCCCTCCAATGCATTTGAATTTGCACGACAACAGCGTTTTCAACTTCCATCTTTGTGAAAAACAAATACTGTACTGCAACTGACTATAGGCCTCACAGCTTATGAAACAGAAACATGAGTTTCTTTGTACAATAAGTATTCTTCTGCCTTATTTTACATGCTTTCATTTTACAAAGGTCAAGTTCTACTTCAAATAATTGTATCCAAAATTCTATGCGTAAAGGGAAGTGCCCCCCCGCGCCCCCGCCCCTAGGATTCCTAGTAATAACTTTGCCTGGGGGCCTCTACATGGCTTCACCCGGCCCTACCAGTGTGTCATTGGTCTTTTGTTTGCACATATTTAGATCATAAGCAATAATGTTATTCTATATTTACAGCGTAGAGTTCACAGTTGGTCCTCGCCCTGTCAACCACTTCAGAATGATAGAGAAGCATTTCTTCAGAGATACGTTACTGAAGACGTTTGACTTTGAGTTTGGGTTTTGTATACCATTCTCAAGAAACACTTGTGAACACATATACGAGTTTCCAACTCTGCCCCCAGATTTAGGTGAGATGGTTTATTTTTATTTGTTGATTAACATGTATTTCAGGGGGCCACCCCCTCGAAATTGCATTTGAGGAAAATACGATTAGTTTGTGAAAACAAAAAAAAAAAAAACATTACGATTTTCCTCAAATATAATTTCGTGGGCTATATTGATGATTTTGATGATTATTATTTAGTAACTTTACCATCATCACTGTCGCGAATCGAATTTGGATCAACGTACAACGTAAAACAGCGCTTAAATTTGCAAAAAACCCAAGATATTTTGAATTTCGCGCGCGCTTGACGCATCCACCTTGTAATTAATTGGTAGATCGCACAGAGTTTAGTCAGTAAACAGTAGATCTTGGGTCGAATCAAGTTGGCCACCCCTAAATAAGACGGACGGGCGGTATTATCGCGACAAAATTGTATACAATTACCTCGCAATAAGGTCGACATTCCAACGAGGTTAAAATGTGTCATAGAAGCCATTGTACTGTGGTAGTGGCGCGCAGGAACTTATAATCCAAACATACTGTAATGTGCGGTATTTAGGTAGGTCCCTAGCGATAGTAGCGTTACTAAGCGATCGAATGCAAAGTCAGCGTGTGTTCGGGCGTATTCGGCGCTTGTTCGGGCGTCCTCGGCTCCTCGCTCGCCCGTCGCAGCATACTGCGCGCCTGTCGTTTCACTCGTTCGTTTGACGTCGCGTCACCACCTCGCTAGTACGGTACACGTTAAGGAACATTCTCAATTATTACAGTATACGTATTGCGTTTTCCGCGTTCTGTGTTGTAACTAAAAACCGTAATGTCTAATGCACTAAGTGACGAAGAGGATGATATGATATCGAGACGACTACGTTTCAAAAAAGAAATATATTCAATGTACGCCGGGAGTTCGACGAAATTGATATGGTCGAAAGAAAGAATTAATCGCATCATACGTTTAATCCAAGAGTTTGCAGCTGCGTCCGCGCCAGAAGCAAAGAAACAGCGATTCTCTTCGCACTGTTATTATGCGAAACATTACGAAATCGTAGAAGAAGTGGGCCAAAAGTGTTTAATATTAAAGCGAAAGGCTCCAGATGATAAAATAATTAGAGTGATACCCGTAGACAAATACTACGACGTGCTCCACGAGATTCACCAGAGCACGGGACACGGCAGGCTCGACAAAATGTTGTTAGCCCTGAAATACGTTTATTCCATACCGACGCACGCTGTCATCGCTTTTGTTAAATTATGTAAAATCTGTCAAAAGAGAAAGGCAGCCCGTAAAAAACGTGACATTGTTCCCGTCCGCCCTCTAGATAACTTAAATAACCGCGGCCTAGTCAAGTTAATCAACCTAGACTCGACACCAGACGGAAACTATAAATGGATTTTACATTACCAAGATTATACCACCAAGTTTTTATTACTTCGTCCGTTAACTTCAAATGACGCGACTGAAGTGTCTTCCGAGTTACTGAAGATCTTTCTAGAAATTGGCTGCCCGGCTATACTGCAAATAGAAAATGGACGCGAGTACACTGCTGACGTCATAAAAGAATTGGCTAGTCTATGGCCGAGCTGGAAGATATTAAACGGACGACCGGTTGCAGATTCCGTCAATTTAAGCACGGAAGCTAATGAAAATGTGTACATCAAGGTGATAGATTGGATGCTAACAAAAAAATCAACAAATTGGGCCAGAGGGTTATATTCTGTGCAGTTTGAGATGAATTGTACCTATCATCCAAGTATACAGAAAACACCATACAAAGCGCTTTTTGGATGTGATCCTAAAGTAGGGATGGATTGCTCCGACGAATTTCTTAGTAAAATTAGTAATGAAGAAGAATTAGAGTTAGGTACGACCATTCCATACGTGAGCAATATTCAACGGACGGCTTCAACAGCTGTAGAGTCCCCGCAACCGATTGAACTAAAGATAGAATACTGTCCCATAGACACAGCAGGTCCTTCGAGTCATAATGAAGAGCCGGTTGTCCTATTAGAACAAAATAAACAAATGAAGTCGGTATTAAAAGAAGAATGCGAAGATAGTATTAGCGATGAAACAATGCAGAATTTTACTGCGCCACTACCCGAACAAGTTAAGCTAGAATGCAACGTAATCACAGATCAACCGATGCAAGATATAGAAGAAAATAAACAAATAAAAGAAGAATGCGAAGATAGTATTAGCGATGAAACAATGCAGGATACTACCGCGCCACTATACGAAGAAGTGAAGCTAGAATGCGATACAATCACAGATCACCCGATGCAAGATATGCCACAATGTACGAACACTGTGAATCAAGAACAAACACCGCTGTTGCCAATGAAAATTTGCACGTCATTCTCTACCTCCGCCCACAACCAGATCCTTAACCCGATCCTGTGTGTTGTTTGCGGGAACCAAGCAACAGCTATACACTCATGTGGCTCCTGCCACAGGATCCTGCATGAGACATGTGGAATAACTGCCTCCCAACGACCCACACTACTCTGCCTGCAGTGCCACATGGATACGGTAAAAAACTATGAAAATCACAATGAAAATAAAAAAGTTACGGTTTACTCTTCAAAGGTTAGGCGGACGACCTCGGAAATAACGCAAAAGCAAACCAAGCCTATAAAGGAGGTATCTGCCGAAATGGAATTGACAAAGGATTCGGCGCAGGTAGACAATAACACGCCTAAAGTCCAGAAGAGGTTGATATTGGTACCGTTACGTGGTCGTGGTGAAAGCGTAATTAATCCTCCATTTGTCGCATTTGAAAAATCCGCCTCATTCAAGTCGAAATCAATTGTGTCTGTCATTAAATGCACGTGCAAGGAATCGAAAACACAATGTAATTACTACCGGTGCGTCTGTAAGAAGAATGGTAGGATTTGCACTACCAGGTGTCACAAATCCTTAGGGTGTTTGAATCTAGACCCTGATCAGATCGAACCACCATTTCTATGAGGGATTTAACGGAGGTGGTTTTATCGGAACCGACGTTGGAGTTTTTAAATTTGGTTTGTCGGAGTCGCAACGGGAAACGGACTCGGAGTCGGAGGTTGTGGCAGAAAAGAGACGTGTGGCTGGCCTAATAAAATAAATTAATTAGTATCAACATTATACAGTCAGTTATAATTTCAATTTAAAAAATATTGAAATTATTGCTGTCGCGCGACACAACAGCTATCCGCTATGCTTCAACCGCCGATTAAAACCTCCGATTTAAAAGTGTCGGAGTCGGAACCGGAGGTGTGGTATCAATCGGAAGTTCCGACTTATCGGAGTCGTAGTCTAAGCTTCGTACATCCCTCGTTTATACTGTACACTCATGTAAATTATCTTTATCGAGGATCAGTAAATTAATGTCACCTGCCAGTCGATAATACGTCCTTTTTAGATCGTGTTATGTTTAGACTTATCTGTGGTAATGAAGAATGCAATGATATGTAAGAGAGCGTTTCGCAAAAGAAGTATTTTCGACGCTATGTTGGTTCCCCAGTCTGTATAGGTAATAACGTTTTATGTTTTTTTGTAGAATTATGTGTTAAAGTAATGCCTAGGACACTAAAAAGTGGTGTACGAGAATTGGTAGGTACTAAAAGAAAACTTCCAACACCATTAAAAATGTTGTAACATAATAATATTGACATTCAGGGCAGCCAACGTGTCGACGCGAATTCTTATATGAAATGCTCTATACGGAGAGTGGCTTACATTGTAACTAACTTCTCTTTTTGTCCGTGTCATAGTTGATAAATTAACCGTGAATGTTTTATGTCAAAATGTTGATTATTGAATAAATGATTTTGCATTATATTATACTAGATTTTTTTAATCCCAGACATATGCTTTAGTATTTAAAGGCTTACCTATATATATATTTTTTAACATATCTATTGATACTATCTCGCTGAGTACTTTATACGCGGCTTGCGATAGGAGTTGACTGGTAAAAATCAACATGTAATGAAAAAATACCGGCAAGTGCGAGTCGTACTCGCACACCGAGGGTTCCGTACCGTTTTTGGACGTATAAAAGTAAAAAAAAAAACCAGACCGTATAACTGTTTGTGAAGGAATTTTGATGATTTCTTAAAAAACTGTTCTAGTCACGAACATCGTTTTCAAAGAAAGCGGCAAAGTTCAAAAATACAATCAAAAAGGGGAGGGTTTTTTACTGTTATTTACTACGTAAAGCTAGCCTAGCATGAGCATGATAGAAACGGGTTTTGTCTACAGAAGAATAGACAAAGTGACAGATTGTAGAAAGATTCTACCGTTTTATGCATACAATGAAGAGAAGAAATGTTTCTATTCTTTGGTAGAATAGAGAAATAATTGGTCATGCTAAGCGTGCTGGACACTTTTTAACTTATCTCCCATATGTAGGATTGCCATAATTTCCAGGAACCAATAACGAGACGTCTTATTATTTTGATGCCCAAAACACATTAACACATGCCGAAACGCAGAGTTTCAACTACTTATATCATAAGTCATAACATGCATGTATAATCTACGTAGTAAAGATAAACCACGCACTTTGTTAACAGCTACTTTTTGATCTCAACCGTAGTTAACATCAGAAGTACTTATTAAATCAATTTTCTAGGAAAATGTACATCAAAGATTTTCGCGCCTCTGTATCTTCCGCAGGCCGTTTGCGCCACTCAGCTCTGGCCGCTCTGAGCCATTTCCGTATTTTGTCGAATTTGTCTAAAAACGGGATAAATACCGGACATGTGGACGCGACGATCCAATCCGGTGAACGTCCCGTATATACGGGACGTATGGCAACCCTACCCATAGTGAGATAATTCTCCTGACCTCTAATCTCCAATAGTCTAGCGATATGTAATCGAGAGGTTAGCGTGTGTTCGGGCGTATTCGGCACTTATTCGGGAGGGCTGTTTCACTCGTTTGTTTGACGTCGCATCGCTATCTCGGTAGCACGATACACGTGACGAAACATTCAATCAATTATTACAGTTTACGTATCGCCTTTTTCGTGTTCTATTCGGAATTAAATTGTAATTAAAAACCACGAAGTAATGACTAATGCACTAAGTGACGAAGAGGATGATATAATATCGAGAAGACTACGTTACAAAGAAGAAATATGTTCAATGTACGCCGGGAGATCGACGAAACTGGTATGGTCGAAAGAACGAATTACTGGCGTCATACGTTTAATCGAGGAGTATGCAGCTGCGCCTGCGTTTGAACCAATGAAACAGCGATTCTATTTGCACTATTATTATGCGAAACATTACGAAATCGTAGAAGAAGCGGGCCAAAAGTGTATAATATTAAAACGAAAGGCTCCAGATTATAATATAGTTAAAGTGATACCTGTAGACGAATACTATGACGTACTCCACGAGATTCATCAGAGCACGGGACACGGCGGGCGCGACAAAATGTTGTTAGCCCTGAAATACATTTATTCTATACCGACGCCCGCTGTCATCGCTTTTGTCAAATTATGTAAAATCTGTCAAAAGAGAAAGGCAGCCGTTAATAACCGCGGCCTGGTCAAGTTAATCAACCTAGAATCGACACCAGATGGAAACTATAAATGGAATTTACATTACCAAGATTATACCACCAAGTTTTTATTACTTCGTCCGTTAACTTCAAATGACGCAACTGAAGTATCTTCCGAGTTACTGAAGATTTTTCTAGAAATTGGCTGCCCGGCTATACTGCAAATAGAAAATGGACGCGAGTACACTGCTGACGTCATAAAAGAATTGGCTGGTCTGTGGCCGAGCTACAAGATCTTAAACGGACGACCGATTGCAGATCCAGTCAATTTAAGCGCGGAAGGTGATGAAAATGTGTATACCAAGGTGACAGATTGGATGATAACAAATAAATGCACAAATTGGGCCAAAGGGTTATACTCTGTGCAATTTGAGTTGAGTATGAATTATTATTGTATTTATCATCCAAGTATACAGAAAACACCACAACAAGCGCTTTTTGGACGCTATCCTAAAGCAGGGATAGATTCTTCCGACGATTTTTTCAGTAAAATTAGTACTGAAGAAGAATTAGAGTTAAGCATGACTATTCCATCCGTAGAGTTGCAACCGATTGTGCTGAAAAAAGAATCCTCTTCCATTGACACAGCAGACCCTTCGAGTCATAATGAAGAGCCGCTTGTAGTATTAGAACAAAGTAAAGAAATAAAGAGAGAATGTGACGAGAGTAGCAGCGATGAAACAATGCAGGATATTACCACGTTACTACACGAACAAGTTAAGCTAGAATGCGATACAATCACAGATCAACCGATGCAAGATTTGCCACAATGTACGAACACTGTGAACCAAGAACAAATACCGCGGTTGCCAGTGGAAATTTGCACGTCATTTGAAATTGCATCTAGCTCCGCCCATAACCAGATACTTGACCCGATCCTGTGTGTTGTTTGCGGGAACCAAGCATCAGCTACACACTCATGTGGCTTCTGCCACAGGATTCTGCATGAGACATGTGGAATAATTGCCTACCAACAACGATCCATACTACTCTGCAAGGGGTGCCACAAAGATACGATAAATAAAAGGAGAAATATTGCAGTTTATCAAGTACCGACGTGGATGCAAAAGGAATTTCAAAATTTGCTAAAACAATGAAAAGAGAAAAATTGCAATTTATCAAGTACCGGTGCAGATGCAACAGGAACTTCAAAATTTGCACTCCCAGGTACAAAGGAGACTGGCAGACGCCCTTAAAACGCTGGGCTTCAAATTGTGTAAGTCTTTACAGATAATATGATATTAGTATGGTGTGATCGAGTTTTTCAAGAGTATTAAATACATTTTGTTTTTACGTAATTGGGTTAAAGAGATATCTTCATATTTGTGACAGTGAGGTTAAGTATGGTGTGAATGATCTAATAAAGTACATCCCGACTAATGAGTTCCCAATTCAAAGGTTTTAGTTGCTGTCGACATGATATTCTGTGGCGGCGCGCGCCAGTGCATGCGCCTTGCGCTACTGGGTTTAGGCGCCAATGTTGATTGTTTTTGTATTTTTGTTTTATTGGTCCTTTAAAAATGTCAACGGCACAGTCATTTTATTTCTTATTTATTTGATTCCAATTGTTAATCTCTAAGATAAATTAGGCAAAGAACAATCAAAATATATATTTATTTTTGGTTAAGCTTTTATTACTGTAACAGATCAAGCCCCAAACCGCCAATGTCCTTTGCGGGTCACCAGTCTTTAGGGTGTTTGAATCTAGTCCCTGATCAGATCAAACCACCATTTGTAAATTATCTTTACCAGTGACCAGTAAATAAATGTCAACTGCCAGTCGGAAATACTTTCTTTTTGGATCGTGTCTATGTTTAGAACTTACTTACCTGTGGTTATGCAAGAATGTATTACAGAGACTTAAAAAATAATTATAATGTTATAGGTAGGTACTGGCGTGAGTCGTGGGCATAGATCGCGTATCATGTACATTTTCGGCCCAATAGACAATAGACAGTTGACAATACACTATAGAGAATAGACGACGAGCATTGATTAACAAACTAATCGCGTGCTGGCTCGGCGCCCCCCGCCTTCTTCAAAGAGCCGCCAAAGAGACCGAAAAAACAACTAATGCGCAAGTGACGTTTGTGTTTAAGACTTGTGCCGGTATCAATATGTACTAACTTGTCTTTATTGTTCCGTGTCGAAGTAAAACTAAAATTAGTATATTTTTAGTGTCTTTGCTTAAAATTGTTATACATACAGTAGAATCCGGTTATAGCGACGGCCAAAGGACCGGTGATATTACGTCGTACTAACCGGACGCCGTACTAAACGAACAGACAATTTTGTTTTTTATTAATCACATATTAATGTATTTCTTAATTATGTAGGTGACTAGCAAATAAAAAAAAATATATTAAATTATTTATTTATTTCACATATTTTATGTATCATAGCTAAGAATGAGAAGAAATGTAATTTCAATAATCAGTTTTGTAGAAGCCATTTTTGTGCGCGTACTTACTCATTACCCGCAAATTAAGTAGGTATGTACTGCTGTAAAATAAACAGTCGCATTCCTATCAGCGATGTGCAGGCAAGGGGGATGCGCGGGGCGGAGACAGCTTCTTAACTACGATTTATTTGTAAACACGTCAACGCTCGTCGTTGTAACCGGACAATTTTGTTTAAAATTCCGTCGTAAAAAGCGGTCGGTCGCCGTAAGCGGAGTCGTAATAAACGGATGTACTTTCATGGTGGCTCATATTAAAACCAAACATATGCCTATAGTTACGTCGCTAAAAACGGTTGGTTGTTAAATGCGGAGTCGTACTAAACGGACTACACTGTAGTTGACAAATAAACCGTGGTGTTTTATGTCAAATGTTGATTATTGAATAAACGATTTTGTATTTTATTATACTAGATTTTTTAATTAGAATAGAATACTACTTTATTGTACACCATATTATTGTAACACAGCTTATAGTTATCGTAAATTCTAAGGTACAATGGCGGTCTTATCGCTGATAGCGGTATCTTCCAGACAACCTTTGGGTGGACTGTAAGAACTTAAATGAAATATGGGGGTAGTTCGTGATGTACTAAATATATACTATGGATGATACATAAATATAATACATAGATAATATAAAACATATCGGTAGATGATAAAATTAATACTAGTCTATAACGGCTTATATTTTTTTTAATAATCCTTTTGATATTAACTCGCTGGGTATAAATAAATACGTGGCTTGTGGTAGGAGTTGACAGGTAGAAATCGTCACGTAATGAAAAAAAGCATTATGCCTCCATGAATCTAAATCTCGAGGTCTCCGTGGTCGGAGACCTCGAGATTTAGATTCATGGTAGTCTATGGGGTACTGGTGTACCCCATAGACTACTATTTATACTCAGATTACTCAGTACCCGTCGAGACGCCAGAGCGGGAGGTTGCGTCGCGGTATTGGAAAATAATACGCGTAATTTTACCGTGTAAAAATGGGTATAAAAGAAATGTGCACTATCGGAACTTCGTTCCTGAAATCCTGACGGGAGTCCCCCGACCGCACACTTTTTTTTTGAGACGTTTTTCCAAATTTATTTATTTTTATGTTTCAGTGGACGAAATGATCGCTGCGCCTTTTGAGACCTGTTCTGACAGTTTTTACTTCGTTGACAATCATCTGGTGATGCACAACAAAGCCGACTACGCTTACAACGGAGGCATCAACAACTAAACACATTATTTTTTAGTCAAATCAGCACCATGCATCGTTTTCGTGATTTTTTCAAATTATATTGACACTGTTTGACACAAGGAAATGGTTTTCAAATTTGGGAGTAGATCTGTGTTTTAAGTGTGAGTTATTGATGTAAATGGAAGATTATGAGAAAATACAAAAGTGGATTTGTAATGAAAGAAGGGAAGTGTGCGTTTTGCAGACATAATGCAAATAATGCAATACCAAGATAGCTGAAAAACCATCTTTTGAGCAGGAGCTCATAGTTAACCCAAAAGGAAGAGGGTGGATGCAGCATAGCACTTCAGGCTGTACAAAAGTAAGTCCCTTTATCCTTGGAATCTTCTCACTGGATAGGTAGCTGATGGAGTGCTAATGGGCAAAATGATTAGGCATAGGCATTTTTCGGCTATACTTTTCTTTAATTTCTGACTTTTTCATTCAACGAAAGATTCTTTAGGTAGGGCATTCATAACTTTGCACCTCTCAGCGTTAGTACTCCATTTACCTACTGATCTGTGTATTTCGGCCATCGTGACTTTTTAGATCCACACTTAATTATATAATATTTGTGATCTTATTGATTGTGATTTTTACACCTACTTATTAATGTGATTGACGTAAATTAATGTGTACTGAATTTAAATTAAGGGAGTGTTTTGTTTAGCCGTTGCAAAAAGGTGTTGCACCTTTTATACGTTCTTTATTTCATGTTGATTTTTAATGATGTTTTCTTTCTATTTTATCTGATTGTTTTTTTTTATTTCGTATTCTGCATGACCACTGTTTTGATGGAATTCGGTGTGGCATTTAAAAAATACGGTAAACAGGGCAAGAAGTATACTTATTGAATGTAATTTTGTAAAGTAGTACCGTATTATTTTTATGCATTTTATTGAAATTGATCTCTTTAATAACGAAGTTATCTCAGCAATGACATTCCAAATTTAAATTAATTTAAGTTATTTTAAGGGATTTTGTTACTTATAGATTAATTTACGTATAAGTTTAATTTTTAATTAGTAATTGAGTTATATTAGTTATTATTAATAGTTAAATTGATACTATGATTCGTTTATCAACAAATAGCTGCCTTATAAGCTGAAAAACTTAAAAGTTCCGCCAAACATTTTCGTAAACAGTATGTATTTAGACCAAATATATTGTCTTAGTATGAAAGCATCTTAGACTATTGCATAACATTTGCATTGCACAATTGGCATGTTTGGCAAAAATAAAAGAAGAATGTTGTTTACGAAAATAAGGCGCATTGTCATTGTTAATCTGATTATCTGAAAATACCAAAATGTTAATATAAGTTTTGAATTTTAGTACGTAAAGTGCGAGTTTTAATTACCTACAAGTTTTTATAACTAGTTCACACTGTTTTAACTTATATGTTCACTGTATTTTGTGTGAAACACTTAAATTAACCCCCTTACTCATAGACGCCTCTTAACTTTAACCACTGCTTAAATATACAACTATCCATTTGTATGACAATTAATAGAGATGACAATTGACATAAGAGCTGTTTAATTTAATCATCGTCTAGTAAGGAGGTAAATTGAACACAGTTGCTTCAAAAATGGGATCGGAATTTTCTCTTTATAAGGGCTAAGTTCACCGACAAGATAACAGTCCGATAAATTGTAAACGGCCGTTTAACATGACGTTTTGTATGGAAAAAGATGTGATAAACAGCCGTTTTCAATTTAACGGACTGTTATCTTGTCGGTGAACTAGGCTTTAAGTATTTGACTCTCGCTGTTTGGAAATGTGCGACGGAGACGCAAATACGATGGAAAGAGAGAGTATAAAGACATTGATGAAATTCATCAAACAGTTGCTGCGTTTGCCAAAGAAATAGACATACAAAAATACACTCTTGAAAAACATTATCCTCCATTTGGGATACTTCAATAAAAATAAAAGCGCTGCCTGATCCCATCTCTGTTGTAAACGTATTTTTAGACACAGACGGCCGTACCACAAAAAAATAAACATCTGTTCAACACACGTTCAACACGAATGCTACCAAAAATAATAGGCAATTGTTTTAGCACTAACTTGTCTAAAACAAGTGTGTATTATTTTTGGTAGCATTCGCGTTTAACGTGTGTCTATCTTTTTTGTGGTAAGGCCGAGAAGGTCCGTTCAAAACAATGTGTACTACAGTGGCGGTCCGAGGGCAGGAAGGGGAGGGGCGTAGGGGTCCGCAAGCAAGGGGGCGCATAACGGAGGGACGGGCAACTAAGGGGCGAAAAAATGTGCTTTCATTGATGTAGTGCGCCTTATATTATAGTCGCAGTCCTTAATAATGAGGCTAAGTTATTTATTACCATCGTCGGATTGCGACGATATAGTTAATAAACTAAGTAAGTAAATAATAGTCGGTAATACCCGAACACCCCCCTCTGGCCCCCGTCCTGCAAGTTGCGCCCCCTTAAGGTATGCGCCCCTTGCCGCCGCCCCTAGCTACAACGCTTGTTAGACCGTTGTTAGAACTGGACCTTCTGCTGTTATTGTGCTTTTTGTCGTATTTAATATAGTTTGTAAGTGGTGCTTGCGATCTGAAGTTATTCTAGTCGTTTTTAAAGTTGATGGTAAAATAATAATTTGAATTATGATTGATTGAGTAACACCAAGAAAGTTTGATACGTTTTGATTAAAGAAAATAGCTCAGGTTTTACTCTAGGCGTTTCAATTCGATCGTATTAGGTACTATTTCTACACCGTATTTCGATAAATGAAAAACATTTTTGGCAAAAAAAAATATTTATTAAAATTATATTAATTTCATGGCTATTGGTTTGAAAGAATATTAATTTATTAATCGAATACAGGGAGTCTGAATTTTTTTTTTGTTTCTTTTCGTAAAACATAGCTTGAGTCCAATGACATATTATGTCAAAATGCATTAAAAATGTATGTATTTGACATCTGTCACAAGACTCTTAAATTTTAGGAACAATACAAGCGCGACTTTTAAAGATTGTGTTTTTTTAATCTTGACAGTAGGTACAATTTAAAGATTTATAGACTTGGTACTGACAGTCATTCGAATTTCTAGGGATGCAATGATTTGTAAAAAAATAGATATTCTTTCTTAGAAATAGACAAAACTAGATTTCAACATCTTCCTAGTCGGTTAATATCAGAGTGCTAAACAATAAACATCAAGTTAGGAACCATTCACGTAAAAAATACTATGCCGTAGTCTTCAGGAAAAAAGTAGGCGCATTTTTTATCTATGTATAACCTAAATTGTAAACTTACCTGTATCGGTATTTTAAAATGGCGGCAAATATAAAATAAATTGTAGAAAAATTGGTGACTTAACGTTCAGCTTTAAAGGATTTAGATTAAAAAATAAATTCCAAAATTCCCATTGTAAGCCGTCCATATTTTATTTTAAACAAGCGAATACGAACTAAATGTGTTCAGTGAACTTTCATTTTAAGTATTTTTCTTGGAACTATTTAATAATAATTGTAAAGCTGTATCTACACCGTGTGACGCTTATTAATTAGCCTGTAACTTATACGTCGACGATGAAGTATCAATATATCTATTTATTAATAATAATTTCATTTTAAAATAATGTAGTTAGTAGTTATGTACTATAAATATATATTTCTTCTTTATTATTATATTTGGCATTTAACCGCAAGAAAGTTACATTAAAGTACAATTAATTTAGTTGATTATTGAATATATTTGTGCACAGAACTGATGAAATTATACTTTAATTAATGTATTTATTTCCCCTATTTAAATTATGAATTGATACCACTTTGGGGCCTAATACTTAGGAAATTGTATTAAAAAAATAAAGTTTTATTAACCGATTTCAAAAAAGGTTAAAGTAATAGTAACCGTACCTATAGTAATAGGTACGGTTTGAGGAAGACATTCTCAAATCGACAGTATGTATGGTTTTGTAACCATGGTACCTATGGTAAAGTAAATCTATACACACATTTCCAATACCGACGCTACTCATGTGTTATTGGTCAATACAACCGGATGTGGAGGGGCGTCGGATCCCATCAGTGTTTTAGTAAAATAATGGTATCATAGCCATTTCTATAGCCGAGTATCCAAGTACCTAATAGATATTATTATAATGTTCATCTTGTATGTAATGTGTACGCAACTTACTATAGATATCAGTTGACAAGTTGACATACATTTTGGGATAGACCTCAAAAAGTGTAGAGTATGGGTCATCTTTCAGATAGTTGAATTCAACAGCGCTCCTTACTTTATACCTAAAGGATTTTCGTACCTAAGCCACTAAATAATCAGATATACGCTAGATCGTCGTACGTACACGGTGATCTCAGACTATCTCAAACGAATGCCGTGGATAAAATACTTATTACCTACATACTTTTTCTTAGTATTTTACTAAAGCCTATGAACAACCCCCTTTAATTTTTTTTTTAGCTAGATATACCGCAGACGACCGTTTTAATTCAGTGATATATACGGAAATTCAGTAGTGATGCGATGTGGGCGACTGTTTTCAAAAAACAATCGAATAAACTAACAATAATGTAGGTATTGTTTTTCGTAAAATCGAATGAATCGATAATTCGTTCGGCCGTCGGCGGAATCCATAACATTTTTTTTTATATCTGAATGATGACCCTGCGAGATGGTGTTGTTTTAACAGCTTTAATTACTATGCTATGAGTTGTTTGTTAGGCTGAAGTAACTGTGTGTTTAATATTGAATGTACTTGTGTAAGGGCGGGCACACACGGTCCAATTAAAATTACGACGTGATCATGTCGTTTAGTTATTGTGGAATGGTTGTTGGACCCGTATTTTGAGGCTAGAAAATAAGACATTTGAATTTAAAAAAAATACCGTTTGACGTTATTAGAAACCGCCTTATGCCTTACGTTATTTGGGCTATGAAATAAGTATTATTTAATTAAAAATTAAGATCAAACTTGTACAAAAAGGTGCTCTTATTATTTAGAAAGTTTGTTTCTAATTATCTTTAAATTTCTTAACCGTCTGTGCCCGCACTTACCTATTTCACTGTCACAGATCACATACACTAGTTTTATCGATGAGAATAAAGTTAATAAAAAGATAACTTGGTGTTATTTCCTAAACCTTGGTTTTATTTAGAGGTATAAATGCCAATAGCTCGGAAATCTAAATAATAATAAGTCAATAAAAATGTTATCTACTACATTTTACTATAAGACGCGTGTCGGTTCGCAGTCAACGCCAGTGCATCCAATGCAATATAAATTAAACATAATTCCGTTCACATAGGTACATAACTTTTATAAACGCGCGCTCTCGATGTTGTGGTGTCGTGTAAGACACTGCCTTGCATAATTTGCCTGAAAGCGGCGACAAGGTCACGCGCCTTTGCGACTTCTATTGACTGTTGACTTATTCTATGTCGCACTTGCTAATGTGTCTCCTGTGCCCGAACGATGGACAATTTCTATGCGGCTACTAACGCCATCGAAGTGGCCACTTAATGGTGCAGATTCTGTTGTTTACGAACTAAACTAATTTAGTCGTATTATGTCTCTCTCTAATAAAAATCATCAGAGAGAGATAGCAGATATTTAATCCTGTCAAATTAGTCCACTTGAATAGTTTTAATGTAAATTTAGTCGTAATCGCAAAAGGTTATGACTATTTTTCTGTAAATGACAAGGGCGTAGACTAATTTGACAGTTCTAAATATTTTCTGTCCTTTTTCAATTATATTTGTAAGAAAGAGATAGTGTGATTAAAATTAGTTTAGTGCAATGTTCAACAGAATCACCACCAATGTTTCAAAAATATTTAACAAGTGCCAGTGTGGTTTCGATCTTTCAGGCAGAGCCACTGGCGCCTATCTAAGTTCTAATAAATAACGGACGAATGTTTTGCGATAGCCCAGGCAAACTCCTCGAGCGCACTCGAGCAACTATGCACTTTGTGGCAGTCTTTCTGCCTAGCCTTTTCTCAAATTATATCGGGGTCGGCTTCCAGTCTAACTAGTTTCGGCTGAATATCAATACGTGGAGTGACTGCCATCTGACCTCCACAACCCAAATTAATGGGTAATACCGGTATTCGAATGTTAGACCAGCTGTCAGACTTTTTTAGGGCTTCTGACTACCCGTAACGATTGTCAAAGATATTCCTATGACAACCGGGACCGACTGCTTAACGTGCTCTCCTAGGCACGGAGGGGTCTCGATGTGTTAAGAACGGTCACCCATCCAAGGACTGACCACGGCAAGCGCAGCTAAACCTCGCTGATCGATCGATCAGCGCGGCTGTCATTTAGCCACGAGCCTCAAATCTGTGTGCCCAAGTGGCATTCTTAATAAAATGTATTGTTATTGCTGCTCTGTATGTACCTAGTATTTGATATTATGCACCGTTGAATAAAACAAAACGTAGGTATTTATAGCATTTATTGAATTCAAAGAAATACAATTACAAATTAAGGAAAGAAACAAAATTATATTTGCGAAAATAAAAAAAACATAGAAATGCAACAACATATGAAATTGAATTAATTGAAATAATAGTCTTTAAAAGCTAAATAAAAATTGATACAATAAGAGCATTATCTATTCACTTACAATACTTACATATGATAGACAAGTAAACATTGATATGGTAACAAAAAAATACTTCATAGCATTATGCGACAGTTAAATGCACATAAACAGCTTAGCGTCCATTAGGGGTCATAACCCCCCTGGGCGTAGGTCAACCTCCAATTACGTGAGTCCTGACTCAAAGGCAATTCGCCCATGTCACACACGGCGACGTATACGAGGCGTATATAGACGTTAAGCGATGGCAAACGCGCTGCTTAGTCAAAAAGGTCCTCTCAACCGCCATAATAAGACAAATATTATTTATTATTATAAATAGTATCGTCTACGTCGAGCGTGCAATAAAAGGGCCTTCACGAGGGACGGTACTAGCGGTCGTGCGGCGCACGCGCATTATGAGCAGCAGTAGCGGCTCCGGGGTGGCCAGGAGACTTAACTCCCCCTAGGCGCGGATACAGGAAAAGAGCAATGGGTGTTATTGCCCCCCCCGACTCTAACGACTGAAGTACTTTATGTCGTTAAACCAAAACGATTTTTTTGAAAGATAGGTAAAATCACACAGATATTGCTATCCGAGCCTACCTCCCCCAAATAATATCTGGGAACCCAAAGCTCCCAAAATATTGTCTAGTACCGCCACTGGTGAGCAGGTAGCCGCGCTATCAACCTGGGCCCTAAATCTGCTATTGAAATTGTCATTATCGTGTCAGAATGGTCTCATAATGACATCGTTATTGTTGGTTTTGACCAATGACCTAAGAGATAGTTTTATTCTAAGCCAATGACGAAAGGTTTTGATAGTGTTATGATGTCATTATGAGACCATTCTTACACAACTGAAATAGCAGACTTGGGGCCTTGCCGGCCTAGCATGACCACGATAGAAACGGGTTTTGTCTACATAGAAATAGACAAAGTGACAGATTGTAGAAACATTTCTACGTTTTATGAATGAAACGGTAGAAATGTTTCTACAATCTGTCACTTTGTCTATTTCTATGTAGACAAAACCCGTTTCTATCGTGGTCATGCTAGGCCGGCTGGTGATTGTAATCTTTACCACGGCATGAGCTAATCTCGTTTAGATCGTGCCGACGCGGAGGAAGACGCGCTAGTCGACAGCGATCGGTGTCTCCGGTTTACCCATTTCCGGGTGCGTTGTTGGTTATTAGCGTCTTCCATCTTCGATTTACGTGTTTCTTTGCTTTCCTCTCGTTCCTTCGACTTGTCTGCGATGACAGGAATAGATAATTCAACTTATTATAATCTTAAATCGAATACAAATTACAATTTAGTTACTAATACAATGTAACTCTAAAATAATAAACATGAAACTTATAATAATATTTTTGTCTATGGCAATCATGTTATATGAATTTTACCAAGACTTGCCAGTGGTAAACCCTAGCTGGCAACATTTGACAGTGTTTCTATAGCTAAATACAAGAAACACTGCAAGTAGCATACATTTTCATGCTGAATACAAAGATGTGGCCCTAATTTTGTCATTATTCAAGTAAAATATGACATGGGCAATTATTACATATTAACCTACTTTTGCCTGATTCCTATAAGTTAGTCCTCGTTGATACAAAGACTAATAGTTAAGTATCAAAGGTAATGCCACAAAACTGGGCGTCTTTTTTGCAGACAACCATATTCTACGATAAAGGAACCAGGCATTACAGGTTACGTCTCCGATCCTCATAAACGGACAAGCCTTAAACGTCCGTGCGAAATATCAAGTCTACCACCATATTTTGGAGATAATTCCAATCTTTCTGCAAAGGTACTTCCTAGAATAATCTGGGCACATTTTCCCTCGCCCTAACAACTTTAAGTACCTAGTCTAGGAGACTATAAGCACTCTATCGAAATGAGTGTCACACAACATCTCATATTAAAAATTCTAATAATCCGTGACATCAATATCACGTCGGGGGTAATATTTTGAGCCGAAAACGAGCCTCAAACGATCAAAAGTTGTAAAGTTAGTCACAGTTAAAAAGGTGACATTTTCTTATCATTAGTAAAGGAATACAAGTTATGAAATTCCTTTGTTAAATATTGTAACTGCCTATCGTCGACACCGATATGATATATCAATCATTTGTATTAACTACCCTAGGTACCTCAAAATAAAATGGTAAACATAAAAATTACATTTAAAAGTTTAAAACAACTCGCATAGAACAGAACACACCCTTATAATGTAGGTACTTAGATAAAATAGGATCGATAATAATATTATATTAAAATCTTTATAAATAGGTGCATTAGAGTCATAATTATGAATCTATTGACACCTGTTAGTAGACGTAGTAGAGTGACCGTGAGTAGGTACAGCACTAGGGGGGGTCTAAAAACTTCCGAACAATTTTGAGCCCATAACATTATTGTTTTGAAGTGCTAAAAGTACAGTAGGCAAAAATGATAAGTATGCAGGCAATTAACGCATCTGTTCGTACAGATTTCTTTTATACATAACTGAGGGCCATCCATAAATTACGTCACACGCTAGGGGGGGTCACACAATTGTGCCCCCTGTGTGGCTCCAAAAATCATGGAATTCGTGTGACGTAATTTATGAATGGCCCCTTGTAGTATTCAAAAAACCCAATAAATCTGTCGTTGCTCTTCTGATGTTTTGTACTCATATAACGTACAATACTCAGCTTACAAGTTTGCGTATCGGAAGTTAGCGCTTGTCTGCGCTGCGCAGGCGCAGATAGGGTCCCACTGCAATGCTTAACGTAGCTAACTTCAGAGTTGCAAAGTCATTGATTATGCGAAACATTTTTAAATGTGACGGACAATCAATGACATTAGTTTTCTGGCGTAGTTTTGCCGCTCGTACTGATTATAATCTTAACATCAATGTACTTATTATCTTATCAGGAGAGGGGTTGAGATTCGAGATACTCGATTGTGCAATTTGACAGACAAACAAAGCATGGTACTATATCTGCCCGATATCAATTTAAATGCGGACAATAGACGTTTTATCGGGCGAGTAAGATAGCAAAGTCAAGGACACAGATTTAAAAATATAAGTGCAGCTTTGATTTTCAGTTTTTTACTTTTTCTTTGGTAGTCAAATACTAAAGCAGATGGCAACACTTAACGCATTATAATACTAATCATCAGTTGGAATAGCTAGCAACATTGACAAATCTTTATTTTAATACCAGTGGCAGATTAACCGTATGGCAAGTTTAGCCAAGGAGAAGGGGCGTGCGAAAAAATGCGCTTGCGCTTTCTTTGACGTAATGCGCCCTAGCCGCAAGACAGACTTATAAAACGGAACACTCTCCTTCAAAGCCTGTTATGTATTTTTGTGAAATTGCAACTCTCAACCCCCTCCCTCCATTTTGAGAGAATACAAATGTAATGCATACAAATAAAGTAGGTACCTACATATTTTATATGTTAGTAATTGTTATTATTCCTACCTCTACCGCGGTGGTTTCTGACAAATTCCTTCTTCCCATCGTTGGTCTTCTTAATAAAAAACTTGTAAGCCATTGCGCCGTTGCAGATAAAAGTTGAAGCGTACCATATCGGCAACACTGCGCATTCTCCCGCCTTAAATACATCGTCTATATTGTCGCTGGAAGAGCAACAACTGTCCGTGTACATATACTTCCTGCGATTTTCGTGTTTGTTGTACACGTGTATTTCATACATCCATTTTGAAGCGCTCATCTTTGTGCCAATAAGCTGAACGGCCATGAAGATTTTGCCATCGATTTCAGACACTTTCAGGTGTACAAGGAAGTTGTAAACGCCTAGAAGGACGAGGTGCACTTGTTGGCTGTTGGCGAACACGTTCGCAAGAGTCATCTCCGTGTCCACGTCAGTTTGACGTCCACTTGGGTGCATGTTGTCGAAATGGTTCGATATTTGACTCAGTTTACCTGAAATTTCGAGGAAATTACAATCATATAGATATCCAGCAGTAAACTGAGATAGACAGCTGTTGATTAATTCATAGGGAGGCTATTAAGAAAATATCTTAGAGGAAGCGATTTTTCTAAGATATTTTTTTAATAGCCTCCCTATGAATTAATTCACCATTCACCTTGCGTCAAAAAACATGTAGAAAAAGTTTTTGGAGGGATAATTCCTCCCTTATTATTTACCTTACCTTTCCAACGACAGGTTCCGAACAGAGCAGCGAGCGGACACTCCTGCTCCTTGAAAGGACACTCTTTGACGTGAGTCTCCATGTCCGCTACCTTGATGAACAGTTTGCATCCCTCGCTCGTGTGGGGACACGGCGCTTTCGTCTGGAACGATCAATATTACCGTCAAATTATGTTAGTGATGTGTGAATTATGTCAGTGTGTTTCCTAAGTCATGGCAATATGCATTTTTGGCGCAATACTTATTTATTATTATGTGTCAATGGCAGGCCTTGAAATTATACCGGTATTTTCAAGAATCGGTTCACGTGACCTTGATAAAATATCGGTACAAATTAATAACGGTATAACTTTATACCGGTAGTTGAGGCGATTTAGGCGATTTTTCGGGCTCGACACCTCCACCCCATAATCTCACGTGAGATTTTCCAAATTGCGTATTTTTAGTGTAAATAGGTACGTTTTTGCCGAGACCCCCCTGTCCCCCACGTGAGATTCGTCTCGAACACCTCTCCCCCTAAACGCCTCGTAATTAATGGACGCCCCCTAATGGGAAAATTTTAATCAGCATGCCTTTTACACATTTGAGGGGCGTGGTGGGTGGGTCGCGAGGCCGGGCGCAGGCGCATTGGCATTACAGCCCCAGGCGACCTAATTACGATGGACAGTGCGCATTTTGAATAATTTTTGCGAAATGAAAATAGTTTTGGAATGGAGTTTTTTTTTCCTTCGCGATTATCTTTTAACTAAAATTTTAAACAACCCATTAAACATGGAGGTAATTTTTTAACACCTTATTTAATAATATTAGGTACAACATACTAAAAAAAATAGTTATAAAATCATAATTTGGTAATAAAGTGATTTTTTTTATTGAATAGGGATACCTGAGCAATATGATTTTCCATGTCATAATTCCTCCGGTTGGTGAGGCCCTGTCTGCAGATGCCACAAGCCCGCCCTCTGACCTTGCAGTCATTGCACGAGCTGTGCCCGCTGTCACACTGGAAGATCTTCATGCCATATCTTGAGTGACAAGTTGGGCAGTCCAGCACATCACGTTCTCTGTGGTCGTTGCGAGGTCTGGGGAGGAAAAATCTTTTCGTACTTTGGTTTCGACTGGAATAGGACACCGTTGTTTCCATGGGTGTAGAAACGAAGCAAAACATCATGAACAACATGATTTCTTATTGTTGTTATTCTTAGATTATGCCGAAAAGTGGTCATTGTACTCATCATTATGAACATCTTGTAATAGGACCAACCCTGAAATCACGAAAAAAATCAGCTGTTGCCGTCTAAGAGTGACGAATGACCAATAACAGTGTTAGATTGAGGGGGTGAAACCTTTTTTATGTGTGGGAGATCTCTTTATTTACAATGGAGCGGTTTGTTATTGTGACGCACACGGCATTACATTAAAACTGGCGACAGCGGTTCCCGTACAAATTTTCTGTGATCTGACAGAGTAACCAATTGATGCAGGCATCTGTACATACCTGCTTACTGATCGCAGCCTTGGACCTTGTCCTCGTGGTGCCGGCGGGGCCGACGGGCTGGGCCTGTTATAACTGCCAACAACAAACATTGACACATCTAGGTATACTAATATCAGAAAGCTGAAGAGTTTGTTTGTTTAAACGTGCTAATCTCTGGAACTACCAGTCGGATTCGAAAAAAGGAGGCGAGAAAAAATAGAAAGAACGCTAAGCTAATAATCCGATTTCTTTTAAATTAAGCGGCAGGCGAAACCGCGGGGAACAGCTAGTTATCTACAAGCTAGTTATTTGTGGCTTACCTTTCAGCTTGCCCAAAGTTATTGACGAAGACGTAATCCCGCGGCGGCGGCGGCTGGCGGCAGGGCGGCTGGCGGAAGGGGTTATTATTGTTGTTCTGGTATTGTGGCTCTGGTGGTCTATAATACTGAGCGTGGGCACTCGGCGCCTGGTTCAGGTTTGGGTACAGAGTCTGTGGCGACGCGTTCTGCTGCAGGTCAGGCCCTGAGTAGCTGTACGGCGCTCGTTCTCTTTCAATGCTGCAAGCGATACATTTTACTGATTTGGGAGTAGAATGTCCGGTGAGAAAAAAGTCCGATCCACAGAATGTGGGATTCGCGATTCTCTGGGGGCATTAATTACGTGAGGCCATTTTGGCGAATATCGTTGTTAGATTTGTGACTCGACCCCCTTCTAGTCTCTCGAGATTTTATAAAATGCGTATTTTGTAGTGTATGTTTGATTGCGTTAGATAATTTAAAAAAACACTTAATTTTATAATAAAACAAGTTTAAACGGATTAAATCGCGTATATTACAGAGTTTTCCTGACGTTTCGAACACTTTGCAGCGTTCGTGGTCGCCGCAGGACGACTGCGTCAGTCGTCCTGCGACCACGAAACTCTAATATACGCGATTTAATCCGTTTAAACTTGTTTTATTATAATGTGTCATAATCGCGAAAACCTAAGACATTATTACACTTAATTTTATTTATTTAAACTAGTTAAGACTTGTATGTAGTCCAGAATTACAGTGAGAGAATATTAATATTTTGATTTAGCCATGACGTGATATTTGCCGAGACCCCACCTCTCTCCAACGTGAGATTGGATGAGATTCGGCTCGACCCTCTCTGTCCCCCTAAATGGCTCACGTAATTAATGGACGCCCCCTAATGTCCTGTGCTTTGAAAAAGGGCTTTTTATATTTAGTAATAACATAATATTTGTATATTAATGTAATCTACCTCGCAGTTTCAGCTTTTTGGGCAGCAGCTGCATTTTGGGCTGCAGCTGCATTTTGGGCAGCAGCAGCTGCATTTTGAGCTGCAGCTGCATTTTGGGCTGCAGCTGCATTTTGGGCAGCAACAGCTGCATTTTGAGCTGCAGCTGCATTTTGAGCAGCTGCTGCTGCATTTTGGGCAGCAGCTGCATTCTGAGCTGCAGCGGCTGCTCTTTGAGCTGCAGCTGCTTTTAGGACAGCAGCTGTGCTTTGCGCATTAGTTTTGGTGACCACATCCTGGAGTTTTTTCTCATACTGCTGTCTTTGTTGCTCGAGGAGGAGCTGCACCTGAGCTTCGGACATTTGCGCCCTAAAATTGAAAACACGGTTTAGAAAAATAGATTTAAATCTAAAAGTAATTGGACTCCGAAGCCTTGCCTCGCGGGCCACTCGCGAGATCCACAAAACGCCGCGCCGCCACCAAGCTATGGACTACAGTTTTCATAGATTGTCGCCATAGTGGCGAGGCTTAATTAAGTAAATGCCAATTCTGAAACTGATTTCCAGCCGCATTAGAAGTTAGAAGGTAGTGGTAGAGAATATATGGTCAGCAACTAAAGACAGGCGAATCACACACCGTGGCGCGTGCGTGGCGACGGCAAAAATCGAGCGCGTGAATGCGTTTTCAGTGTGTTGCACCATGCGTGATTTCTATACAAATACAGGTACTTGCAGAGTTGGGCAAAAATTAATTGTAAAAACAATTAACAATTAATTGTTAATTGTAATGTAATAATAATTAATTGTTAATTGTGTCACTTGCAATTACAATTGATTAATCGTTAATTGTTTTTTGTGCATTTACAATTAACAATTAATTTCGAAATTATGTGGGTATAAATAACTTGAATGATCACTTGATCAAAATAGTGAACAAAAATATAATCAACATATAATTATGTACTAATATTTTAAAGCAGAAGAGTTTGTTTGTTTGTCAGAACGCGCTAATCCCTGGAACTACAAGTCGGATTCAAAAAAATTGTTTTGTATATCGTAGCCAGATTCATGAGGAATAGTAGGTATAGGCTATTTTTTTTTGAGGTGTAGATCAAAATCCGAGATGCATAGCATACTCGGCCTATAATGTTCCTACTGCTGGGACACAGGCCTCCTCTCTGTGAGAGGGAGTGGGCAGTAGTCCACCAGCCCAGTACCACGCGGGCCCAGTAAATCCGAGATGGCCGCGATACAAAATTAGGAATTACATATTTCGTCATGGGCACGGGGGGGAGGGATGGGACGGGGGGGGGGGAGGGAGTTAAGAGAGAGGTGGGGAGGGGAGGGGGGCTAATCAAAGAACCCGTAACACATATTTCACCTATTAATTTCAATAAAACATTTGAATAAAAAAACATGTTTTTTCAATTTTTCAAAACATTTTGCGAAAAATTCGAAAAAATCATGTTTCTTTACGAAAGATTCGTCCTGTGAATTTTTCTATGTTACATGCGAAAAAAACGGAAAAATAACACGATTGTTTTTTTCGGAATTTTCAACGCTGTTCCTATGGCCACGTCCCAGCTCCATCATGCCCTGGACATCATCTAGGTTTACGGTACTTGTCAATACAAATCCAACGAGCCCAAACACGACGGAGTTGTGTTGAGAAGTTGAAGAGTTACATGGCCACCTCCCGGCTTCATCATGAGACCTGGACATCATCTAGGTCCATAGTACTTGTCAAGACATTTTCAATGAGTCCAAACACGACGGAGTTATGATGGGTACTTAAGGAGTTCCTATGACCACCTCCTGGCTTCATCATGAGACCCTGGACATCATCTAGGTCTACAATACTTGTCAAGACAAATCCAACGAGCCCAAACACGACGGAGTTATGTTGAGAAGTTGTGGAGTTCCTATGGCCACTGCCCGGCTCCATCATGAAACCCTGGATATCATCTTGGTCTACAGTACTTCTCAAGACATTTCCAACGAGTCCAAACATGACGGAGTTATGATGGGTAGGTACCTACTTAAGGAGTTCCTATGACCACCTCCTGGCTTCATCACAAGACCCCGGGCATCATTTAGGTCTACTGAATGAATACACACATAACTTCGAAATACATTAATTGTTAATTGTAAACGTACTACAAACGATTAACAATTAATCAATTGAAATTGCAATGTTTTTACAATTACAATTAATTAATTGTTAATTGTGGTTACTTGCAATTACAATAGATTAATTTAATTGTTAGTTGTAATTGATTTAATTGCAATCAAATTTTTAATTGTTCTAAAAATTAAAAAAAAAAATTATTGAATTTTGCCCAACACTGGGTACTTGCAAACAACGGAACATCACGCACCCCCGCGCTACGCTGCGTGATGCGGGGCAGTGTGCGAATCGCCTTAGATACCTAACACTTTAGTTTATACTAGCTTTTGCCCGCGGCTTCGCCCGCGTGGACGTCGGATATTATCGCCTTACTGTAAGACCTTGAGGAGTTCCATTGATAATCGTCAAGTTACAATACTACTTTTACTTCATCATAACGACATCACGGTTACTTACATATTCCGATATCCTAATAGATTTGCCCGAGTCACAGATAATATAATACTACGTATCCGAGTATTGTTTATGTGCTCATAAGAATCGAAGAGTTCCGTTATTTTTTCATGGATCCTATCATCAGATCGTGAAGTAAAAAAATATTTTCCAACACAAAAAGAAACATCGAAATCAGTCTCCGTGGTAGGTAAAGAATTATCGCTAAACATAGACACACTCGACGCCATTTACGGTCGACCACTTTTCACCCTTATGTTCTTAGTAATAAGGGCGAAAAGTGGTCGACCGTCAATGGCGTCGAGTGTACATCAAAAGATTCCGATGAATTGAGAACCTCCTCCTTCTTTTTGAAGTCGATTAAAAAAGGTTAAAGACCATTTCTTTATTTGTAACTATGAACCGAAACACCATTTTTTATGACCCTTACTTCAAAAGTAACGGTACACTTGAGACACATTTTCAACCCCCAATTCAGCCCTTTAGGGGATACATTTTTACAAACCCTAAAACACGTGTTTCTTTATTTGAAAAGAAGAGCCCAAATACCAATTCCCATAACTCTAACTGCAAAAGTATGGGTACATTCATACAAAGTTTTATCCCCCTTTCCACCCCTTTAGGGGTTGAATTTTCAAAAACCCTGAAATAGATGTTTCATTAATTGAAACGAAGATCCCAAATACTATTTTTTATGACTCTAGCTTCATAACTAAACGGAATCTCTATACAAACTTTCATTCATCTTTTCACCCCTTTAGGGGTTGAATTTTCAAAAACCCTGAAATACGTATTTATTTATTTAAAAAGGGATGCCTAAATACCAATTTTCATTTATTTTACTTAAAAAATGACGGACTTGCATACAAACTTATTACCCCTATTTCCCCCCTTAGGGGTGGAATTTCCAAAAATGCATTCTTATCGGGTGCCTACATGGAATACGTTTTCCAAATTTCACGTTTCTGCGACCAGCGGTTTAGGCTGTGCCGGCTGTGCGTTGATCCGTCAGTCAGTCAGGACAAAGCATTTTATTAATATAGAAGATAGATATTAAATTATCAATATTTTGTAAGTGTAACATTTTTTTTCGGTAAAACACGAACCTAGATAATCGAATAAAAAAATAAAATAAATGCATTGACTATTTACGTATTTACCTACACGAAATGTTTAGGGTTCCATAGAAAGAAGTATACCTACGCACAGTTTAGGGTTCCATAGCAAGACTATTTCAGTTTTCCGACCGCAAGTATACTTTTCTATCTCATAATATTATTAGACAGACGGACATTACGAAACTATAAGGGTTCCTAGTTTTACTACAGAACCCTAAAATAAAACAGTGTTTCGAATAATTTTCAGTCAATTTAAATGTTATGAAAAATTTACCTACTATCGTTACATACTGCCCCGTACGTGGATCTACATCATAGGTAAAGTCCATTTCACGAAAGAAGTCCCGCAGTCGCAGCGCTGTATTCGCGCGACATAATGTAGTATAATGTAGTTCCACAATTGTCCGCGGGACTTCTTTCCTGAAATGGACTATACCTACATTTGAAATACAAACTAGATAGATAATAAATATCTACCTAGACCTAGGTACTTAGGTAGTTTGTGTGCTACAGTGCACACTGCACACTCATAGTATAATGATTTATTCAATTATACTTAGATAACGATTGGTCATGTCATGCATTCACTGAATATATTGCAGTATTTATTCTACAAGTTTTTTGCAGAACTAGGTATTTCTGTGTATAATATAGCTGCTTACTATGTGATCGCTGATCGCGATAGGAACGTCAACGACCTCTAACTGTCACCTATCACTTGAAACGAAAGTCAACTCATAACAAAGACAATTTATTTGCGAATTTTGCGAAAAACTTTTATTTTTTCACTCTATCTAGCTAACAGATTTTTTGATATACCAAATCTATACCTAATTAGAGTTGATAGAAGTTTGGAAGTGACTTCGCGACCGCCGCCGTGACCTGAATTTGCAGCCGGCGCCGGTTGCTAAATTGGCAGCCGGCGACATTGGTAAAAAAGCGGGAAATGGGGTTGGCAATTTGGCATAATTAAAAAAACATTTCATGTTTCATTTGAGTAACATACCTAACTAGGGTTCAAGAGCGAGCGAAGCGAGCTCGGGAATTTGGACACCTCGACACGGACAATTTAGGTTCGAAGGGGTTGACGGGGGCTTCAGTGAGCGAGCAAAGCGAGCGAACGAAGCCCCCGTCAACCCCTTCGTGTTAGGTTACTTTTAACCTTGCAGAAATAGGAGCCGCCGCCGGCTGCGGAGGCACGCCCTAGAAGTTTACCTAAATATTGTACCAAAAATAAAACCATGTTCTTATTCTGTAGCACAGTTTTTTTGAAATCATCAAAATTCCTTCACAGACATAGTTACGCGGTCCGGTTTTTTTTAGGGTTCCGTACCAAAATGGTAAAAAAGCAACCCTTATGGTGCGACTTCCTCTGTCTGTCTGTCTGTCTGTCACACCTGCTTATTTCAGCAACTACTAATGCTATCGACTTGAAATTTGGAACAGTTATAAAAAATGCTTGTCCAACGTTATTGCAAATGAAAAAATTAAAAAAATATTTTTATTTTCATTGCAAAAGGGGCCGGAGTGGGGGTCCAAAATTTCAAAGTGGGGTTACTAGGTCAAGTGACATATCATATGAAAGGGCTTGATCTGCACATTTCAAAATTGTCTCACAGTTTTCGACATAATATGATGAAAAATGTCTGACAAAATACCCCCCCCCCCCATCCCTTATCTTCGAAGTTTTCGGAATGAAAAATCTGAAATAATTAGAGTTGATTGTTGAGGAATTGACCCAAATATGCCACCAAAAATAAAACGATGTCCCTAACTAGTACAGTTTTTTCAAAATCATCAAAATTCTTTCACAAACAAACTTAGTTTTGCGGTCCGGTTTTTTTCACTTTATACGTCCAAAACTGATACGGATCCCTTAGACAAAATTCAAAAGAAAGGCTATTGAAAGAAACACTTTGTAAGATTACAAAATTGTAAAAAAACTGTGCTCATTGTTCCGTAAAACAAAAACTAGGTACCTATATTTTTTTTTATTACGATTACGACATGAGTAATTTGAAACTGCGCACACTGCACGTGTTTGGGACACAAGTCACTAAGGGGCCGTCCATAAATCACGTGAGGCTTGAAAGGAGGGGTGGGGAAAAAATCACGAAACATCACGATGGGGGAGGGGGGGTGTAGTGGGATATCACGTGTATTTATTTTTTCGTTGAACGCGCGATTTCTAAACTGATAAGCTGCACGTGACTTTGACTTGTTGCCTGAAAACAATTTTTCCGCCCGCCGAGACAACCACCCGGCTCGGTTTGCCGGTTGCCAGTAGGTATGTAGGTATTTCTTTGAGCTTTGTGAATGTGAGTACCATGTAGATATTTACAATGTTTTAAGCTGAGTATAGTATGACAGTTGAGAGCATGTCATGCTCGCTTAAATGTATCGCTGATAGTGGCGTGTGTATTGGATCGTTCGATTCCCTCCAAAATGGTTGAGTTGAACGGTGCTGATGCGCACGTCATGTCCGTGAACGGGCGCTGTCAGTTGGTACTGGTCATCTCTTGACTGCCCAAGAAATATGTTGACATTGTATAGGTTTAAATGATTTTTATTTTATTTTAGTACCATTGATTTTATTTTATATCCTAAGGGATTTTTAAAATATCTCACATTGTTCTCACATACTAGGGCATAAATGTAAACAAAGAAATTGTATATTTGAATTAGTTCAAAAAGAGTAACCATGGAGTTTCTTGTCCGTTCTTCTCCATAGGAATCTACGTTTCGGAACGGACAACTAGCTTCAACTAACGGAAAAACTGACTGACAACTATTTGCTTGACTATTCAAAAGTGCCTTTCAATGGTCTAATTGAAATAAATGTTTTGACTTTGACTTATGATGACACCAACGTTGATCTTCAACAAAGACAAAGACATGCAAGACTTGCTTGTTCACTTGTTAGTATTGAAGGAAATCTCGCTAATCCGTGGTTCGAAGACATTAAATATTCATGTATACCAGTACAATTATATGTTTGTTTTTCACATAATTAATAATTACACATTTCCTTTATTATTTTTATGCCAGTCAGTAACAAGTACTAACAACCTGCAACCTTAATGTCTATCTGGACATTTATACGAAGTTGCCTATTTTTTTAAGAATTAGATTTATAAAGGCTGTACAGTGGGGAATTTTGACGTTTAAATTGGCATTTCTCCAAACTAGTAGGATGTGGTAAGTGTACCCAACTGATATCACTCGCACGCATGAATTGCGGATTTAACAGTTACCCTTAGGAACTAGTCTGGAGTGCACCACGCGTTAGTATAAAAACTCACCAAGTATCACCAGGGGGAGCGGGGGGTCAAAAAGTTGCTAAAAAACATCACGTAATTAATGGACGGCCCCTAATCGCAAAATAACAAAAAAGAGCTACAAAAAAAAGGATTGCTTTTATTACCTAATAGGTATATGTATAGTCAACCAGTAAGTTGGTAGTAGGTACCTATGCAGACGGACAAGGGCATAGTCAGGATTTTGTTCAGGGGGGGGGGGGGCAGGCAAGGAAAACATACATAGAGTAAAGGTGTTCGTACTTTAAACGATATTCAACTTGACCTAACCTAAGCCGTTTTTCTACAGCTACCTACCTACCGGATTTTTTTTTCTTTACGGGGGGCTTCGCCCCCCGAGCCCCACCGCGGGGGCTCCGCCCCCGCACCCCCGCCCCGTACCTCGCATGATGACTCCGCATTGCTATAATAGTGAGTACCTACCTCTATAACTTTCAGTCCCATTTCCTTCGGAGGAAAAAAAGATCCAGAATGAAAACATTATACCGGGTGCGGCGATTGAACTGTCCGTATGTGAAAATGAAATATTTTTGTTAAATTTCAATATTTATTTATACACTTTTGCCATGTGAAAATAGCAAGTTTAAAGTTTTATTATGACTTATTCCGAAGGAAAAATACCGCCTTTAGCCTTTACTACAAGCTGAAGTCTCTTTCTGAAAGAAGCGCAGGCTGCTCGAACGACGTCATCACTTAAACCATTCCATTCTCGCGTAAGAGTAAGTTTGAGCGCTTCCACTGAAGTGTGTTTTTTAGCACAGGCCCTGGCCTGTAAAACACCCCAAATACAAAAGTCCAGCGGATTCAAGTCGGGCGATGACGACGGCCACATATCTCGGTCGATCAGCACTGGAACGTTTGCTTTCAACCAATTTTGCGTTCCAATTGCTCTGTGCGATGGTGCCGAGTCTTGCTGGAAAGTCCAACGCTCAGAACCGAATGTATTGCGTGCCCACGGTATCAGCCCTGGCCGCAAAACTTTGTCTCGAGAGATTTGTTGGTTTATTTTGACTTGGTTGCGACCCATTGGAAGAAAAACGAGCGGAGAACGGCCTTTTTCAGACACCGCCGCCCAGACCATGATTTGGTCGGCTCCTTGTCGTCGAGTGACTTGCAATTCGTCTGAATGGTCGCTGACACGTCCCTTTAACCAAACACGGTCATTTTGTTTGTTTAAAAACTGTTCCACGCAAAAAGTTTTCTCATCTGAAAACACCAAATTGGGAAGCTCGCCAGAGTCGAGCAAGCGAATCAGCTCTTTCGATCGATCCAGCCGTTTGCTACGCTGTAAAGCAGTAAGTTCTTGAGAAAGGTTTTTTTTTAATGGTTTGACTTTAAGCTTTTCCTTCAATATGCGTCGAACGCTGCGATTGCTCACCTTGAGATCCTGCGCGAGCTGGTTTGCTGAGCGCGCTGGATTTCTGTTTAATCGATGACGCACCTTTTCGACAACTGCTGGCGCCGTTGCAGTACATCGTCGTCCGCCACCGTAGCATTTCTTAACGCTACTAGTCTCATTATAACGTTGAAAAGTGCGATGCACAAATTTCTCGTTCAATTGAAGTTTCGGCAGCGCTCTACGTATTTCGATATTTGATTTTCCCTCCAGATGAAGAGCAATCACTGAATTGCGTTTTAAATCCATTGTTCTAAATTCGTGTGTTCTCTCACAACAGAATCACTTCAAGTGATGATAGAGGACATGTCAAAGACCAACATTTGAAATTTTGGCGGCGTTCGATTTAGTGGTTCGAATTTTAAAACAGTTAGATAGAGACAGACAGTTCAATCGCCGCACCCGGTAGGTATTATGAGTAATGATGTAACGATTATCGCTTAGCGATTACAATTCTTGCCCGAAATAATCGTCGATTACGATTACGATTATTACAAAAAAAAATGTGAAATATTTATTTTTCATCGTATGATGATTGGGGAGTTATTTAAAGATATTTCGAGGGCGAGTTAAACATTTTTTTTTTATAAAATGAAAATTCACTAAATTCGAAAACAGTCTTGGTACCTACTAAACGAACTGGAAAGATGTAGACAAGCTACGCCAACAGGTAGAATTAAGAAAAAAGCGTATCCAAACAGAAAACTGGCACCGAAATACCTTCTTGTAGAAGGAACTTAATTTTTTTGTCGGAAAGAAGTCACCAATGTCACAGAAAAATATGTTTAGTTTGGATTTATTACCTTTGATATCTTTCAGAGTGTAGATTGGGACAAATACGTGATTAAATTATATAAAATACGTAATTCGAATAATCGTTAAATAATCGCAACAATAATCGACGATTACGATTAATGGCTAAATGGCAATAATCGCGATTACGATTAATAGTAATCGTAATCGTTTCATGACTAATTATGAGCTATAGATTACATAAATAATAGTTTCCTGGGAAAACAAGAAAACATTTTTTTTTGTAAAAATTTTTCAATCCCCTTGCACACCCATTGCTACACTCCTACTCGAAAAAGGGGGTCACCAATCTTCCAAACAATTTTGGCTAAACTTGTACCGCAAGGTATGCATCAAATCGTAGAGAAAAAATAGAGGAATTAGAATATCACTGTATTTTATTCAATAATTCACTATAAACCATTTAATAAGTAATTTAAAGTTTAAAAAACTAACACAATTAAATCATATGGCAACATTGCACGCACGTGCAAGCATGGTGAAATGTATCTCGATTTAGTTCTCGATTATTTAATGTGTTACTATTTTTAGTAATTATTTAATTCAACGTTTACTGATCGCAAATGTGTATAATTTTATTACTAAAGATTATATTTTTTAAAGTAATGATTATAATAACTAAAGTACCCGTCACGAGAAGCTATAAATTATGTAAACAAACATCTTTTACTAAGTAAACATTTTATACTGCGAGATAATAATAAATTGACCATATTCAATCGACATGAAATATAGACGTGTTATATGAAAGTAACAACCTATTTAATTTAGTCGGATCATATTTTAACGACGCAAAGCGCTATCGTTTGTGTTTCTTGGTACCGGAACACGTCCGTCGCAGGGATTGTAAACTATCGGGACGCCATTTTGGAATAAACGCGTCATTCGAGTTTCGAATGCGTACGAGTTTGTTTCATTGCTTTGCATATATCGCGGATCTGGTTGTTATTGTTAATTTTGTTATTGTTTCGTTATCACTTTTTTATTGTTGTTACTTTAATTGTTGCGTTAATTTTATTTGTTATTACGTATAATGAATGGTGATACATTTCACTGATTCTGACACAGAAATGGAAACATCTGAATCTGACGAATAATTATTCTTAATAATATATGTTAATTAATATTTGTTACTTAATAATTTATTAAATCTTAAACAAATTCATTTTTTTTGTTGGTCCAAATGTTGTGAACTCCTGAACACTTGTTTACAAAATTTATAGCTTCTCATGACGGTTACTTTACAAACAACTATTTTTCTGTTAATCTGCAGTTGAAAATGTTGACATTAGTAACAAATGTTACCTAATCGATTAATTTACTAAAAAGTCATTTCCACTTAGTGTTATCTTTGCACATCACTGATAAATGACAAAATAATGTTATTGTTTGTTTTCATTCCGTTCAATTTCAATTCCGTTCGTTTCTGCGTTCCAGGGTGTTTCTGCTGTTCGTTTATGTTGTGTATATTTTTGATAACTTGGCTATTCTTTCTAGTATTACGTTTGCATGCTCACGATTTTGTTTTTGACGGGTGATCCCAAAAACATGAGTATTCTCTCTGGACTTTTGTTTCCCACTCGGTGTATGTATGTGTGTATCATTTGTATAGTGGCGTAGTCTAAGCAGCTTTTATAAAAGCCACTGGTAAGTATCTTTTGCAATGTTATTAAGGAACAAAAGCACATAGAACTCGCGGCGAATGTTTTCAAATTGTGTAATGCCGGTTTCACACACTTGGCATTTGCCGTAAACTACAAATCTCGACAAATGCACTCAACGTGTGGATTCATTGCAAGCGTTTTCTGCAAGCTTCTTTTGATTTGTGCACAAAACCATAAACGGCAAACCCATGTTTAGTTTGTTTAGTAATATTAGATGTCTGTAGTTTTGTCAAGGTTTTACCTAAGTGTGGATACGGCATTAGGTAGTTGACAGATAGAGCGCCTGAGCGCCATATTGGAGTGCTTTTTATTGAAATAAAAAAGTATTTTTTTCTCGTGTCCAGGTGTCGATAAAAAAGAAATAAAAACACAGCATTATTCAGTATAATTTAGGGTATTTTATTCAACTGAGTGTACCTCGGTACTTCATTTAGCCAAATATTGTTGACCTTTTCTAAGTCTAAAATAAATCGCCTTGCACACCCTTTGCTACTCTCCAACCGATAAAATAAGTGGTGAAACTCGCCATAGATATTTCGTTTCATGTTTATATCGTCTTGTCTCGATTCGGCTTGAAAAGAGGCACACGGAAGAAATGCGACTCGAACTCGACTCGACGCACCTCGATTCGGCGCGTTTCGGCTGTAGTGTAGTGAGGCTTTGCCTTCATTCGCTTGGGCGCTTTACAATGCGGCTTAAAAAAGGCGTCATAGGCGTTTGTCAAAATGTTAAGGCACATTCGATTCAACCTGGTTGAAAATCGAATAGTGCGCGATATAAAACGTGGCGTTGAAAAACCGGGCAAGAGCGTGTCGGACCACGCACAGTGTAGGGTTCCGTAGCAAGAAGTATTTCAGTGTTTCAACCGCAAATATAAGAATATAAAAAACAAAGTTATTTTTGCGGTTATCAAACTCAAAACTGAAAATAGTAAATATGTATTTCAAAAAGTCATTGACGTATTTTATTCAAACCAATTTTAATCGAAAGTATTTATTAGATGCTATAAGCTTGATTTGTTTCAGATTTTTCGATAGCGGGGTTGGAAAATTACAGGGGGGGGACACATTGTTACCGACTTTCGGAGCTCCTAGTTCACTCAATATGCACTTAAATAAAAAAGTCATTTAGAAACCTTTATGTTATTTTCAAAGACCTATTCAACGATACCCCACATGATGGGGTGCGCGAACATATTTTTTTTCATCCCTCAGTTTCATGTATGGGAGCCCCCCCTAATAATTTTATTTTTCGTAATTTTACTACAGGCCTTTATGGCGGCTTATAAAAGACACCTACCTACGAAGTTTCATACAAATTGGTTATGAACTGTAGATTTGACGAGGCTGTGACAGACGGACAGACGGACAGACAGACGGACATAACGAAACTATAAGGGTTCCTAGTTTTACTACGGAACCCTAAAAAAGAGCGCTTTCCTGCGGACACATTATGCATTTTCGTCCGTTTCCTATGTTTCATTCGGGCGCTTTTTTAACGGGCGTAAAAAAACGCCCGTGTGAATGAGGGCTTATTGTAAGTTTATAATTATAACTTCAGTTGAATCGATACGAAAAATGTGTTGCTGACTCAAAGTGAAGTTAGTAATGGCACAGTCTATAAATCCATTTATATTGTGGTAATAGGCCATTCGAAACCAGTACCTACCTACCTACCTATGTATAGTACCTACCTAATCTTAATTAAAAAAAATCCATAGCGGTCGGCCGTTATTTTTAACTTTAGAAAAACATATCCCTTCCTTTTGGCTTTCCGTAGTCGGGTAAAAAAAAACATGTGAGCTTTCAATCCTTTTTGGTGTTCGCCACCCTATTATACATATCATTGACCATGTATTGAACTATTTACTTTTATGCTTGGAACAAAGAGTAGGTATTTTTCAATAAATATAAAACTATAGCTATACTACCTACCTACATCACTAGACATCACTGCTTTAGGAGGTAGGTATAATAATTATGATAAAAATGATACCTTTGTTACGAAAAATCTTAAAAATATTATTTTATTAAAATTATTATAATTTTATATTACCTATAATGTCCTTACTTCAAAAGTAATGAGTCAATGACAAAAAACCTAAATAATTTTATTATAACATTAGGTAGGTACCTACTTGCGGTTGATAATGATTACAATAGGTAGGTACTTACGGTTGCGGGTTGCTCCTGCTCCTTCGGATATCATCACTAGATTGCTCGGCCCCCATGTTCGAGTATTAATAAACACAAGTTACAATCAACTGAAAACTTGCAAATCACACAAATATTCCATCAAAAGATTTCTATGACCCTTTTCTCGTGAGATCTCTACTGAGAATAAGTAAAACAAAGTAAAACTCGCTATTTATTACAACTGAGACTCGAAACGCTATTTTTGTTTTCAAGAAATACTGCCACTGCACCCACAAAGTGCATTGTGCCACAGAGGCATAGACAAGTCGATACTCTCTAGCCCCACCACGGCCACCACTTAAGTTTAGGGATGTTCGTGTGACATAACATTAAACTATCGATAAACATAATTTGTTTATCGATAGTTTAATTACTGTAAAAATACTTACTTCTTTGCCATAATAATCATTTAAGTACTGTATTGCCAAACATGGTGATTATGTCATTATAACCACAATTCAAGCTTATTGATGACACGATGTCATGTACCGTCATGTAAAGTCATGTACCGTACCTACAATATGTCGGTGCTCAAAGTTGTGAAGAACTACATCTATTTGGGTCATCTATCTCAGATACTACCTGCGACAAAAAAGCCGACAGAGATACAGTTGGGCTGGACAGTATTTGGCCAACCCAGGCGATTGCCCCTAGGAAATAGGTTTCAATACACGATTTTGTAAGTTATTATTAAAAAATACTGATGTAAAAAAAATATGTACAGAAAGAAAAAAGCATCGATTAGCTTCAACACGACACACAATAACGTCTTGTATATTTTATAATGTTTGTGCGTTTTTCATAAATATTTTTAATTCTTATAACTACCTCTTGCATTTGACACTGATGCAACTGCAAGGTATAAAATAAAGTGCATTTTATCAGTAGGATTTCTGGCAAATTAATATTCAGTTCAACCAACATATTAGTAGGTTCTCATTGGGTAGCTGGATCAAGAGCAGGGGTCCTACCATGACGTGGTAAAAAAACCATTGCTCAGCTGTAAATAAGGGATAGTGCTATCCGTCTTCTATAGCTCCATTCTTCTCTCACAGCGAAATAACGACGTCATTAAAACGTCAAAGTATGGCCACTGTACTCGGCACGCATTGTAAGATCCATCTTCTTCCAGCCCAGGACCACCAGTAGCTTTGACCCTGTTCTCAATGCTGGAGCCTGGCTATTATGTATTTTTACTTTTTTATAGAAACATTTTTGTTTTAAAATATGCTGACAATAGAAATGCATAAAAAAAATCAGAATAATAAAAAGGTCATCATGAAAAGTAGTGGCACCTTCTTGTAAGGTTTTTAATTTTTGGAGAAGAAAATCTCTCAGAAGTTATCAACCTTAACTTTCTACGAAATAACAATTTTATAATGTATCGATATATCGACAGTAATGGTAAATGTTGGTTACGATTACAACACTTGCATTTAAATTACCGGAATTCACTAATCATAAACAATTTTTAAGCATCTTATCGCAGCGTTCCAGTTAAGATATTGTGTTGTAATTTTGTGATCCATATTTATCAAATCGATGTTTTATGATTACTTTGAATAATAATTTTGCAAAGGTTAAGTAAAGCTTTGCTAAATACACACGATATCTTCTTACTTATAATATTATAAATACGAAAGTTTGTGAGGATGTATGTATGGATGGATGTATGGGCCCTTGTGCACCACACAGTTCGTATCCAGTTTTTAACGGTTCATACATTAGAATAACTCTTACCGCACCTTTTATCCCGGAAAACGCGGGCGAAGCCGCGGGCGGAAGCCAGTAATTCATAAATTGCATTACATTTTTAATTTTAATATACAATTTTTAAATGTAATGCGGGAAAATCCCAGTGCTGCTAATAAAAACCAAAAAAAAAGAGCAAGTCGTTGGGAATTTCCCGCATTGCATTTATTTTATCTTTTAAAATAGTTAGTGGAATAACGGTCGGTTGCAGAAATAATTAATTAATGCACATTAAGTAGGAGTTTTGAAGGTACATACATAGGTACTTAACTATTAATTATTTTATTTGATCAAAGCTACTGACCCACCAGCCGAGTTTCCTTGCCATAGACTGGTGACATTGGTAGATGGAAATGATCATGCGAGCCGTCGCGTGACAGCGTGAAGCGAGTCCTTTTGGGTCTGAGCTTAGGATGGCTTGGCTAGGGTCCGAGAAAATTATTCCTCCATGGTCTGTGCCATGGGTCCGAGCAAGAAGATGAAATAATATTCTTGGGTCCGAGTCTTTTTTGACTGTCGCTAGCGCCATCTGCTTGGAAATACAGCATTTAAATAATGACACAAGCACACAAGACACAAGTACCTATTTGACAATTGACATTCACTAATCAATTGAAAGAAACTTCAAACTTGTTCAGTTCAGAATTTTCAGAAGAACAGTCAAATCAAGTCAAATAGTGACTTTCGTTGGTAGTGGTGAAGGTTAAACACGTGCTTTTGTGTGTCCTACGAATTTTTTCGATTTGAGTGATCCTAATTTGTGTGAAACTTTGATCGAGATTATTCAGTTTTTGTTTTCTGTGTTGATAAGGTTAGTTGTACCTGTTTTTGTCCCTATATATAAGTTAATTTTAATTTATTTTAAACATGAATTCCAAGAAACCGCCTGACCCTGACCCGCCGGACCCTGATCCCCCTTCCCCTGTTAAACCATTCGAATACTCCCCTGTTCTAACTGTTACCCTACCCCATAAAACAGATATACTCACGCAAGATCCCATGGATACAGATGTATCAAGTCGAAAGAGACCCGCTGTTTCTTCCCCGGTCACTACAAACATCCCGCCTAAGATTGCAAAAAATATAGTCGGTAGACGCTTATACACAGCTAAGGACAATCCTCCATATGTTGTTCATGTTTCTTTAAAAGACGATCAGACTTCAGGCACTGTGCTACAACCAGTCAAGTTTGGTATGTTCTTGATGAAGCATAACATCAGCAACATACGCCCTGATGGGGTCAAACGCTTAGGGAGAAACCGTGTATCAGTGGAGTTCACGTCTTATCAGGATGCCAACAGTTTTATGGTTAATACAATCCTAATCCAACACAATTACATTGCTTCAATCCCGCAATTTAATATATCTCGAATGGGTATTGTCAGAGATATCCCCACAGATTGGACTGAGGAAGAAATCGTAGAAAATATCAAGGTTCCCGTTGGATGTGGACCTGTAATTAAGGCTAGGAGGATGAACCGCAAGGTAACCTCCTCTGGTGTGCCTGAGTGGAAACCAACACAGACAGTGGTACTCACCTTTGATGGCCAGACTTTACCTAAACGTGTTTTCTGTTTTTACTCGGCTCTTGCGGTCGAATTATACACATTCCCCACCATCCAGTGTTACCACTGCTGTCGTTTCGGTCATACTCGAGCACTTTGCCGGTCAAAACCCCGTTGTTACAAGTGTGGTGATGATCATCCTGGTGATGGCTGTCAAATTTCACGTGACTTGGCTTTTTGCGTTTCCTGTACAGGTAATCATTTTGCAAACGACAGTGCTTGTCCTGAACTGGGACGACAGAAGAGCATCAAAGCTCTGATGGCAGAAAAATCTGTTTCATATGTGGAGGCAAGTCGCGTTTTCCCCCCCGTTACTCGGTCATATGCTGATGTCTCAAAGTCAAAATCTACCTCACATAACATATCGAGAAATATATCCCATTCCCAATCCTCTAGCCCGATCCCTGAAACCCAAAAATCATACCGGAAAACGGTCTTCCTTAAACCTAAGCCCCGTGTACCCCTTTCACCCAGCTATGACAAGCAAGCTCATCAAGCTCTTACTCAGAATTATTCCTTTTCCCCTTCCAAAAATGGCTGTGCTCTTCCTTTGGAAGTTGAAGAGCCAATTTCATATTATAATCAAGATAATCCTAAAAATGTTTTAAATTTAATTACAAATATGTTAATGACTATTCTTGCCAATCCGACACATTCAATACCTGACCACGTTGCCATAAAACTTTCTGCAATTTTAAATTATATTAATAATGGCCCTGACATTCCTTCAATGGAACGTGAGGAGTATTACTCCCAGGAAACCTGATCTCTCCTTTTTATTGAACAAATATAAACCATCAATCTGCGGCATTGCCGAGACGTGGCTTTTACCTGTTAGTAATTTCAGGATGCCATGCTTCGTCAATGTTCGTCATGATAGATCTGATGGATACGGAGGATGTGCTTTGCTCATCAATAGCAAAGTATCATTCTCTCAAATTCCTCTACCCTTTGTTGGTGACAACATAAATGTTGTTGCTGTTAAGGCTGAGGACATATATATTTTTTCTTTTTATATTGCGCACCCACAACTCGAATATCTTTCGGTAATTAGAAATTTGTTATGCAGTGTTAGCGGTCCAATACTTGTTATGGGTGATTTTAATTGTCACCACTATCGATGGGGATCAGACACGTGCGATAATTTTGGCATAGGCTTAGTAGACATATTGGATGATCTCAACCTATGTGTTATCAACGACGGCAGTACCACACGTAGGTCTGCACCAGGACAGAGTAATAGCTGTGTTGACTTAACACTCTGCTCATCCAATATGTCTAGTCTTCTCATTTGGCGTCGCTTGGACATGACTTATGGAAGTGATCACTACCCCATCATGATTGAATTCCCCTCTAAAAATGTTCCTGTTAAAGTTTCCCCTCCCCTTTTAAAATACAGATTAAATTCAGCAGATTGGGATTTATACTCAAAAATTTTAGATTTAAGAGTCTCTTCGCTTCCAAAAATCAATAGGAATAATGCTCAAGAATGTTTCTCGTCCTTTTCTGCTACTGTTTCCTCCACCGCAGATGATTGCTTCCCTCTTAAAAAATCCCAATCTGGTAAAATTCCTTCTCCGCCATGGTGGGATAGAGAATGCACTGACATGATCAGAGCCAGGAATGAGGCTGAAAGGTCATTTAACTGCGATATGAACCTGGATAACCTCACAGCTTTCAAGCGAATGTTGGCTAAGTCCAGGAAATTATTTAAAAAAAAGAAAAGAGAAGGTTGGACAAGATATTGTAGTTCGCTGAATCCATCTACTCCAGCGTCGGTTGTGTGGCGGAAGGTGAAATGTTTTAGGAGCAGTTTAACACCTGTCTCTTCGAACAGCCTCACAGAAGAACTGGGGTACCGGTTTTTCTCCAAAATCGCCCCAGCTTATGTCCCAGGTGTAGAAGACAGTTATGATGCCAGCTTCGAAGTAGTCAACGCCAACGACCCAATGGATATGCCATTTAGCTTGGAAGAGTTAAAGACGGTGCTATCCCACGTTAAAGACTCCGCACCTGGAGTGGATGGGTTCCCTTACTCCTTTATTTCTAAAGCTGGTCTAAAAACTCACCAATATTACCTGGACTTGGCTAACTTTTGCTTTAGTTCTGGCTACATTCCCGCAGACTGGAAGGTTCAAGTGGTTGTTCCGATTTTAAAACCCGGTAAAGACCCCAATGATCACTGTTCATATAGACCTATTGCTCTATCGTCCATACTTGTAAAACTTTTGGAACATTTAATCAAAAATCGTTTAGAGTGGTTGGTAGAGGGCAGAGGAATGCTCCCATCGACTCAGTTCGGCTTTAGGAAAGGCCTGGGCACAGCTGATAGTGTAGCTATGATCACATCAGCGGTCCGGCTGGCCCTTAGCGGGAATGAGTCGGTGGTGGCAGTTTTTCTGGACATATCAGCTGCTTATGATTCGGTGCTCCTCCCTGTTCTCAGGCAAAAGATGCATGAGCTGAGAATCCCGGCTAGGATCTGTCGTATCATTGGTAGCATCCTTACCAATCGCGTCATTAAATTGAGAATTCCTGGGGTCGACTCTGAACAAAGAACAGTCTGGAGAGGGTTACCTCAAGGATCTGTTCTAAGTCCCCTACTATATAACATTTATACAGCTCACCTCTCGGCTTCCTTAAATTTTGACTGTAAAATCCTTCAGTATGCTGACGATATTGCATTACTGGTCACTGGCAGTTCTATTGAGGATGCCGCCCAATCGATGAACGTCTCCCTGTCCTCATTAAACCAATGGCTTCTTGATCACGGGTTGTCTTTAAGTGCACCAAAGAGTACAGCGGTCATATTTACTCGCAAACGTTCTATTCCCCAAGTAAATATTAATATTGATGGCCAAATTATCCCAGTCAAGGAGAGCGCTAGATTCCTGGGAGTAACTTTAGATTCAAGATTTTCTGGGGTTGACCACATCAACAACACGGTCAAAAAATGCGAACGTTCTGTATCGATCCTCAAGGCTTTGGCTGGGGTGTGGTGGGGAGCTCACCCCTACACACTCAAACTGGTCTATAATGCGCTGACCAGAAGTGCTATGGATTACTGTTGCTTTCTAATTGAGCCCTGCAACAAAGAAGCGCTTAAAAAATTAGACATCATCCAGGCCAAATGTCTTAGAATTGTTATTGGAGCCATGAAGTCCTCTCCCATCAATGCGCTTCAGGTTGAATGTGCCGAGCCACCCCTAAACCTAAGAAGACAATACTTGGCAGACCGTTTCTTATCTAAAGTATTTTCCCTTTCATCCCATCCTTTACTTCCAATTTTAGAGCAAATTGCCCTTTCCTTCGATAGTTCTCCTTATTGGAATAATAAATCAGTCCCTTTATTGATGAATAGATATCGAGAGCTTAAACATCTCTCCTCATCTGTTTGTCAATATTCCACTCTCCCCATCTTTTCCGCCGCATATGAAACAGTTCATTTCGAGCCCAAAGTCGTTTTGGGACTTGGTATACCAAAGAATTCCCAAGAGGTAAGAAGCGCTTTTGATTTAGCGATCAAGCGCTACTGGGACGGATGGAATATCTTTTATACTGATGCATCGAAATTATCTTTATCTGGATGTACAGGAGTCTCAGTATATTTTCAAAATTCTAAAATTGCTTTATTATTTCAATGCCCACCAGAAGCATCAGTATTTACAGGAGAGTGTATTGGCATTTTAGAAGCCATACACTTCATTATATCGCATCATATAGTAAAATCAGTTATTTTTTCGGATTCCCGTAGTAGTATTCAGGCCCTACAACAAAATCAACTTTATAGTAAAATTCACAGTAAAATCATCGTAGAAATTAAAAGTTTGCTATTTGACTGTTCCCAAAACGGCTTAGACATTGAGATAGCTTGGATTCCCAGTCACTCGGGAATTGTTGGCAATGAGTGCGCTGACTCGTTAGCAAAGTTTGCCACATCAAACCCGGTTGATCGGACACACTACGTCGCTCACAACTACGATTTGCGAAATGGTGCCAAACCCAAGTTATTCGACTCGTGGTCAAAAACGTGGAAGGAGACCTCCAAAACCAAGGGTGCCTATTATGCTGCTATACAGCCTGACATCCAACGGAAGCCTTGGTTTTTCAAATGCCAAAAATTGAACAAAAGAACTGTTTCGACGTTGTGTAGACTGAGACTCGGACATTGTTGTAGCCCAGTGTTTCTGAAGAAGATCCACGTTCGGGACAGTTCCCTGTGCGAGTGCGGTCTTACGGAGGGTACTTTGGACCATATATTTTTTTCCTGCCCCCTGTATTCCAAATCTATTGATATATACCTAAACCTTTCTAAAAATAACATCCCTCTTCCAATTAATTTTCATTCCCTATTATCCCATTTCTCTCCCAAAATCATAAAAATGCTAGCAAAATTTCTAAATGAAAACGATTTAAAATTTTAAGTGGTGCATTATCTATGTAGTATGTCATGTATAGTATGTTTGTGACGTTTATTACCATATTTTATGTTTGTAAATAGAAATATTTATTATGTGTAATAGCAATAATAACTACTAACCCTTGTTTTCGTCCTTTCAGCTACTAACATTTTCCTACCACAAAGTGCAAAGTTCGACGGCTCGCTTCGCCTTGGCGCTGCCGTCTCAACATGACACTGGCAGAATAGTCGACATCGGCTCAATTGCCAAAAAAAAAACAAAAAAAAAAAAAAAAAAAAAAAAAAAAAAGTCAAATAGTCAATGAAACAATTTATTTATTATTCTACTCTTTGAAACCAACAAACAAATCTGAATAGGCCATTCCGAATCAGCCGATTGTGGAATAAAATTGAAGAAGGAGCTAAAGACGTGCTCTTTTAATAACTATAAAAAACACCACGATGCCTCACTTCAGAATCGAAACTAACGTGCCGAGGAGCAAAATTCCTCAAGATTTTGTGTTAAAAGCTGTGCCGGTGCTGGCGAAGTCTCTTGGGAAACCAGAACAGGTATTTTATTTCATTGATTTATTGACACTGTCAATATATTTATTTATATTTGAATAAGTCAGTACATACTTTTTCCTCTATTTCTTATCAAGTAGGTACCTAGATAATTTTGCCATTCACCGTATGTAGGCAGGTTGGTAGATAAGGTACGGTACCTAATTAATTCAATTAATAATGCTTTTAATCATTATTTTATTTGTCCATAACATTTCAAGTGATAACTAATGAGACACAATTTTAATTGTTTACTTGCCGAGAGTGCTTGAGAGGATAATTAAATATTATTTTATATTTTAAAACATAGCCTCACGCTAAGCATTCATTCTGCATTGTAGTTTGTGTTAGTTGTTGGATACGAGGTTTGATTCTCGGCGGGTGATCACAATGAAAGACTTTAATTATACTACGGAGCACTTTTATTGTTTATATTAAGTAATTTAGATACAATGCAACACATAATGCTTTTTCACAAGAATCTGTCAACACAAGTGACATTGACATTGAGTGATGGACTTGTGGCATTCCAACACTCCTCCTCACGAGTTCTTCACTTAACAGAGACCAAGGCAACTTCGCAGCTTCTGGAGCCTCGGTCCAGGGATACCTTTCGTCAGGATATCAGCCTCCATGTCCTGGGTTGGTTTATAGAGGATGCTGACTACCCCTTGTTGAACACACTCTCTTATAAAGTGTTGTTTTATTTCGATGTGTTTTGACTTTCCACTGATAATGGGGTTGTTGGAAAGTCGCTGAGCAGCTTGATTGTCACTGAAAATTACAATATTATTTATAATAGTGCCTAAATCACTAAATAACAATTTTAAATGGATAGCCTCCTTTGCAGCTTCTGTTAGGGCTATGTATTCAGCTTCTGCTGTTGATAGCGCAACACATCTTTGCTTCTTTGATTCCCAGCTGATGCAACCATTTGCATATTTGAAACAATAGCCAGAGTAAGACTTCCTGTCTATTTTACAACCGGCCCAATCTGCATCAGCCATTCCATATAACTTTTTATTTGATTTGGTGTAGCATATACCAACATCCATGGTACCTTTGAGATATCTCAATATACGTTTTGCATATTTGAAATGTTCTTCATTGTATGCATTGTTAAATTGTGACAGATAGCTCACTGCATATGATATATCCGGTCTGCTTGCCACAGATAGATACATCAAAGTTCCAATCAGGTTTTGATATGGAATATTCTTGTCACAATCTTCACTTTTTTCAATGTTTAAGTATGGTTCTATTGGAGTACTTATTGGTTTGCAATTTTCCATGTTATAGGTTTTTAACGCCTTTTGGATATATTTTTGTTGAGTAATTTTTAATTTATTATCTTCATAATTAATTTCCATACCAAGGAGATATTTTAATTTTCCAATATCTTTCATTTCAAATGTCTGGCTTAGATGCTTTTTGAATTTTTCTAATGAGCTTTCATTTGAGTAAGCTATGGCCAAATCGTCAACATATACTGCAACAATCATCTTATCCGTGCCTTGTGTCCATGTATAGATACATGGGTCAGCTGTTGAGGATTTAAATTTCATTTTCTTGAGTTCATGGTCCAATTTATAGAACCAACGACGACCAGCTTGCTTTAGGCCATATAATGCCTTTTTCAATAAGCAGACTTTTTCACCTGGAAATTCATTTATGTCTTGAAGCATATTTCTGGCTTTATAGAATAAATCCAAATTCTCTTTTTCACTTTCTTCAAGCATAATTTTAGTTAAATACTCTTCTAGATATTCAGGTTTTTTCATGACAATTTTTTCATTTAGATCTCCATTTAGATAAGCAGTAGTCACATCCATTTGATGGAGCTTTAAATTGTGTTCAACTGCATGAGCTAATAATGCTCTAATTGAACTTGGTTTGGCCACTGGAGCATATGTTTCGTTATAGTCTATTCCAGGCCTTTGAGTAAAACCACGAGCCACCAAACGCGCCTTTTTGGTTATATTTTCATCCGGGCCCAACTTTTCTTTTAAGATCATTTTATAGTCCACAATATGTCTTGAATTCTCCTCCTTTCGTTGAATTTTCCATGTGCCATTTTTAACGTGAGCCTTTATTTCAGCTTTTATGGCATCCTGCCATTCATCATAATTATTATCATTTAGTTCTATCTCTCCACATAGATAGGAGCATTCATCTGCCTCTTGAAGATCATAATCTTTGGTCCATACTGGAAGTTTCTTTATTCTTTTAGGACGTTGACTCGAGTCTTCATCTATTTTCTCGCTTTGACTTTGACTTGGCTCTACATTATGAGGTGAGGTTATGTTTTGTGGACTTACTGTTTCAATTTCAGTGTCTTCTTTTTCATTTTCATATTCAGTGAATGAGTGCATAGTTTCATCACCATCATCATCATCACTACTTTCCACATTTGGCTGAAAAGTAGAAGGCTGAAAAGAAAAAAGCTGAAAAGGTAAAATGTTTGTCTTCCTTTCTTGTTTTTTGCCATTATCATTATTTGTTATTTCTGTTTCAGACGGTTCCGGTTCAAGCAGAATTTGATCATTTTGGACATCATTATTTTGATAGTACATTTTTCCATCCAACACTTTTACATCACGACGTACAATTACATCATTTTTCTTTGGCAAATATATTCTATAAGCTTTGCTATATTTTGCATATCCAACAAACACACCTTCACTTGCTTTTGGTGAAAATTTACTGTGCTTCTTTTGTTTGTGGAGTGTGAAAACTTTTGATCCAAATATGTGTAAATGTTTTACAGATGGTGTGCGACCAACCCATTTCATGTATGGTGTCTCTCCATTTAAAGTTTTAGTTGGGCATCGGTTCACAATATAATTTGCTGTTACTATCGCTTCTGCCCATAACCTTTCAGGGACTTTTGATTCAATCAGCATGCATCTGACCTTTTCAACTAGGGTTCTGTTTTTTCTTTCGGCCAGTCCATTTTGCTGTGGTGTATATATAACTGATAATCTTCTCTGGATACCATTCATTTTTAAATATGTATCAAATTCTTTATTGCAATACTCTGTACCATTATCTGACTGTAAATATTTTATTTTATGTTCTGTGAATCTTTCTACTTCGTCCTTGTATTCTTTAAATTTTTCCAATGTTTCAGATTTGTTCTGCAAGAAGTACACGTGGCAATATCGGCTGTAATCATCTATAAAGGTTAACATGTATCTGGAACCACCAATGGTAGCATGTGGCATGGGTCCACATAGATCAGTATGGATAACCTCCAAAACTTGTTTAGTTTTTATACCGTCATTTTTGGGAAAAGGCAACCTTGTCATTTTTCCTTGAATACAACTTTCACAGTTTTCAAACATGTCATTTTTATTGAAGTCTAATCCAGACACAAGATTGTTAGATGCTAATTTTTTTAAATCTTTTTCATTTAAATGAGCTAATTTCCTATGCCATTTCATTAAATTATTTTCAGAAATATTATTTGCCTTTTCTATTGTTTGCAAACTTGGAAATTGAGTCAGATAAAGGCCGTCCCTTTTGTCAGCTGTCATTACAGTTTCTCCAGCTAGATCTTTAATATAGGCTTTATCCTTTGTGAATAAAACTGTATGGTCATGCTCCGTTACACGAGCGACTGACAACAAGTTTGTAGTTAACTCTGGTACATAGAGAGTATTATTTAAATTAATTAGGGTGTTATTGCAATTTACTGAGACTGTTCCCGTACCTTTAATTTCAGTGCTGTGATTTGATGCCAACTTCAACTTCCCTTGCTCGGTTTCAATGTTTTGGAATTTTTCAGGCTGTCCAGTCATGTGGGATGTGCACCCGCTATCCAGACACCAAACATCACCTGCATCAGTATGGATTGTATTTGCTGTCTCTGTAATAAAAAAGTTTTTAGCATTTTTCTTTTTATTACTGTCACTCGATGAGCTTGAACTTTGGTTCTTGTTTCGAGACCAGCACTTGGACGCTTGATGTCCAACTTTGTCGCATACTGTGCATTTGAGCTTCTTTTTGTTGAAGTAATAAGCACTTTCACTTGGTGCATTTTGATTTTTGTTCCTTTTTCTTGCTTGGCTTTCCTCAATGATTTTTATTTTTAAGTCTTCTGGCAGAGGCAATTTATCCCGCGTCTCAATGGCAATCCTGAAATTCTCGAATGACGATGGCAGGCTGTATAGAATTATAATGCTCAGCAGATCATTATTTATTTTGACATCCATGTTTTCAAGTCTGTCGACACAAAAGAATATGGCGGCCATATGATCATGTATATCGTCTGAATCGGTCATTTTCTTTAGGATCAATTGTTTTAACAATGTAGCCTTTCTTGCGGGGCCTTCACTTTGATATATAGACTTTAATTTTTCCCATATTTCAGATGCAGATTTACAATTTTTTACTTGCCTCAATTCTTTTGGTGAGATCATGAGGAAAAGCTCTGAACGTGCGAGCATATCCTTTCCGGCATCTGGTTTTTCTTCGCCGATCGTGGCCCATAAATCATTCTTCACGAGGATCGCCTGGGCTTGTATTGCCCATGTGTCGTAGTTATCGCGATTTAGTTGCTCGATGTGATGATAATGCGGATTTCGCATTGTCGTAGACATTGTGACCACAAGCCGAAAACAATAACCACGCTCTGCTACCAATTTGTTGGATACGAGGTTTGATTCTCGGCGGGTGATCACAATGAAAGACTTTAATTATACTACGGAGCACTTTTATTGTTTATATTAAGTAATTTAGATACAATGCAACACATAATGCTTTTTCACAAGAATCTGTCAACACAAGTGACATTGACATTGAGTGATGGACTTGTGGCATTCCAACATTAGTGCATATTATCAACCAAGAACTTTAATTTGTATCCCAAACTACCAAACTGAAAACCACATCAAAATTCGTTCAGTACTTTTTGCATGATGTGCACATCATGTACAGTGCGCACAGACAAAAATTCAAAATGTTTCTTTTTCACGGTTGGTCAGATGAAAAAAACAACAGTCATCATCTGCCTAGCCTTTTCCCGAATTATATTGGGGTCGGCTTCCAGTCTCACTAGTTTTGGCTGAATATCAATATTTTACGTGGAGCGACTGCCATCTGACCTCCACAACCCAATTAATGGGTAATACTGGTATTCGAAGGTTAGACTAGCTTCTGACTACCCATAACGATTGTCAAAGATATTCCTATGACAACCGGGACCGACTGCTTAACGTGCTCTCCGAGGCACGAAGGGGTCTCGATGTGTAAAGAACGGTCACCCATCCAAGAACTGACCGCGGCAAGCGCAGCTTAACCTCGCAGATCGATCGATCAGCGCGGCCGTCATTTACCCACAATATTATAATAACATGGCTTTAACATGTTTAAAATTCGCAATTATATACATTTATAATGTCTATTTTTTTTAGTACTGCGTGGTGTCCGTCATACCAGAATTACCAATGAGTTTTGGTGGCACAACAGAACCCTGTGCTATTGCCAACCTCATGTCCATCGGGGCACTCGGAGTGGAGCAGAACAAGAAGCATGCCAAAGTGCTGTTTGAGCTGGTGGAACAAGAGTTGGGAGTCAAGAGTGATAGGTAATGTACCATCAGTCACGACTGACTAGTCATGAGTAAAGAGATCTATACAGTTAGCAAGATTGAATATTGATTTTTTCATAGAATATCAATTTTGTTGAAATATGATTATAATTCATAATAATAATGTGTTCAAAGACTATTATTATTATGCACTCCTAATAATTTAACAAATTAAAAAAATACTTTAGAAGAAGCTCGTTGTTGAATTTCACTAAGTGTATCATCTTTTTGCTTGTGACTGCACCTGTTCGGTTTGAACAGGCTGAATAATTTTTAAAAGCTATTTATTCTATTATGTCCTTACATAATGTATGGTCCATTTCAATAGAACTTGTAAACTTTGTAAACATACTTTCATACTTTATACAAATTCATCAAATTTTGACAGTTGGCCATACTGACATTGTTTACAAAGTTAACAAATTCAATTGAAATGGACTCTAGGTAGTACATGACTTTTTCTATAGAAAAAGACATGTTAAATGGCCATTTTCAATATATCAAACTGTTCAATACGGTAGTGGACTACTATTAAAAAAGTAAAAATAAATTATTTTATTCCAAAGAAGGATTAGGAATAACAAAAAAGTAAAAAAAAAAAAATTTATCACATCATGGAAAACATAGACGCTTTGTCTTTGTCGCGTGAAGCGGACATAGGTGGTGTTACGTCACTTATCATGCATGCCGTCCGTGTCTAGCAAATCATTTTAAAACGCTTATAACTTTGCCAATTTTGTAGATGTTTCATCAGTTTTTTTGGTGTTAATTATCTTTTTTCAAATAGTTTACAGATTCACAATAAAAAAAATATATTCAACATTCCTATTGTCATTGTTGGTGAACTTGGCCCTTAGAAATTATTATTCACCCGCACGCGCTATTACTTCATTTTCGCTAAGCATTCTTTAGGCTTTCTTTTTGCTTGGCTCCTATTCAATTCAATTCAATTTATTTGCCATTAAGTGTGGTACAGTTTTGGTCTTAACATTAATAAATTATACAGATCCCTTACACTTAGTCATAATTGTTGTGACATGCAAACATTTATAATAGTTAGAAAATTATAAAATTTTAAAATTATTCAATAAATTATAAAATTAATAGATTCAATAAAATTGCGCAGTAACAATGTCATTAGTAGGATATTATTGGGCATTCTACCCCACCTGTCGCTACCTTCGGCTCACTTCGTTCGCCTTCGTCGCTTTCGGTGTGGTAGAAAGCCCAATAATATCCTACGGAGTAGGCGCCGTTCGCCTCGAGACTGGTAGGATGTTCAATTATATTTTACAGTGTGTGGCTTGGGCGCTACTCCACTTTTATGAATCTCATTGGTTGCGAATGTAACGTAAGTGGTCTAGAATGCTCAATAACATGAATGGATTTCATAAAGCAGTACGATTTTTACGAGGTTTGTGGTTTGGGCCCTATTCCAGTTTTAATATCTCATATGGTTACGATTGGGTCGATCCCTGCAAACCTACCGTTTCCAGTTATGTAACTAAAGGTGAAACTCTTTTAACAGGGAAGGTGAATAACTTATAAATAGTTGTTCACACTAATTCAACGCTACATTCGATTTTTACCATTGCCGTGAAAAGATTGAATTTTGTATCACGAAACTAAATACATACTTAGGTATAACTAAATTAACTGCGAACAATGCATGACTCAGTGGAATGTGATTTAAAAGACATTTGTAAACGTATTATTATCAAGAATTCTAGTGGCGAGATTATATTTATTCGAGATTTGCAAACTGGTCAGAAACATACAGATAACGGTTCATCAAAACACCAGGACAGCTGTACAGCCCAAACAGATTCGGTGAAATCTAATTTTCCAGAGAACACTCACTATCTCATATTGAAGGACAGCCATGGTGTTGCTCGTACATTTGTTCGAGTTAGCGATAATGAGTTATAATGTTATAAATGTCAACGTAATACATTAATTGACTCATTATTAACATAACCGTTTCATGCAGTCATCATGAAATTTGTAAAACAACCACAATCGTTACATGTAAACAAACTTTGTGTTCATTCTCAGGAGACTGGTTTTCGCCATGGAGAATTATTACCTAAATCGGTACGATGCATCATTTGCGGGCCGTCAAATTGTGGAAAAACCAATTTATTAGTTGGTCTTCTTATACACGAGAATGGTTTAAGATTTCAAAATGTTTATATTTATTCGAAAACCTTACAACAACCTAAGTACGTTTTTTTAGAAAAAGTCTTGCAACGAGTACCAGGCATTTCATTTCAGAAATATCATGAAAATGAGCAAGTACTGAGTGTTCAGACCGCAAAACCGAATTCTGTAATTGTATTTGATGATGTTGCGTGTGAAAATCAAAGTAGTATTCGTGATTATTTTGCTATGGGGAGACACAAGTTCATCGATTGTTTTTATCTAAATCAGACGTATAGTAAAATCCCTAAGCAGTTAGTAAGAGACAACGCGAACCTAATCGTACTTTTTAAACAGGATGAAAGAAATATGAGACACGTTTATGATGAGCACGTCAATACTGATATGACATGGATTGAATTTCGTGAAATGTGTTCAAAAATATGGAGTGTACCTTTCAATTATGTTGTGATTAATAAAGATTGTTCCAAAAACAAAGGATGTTATAGAAGTAAATTTGACACGTTTGTAGTCTTTGACTAAGAACACGAATACATATATAAGGCTATTTTCTGCCTGACATTATTATTCACCTTACGACGCTAAATCAATTACAACCTATTTTACCAATATGGAAAAATCATTGAAACGACAAATTGTCGATGCGGCAGAAGCTGTAAAGATAAAAGTACGAAAAATGAGAGATGCTGAGATTAACAATAAACAAGCATTGGAATCTGTTTTCAAACCTGTAACAGAACCTCTCAACCTAATTGCTAATGCTAGTAAGCAAACTCCTCTCCTGCGTGCTAGTGATGATTTTGCTGATGTTCCGTTTATTAACGAAGCTTTGCAGAAAGAAGAAACTGGTAGCGCAGGAAGTGATGATAATAATGGTGATGAAGACAAATATGAATCAGATATTAACAGTGACTCTTCTTATGAATCAGTAGTTGATAAGAATCAAGATTGTGATACGTCATCCTGGTCAGTATCTTCAGAAGCGTTGGTAGATATTCCATTTGGGGTTAGAGCAAACCATGGGAAACTGATGTTAGGTTCTGCTTGCATAACGATCAACGATCAATACATCATCGTGGCTGGACATAAATACCAAAATACACCTGGTTTAAAACAGTTGTTACTTAAGAAAGTTGTAGACTTAAGCTTGGTTACAGTCAGTGATATGGAAAATTATAAGTCGATGCTACTTGATACAAATGCACATCGTCGAGACTATGATCCAAGTAAGCCAATAAAAAGTAATAAAGGGCAAAAATATTTGCAAGTTATTAAACCTCTTTTTAAATTGAAGAATGCAGTTCAAGGAAAGGGTCTACCGTTAATAAAAAAGTGGAGAAAAAACGTAGATTTAGTGTACTGGGATAATCCTAATGAATTAGTGGAAAGGTTGAAATTATTAATTGCGTCTAGAGATGCTGGCAACACAGGATTAGATAATGAAATTATATCTATCATTGAAGAATTGCGTGAAAGTAATATTATAAATAAATTAATATTTTAAAATGTGTTTATTTTACTATCAGCCTCTCGATACAATACACCTTAAACATGAACGTAGACAAATTCGGACACTACATTCACAAAAGAATGCGTTTATCAGAGTTATTTGAGTTTAATGAGAATGCATTATTAAAATCAGAAAACGGAGATTTTGATTTAAAAACATCAAGACTGAGAGGAATTAGATCTCCAGTAGAAGCAGACGATGCTGTGAACAAGGATTATGTAGATCGATTGAATGCTAACATGTTAAAAGAATTAAGTAATCGGACTGTGGACAAGGATTATGTAGATCGATTGAATGACAGTATGATAAAAGAATTTGATAATATGATTGATTCATTGCGTTCTCAAATCATAAAAGACGCAAAGGGTACAGTTCAGGCTACTTTAAAAGCAAAGATACCCGAGGTTTCAACTCATTTGCAAGATAAGTTTTATACTAAAGCCGAGGTAGATAAATTACTTCAAAAAACCCCGTAATGGCAAAACAGCAAATTGTTAATGAAATACACAAAGCAGCACGAAGAAATTTCCCTAGGCGGCGTGTCATTCTAAAGGGGGTCGATGACTTATGGCAGGCTGATCTGATGGACATGCAAAACCTGAAAAAATATAATAAAGGTCACAGTTACATTTTAGTGGTGATTGACTGCTTCTCAAAATATGCTTGGACAGAGCCTTTAAAATCAAAAAATAAACTTGATGTTACTCATGCATTTAAACGAATACTGATTAACAGCCATCGTAAACCTGTTAATTTACAAACTGATATGGGAACAGAATTTTATAACAACGCTTTTCAAACGCTCATGAAGAAACACAGCATTAACCATTACTCATCGTTCTCTACTAAAAAAGCATCAATTGTAGAGAGACTGATTAGGACTGTAAAAAATAAATTATATAAACAATTTAGTCTCAATGGAAATTATAAGTGGTTAGGTATACCATTAAAAGATATATTGAAGACATATAACAACACAAAACATCGCACCATTGAATGTAAACCGGTTGATGTGAATAAATCTAATGAACCAATGATAAAGGAAAATATAAATAAAATAAACAAGTGTGATTTAGCTCAGTGGAAGCCTAAATTCAAAGTTGGTGATTTTGTTCGTATAAGTAAATACAAACATAATTTTGAGAAAGGTTACACTCCTAATTGGTCAACTGAATTATTTAATATAAAAAAGATTAATAGAACTTTACCAGTAACATATCACATTGAAGATCAACGAAAGCAAAATATATTAGGGGCTTTTTACGAACATGAACTCCAAAAATCTAACCATCCCGATGTTTATTTGATAGAAAAAGTTTTGAAAAAACAAGGAAATAAGTTGTATGTCAAATGGTTAGGTCTAAACAGTACAGAAAATAGTTGGATTGAAAAAGCTGCATTAATGGGTTAAGATTTTATTATATATTCATTTTTTTAAAATTTCCTATCATTATAATTTGAGTAATGCAAGGAGGTGGACTAGTTAATAGCTTAATTAATAATCTACCATTCGAAGTTCATTTGCCCGGCTACAATTATTGCGGACCAGGAACAAAACTTCGCAAACGTTTGGCTCGAGGTGACCGAGGAGTAAATAAGCTAGACGAAGCTTGTATGCAACACGACATTGCGTATGCAAACCATACAGACTTATCAAATCGTCACAAAGCTGATTTACAACTACTTAACATGACCAAACAAAGACTAAGATCAAAAGATGCAGGAAAAGGTGAAAAACTAAGCTCATGGCTAGTAAACAAAGTCATGAAAGCCAAACTGAAGTCTGGATCTGGCGTAAAAACATTTAAAAGTTTTGTTTCAAAAATAAAATCAAAAATTAAGAAACTCAAACCCAAAGATAGTAAGACTTTGATAAAAGCAGCTTACTTGGCCGCAAAAAAGTTATTTCCAAACATACGTCATCAAATTCGGATACCACGAGTAATACCCATACCAAAGACTGGAGGAATTCTGCCTTTAATCCCAATTTTTGCTGGTTTATCGGCTTTAGGAACTTTAGCTGGTGGTGCAGCTGGTATTGCAAAAACGGTTAATGATTACAAAGCAAGCAAGCAAAATTTGAAAGAAACAGAACGACACAACAAAGCTATGGAGGCTTTAGTGTTGGGTAAGGGTTTATACATTAAGCCGTATAAAAATGGCAAAGGATTATTTATAACATCTTCAAAAAACTAAAAAGTATGCTACCTAATCGCGCTCTAACTAATGTAGACATCCAAAAGTATTCAAGAGACATCCCATATTTCCGAGGAGTCTACATGAAGGACCGGTTACCAAGAAAGCCAAAACGGATTGAATGTGCAATCGTTAACTTAGATGATTCTAAGAACGAAGGAACGCATTGGGTAGCTTATGTTAAAGTATACAACTATTGTGAATATTTTGATAGTTATGGAGATTTAAAACCTCCAATGGAATTGATGCGATATTTCAAAAATTGTAATGTGTTTTATAACTACACAAGATATCAAAAATTCAATTCAGTTAATTGTGGTCACTTATGTTTAGAATATTTGTGGACTTTTTGGAATAAAAATGTATTATAAATATATGCTTTTCTTTCATTTCAATCATTTGCAAGATGTCACTCACTTTGTCGATAACTGGAAACTCGTCAGTGTTATCTACGTACTATCCTAATACTTTGCAACTAGATGGAGAGTATGAGTGTGCTTTAATGCACTTTTCAACGTTTAATTCTATTCCAAACATTGACAAAAGTAATAATAAGTTTTATTATGGCTATAACGAAGTTATTGAAATACCGGAAGGCACTTATGAATTGCAAGATATCAGTGATTATTTAAAATCTAAAATAAAAGATGCAACAATCAAACTACAGTGCAATAATAATACTTTAAAAACTACAATGTTCTGTACAAAAGATGTTTATTTTGACAAGGAAAACTCCTTCAGAAGACTGTTAGGATTTAATAAACAAATTTTGAAAGCAAATAAATGGTATGTGTCACAGTTTCCAGTCAACATTTTACCGACGACCGTGGTCAGGATTGAATGTGATATTGTGAGCGGTTCCTACATAAACGGTGAACCAAGTCACATCATTCACGAATTTGCACTCAACGTGCCACCTGGATACAGGATCATAGAAATCCCGAAGAACGCAATATACTTTCCAATCAATCAAAACAACATAAGCTGCATACATATAAGGCTATTAGATATAAATAATCGCTTAATTAATTTGCGCGGTGAAGAAGTGCAGATATATTTGCATCTTAAGAGAAAAAGATGATTGACTTCAATAAAAATGAGTTTCAACAAATAAAAAATATCAGTTCTACTCGAGCTACCAACCCAATAAGACCGGGCTCTAAGAAGAAAATAAAATTAACTAAAGACAATAAAGCATTCCTCAGAGCGATCGGATTACTAAAATGAATATCTTAGACGTTTTATCCACTCCGACTTTCGATAACACTATAGAAGGAATCGAATTTCATTCCTACAAGCCGTACGTAACAAGTTTCAACAGGAACGATGAAATCCGCATACCTATCAACCAACAGGATTTGTACATACTTCCTTCAGCTAGCACACTATATTTAGAAGGCACTGTTATCGTCAGCAAAAAAGATACGAAAGACAAAGCTACTAGTGTCAATTTCACAAACAATGCTCTACTGTACTTGTTCCAAGATATTAGGTATGAGCTAAATGGAGTGGAGATTGATAAAATAAAAAATGCAGGTATAACTACAACCATGAAATCATTAATATCAATGAATGAGAATGAATCAAAAATAGCTAGAGCTTGGGGATGGAGTATCGATGGTATAAAAAATATTAATGGAGGAAGTTTTTCTGCATCTATACCACTTCGGAATATTCTCGGTTTCGCAGAAGATTTTAAAAAAGTTGTGATAAATAGTAGACATGAACTAATATTGTTACGAAGTAACACTAATTTGAACGCTGTAAAATTGAACACCGGTGAAATAGTGGAAGACGTTCAAATCAATAAAATCATATGGCGTGTACCACATGTTAAAGTATCAGACAAAGAAAAAATAAGTTTATTAAAACTGTTGGAAAAAGATCGACCGCTTCAGATGATATTTAGAAACTGGGATCTATATGAATATCCCTCTTTACCTAAAACTACAAAACATACTTGGTCTATCAAAACTTCGTCTCAAATAGAAAAACCAAGATATGTTATAATTGGACTACAAACAAGTAGAAAAAATAATGCAAGTTCTGACATGTCTCAGTTTGATCACTGCTATGTTCGTGATGTTCGAGTGTACCTTAATTCAACATATTTCCCGTATGAAAGCATCAATGTGAACTTCGCTAATAACAGAATTGCTTTATTATATGAGCAATACGTTAGATTTCAGCAGTCGTATTATGGACGTTGTTCGGAGTCTTTACTAAGCGAGAAACAATTTAAAGAGTTAGCACCGTTGTTTGTTGTTGATTGCTCTAGACAGACCGATAATCTGAAGACTGGACCCGTTGTGGATGTAAGGGTAGAAATTGAGAGTGATTCAGAAATACCAGATCAAACTTCAGCATACTGCCTCATTCTCAACGATTGCATTGTTGAATACAAACCATTAAGCAACACAGTAAAGAAGATATCATGAACTCAGATATTATCATCGTCGAAATCCAAGGATTTAAATATTTAGACAATAATTTTATCGTCAAAGAAGTGGCCATCGTAAGTAATGAGCACACACAGACGTTCGTAGTTAAACCACCGCATTCGTTTCATTATTTGGCTCAAGAAGAAAAGAGGCAGGTGCGATGGTTGGAAAGAAATCGTGGAATTTGCTGGAGTGAGGGCTTTATAGACTACAGAGAGTTTCAACATGTCATCGTACCGTATTTAGAAAATAAAAAAATTATTACAAAGGGTTTGGAAAAAATTAAGTGGATTAAAGAATTATGTGCAAACTGTGAAGTGATTGATATAGGTGAAAAAGGATGTCCTAATTTTGCAACATTAAAAAAAAGGTTCTGTAAAAATAAAACTGATTTTAATTGTGTGAACCATAAACTGAATTGTGCACTGAATAATGCTGTGTGTATAAAAAAATGGTATTTTGATAATAATATGTCTGTATTCAATTTATTTGTATAGTGTTGTTGACCTACATTTAATAAAAATATCGAAATAACTACTTATGGTTTTTTATTTGAACCTATAAAATTTTAAATAAGCTGTAGTTATGTTAAATTTGAGGTAAGCCTACAATACATAATTGTAAATGAATATGTACTGAAAATCTAGTATTATTGTACAGCTAATTTAAAATTTTAATTGATTAAGTCATATACAATAAAACAAACTTTAATATTAAATTATAGTATTTATTATTTTATCATTCATCATTTACAGTTACAAACTAATTATTGTTACTAGGTACATAAAAATATTCTATTTATTTTACCATATTATCTTATTACCATTATTTTAATTAAAATGGAACCCTTTTATTTATTTTTTAAATTATTTAAAATTATTACAAACTAATTATATCTACCAACCCAATAATCATAATAACTGTCCCCACATGTTTTCTACGCGTACATACATACTTATAACATAAAAACTTGTGATGTATGAGCACTACCCAACAAAATTAAACTAAGAGATTAATATTATCTATTTACATTAAAACAATCTAGATATTTTATTTAATTTTTTTCTCTCTTTATTATTTTTTGTTTTTGATATTTTTGTAACTTCTTTTGTATATTTAAAAAAATATTACAATAAAACTTACATATATGATATTCTAATAATTTATACATCCAGAACCTACACAACATAAAAACCTATTATTATACCCTAATAACTATAATATTACTCACATATTAACTTATAAAGTAGGTACTTACAAAATAATTACATCACTTAATAATAACTGTCCCCACAAAGTTTTTTTGAAATTTTGTTAATTAACGATTGCGTCTCCTCCATAACATAGTCCAGCGGTTCAGTCACTACATACTGCGCACTTAACATCACATTCTGATTGTCACTTGCAGGTTCTTGTTCACTGATATCCAACACTTGTACCTGGATCAGTCGTAATCCTTTTTTCTTCTCATTGTTTATGACATATGATTCACAATAATTAGGCAGAGATGACTTCTGTTTTAGACACTCCCGTCTTGTTCTAGGCTTCTTGCTAGCAGGTCCGCAGTCTTGTCTTGCTCTAGGTTCCTTGTTGACAGGTATTTGTTGATCTTGGATATCTGGGATATGCCAGCTTAAACTCGGAGTCGGAAAACCTTGACCGTATTGTGAGAAGTCAATAATATCTGGAGAATCGCACATTATTGATGATCTGAAACAAAGAAAATTATAATTATTAATAATTATATCAAACACATAAATAAGACATAATTTTATAAGTACTTATACGCTTGTGCAATACTTACAATTTGTTTCGTTTTTAAGTGACGTGATGTGACCAGTCCGGCTGACTGCCTTGTGATGTATGTACTAATCATATTATTATGAAATGCAAACTCCATAAAACCTTGCGATGTGAATCAATTTCATGTTTCAACAAGTTCAATCTGATGAGCACCTGATCGGTGTTAAATTCTACACCGCGCGTGTGAACCTCGACTCATGAGTGCTTTGTCATCAAAACTGGACATTAGGTACATATTTTATCAAGTTGGAACCTGTATCGACACGCGGCGAGCGCTGTGTGCTTTGTCATCAGGAACAGAAATGAAACAGATGTATGTAATGAATATACACAATTTAATTATATAACTTTATACTTTGTAGGCACATAATAGACATATACCTACACTGTTTAGCTCTAACTAGTAAAAGGGACACCAAGAATATAATACACACAATTTAGAATTGTATACATAATAAAACCAGGTTCAAAAGAAACTTCTATCGATACTATTTGAATTAAATTACACAGCAATACTACTTATTTCACATTTTAAAAGAGTAACAAACATCCATCCACCCACCCTTACAGACTTTTTATAATAGTAAGTAAGACAGTAGGTAGGTTGAAAAATTATCTAACTTTCCATTTAGGACGTCATAAGTTTTACCATTCACAATCAATAAAAAACATGTTAAAAATATGTATTACTTAAATATACTTGCAGTTGTATTTTCGGATTTTTATTGTAGGGAACGACTAATGAAACTGCGATTCCAAGTGACAACTGGTTTATTTTCATCTACCGACACATTATATTTTACACTGTACCCTACACCTCCCCCCTTAAATGTATTAATTATACTTCATAGTAATTTACAGCTGACTTGTACATACTCGTAAAATGGAAAAAAAATGTAACAAAACAAAAAAAAAAAAACCGTCACCAAAAAAAAAACTTAACTAGGCCAAAAATAATAGAAAGAATAATTTATAATGAGCATGAACATATATTGTGTTGATCAGATGTACTCACAATCAATACACTTTTAAAACTTAAAACTTATGTTGCGTTATCTTATCAATAATGCCATACACAATATTTTCATGTTTTCGCGCCATCAGTAACCCACCTAGTGGTGATTAATTTATGAATGTCATACTTACTTGGAATTAATAATATTCTAAGAGATGAAAGCAATTAAATAACCACTACGTAAGTTACCATTGTACAGGTTACAAAAAAAAATACATTACTTTCCAATTATAATATAGGTAAGTAATCTAAAACTAAACAATAATTTTACTTTGTATATTTCCCCTGAAACAGGCATTGACGTCTCGGTCTAACACCTTGCATATCAGGAATCGGGGCTGATTCTGAAATTATGTTTTTTGTACTATCGTCAAGCTCAATTGATTTCTGATTTGTTTCGACTACCGATGAGGGTGAGGCATTCTCTACTTGATTGTCCAGGTTAGACGCAGAAACATCTGCATCTGTTACCGGCTTATCAGTGCTACTAGATAAAGAATGTCTAGAAAAACGTTTCTTAAGAGGTAGTAATTGATCTATGTGACGCTTCCACTCACACCCATCGGAAACGCGTACTTTGTAAGTAAGTGGGGCATTTCTTGAAAGCACCGTAGCTGTTGCCCATTTGTCAGCGCGAGCACGATAATCACGCGCGAGCACCTGATCGCCTGGCTCCACGTGACGCTCAGCGCCCGGCCGCGAACGACCGGCTCGCTCTGCAGACGCTTCCACTGCGCGCTCAGTGGTTGGTTTAAGAATGTCCAAGCGACCTCGTAATCTTCTACCAAACATAGCGACCGCTGGCGCCACTCCCGTAGTGGCATGTTCACAGTTTCGGTACTGGAACAGAAATTTTGAAATGGCAGTATCGACATCTTTGCCCTCGTGTAATGCCTTTTTCATTGCCCGTTTAACTAATTTAACTGCATTTTCGGCAGCCCCGTTACCGGCTGGTCGATATGGACTAGTGATTGTATGGTTAACTAGGTTTTTATTTAAATAATTTTTAAATTCTACTGAGCTAAATGGAGGCCCACCATCACTAACGATATGTGATGGTATACCAAAACGAGCGAAAAGTTCTCTTAACTTAGTTATAGTGGAGTTGGCATTCGTTCCAAACATTTTTTGAACTTCTATCCATTTACTGTGCGCGTCTACCGTCACTAAATAATATTTACCTTGAAACATAGCAAAATCAATATTTAATCTTTGCCAGGGTCGTGTAGGAAAAGCCCACGGATGTAACTGAGAACGTGGCGGCGCATCGCGCTGTTGCAGGCATGCACTGCATTCGCGGCACAGTGTTTCAATTTCTTTGTCCAGTTCAGGCCAGTAAACATAACTGCGCGATATATTTTTCATTTTCACAACTCCTAGGTGCCCCTCGTGTAATTCGTATAGAACCTGTTGTCTAAGTGCTTTAGGAATGACCACCCTGTGATTGTATAATATACATCCTCTGTCAATAGTAAGGCCGTCTTTACGATGAAAATAAGGCTTTTCTTCACTTTGCGTTACTATCGATGGCCAACCGTTCATTATGTAACCATAAATATTTTTTAGAATTTCATCTGTTTGTGTTTTGACCGAAATGTCTCTCGCGCTAATGGGAAAAGATTCTTCAACATAATTTATATAAGACACCGAATCCAGCCCCGTTACATTTCTCCGTTCATACGGCAACGGTAAGCGTGATAATGCATCCACGTTATAGTTATCTTTTGATTTAACAAATTCTATTGTGAAGTCATAGGCAGCTAATTTTGTGGCATATCTTTGCAATCTGCTCGCTGCAGTTTGTGGCAAACCAAACTTGGGACCAAAAATAAATGTCAACGGTTTATGGTCGGTTTTAATTATAAAAGCACGACCATAAACATACTGATGATGTTTTATGACTCCACTAATGATAGCAAGTGCCTCTTTATCTAATTGACTATAGGCGCGCTCGGCAGAATTCAACGTTCGCGATGCAAAACATATGGGACGTTCCTCGCCGTTCGGATATCGGTGCGACAACACACTACCAATGCCGTAAGAACTACTGTCGACTGATAAAACTAAAGGAAGTTCCGGGTTGTAATGCACTAATACTTTGCTACCTGAAATAGCCTTTTTTACTTTTTCAAAACTTTTATCACAATCTTTCGACCAGATCCACTCCGCATTTTTACGCAACAACGCATGTAAGGGATACAATATTGTGCTTAAATTCGATATAAATTTTGCATAGTAATTTACCATACCTAGAAAAGACTTAAGTTGTGTCACATCCGTAGGCCTTGGCGCATCAACGATGGCCTTTATTTTGTTCACATCGGGATGCAAGCCGTGTTTATCAATAACAAACCCAACATAAGTAATGCTATCTTGCATAAATACGCACTTGTCTAATTTGATTCTCAAACCGACCTCACGCAAGCGACTCAATAACGCTTTCAAATTATTAATATGCTCATAACGGGACTTCCCGGTACATGCGATATCATCAATGAACACCGCAACACCTTTGAGTCCTTTAACAGTTTCTTCCATAAACTTCTGAAACTTTTCAGGAATACAAGTAAGTCCAAATGGTGTGCGATTGTACACATATGTTCCGATGTGAGTCGTTATAGCGGTACACGCCTGAGATTCCCGTTCTAAAAATAATTGTTGATAAGCATGCGTGAGGTCAATTTTAGAGAACTGCTCACCCCCACTCAGTGCCGCAAACAGCTCCTCAATTCGCGGTAAAGGGTAAGGTTCGCGCATAAGTTTCGGGTTTACCGTGACCTTGTAGTCACCACAAATTCTTATTTCACCGTTTTTTTTAATTACTGGTACGATTGGCGTACCATAATCAGAATAATCAACTTTTCGTATCGTACCCTCAGCCTCGAGTCGTTCTAACTCCCGCTCAACCGGTTTACGTAACGCCAATGGTAACGACCTAGCTTTGATAAACACTGGATTTTTATCAATCAATTTTAAAGAAATCTTTTTCGTACATGTTCCCAGCCCAGGGGCAAATACAGTCGGAAACTCGCGTCGTAGCAGTTCAACTAAGTTGTTATCATTTAATTTTAATAAAAAATCACCAATACTAATCTTATTTATTTTTAATTTTTTAAGCCATGATCTACCTAAAAGTGGTGGTCCACCGTTTTTAACAATGTATAATTTAAGATTTCCGGCTGCATGTTCCCCAATAACAACATTAACAGACACAAAACCGACCGGTTCTATTACAGAACCGACATAAGAATACAAAGAAATATCATTGCGAATCATTGGAAACTCACAAAAGTTGTTATTATAATAATCCAAACTTATAACTGATAACTTACTTCCAGTGTCCAGTTCAAAATTTATCTTCCTGCCGTTCACTTGCGCCATAACCATGTACGGTTTGTCATTAAGGCCGCACACACTTAAATTATAGAAGTCACACTCAGATTCACTATCACTATTTCCGAGATAATTATTACCACGCCGTCCCGGCGTTGGCGTATCTTGACTTACACCTCGTCTCGTTGTCGTTTTACACATTACTTTAATGTGACCCTTCTGATTACATACATCGCACGAATAATTTTTAAATCGACACATTTCTGGGCGATGATTTCTGCCACACCGCCAGCAAGCACGCACTGAGCGCGATGTTGACGCGCTAATCTCGGTAGACGAGTTGCCACTACCCGCAGTTCCGCGTTCGAACGGTCGGACCGCCCGCTTCGCCGTCGCTACTTGATGCACCGCTTCAAACGTACGCGTCCCAGCCGCCGACATGCCCGATGAGCCCGCGGCGTTCGAACCGCTGGTCTGTGCGTGTCGCTCGGCCGCTTCCAACGCCAACGCCAATTCTATGGCTTTTTTGTAAGTTAACGAAGGTTCCGCAAAAATACGAGATCTCATTTCATCACTAGCCAAACCCGACACAAATTGATCCCGTAAATTTTCCTCCAGCGTAGTATTGAAATTACACGTGCTGGCCAGGTGTTTGAGTGATTGCAAATATTCACTGAGTGTTTCACCCGTATTCTGACGTCTTTGTCGAAAAACATGGCGTTCAGCAATTTCGGAACGTTTTGGCTCAAGATGATCACCGACAATTTTCACCAATTCACCGAATTTTTTGCTTTCTGGATGATTAGGTGCACACAAATCACACATTAAGTCATATGTTGCTGCTCCCACCAACGTCACCAACGTTGCAACTTGTAAGTCTGGTTTTATTTCGTTTAATGTTATAAATTGTTCCACGCGTCTTATATACGCCAACCACTTTTTGCTTGATAGGTCAAATTCTTCAATTTTCCCGATAGGCATATTGAAATCTAGTACTTAAACGATCCAAATCACACGAATTTAATTATTATCCTCGTCGCCAGTTGTATTTTCGGATTTTTATTGTAGGGAACGACTAATGAAACTGCGATTCCAAGTGACAACTGGTTTATTTTCATCTACCGACACATTATATTTTACACTGTACCCTACACTTGCGTTACCCCAGGCTAAAGTAGAAACTTTATCAAACGATAGCAATCGTTTATCATCATTGCTTGAAAGTGCTACTTTATTTAAGTCCTGAGTAAATATTTCGTGTTTTATTGATTTAAACAATACATTTTTTTTACGAATAACATTGCAATCATATAAAACATTTTTATAATCTAACATATTAAAATTTTTGGTAATACATTTTTTTGTACCTTTTGCCTTTTTAATTGTTTTGTTTAACGTTTTAATACAATAAAGCTTTGAGCGCAGTCCTACGAATTCTTTGATAATGTCACCACCCATTTCATCCTTAAACAGTCCTGGAACCTTCTTATTAATAATTGGTAAGTTATAGTCATTGTTACAGTCATAATTGCTGGTATCAAAATATTTTAGAAAATGGAGCTTAAAGTCTTTATAAACATCATTACTCTGTACATCATATACTAGACTATCTGTGTCAGTATAGCATAATTCTATTCGGTTACCATAAAAAGGTTTAATGATGGAGTAGTGAAAGTTGTACATGTGAGCCTTAGATAATTCTAATACTGCAAACCCTATGTAAATTGGTTTATCAAGTATAATACGCACAGGTTTCATTTGGATTGCTACTAGATCATCAGAAAATACAGAGACGCTATGAAAATATGGGCTGGCTATCAATTTTTCAGCACAAGTAGTCTTTTTTGTTTTATTGTTCGAGTCACACCACTTGTTTACTAACTTAACGTCTATTCGGTGTTCATTATTTTCTAGGGTCTTTCCAAAAATACTATTATTCAATAATTTGAAAAAGTCTTGTTCAAACGTTGACTCTGCTTTTTGACGTAACTGGGTGTTAATATCAATATATTGCTTTAAAAAACTACTTTGTTTAAATATAATAGCGCGATGGATTCTTCTCAATACTAAACCGTGCTGTAAACATTTTTTTAAATGTACGTAATGAATAACATAGTAATATTTATCATACAAATTTGGTATTAGCTTTTTATTCTTACCACCCGGTGGTAAGCATTTTTCTGGACAAAAGGGAAAGTCATTGTGTTCCATGTGCAAATTCTCCGGATATATTAAATCAACTTCAAGGATGTAACCGTTTTCTGCAGTATCACTAATTTCTGCTAAGTTCAATTGTAAAAAATCTATTTCTTGTCTATTCATAAATCTAAAATCCGAATAGGGTAAGGATTGACACATGCTATAACCGTATAAATTGTTACAATCTAAATAAATGATAAATGAATTAGGACGGGCTGGATCATAAGTATCTAAATATTTATGATTGGCTTTGACATGTCTTTTGGAACACATACAAACACCTCCTCGAATACCTTTTTGTATCATTCTAAAAATTTCAACATCACTAATCAATTCTAATTGAACTCCTGTTTTTAAAAGCATTGCATCAAAAGATAGACTTGGTGCTGTAAGATAAAACGCGGGATCGAGATTGTAATGTAGTTTACAAGTTTTTCGAAAATTTTCAAATACATCTGTTAACAACAAAACATCTGTTTTGAGATACAAATCTGTGTACATACCCATGTTTTGAATATTAAATACTGACCAAACAGACCGAGCGTGTTCATAGTCTTCGTCGGTAATTGCGTCATTTGTTAAATAGTTAAAAAAATATTTTTTTGAGGGTAAACACGTTTCTTCATAACGTTCCCATTGAGACATATAGTCATATGGATACACTCCTTTACGAGTGAGTAGGTTAAATTGTTTTTTATTAGGGAAATAAGATTTTAATTGTTTAAAGTCTTGTTTTTTCATTGTACTAACCAACTTTTCTAAGCTAGTTCCTAAAAACTTGAAAGAATCTACAAACCGAACTTGAATGCTTTCCCCGGTAGCAATCGGAATAAACTTAGTGAAAGAAATATAGTTTTCTTTTGTTTTAGGTATCACTTTTATAGATCCAGGAGCTTCACCTAATTCTTTTATGAAAAGATGGCAATCGTATCCAGACAAATTATGAAAAAATACTGGCAAAAATGATGGTAGTTTGTATTGTATGTTACAATAACTATGAGCTGCGCCGCGATATTTACCAGTCAAGTGACAATGATCGCGAACCCTATCGCCGAACAAGAAGTGTTCACAAATATGACATGTCAACGCGTTTTCAAAGTCGCGAGCATTTTCATTTGAATAAATCATAGGAGCATTATTTTTTACAATATCGTAAATTTTTTGTGCATCTTTATAGATAGACTTCACAAAATTTGATACACAATCCGAACCGCGATAAGAAACGTAACGATTGTGGCTTTCGTCTAGCGTACACGTAATATGATAAGCAAAAGCTATAGGCACATGTCGCTGTCGCGTTACAGTACTCGCCTTAGTGGGGTCAGGGTCACAAGATTCATACCGTTCTAGCATTGTTTCAAAATCTGCATATATAACAAATGGAACAATTTGCTTTCTATTATAATTTTTAAACTGTATGAAAGAACCCTTTGGAGGTAGTTCAGTGACAACACCTCCACAACTATGTGAACTAAGATCATCGCATGAATTAAAAAACATTAAACAAGCATCACAAAAGTATAGTTTACTGTGGTGTTTTGTTATTTGATTTTTAACAAGTCGCGGCAAGTCTTTAATGAGACAGTAATGTGACAAATTATCTCTTTCTAAATAAAGTAAATGAATCACCTTTCCGTTCAAGGCTTTTGGTTTGTAAAGCGGTCCTACGACGGTATTATTTTTTAAACCATAAATGTAAATGCAAATTTCGGGGTTATTCACTTCGAACCGCGCAATATCTGAGAAATTCACTGGAAATGACATATCCTTTACATTTAACACGTTACGAAAATCAGGGTAAGAAGATACTCTTTCAGGATGACTTTTAGCTGGATATAAAGCAGCAACAACAGACCACAAAAAACAATACTCGTCATTATTGTGGATATTAACACATGCTCTTTTCGATTTTATTGCAGAAGGCAATTCGATAAAGCCTGAACCATGCAACGGTTGATATTTGTTAACATTGACTTCCAAATGAGAACTGCTCAAGAACGTCCATCCACTGTCTCGGTCCTGAAATTCTTCTATCTTTTTTGATAAAATGTTTTTTACTTGAGTTAATAATGAATCAATTTCATAATTCTGATGCAGAGTAAAGTTTTTTGTGGCAAATGATTTCATCTCCTGAGAATCATTTTTAAACATTAAAAATAAAGCAAAAAATTCGAAATTAACTTTTAGACAAGTATGTTCTTTAAGAGAAATATTAATTAACGTTTTAATTTTGTCCCAAATATTAATAAGAAATGGTTGTAGAGAACTATTCTCAGACGGATCGACAATTCTATAAGAAGCTATACGATTACGAAATGCAGAATGTATTATTTCAACACCTTCGCAAAAATGCGAAATAGTTTTGTTTTTATGATTAGTACTACGTAGGTGACCTGTCCAGTGACTGCGCTCAACAGATGTGTTACAAACAGTACAGAACGGCATTTTAAAATATAATAGTTTTAAACTTACTATTATATGTTGCAATGTATTATTTTTACGATTATGATTTACGATCGCAGAAATACAAAAACATCTGGTGCCCCAACAACTTAAATATTTATTTTAAACTAATACTATCACTATAAAAGACAGGCTCAGAGTTATCAAAAAACTCATGAGCCCGTCTCATAAAAACTTGTAACCCGTCCCACTGCGGCGTGTTCCGGTTAAGCTGCACTTTTAGTACCACCGAGGCTTTCTTCCACCGCTCCTCTTTTGGGGTGGAGGCAACTTCAGCCTTGTTGTAGACTTTAACCTCCACGTAGAAGTCCCCGGATACGTCTGCCGTTCGCCGCACTTTACCGTTGGCAACACGGCTGATGAGTGACGAACCGAAGTCCGCAACTGAGGTTTTGGTGGGGACGTAGTCCTCCAAACCAAAGAGGTCCGAGCTCAAGCTGCGCCTTTTACTGTAAACAATTTAACACATTATTTATTACATTTATTTTTTTATATTGACAAATTGATGGTGTATTACTCCTCTGTTGAACCCTACGGGGATAGAAAGCATGATGTTCTGTTATAATAATTTAAATACCTCATGAACTAACTGTAATCATTCCTACAAGGAATATAATTGGAAATTGATTTCAGAGCTCTCTTCGTTGCAGTTCTAAATCCACTAACGAACGTTTATCGGTGTATAACATTTTAATTGACATAACATACACAACAAGCACCTAAAGGTAAAAGCAGTAACACAAAATTACCTTGACTTCGGTACGGACGGTGTGGTGCTCTCGGAAGCTTTGCGCTTCGACACCTTCTTCTTTGGTTGCGGCTTCGGCTCGGCTACAGTTGCGGACTGTGACCGGTATTCTGAATCGGAGTCAGACCTGAAATGGAACACATAAAGATTAATTTTGTAACTAATAACTATGACTTAAGTTTCGGTAATTGACAATAACGCATCGCGGCAACAAATAAGGTTCATAATAGCGATACGTTTGATGTTAGTTGAATCGGATAACCACAAAATAACATTAATTTTGAAGTTTTCTTTAAATTGTGAGAAAAATACATGGCTCAGTGGAATAATTTATGGACATGTCTTTAGTTCATGAAATTCCCTATAATGTTATTACATAAAATTATATGGTTTACGCTCAAAATTCTAACATCTATGCGATGAAATTAAGGCTAACCAATACACCAGCCGGCAGGCAGAAACCAGGTCCGTAGCTGGGTAGCGATTAGTACATTAGTAAATTCAGTAAAATTAGTAGTACTTACTTACATTTTATATAGTTGAAGGTAACCGGTGGTTATCACTGGAAGATACTGGAGCGAATGTAATATTATGATCAAAATTGATTGATTTTATACATAAAAAATACCATTTCAGCAATATTTATCCCATTACAAAATTAAACCTTAACTACATATATTGACAGTTGTATGACTAATTTATGTTACTTACGTCTAATTAAACCGTAGTGATTGAAAATCACTTCCGTCTAATTGCAATTTTATCGTGAGAAATGAAATATAAAACCAGCTTTTTTCGCTCGCCGACAAAGATGACACATGACGTTTATGATTAATACATTAATATATAATAAAGTATGTATGTTTGTTGTATAAAATGTGATGTAAAACTTCGCCTGATATCACACATGTGAACTAAAAAATAAAAATCACTTTTTTGACGGAAGAGAGCTGAAAGAAAATCATCCTGAAAACATTTTTTGTGTAGAATAATCCATGTAAACAAACTTGCGGCAAAAAGTTAACCACTTATATGCTACAGTAAAACTTGACATTATCGTAAATAAGTAATATCATCTAACGACTAAAACGAACTTTTTATTATCAATTCATGCATAAGTTCAGTAGGTAGGTACTAGTATTAAGATTCATCTTTCAAACAAATCCTAGATTGTTAAAGAACTATCAATGTATTTTGAAACATTTTATGTTTTCTTATATGTTTTTATGCTTGTTCAGTATGTATTAACCAAAAACTTGTATGTCTGGTGTAAACTGTAAGTATACGTTGGTTATTTATAAATAAATATAGCAAATAAACAATATAAAATAATTAGCAAAGTTATCAAAGGAACATCCTCTATTTAAATGAATTGCATTGATTATGAAGTTCTATAAAATACCAATTTTAATCAGAGACTGCAACATGCACAGCGATCATCTTACAGCTAAATTGATGAATACATGGGAATGACTCAAACATATACCTGGTACAACAAAGTTCGAACACTACAAATTTACATAATGCAATTTTGCAGTCTTTGCGATTGTAAAGAATCACGTACACTTATACTGTGAAGCTTAACACGGTCGCCGATCCGACGCCGTCATCCGGCGGTTTAAAAGGAGTATGGTACAATAGATGATCACGGGACGGCACACGAACCGTTTCGATGGCAATTGTATAAGTGTGCGATGATCTTAATCAAGCGCAACGCAGAGTCGCAGAGTAACAACAGAACATTTCAGAGCTACCGGTAGTTGTTTGTTAACGTGTGAGGTAGTGTTAGCTGTATGAATTAATTAAATTAAAATTCAGATGTCCTTGGTGCCCAATCTGGGGTCATAGAAATAGAATGTACGTGTGTCTGAAGATGCATAATATTTCTTGCTCTGTGAAGAGACATGAGACAATCTGTCCTGAATTTTAGGCTAATGGTTCTAACAGCGAGCACACTTATTTGTTAACATGTAAAACTGTATGAGTTAATTAAATTAAAATTTGGATGTCCTTGGTGCCCAATCTGGGTCATAGAAAAAGAATGTGTGTGTACCTGTAGGTGCATGCTATTTTTTACTCTGTGAAGAGACATGAGACAATCTGTCCCAAATTTTAGTTTATTTGTTAACATGTAAGCTAGTGTCAACTGTATGAGTTAATTAAATTAAAATTTGGATGTCCTTGGTGCCCAATCTGGGTCATAGAAAAAGAATGTGTGTGTACTTGTAGGTGCATGCTATTTTTTACTCTGTGAAGAGACATGAGACAATCTGTCCCAAAATTTTAGTTTACTATATTCGTAAAGTTCCATTAGTAAACGAAATATGTGTCAAACTGACTGTGAAGTGGTGGTTAAGTGTGAAACTTGTTAACTAAAGTAGTGATTTTGTGTTCAATTCGAGAATCTGCAGTACATGATCGAGGTAAGCCATCGGTAAGTAATAACGCAAACGCAAATTCAGACGAAGTGAGACGTAGGAACGATATGTAATAAAACGGAATTGTTGAACGGCGCCCACTCCGTCGGATATTATTGGGCATTCTACCACACCGAAAGCGACGAAGGCGAACGAAGTGAGCCGAAGGTAGCGACAGGTGGGGTAGAATGCCCAATAATATCCTACTGTCATTATCTTATTATTAATTAACATAATTATAGTCAAGATACTTAATGCTTATTTTATTAAATATGAATATTATTATGCATGTCAACGAGTACCTCATTTTGTTATTATAATTAGTTAATTTATTATAATAATATTATTATTTTCTAAATAAGCCTGTTACTGTGTAAAAAATTTTTTCGCCTAACCATGCCTTAAGAACCTTATAAATTTGTATAAAGGTAAGGTTTTAATATTGTCTGGTATAGCATTAAATATTCGACCACACATTGCATAGCTACTCTTACTATATAATGTTGTCCTAGGAATTATGGGCAAGACTATTCTATTTCTATTCCTATTACTTTTTGGAAACATTTCGTGTGCTTTTGTGTATAGTTCCGGGTGCAATTTTACGAATTTTGCACATTCAAAAATATACAGACTTGGTAGGGTTAGTATCTTGAACTTTTTGAAAAACTGTTTGCATGATTCCCATGGGCTTATTCCTGCTATTGCGCGAATACATTTTTTTTGTGTAATAAACACTCTGACTTTCTGTTGAGTTACCCCATATAATAAGACCATATCTCAGCACAGAGTCAACGTACCTACCAACCTAAGGGTCGTAGCGTGATATTAAATAGCCTATACCTTCCTCAAGAATTGGGCCATCAAATTTTTCAAATCCGACTGGTAGTTATTAAATAATTTTTAATTAATTTATTTAAAAAAAAATTACTCAGATTATTTTTTTTTCGTTTGTATGGCATCTTTACCACCTACAGATATATCTCTTAAAATATTTCGAGTATGAAGGGTAAGACCTTATATAAGAGATTTTCAAAAACAACTGACGCAGGCAGGATTTGAACCCGCGACCTCTGCCTAAACCGGGGCAGCGCTCTAACCAACTGAGCTATGGTGTCATGTCTGAATCAGTTCAATTCAAAAAATTCAAAATTGAATTTGAAACCTCTGTTTTATGCCTCTTATAAGCGTTGGTACAGTCCCCGGCACGTAACTTGGCAAGAGTAGTTAGATTTTATTTTATTTATTTATTTGGGACTAACAAACAGATAATTAGATGCGCAGAAGTCGTTTTGTAGGTCTTTCTGGTGGTCAAGTGGGGCGCGGGGTGCGCCACGATGCGCGAACTTACCCCCACTATGCCAAAACCTTGCCAAGTTACGTGCCGGGGACTGTAGTTCCAGAGATTAGATCAAACAAACAAACTCTTTAGCTCTGTTCTGATATAACAGAGCTAAAGAGTTAGTTATAGAAAGAAAGAAAGAAAGAAAATTTATTTTGCAAATATGGGTACAATATAAAGTTACACATGAATAGAGTTCAGCCATATTTTACCAATCGGCATGCAAAAATAAAATATTAATGAGCGTTTAGTACTCATTAATAATTAATCTAACATAATATAGTTTTATATAATTTAATCTAGGTATATCTATAATAAATAGTTAATCTATAATATTCTATGACAATTAATAAAATATTTATGATATAATAAGGAGAAGGATAATAAATTAAAACTTGCAGTATTTACTATTATTACTTATTAGATATTTGAGTCGGAAGAGAAAAGTCTTTTTCATTTAAGAAATCCAAAATAGCTGTAATAAACTCTACTAACTAAAAAAAACCGCAGCTTACTTTTAAAAAGTGACAAAGGCAGTTCTCTCCAAGCTTTAGGTAATTTATTAAATATAATAGGGGCAATATATTATAGTTAAAACCTGTGAAGTGATACCTCATACAGCTACCGGAAATTGAAATAATAGCAGACAGTACCAGCGTAAGTACATACCTACTGTTTCGCCATTAACCGACAACAAAGGTATTTTTATAAACATCGTTTATAGTCGTTAGTTATTGATAAGAACGCTGGACGGGAGCCAAGCCAACATACCTTTATAATGGATATATAATGTACTCTGTGATGGTGCCGATTCTGTCGTTTACGAACTAAACTTAGTCTTATTATGTCTCTTTCTAATAAAAAACATGAGAGAGGGATAGCACATATTTAATCCTGTCAAATTAGTCCACCTGAATACTTTAAACGTTAATTTAGTCGTAATCGCAAAAGGTTATGACTATTTTCCCGTAAATGACAAGGGCGTAGACTAATTTGACAGTTCTAAATATTTTCTGTCCTTTTTCAATGATATTTGTAAGAAAGAGATACAGTGTGATTAAAATTAGTTTAGTGCGATGTTCAACAGAATCAGCACCAATATCATTTACTCACTCATAATAATATTATCATTATAAAATAAACCGGGTAGTACATGAAGTAGGTACATGTTAATCACACTATTTATTCATATACCTACTAATACAATGATAAAGCTGAAGACTGTTTGTTTGAATGCACAAACCTTTGGAACTACCAGTCGGATTCGAAAGCATATTCGCACGGTTGTCGCAGTGGCTGAGAGATTGGCTGCTGCGCGACGTGTCGCGGGTTCGATTCCCGCATTGCACATAGGTCTAGCTGTTTGTGTATGTGAAAGTGTTTGTAAACGCACCCACGACACAGGAGAAATCCTAGTGTGGGGCAACGTTTAAAAAAAAAAAAAGTATCTGATAGCCAGAGTCATCAGGAATAGTATTTAACATCACGCTACGACCCTTAGGAGCCGAGCAATGGGGCTGAAACCGCAGGGCATAGTTAGTTGTAAATTCTCTTGGACAATTGCAGTGGGTTCTCTAGTGCCCGGTGTAATGTTTATTAAATAGGTACATATTGTTATGTTATAGCTCTCATTGATAAAGAACACAAATAATGAGTCACTTCGAGCACGCAGCTATCTCGCGGGTCGACAAGTAATTACATTATCAACGTGATAGTCAAGCCTCTTAAAGTCCGACGGCGAAATAACAAGATTGTTTCATATACGAATAGGGCTGCCATCCGTCCGGGGTTCTCCGGATTTGTCCTAATTTAGAGGGTCCGGGGAGCGCCCGGTAGGGGTTTAAAAAATTGTCCGGGGGAAACCCGGACACTTTGTGTCAGGAAACCGCGGGGCAAAGCAAGTCTAAAATATACCGAATCTAACGTATTAGGAGAACTGCGAACATTATTAGGCCCCGATACATACAGTAATAGATCATTAATTAATTCTTGACCTATGATTTGATCCTGTGATCCCGCCGAAAATTAACATAACAACACGGCAAGTGATCCTTCATCATAATTATTAAGCCTGCAATACATGTTGGCCGAGCTTAGACCAACGCGAGCCTAGACAAATTGACACAAGGCAAGCGCTACTGTCTACACGTTCGGCAAGTTTGACGTCAACCGCATAATAGCGCGCGGACAAACATGTGAACACTATTGTCCGAGCGCGCGCAAGCGCCACAGCGAGCGCCTTTGATTTGTGCAGAAAAACCGACACCGCTCCGAAGTGAGGCAAGCGATCGCGAGCGACTGCAAGTTGTGGCAAGCTACGTCAAATGAGGTCTATACACGTTGGCGCTTGTCTATACTCAACCAAGTGACACCGAGCGATAGCAAGACAAGGCAAATATACCGTCTACATGTTGGTATTGGCCTTCACTCGACAACACTCGGCCAACATGTATTGCAGGCTTTAGATGTATCAAGGGTTAAGTGGCGCAGAGCAGCGCTGGCTCGCAGCTATGCTACGAGAATGTAAAAGCTAAGCTACAAAACTATGTGACGGTCTCCACTGATGCTATGTAGGCGTGCGAGGAAGATGCGCAGCTCGAGCTATGCGACGTATCGGCCATAGGGAAGAAATCTGCACATAGCTACACACTCGCGACCATCCATAGCACGCATCCTTCCATATAAAAAACGTAGCTTAGTTGAATCAGTTTCCACCAGTGCTGCTGTGCTATTGAACCAATGAATATGATTGGTGGACATCAAACGCATCCATAGCACATCTCTGGTGGAAAGGCACCCTAGGTGTGCCTAATGTATAAGAGATCGTTTGTCGTTCCGTACAACCACAGATCATAGAAACAAGGAGATATGCCATCATAGCAAATTAGTACGGAAACAACTGTCGCCACTTTTACAACAATTTTCGACACAATTACAAGCGCTCCTTGCTCAATAGCACCTTGGCACATCTCCCTTGTTCCTATGATCAGCGTACAACTAACCATTTAGGTACCAAAGAGATAATAAAATATGTAATGTTATTGTTTCAGGATGTACATAACATTCCAAGACGAACCCACGGGGAACGTCGGCTTCAAGGGCACTACGTTCCACGCTATTTTTGGATAAACATTTGAACGAGTATTTTTTCCATTAGTATGAGGCCAGACGAGCGTAATTAGCTTCGCTTATCATGAATCAATACGTTCCAAAGTTCCAATTTTAATTTGCTTATTATTATTACAGTACTTACGCGCAAGCAAGGTTGACCGGCCTGAAACTAGGCTCTCCGGACGTTCGCGCATTTAGTCGTATAAATACGGGATAAAATACACAGAACGCCATTCGCACGAACTTCAGTCCGGCCAACTTGGATTGCGTGTATTGTACACGAGGAATCTTTTTAACCAACTTCCAAAAAGGAGGGGGTTCTATGTTTTTTTTGAGTCTTGCGCGAACCCCATATTCAGAGAACAAATGCAATGTAATTTTGGCGTCACTCCCAGCACAGCGCAGCGTGTATACTATTATAAAACTGTAAAAAAACCGTGTCTGTACGTTGAAGATATTCCAGAAAAAACAGTCGGGATAGAGTACTGGGACGTAACCACTAACCATACCCAAAAATATTTATTTTTTGTCAGTTTGTGCGCGCATCACACAAAAAGTACTGAATGAATTTTGATGTGGTTTTCACAGTTCGATAGCTTGGCGTCCAACTTAAAATCTAAGCCACGTTTCATCTGATTCCGGCGGGATAAACCAGAGATACAGCTTGACCTCTTGGTAGTACTAGCCACCCTACAGTAGTCATTTTAACTGGTCATTCACTGTAGTCCACGCGGACGAAGTCACGGGCAAAAATCTAGTAGTTAAATATAGCTGGGTAACGGTCGTCTGGCCCCATCCTTATCATAAGGTAATTAAGATTGTATTCTCAGATTGTCTGCACCCTATTTCTAATGACTCTGATGATGATAACAGGACGTCAACAAGTCGTATAGACAATAGTCTTAAATATTTTAAACACGTTTTAGGACTTTACGCGCACATAACATAACCAAAATAACAGTATTTTGACTAATTTCGACGTTTCGATCAAGTTGCACCGACCGAAATGTCGAGGTTAGTCAAAATTCTGTTATTTTTATTATGTTCTGTGCGGGTAAAGTCTCGATCTAGTTGAAAAAAATTGGACAATTCGCGAAAGTTTAAAAACTACTTACCGTACATTTAACACACTTTATAAAAACCGGCCAAGTGCGAGTCATACTCGCGCACCGAGGGTTCCGTATCATTTTTGGACGTATAAAGTGAAAAATCCGGACCGCATAATTAAGTTTGTTTGTGAAGGAATTTTGATGATTTTAAAAAAACTGTATTAGTTAGGAACATCGTTTTATTTTTGGTGCCATATTTGGGTCAATTCCTATCAACTCTAATTATTTCAGATTTTTCGCCCCGCAAACTTCGGAGATAAGCGGGGGGGAATGGTATTTTTTCCGACATTTTTCATCATATGTCGAAAACTGTGTGACATAAAATAAAATAAAAATATATTTTGAAATGTGCAGATCAAGCCCTTTCATATGATATGTCACTTGATCTAGTAACCCCACTTTAAAATTTCGGACCCCCACTCCGGCCCCTTTTGCAATGAAAATAAAAATATTTTTGCACTTTTTTCATTTGCAATAAAGTTTAACAAGCATTCTTTATAACTGTTCCAATACCTAAGTAGGTGCTGAAATATGCAGGTGTGACAGACAGACAGACGAAGTCGCACCATAAGGGTTCCTTTTTTACCATTTTGGTACGAAACCCTAAAAAGAAAGGAAGCAAATTTCACGAAATTCCTAATTTATTCGAGCGATGCTTGTCGGCTGAATATATCGGGTCCTAGTGATTCTGGAAAGTGCCTTTAATTTTCAATGAACATTGTTAGTATTAAAATAATCATTTGTAGTGCGTAAAAATCACACCGCATAAGCATGAGTATCTAAACCTAGTCTCTACATTTTGCCGTCCGCCTAATCTGCAGTATTTGGAAAGCTACTCAATCACTCGCAGGCAATGTTTTGGTACCTATGATTTACACCTATAACTGACGCGCGACAGAGCGCATTTTACAATGCGGTTAAGTGAGCGCATCCGCCGGAATGCCCGCGCATCCGCCGGAATGCCCGCGCATCCGCCGGAATGCTCGCGCATTTGCCGGAATTAGAACTTTATTTTGCAGTACACACTTCAATTTCCTTTACCGCATTGTAAAATGCGCTCCGCCGCGCGCCGGTCGGTGTAATTCGTACCTAAAACTCTTATTTCATGGCCGCCACTTTATTTATTTATTCCGTGGCCGCCACCAGCGAACTGTACCGATTATTCTTAGGGCGGGTTGCTTCAAACCATCTGTATCCGTAAGTCAATACGTAATCGTTAAGTCAGTATGAAATTGTCGTACAAGCCGCCATAATTTGACGGTTACAGATACGTAACTGTAAGTTGAAACAACATGGCCTTAGTCTAAAAGCCAAGAACATACTTCTAGAATGATTCTCTATGCGTGGTCATCGGTTTTAACCCTTTCGCTGTCTGTATGATGCATGGTGATTGTTTAACTATTGTGTCTGCCAGACACAATGATAATTATATAATACGTCATTGGCTAGACAGCGAAGTTATTATACTTCATCACTTGACTAAATATTAATTATTAGGTACCATGTCATTGCTCATCGGTCTTTCACATTGTAAGGAGTAGGTATTACATGTTTATTCCTGGCTTTGACCTAGTTTGACATCATGGTCTAATAATATCTATACTGTTTTTATTTGTATTGTTTCATTAAAATGTTGAAGGAATGTTGAAACTGAAATTATTGTTGAATTTTATATTATTAGAAGCTTTAGACCTAAGAGTAACTTGTATTTTTGAGATGCTAAAGAATAAATGTATACATTATATTTAAGTTCGAGTGGTATCTCTTTAGATTTGCCTTTTTGTTTCTGTCCTATTATTTTATTTGTAACTTTTAGGAATGTAAAAATCATATTTATTTATGTACGTTCGCACGGCTACAGATCAATCTATACATTTCCAGTATAAGCTGATCTCGCATTGTATAGGATTTCCTTACAGTGAGAGGTCAGTATAAACTGGAATGTATAGCTTGATGTGTAGCCGTGTGTACTTAGATATTTAGAGACTTTTACCTATACCTGTTCTGATAATGGGTTGTTTATATCGTGAGCTATGGCTTGCCTACGGCCAGCATCGGGCAGAGAAGGATATAAAACTTACGAATCGGATGCAGGCGCCTCGACCGTGATCTGTCACAGTGGTGCCGATACTCTTGTTTACTAACTAAACTAATTTAGTCTTATTAAGTCTCTTTCTAATAAAAAACATGAGAGAGGGATAGCAGATATTTAATCCTGTCAAATTAGTCCTCTTGAATAGTTTTAATGTCAATTTAGTCGTAATCGCAAAAGGTGACGACTATTTTCCCGTGAATGACAAGGGCGTAAACTAATTTGACAGTTCTAAATATTTCCTGTCCTTTTTCAATGATATTTGTAAGAAAGAGATATAGTGTGATTAAAATTAGTTTAGTGTGATGTTCAACAGAATCAGCACCAGTGTCACCTCACGGTCTAAAGTTAAAGATTTCTACCGTTTTATGCATCATACAATGAAGATAAGAAATGTTTATATTCTTCAGTAGACAACATTCTGATAAGCCAAGCACGGGTCGCCGCGTGCGAAATAGAAAGGACTTTGTATATTCTTTGGTAGAATAGACATAGAATTTGTCATGCTAAGCCGGCTGGTTGTTAGGTGTCTTGTTCTCCGTTGCTACAAATACTGCTTACTAGGTACCTAACGTACTATTACGACGAATGAGATGAAAGTTATTGGTCACAGGCAATAAATAAAACAGCGTTAATAATACAAATACTTAGAAGTGATTTAATCATCATCAATAATCACAATAATACATAACTAGGAACTTACCTACATAATTCAATATTTTACAACAATTTACATTTAAATAACAAATAAATTCTCACACATATACAAATCAATACAATGTTGAGCTAATGCTAAATATACAGGGTGGCAGGTTAAACAGTGGACCTCTTTAAATATTTCCATTGTCTAACCTGCCACCCTGTATAATGTTTAATAGAGTATCACAGGTTGTGCTTCGTTTACAAAACAATATTCGTATAGCTTGGGTGCTAAGGCCAACCCTAGCTGCAGTACCGGACATGCGTTCTTGATACACGTTCGTGACGCACCGAGATGCATTGTCTCAATAATTTTTCATTTCTCATTGCAGATCCTAAGTCACATGATTTGTTGTGGCATGAGCGTGTCGCATAAGAATTCCCTTCGACGCTATGTTGGCTACTGATTGTCGCTTTATTAGATTTAAGTGTTATGTGATGCCATTTTTTATTTTTTTTTGAGGATGGGAAATCATCAAATGGCCCCTCCCGCTCTGGGCGGAGCGGAAGGGAGTGTCAGACTCTTACTGACTAAACCCACCCGTGTTCCTTCCTTAGCCCTTTATGTTCCGGGTCAGCGGTACACCTTTCGGACAATCCCGCTTTCCCGGCAGTTATGTGATGCCTGGGACACTAAAAATGGAATTGGTGCTGAAAGAAAACTTCAAACATCGTTGTAACATATTGGTATAATAGTCAGCGGAGCCAACATAGCTTCGAAGGGAATTCTTGTGTGAAACACTCTTCTTGGAAAGTGTGACAGGCTTCAGGAGGGGCCTAGGAGGCTGAAGCCCTCCCTAACATCTTAAGTAGCTCTCGCTCCCCATATAATTTTTGGATCCGCTACAAGCAGACTTGTTAAACTTTTGTAAAGTTTTTTTTGCGCGTTACGACCGCTGCCGGTGCCCGAGGTCTTTGTCCATGTTACACATACTTCCATAGTCGCTCACATACAAAACAGGTCATACTACTTCCGCTTCTTACAGAACCTTGCCAAACGATTATGCATCGACACTGACAGAAGTATACCCAGCTTTTTGGTGGCAAACCGCCTGATGGTAAGTGGTTACCATAGTCTAAGAAACGCTTGCAACACCCGAGTATCGCATGCGCGTTCCCAACACTTTCAAATGAGGGTTCCTGTGCCGACAGTCTAGGGGACAAGTGCCCTGTCTGTCTCATGTCCACATTCTCGGGAGCCTTGGCAATCTTACTCACCACAGGAATAGAAAACCACCCAGGAGTAGCGTTATTTAGCTAAGCGTTATGATGCTCGAACTACATGGTATGATATTTTTTGAAACAGTTCTCCACACACAGTGGCACGTTGCAGCCCTCACACTTAAATGTAGTTTTTGTTGTTTTGCGACCTTCTTTAAGGCAAACGGTACATCTGACCCGCGTCTTGCGGTTTTTGCTGGCGTAACCCTCTGACGCTTCAACCCGAATGGGCCAATGTACGTAGGGAACCTTGCGGCAAGGATGTGGCGTTCGGCTTATCGTAGCAATATGACGACGGCTTTGTGGGATATGCGAAAGGTGATTGGCGAGGATGGCATCAACTAGTCGAAGGCGGAAGTTTAGCTGGTCTTGACGACACTGGAGAGAGGACTCCATCAGAATGCGCGCGTTCAGGATGGAAACATTCAGTAATTGTTTAAAGAGCTTCATGTGCCAGTGCTCACCCCTCTTTCGCTCAAGCAAGTATGGCTCCAGCATTTGATCCTTCAGGTCGACCCCACCCATCGACTTGTTGTGGTCCAATACAACCTGGGGTTTAAATGGCACAGGACGAAGACCAGGCCTGGACGGCACTCGAGTCAAACCAGTGGCTGCCCCATGGCAGGTGGACATCATGGTGACCCGTTTATTGTCATGCCAGGACAAGACGCAGACGTCACCAGAATGCCGTGCAATGAGCTGTCCTTGTTTGAGCGGAGCTACGTTGATCAGAGCCGGGACGTCCTGGCGACACGGCCGTAACTTACCAACACAGTCAGTACCATTGCGTTTCAGAAAACGAGCTAAAAGTGGCGAATTGTACAAATTATCCATAAATAATCTGTACCCTTTGTTAAGTAAGGGATCAATCATTTCTTTTATTAGTGCGGTACTCTTCGAGGCTCGTGGGTCTTCTTGCTGGACTAAGCTAGTATTATTTTTAGTGCACACTATGAAAGACCACAGATAGCCTGTGGCACTTTCACAAAGTTCGAACGTTTTGATCCCTAACTTTGCAGCCTTCGACTGAATATACTGGTTGGTTTTAAGCCTTCCCTTCCACAGTGTTAGACCTACGTCTATGCAAATGTCTTTCGACGGTATATAACTTGCCTGAAAATTGGCGTTAAGTTTAGTAATAATGGGCCTCAAACTGTATAGTGGGTCGGAGCTTGAATCGGCATCAACAAAATGTAAGGCCCGCATAAGTGCGGTGTATCTACTGAGCGTAAAGATTCTGCTGAAAATCTCAGTCCTCAAAAGCGGATCCGTTGAGAAACAACTCTTGATTGTCGGCATCCGAACGATTCCCAACATCATCCAAAACGCGAAGAGGCACATCACCTCATGAACGTTGGTAGGATACCAATCAGACTGAATGGCGGATGGTTTCGTATTGCTTGCGTACAAGTTCATTTCTTTAACAATATGCTCCATGACGCTATCGTCCCAAAAGGAACGAAAAGCGTCATAAGGAGTCTGGTGACACTTGACCGAACCCGTGCGCTCTGGAATAAAGAGCTCTTCCTCAGGTCGAAATGTCTCCATAGTAGACCATTCGAAAAAGCTCTCGGCTTCCAGAAGCGGACTATCCCTTCCATCAGTGGCATCCTGGAAATCGTCCTCGTTCTCACTCTCGCTTTCTTCCCCTTTAAGTTCCGTGTCTCGGCCATTCCTTACCACCCTGTCTCTCATCTTTTGCGCTATTATCTCTCGCTTTCTCACAACATCCCTCACTAAAACCTTAAGTTCGTAAGGGAGGTCGTCATCATTAATCCAGATTTCCTCGAGAGGACGACCAACCACCTCACGACCTCCACCTCCGAGGCCGCCACGACGCGCACGCCCGCGCCTACCTACCTGCGATACGCGCCCTCTACTCCTACCCCGCAGTTTAGCTCTAACATTCCTCTCACTTTCACTGCTGACATTAACATTCTTGTCACCACTCTCATTCATACTTACATACAAGGCGTGCGCATCTGGGTCTAAAAACTGGTTTTGTTTGACGACGTCATCCTCCGAAAGGTCTTTGTGTTCGAGCTGCCGCGTCTTACCGTCGCAGGTCCGAATGATGACTTTCGACGTAGATGGAAGTCTGAAATAGATGGACCATTTCTTAGTGCACGGATATGTTTCGTGTTGTTGTCTTTATTTAAAAGCAGGTCGTCTAACATCGTGAGCTGTGGAGGTCTAAGAGAATAGGATATACAACTTACGGATCTGACGCAGGGTCGAGACTTACGATAGGCGACCGTGATCTGTCACGGTCGCACCTACCAGCATACTCTCGGGGTTTCGGCGAGGAGAGGGGACAATAGACCGGCGCTGACGGGGAGTATGCTGAACGATGATCGTCTTCAATCTATACCAAATATACATACACCTAATAAGTACATAACCATTTATTTATTATAATTTCATCAATCAGGCTACATAACAGGTGAAATAGCTTTTGTTATAGTTTAACCAGGCACACATCCAGACTCCTACTGCTATATATAACTATATATAACTGCTATTAAGAATTTCCTAGTTGAAAAACCCTATCGCAGTTTATCCAGGCGCGGATACAGGAGGGGGAGAGAGGCAACATGTGCAATTGCGACCCCTTGAAACTGCGATAGGGGTAATACTAACCAGGCATACATCCCAACTCCAGGCTGCTACTAAGAATTTTCTAGCAGAAATACCCTATCACACACAGGTTTTCTAGGCGCAGATACAAGGGAGGGGGGGGGGGGATTGGAAGAAATTGCCCCCCCTGAATCATGAATAACAAAATTTATTTGTTTAGAATGAATTTTCTGCAAGAGAGGTAAAATCACACAACAATTGCCACCCCCTGTACATAATCCTATATCTGCACCTGAGGTTACCAGACCCAGGAATTGAACCCAGGACCCTACGCATCGTCGCACCTCTGACCTCTACATGACTGAGGCAGACATCAATTTCCCCTCCTTGCTATAATTAAAATAAATAAATATTTAATTTCTAGTTACGATTCAGATTCTTACCTCGACGTCACTGTCGTCTAGAATCTCCTGCTTGACGTCCACATGGCAAAGCACCTCCTCCGCTTCCTCATCGCCAAACAGCTCATCCAAAAAGTTTGTCTCCGCATCATTCATTCTCCATGACATCTTTAAATATTAAACTACCATATGAATAATTAAATAACAATTTGTACATATATAATATTATATAGATTGTATAGGTACTCTTTGATTGCAAGTTTTTTTAGAATTACAGTGTAGGTAGGTAATCCGAAATATTTAAAAACAAAAGTAAAAGTAAAATCCGACTGCAGATTAAAGTGAAAAGCATGAAACATGCAATTATTTTGTTAGAGACTTCAGTCTTCTGAAAAACAAATCAATTTGTAGAAACTTTATAAAAATAGCAGGTTTAGTTTTGATGTAAAATAGATACTAATTTTCATCTTATCATTGTAATGAAGTGGTCTAAACATAATGTAAGCTACCAATTTTTAAATCTGGAAATAGCTTTAACTGCGTTATAGTTTCAAAATTTAAATACCAACAGAATTTTGTACTTATGTTAGGTACCTACCTTAGAAATTCATGCAAGGGAGTACGCTCAAACCTGAAACAAGAGCAGACGTGCTGGGGCACATCCACAAATTAATAAATATTGTAAGTGTGGCACATAAAAACTGATTTATTGATCAAAACAAATATTATTGAACCTTTGTTTGTTTGTTTGTTATGTCATTTATGACACTGACATAAATTGACATAATGCACAAGCACCACAGGCCACAGCAAGGGCGATTGTGCACTACTCCGTTTCCAGCACGTTTTTTCACGGACCGTTTTTTTAGCAAATAGACTGAAGGCTTACCACGAGCTCTTAAAGCAGGACAGAAATTGAACTGCCCTGCTTTTTTGTACTATGACATCACATTAGCAGGCCTGCGGCAGGCCTGCTGAGTTGACGTTTATGAAAACCGTTCACCTTTTTTTTTGTATAGACTTTTCATACCATGACGTGCTAGCAAAGCGTTTATTGAACGTCTGTAATGTCAAAATAAACCATCTTGAAAAAGTTACTATTAGACAAGCTTATTCAACGAGTGGTGAAGGTTGAACACGTGCTTTTGTGTGTGCTTCGAATTTTTTCGATTTTAGTGAGCTAATTTGTGTGTGATCTTTAATCGAGACTATTCCTAGTGTTTGTTTTTTGGTTGTTAAGGTTAGTTTTACCTGTTTTTGTTCCTATAGTATCTAATAATTAAATATGAACTCCAAAAAACCACCTGACCCTGATCCTCCCGATCCTGGCCCTGATTCTCCCGTTAAACCATTTGAATATTCCCCTGTCGTTACCGTAACCCTTCCCCATGAGTCTCAAGTACATAAGCAGGGTCCAGAGAAGGACACGTGTGACAAGGATGGCTTCATCAAGGTGGAGAAGAAGAAGAAGCGTCCTTGTCGAAACCAGTGCGGTACCGCGCTGGCGGGACCCAACATGCTACTGCGGCCAGCAACACCAACGACGCTGCTGTACGTGTCTAGACTACATCACTCCACGAAGGCTGAGGAGATCGTGGAGTATGTTCGAGTGAAGACCAACTGGACTTTGAGGGTCGAGAAGTTGGAGTCGCGTCACAACACAAATTGCATGCACGATTTTATTCTTGTATGTAAACACATGTTTTAGCAAATAAATATATCTTATCTTATCTTATCTTATCAAGTCGTTTGTGGTGCGAGTTCCGACTCATCATATTGAGACCTTCCTCAAAGAAGAGTTTTGGCCGAAGGGTGTCGTGTATCGCCGATTTCGTGGAAGGCTACGCGACACCACGCAGCGCAACACGACGCCGTCACGTCGTGTACAATAGTTTTATATAATATGTATTAGTTTATAGTTGTATTGTTTATATTATTTATGTATTAGTTTTACTATGGGCCAAGTTGCCTGAAATAAAGGAACAATAATAATAAATAATAATAATAAGCAAGACCCCACCATGGATACGGAGGCCTCAAGTCGTAAGAGACCCGCTGCTTCTCCCCCGGTTACTACAAATATCCCGCCTAAGATGGCTAAAAATATAATCGGCAGACGACTATACACACCAAATGATAACCCACCGTATGTTGTCCATGTTTCCCATAAAGATGATCAGACTTCAGGCACTGTGCTACATCCAGTCAAGTTTGGTATGTTCTTGATGAAGCACAACATTAGTAACATACGCCCTGATGGGGTCAAACGTTTGGGTAGAAACCGTGTGTCTGTTGAGTTTACGTCACATCAGGATGCCAACAGTTTCCTTGTAAATACTATCCTTATTCAACATAACTACATTCCCTCTATCCCACAATTTAATATTACACGCATGGGTATTGAAAAAATGAAAAATGAAAATGAAAAAAGTTTTATTTCAATATAAGCAATTAACATAAACATTACACATTCTTAGAGATCAATTTATAGCAATTAACATAAGCATTACACATTCTAAGAGATCAGTATGAACTAATACCTTCGCGAATTCACTGTGGTCCCCACACTAGGCATGCCTGTATCGTGGGGTCCCTAGTATCACTAGTGTTACAATCAAAGTTTAGATTCGCCTCCAGCACTACACAGGGTAAAAATCAAACACTTTAACAAAGTAGTAATACTTAGAATAGGTACTTAATGAAAGTTATCCTAGTATATATAAAATATATGTATGCATGGAAATGTTTACTATAGTATCACTGGTGTTACAGTCAATGTTTAGATACGCCTCCAGCACTGCACATGGTAATAATTAAACAATTTAACAAAGTAATAATAACTTACAACATTCAGGGGCACTTCCACCAATCCACCAATATCCGCTCAACAAGCCAAAGATAAGATCCCCGATAGACCCTCCATACAAAATCCGCCAAAAATCCAAACCCAATTGACAGACATCTCCACCGATAGGCCGGTGAAATAGCCCCTTAGAGGCTAATTCACCAACCCACCAACAAAGAAATCCGCCAACCAAGTCCAAACATCCGACAGATTCTTCATAGAAGATCCGCCAAAAATCCCACCCTCAGCCAACCGAGCAGACACCGATAGGTTGGCGAAAATACCTCTCAGTAATACATGTTAGAGATTTTTAGAGAGATTGTTAGAGATTTAATTTAAATTTAATTGTTAGAGATTGTTAGAGATATCCCCACAGAATGGTCTGAGGAGGAAATTCTTGAAAACATCAAGGTTCCCATTGGATGTGGTCCTGTTATTAAGGCTAGGAGGATGAACCGCAAGGTGACCTCCTCTGGTGTGCCCGAGTGGAAGCCAACACAGACAGTGGTACTCACCTTTGACGGTCAAAATTTGCCAAAACGTGTTTTCTGCTTTTACTCAGCTCTTCCAGTTGAGAAATACACTTTTCCTACCATTCAGTGTTACCACTGCTGTCGTTTTGGCCATACTCGGGCACTCTGCCGGTCAAAACCACGCTGTTTTAAGTGTGGTGAAGACCACCCGGGTGACGGTTGTCAAATTTCACCGGAATTAGGTTTTTGTGTTTCTTGTAATGGCAACCATATTGCGAACGATAGTGCTTGTCCTGAGCTGGGTCGGCAAAAGAGCATTAAAGCTCTGATGGCCGAAAAAGCTGTTTCGTATGTGGAGGCAAGTCGTGTATTCCCTCCTGTTACTAGGTCATATGCCGATGTTTCAAAATCATCCCTGCGCAGCAACGTAAATAAATCCCAATCCCATTCCCCTAGCCCTGTTCCTGAATCACAAAGGTCGTACCGTAAAACGGTCTTCCTTAAACCCAAACCGCGTGTTCCCCTTTCGCCTGGCTATGATAAGCAGGCTCATCAAGCCCTTATCCAAAACTATTCCTTCTCCCCATCCAAAAATGGTTGTGCTTTTCCAACGGAAGTTGTAGAGCCAGCCATAAATAGCCAAGAAAATCCTCAAAATATTTTAAATTTAATTACCAATATGTTAGTGGCTATTCTAGCCAATCCGAATCAATCAATACCTGACCACGTTGCCATAAAACTTTCATCTATTTTAAATTACATTCATAATGGCCCTTACACTCCTACAATGGAACGTGAGGAGTATTACTCCCAGGAAGCCTGACCTTTCATTTTTAATTAATAAATATAAACCATCTATCTGCGGCGTTGCTGAGACATGGCTTTTACCTGTAAGTAATTTCAGGATGCCATGTTTCATCAATGTCCGTCATGATAGATCTGATGGATATGGAGGATTTGCTTTGCTTATTAACAGCAAAGTATCATTCTCCCCAATTCCTCTACCCTTCGTTGGCGACAACATAAATGTTGTTGCTGTTAAGGCTGAGGACATATGCTTTTTTTCTTTTTATATTGCGCACCCACAACTCGAATATCTTTCGGTAATTAGAAATTTGTTATGCAGTGTTAGCGGTCCAATAGTTATTATGGGTGATTTTAATTGTCACCATTATCGATGGGGATCAGACGCGTGCGATAACTTCGGCATAGGCTTGGTGGATATGTTGGATGATCTCAACCTATGTGTTATCAATGACGGCAGTGCCACACGTAGGTCTGCTCCAGGACAGAGTAATAGCTGTGTTGATTTAACCATCTGTTCATCCAATATATCTAGCCTTCTCATTTGGCGACGCTTGGATATGACTTATGGAAGTGATCACTACCCCATCATGATTGAATTTCCTTCCAAAAATACTCCTGTTAAAGTTTCCCCTCCCCTTCTAAAATACAGATTAAATTTAGCAGATTGGGATTTGTATTCAAAAATTTTAGATTTAAGAGTCTCTTCGCTTCCAAAAATCAATAGTGATAATGCCCAGGAATGTTTCTTGTCTTTTTCTTCTACTATCTCCTCAACAGCAGATGATTGCTTCCTTCCTAAAAAAACCCAATCTGGTAGAATTCCTTCTCCGCCATGGTGGGATAGGGAATGCACTGACATGATCAAGGCCAGGAATGAGGCTGAACGGACTTTTAACTACGATATGAACCTGGACAACCTCATGGCTTTCAAGCGAATATTGGCCAAGTCCAGGAAATTATTTAAAAAAAAGAAAAGAGAAGGTTGGTCAAAGTACTGTAGTTCGCTGAGTCCATCTACTCCAGCTTCGGTTGTGTGGCGGAAGGTGAGATGTTTTAGGAGCAGTTTAACACCTGTCTCTTCAAACAACCTCACCGAAGAACTGGGATGCCAGTTTTTCTCTAAAATTGCTCCAGCTTATGTCCCAAGTCTGGAAGACAGTTGTATTGCCAGCTTTGATATTGACAATATTAAAGATCCAATGGATATGCCATTTAGACTGGAAGAGCTAAAAACTGTGTTATCCCATGTTAAAGACTCCGCACCTGGAGTGGATGGGTTCCCTTACTCCTTTATTTCTAAAGCTGGTCCAAAAACTCACCAATATTACCTGGACTTGGTTAACTCCTGCTTTGCTTCTGGTTACATTCCCACAGCCTGGAAGGTTCAAGTTGTTATCCCGATATTAAAACCCGGTAAAGATCCTAGTGACCATTGTTCCTATAGGCCTATCGCTCTATCGTCCATACTAATAAAACTATTGGAACACTTAATTAAAAATCGTCTTGAGTGGTTGGTGGAGTCCGGTGGACTACTGCCGTCGACTCAGTTTGGCTTTAGGAAAGGTTTGGGCACAGCCGATAGTGTAGGTATACTCACTTCGGCGGTCCGACTGGCCCTCAGCCGGGGTGAATCGGTGGTAGCCGTCTTTCTGGATATATCAGCTGCTTATGATTCGGTTCTCCTCCCTATTCTCAGGCAAAAGCTGCATGAGCTGAGAATCCCGGCCAGGATCTGTCGCATCATTGGTAGCATCTTCACCAATCGAGTCATCCAATTAAGAATCCCTGGGGTCGACTCCGAACAAAGAACAGTATGGAGGGGGTTACCTCAAGGATCTGTTCTTAGTCCCCTATTGTACTATATTTATACTACTAATCTCTCCTCATCTTTAAATTTTGACTGCAACATCCTTCAGTATGCTGACGATATTGCATTACTGGTCACTAACAGTTCCATTCAGGATGCCGCTCTATCGATGAATGTCTCCCTGTCCTCATTAAACCAATGGCTTCTTGATCACGGGTTGTCTTTAAGTGCACCAAAGAGTACAGCGGTCGTATTTACTCGCAAACGTTCAATACCCCATTTAGATATTAATATTGACGGTAAAACTATCCCAGTCAAGGAAAGCGCTAGGTTTCTGGGAGTAACTCTGGATTCACGACTATCTGGGATTGACCACATTAACAACACGGTCAAAAAATGTGAACGCTCCGTGTCAATCCTTAAGGCTTTGGCTGGAGTGTGGTGGGGTGCTCACCCTTACACACTCAAACTAATTTATAATGCGTTGACCAGGAGTGCTATGGACTATTGTTGCTTCCTAATTGAGCCCTGCAACAAAGAAGCACTTAAAAAATTAGATAGCATCCAAGCCAAATGCTTGAGAATTATCATTGGAGCCATGAAATCCTCTCCTATAAATGCGCTTCAGGTTGAATGTGCAGAACCGCCCCTCAACCTAAGAAGACAATACTTGGCAGATCGCTTCCTCTCTAAAGTATTCCCCCTTTCATCCCATCCTTTACTACCACTTTTAGATCAAATCAACCTTTCCTTTAATAATTCCCCATATTGGAACAATAAAACTGTTCCTTTATTGATGAATAGGTACAGGGAGATTAAACACCTCTCCTCTCCTGTTTATCAATATTCAACTCTCCCCATATTTGCCGCCGCATATGAAACAGTTCATTTTGATCCCAAAGTCGTTTTGGGTCTCGGTATATCAAAGAATTCCCAGGATGTTAGAGGCGATCTTGAATTAGCCATCAAACGTTACTGGGAAGGATGGAATCTTTTCTATACTGATGCATCAAAATTGTCTTTATCTGGATGTACAGGAGTGTCAGTTTATCTTCAAAATTTTAAAATTGCTTTATTATTTCAATGTCCACCAGAAACATCAGTATTTACAGGGGAATGTATTGGTATCTTGGAAGCCATACACTTTATTAAATCACATCATCTATCAAAATCAGTCATTTTTTCGGATTCCCGTAGTAGTATTCAGGCCCTACAACAAAATCAACTCTATAGTAAAATCCATAGTCAAATCATTGTAGAAATAAAAAGTTTGCTATTTGACTGTTCTCAAAACGGCTTGGATATCGAGATAGCCTGGATTCCCGGTCACTCAGGTATTGTTGGCAATGACTGCGCTGATACGTTAGCAAAGTTTGCCACAACGAATCTGGTTGATCGGAAGCACTACGTAACTCATAACTACGATTTGCGAAATGGTGCCAAACCCAAGTTATTCGACTCGTGGTCAAAAACGTGGAAGGAGACTTCGAAAGCCAGGGGTGCTTATTACGCAGCCATACAACCTGATATCCAGCGGAAACCTTGGTTTTTTAAATGTCCAAAACTTACCAAAAGAACTGTTTCGTCGTTGAGTAGACTAAGACTCGGACATTGTTGTAGCCCAGTATTCCTGAAAAAGATCCATGTTCGGGACAACTCTCTGTGCGAGTGTGGTCTTGCGGAAGGTACTTTAGACCATATCTTTTTCTCCTGCTCCTTGAATACCCAATCCTGTGACCTTTATTTAGAGCTCTCCAAATGTAACATTCCTCTCCCAAATAATTTCCATTCCCTTCTATTCTACTTCTCTCCTAAAATCATAAAAACCCTAACCAAATTCCTTAACGATAATGATTTAAAATTTTAATTGGTGCGTATTTTTTCTTTTACTCTATAATATTATGTAAATTAAATCTTATGTACATATGTGTAAATAGAAATATTAATGTTGACTAACCCTTGTTTTCGTCCTTTCAGCTACTAACATTTACCTACCACAAAGTGTAAAGTTCGACGGCCCGCCTCGCTGTATTGCCGTCTCAACATGACGCTGGCAGAATAGTCGTCGAAAACGGCTCAATTGCCAAAAAAAAAAAAGCTTATTCAACATTGTTTTGTTAAATTGAAGGTAAGCTGTGAGGACTTGAGCGACCGTCTGACTAATATCACACAATATGAGGTTGTGAAGTCAATAGTATATAAAAATATGAGAAATAAGTGCGTAAACAACACTTTTTATTAGCTAGGTACTTAAATATAATATTTGTAGATGTATGACGAGTACGAATTATTTAACAATATTAATTTGGAGAATGATTATCGATTTATCGTAAGTATGATAAAAAGAAACTGACGGCATCGCCTTAGGGAATGAGCCTTTTCAAATTAATGAAAGGGAATTTATGAATCAGTTGGACATTTCAACTTCTTTGTGTTCGATAAAAACAAAAAATAAAATCATCAAAATGTATGACCTTATGAAATTAGGAATTTATTCAATTTCTAATTGAATCAATTAATTTCTTTTGCAACAAAGAATATTTTGATTTAGGTTTTGGAACGTAACCAAAGAATTAGATTTAGGTTTTTGAACGTTGTTTATTTGACTGGAGTGTATAAGATGGAGGAATAGTTCAATGCAAGTGTCAGTGTATGAAAAATGTCCATCAAAATGTGTTAAATTAGGGTGGCGCTACTGTGCTACATTCATACCATACCATTTGCATATGCTAGCGTCACTTTGAAGGGTTTTTAAACAATTTACTACATAAAGCTGGACACTTTTTCAACTTGTCTCCCGTAAGAGATAATACTCCTCAATTTACTCTCCATAACAATGACGTAACAGCAGGCCAGAGACAAGCTTTACTATTCAACTTCGTTCAATAATCGTTCACCTTTAGTACTGTCATGGTACGATTTTTAGCGATTCAGCAGCAGGGTGGCAGCAGGCCTGCTTTAGAACTGACTGGAAATTGAATGGTTTTCTAAAAGCTCATGGTAAGCCCCCTGCTTGTGCACAGACGTTTTTAAAAACGTGCTGTAAAAGTGTAGTGCACAAGCAGCCATGGGCTGTTTGTGCACTACACGTTTACAGCACGTTTTTTCACGGACCGTTTTTTTTTTCATACATTTTAAGAAGTGGGTGGGATCGGGTGATGCTAAGTTTTAATGTTTGACTCAAAGCTTGAGTACCCACACGTAAGTAATCGTATTTTATGCGATATATTAAACGCACCTTTATTACAGTCCACTTGTCAAGTTACAGTGGGGCATTCGATTGCAAAGTCGACCCACACTTGTAAAATATTATTACGCTCAAAGGTTAAGCGTTATATAACACACTAACATTTAATAGTAAAGCCATGCAAATGTTTTAATTTCATAACATTAAGGCCCGTATTCCAGAACGATACGCGAGCACCGATCTCTGCTTGAGCATTAAATTTCAACCAATCAAATGGCTTTAAATCTATGCTCAAGCAGGGGGCCGTACTGCGACGTTTTATCGACATCGTTATTCCGCTGTGAGAAAGGGATGGAACTATGCAGCACGAATAGCGCTATCCTTTGCTTACAGCGGAACAATGGTGGCTTTAACACGTCATGGTACGGCCCCAGTACTCGAGCATCGTTCTGTAATACGGGCCTAAGAAGGTCGTACTTTCATAAATCATACGTCACTCAACTCAACACAACATTAATGATCAAACTGAAAAGCCAAGGTTTCAAGCTACTCTTTTGTCAAAAATACGGTAGAGTTGTCAGTTGCCTTGCCTCTTGCTGTCAAAAGTTTATATTAATCTGTGGTCAAAGTGTCAAAGTAAAGTCAGTCAGAGAGAGAGTAATCAATGCGATTGCAATGCGATGCGATGTTATTTCCAATTTAAACAATGCATGGCATGCAATAAATAATTAACTATAGTAGAAACGCTTTCTTTTAGTGCTTTCATCGTAGCACCGTAATCCACATTTTACAACCACATCTTCAATAATAGAAGCAAAAATGGATGACAACAGCGTGGAGCAGACGCCTGCTTCTCAAAGGCTAACAAATGAGGACTTTAGGAAGCTGCTCATGACCCCTAGGGCTACGCCCGGGGGTTCCGGGGGCTCGCACCCCACGGGGTCGGTTCGCGAAGCTATGGCCAATTCAGGGTAAGCTATTCTTCTACCAACATTGTCGGCCTCTTTGGAGGAGGTTGATACTCATTGTATGGTTGCGATTGTGCGTACGACCGAAGCTGCAGCTGTTGTCGCCAATTGCAAGCGACACTCGTGGTTCCTATACATTTTCTATGAGATTATGTGAACGTACATTCCAAACGCGGCGACACTGTCGTTATTCAGTACATTAATTTGTGCCGCTGCCGCCTACTGCTATGGTCGGTCACTGTGTTGGAATTAAGCCCTATGAGACAAAGGAAGATGCCTTACTATATCCTTGTAATTATTATTACTGTAGTGTAATTTATTAGTACTGTGAAGTTCTTACCAATTATAATTATTTTTGGAGTGGGCAAAGTGCTATTACATATAAAAATTTCAGGTCAATGCCACCGCCTGCAGAAAACAAAGGTGAACTACGTAGAAAAAAGAAATCATATTACGCAGCACTTAAGAAACAGGAAGACAACAAACTGGCTGAATTAGCCGAGAAGTACAGGGACCGAGCCCGAGAGAGGAGAGACGGAGTTAATGAACTGGGGCCCATGGACCCAACTAGCAATACTAGTAGCGCATACAGGTGAGCTTTGGTTTCAGTCGATCATTTCATTGGTTTCTGTCACCCAGAGGCACTGTTGTAGCCACATAAATCTAAATAATAGTTCATAGAAGTCGCAAAGGCGCTTGACCTTGTTGCCACTGTAGTGTTTTTTTTTATTATTGTTTATTATTAGACTTGCGCTTGACCGCCATCTCGCCTGATGTTAAGCGATGATGTGGTCAGCGATGGAGCGCACTTGCGGTTATGGCACTTCTAAGCGCGTATTTTGCGTGCGCCTAATAACCTGTAACTGTAAGGCAAATCCCATGGAAGGCACACGTCGGAGCTACAACTAATGACTTCGTTTTATCCTCATCTAAAACAATTTTTCATTTTATCTTACAGAGCAGTAGCACCAGATTTAAAATCTGGAATGGATGCCAAAGAAAGAAGAAGACAACTTATTCAGGTTTGTATTCAATATCATTATGTCTGCACATTGACTGACCAATTGGCTTCTGTGTGGTAGCAGGTTTAATTCTTGCACAGGATCAAGTAATTAAAGGATTTTTTTGTATGAGTGGTAATAGGTTAAATCGATCCATCCCAACTCTGCCAAAATGAAAGGCCAGCAAACTCATTGGGTATTTTTGAGCACCCCTTCATGTGGGGTATTGTTGATTAGGTCGTTGGAAATAACAAGACGGTTTCCAAGTGACTTTTATGTTTAGGTGAATTATAATTTATATTTGGTGACATAAATGCGTTAGTAAAGTCGTAAAAAGTGTCCCCCCTCTAACTTTTCCACCTGGAAAAGGTATCATGTTGTATTGGACAATACATAACATTAATAATATTTGTTGCAGGAATCTAAATACCTCGGAGGTGACATGGAACACACCCATTTGGTGAAAGGTCTTGACTATGCATTACTGCAGAAGGTAACTATAATTATTTAATAAAAAATACATCTATTTTACTCAGCGACTGAAAACTGCTATAAATTACGTTACCGGTATCGAACAATTTCGGTTACCTTTAAGATTAAGGTTACTGCTATATGGCTAACTAAGATAAAGGTTAGTTTTAATACCGGTTTTACACACAAGCGCTACCCGCCCTTTGACTTACGTCGATGGCACGTGTAAAATAGAGGTAATTTTTATTTCAGTAACCGATATTTTACCGGTATATACATATAACCGGTATTTTAAAAATTAAGGTTACCTTTGTAAATACCTGTAAAAATAATCAAGGTTGTAAACGAAATAAAACAGGTATTGGTCATACCGGTTGCTATCCCTGATTTTACACAGTGCTAATTAGGTTATCAAAAATCGAATGATGCAGTCTTAGTTTTTATCAAAATCTATCCCAAGGCTCTTTTGAATGTTTTTGGTATTTCTTAAAGTTTCGGATTTGGCCATCCACACACACATGTAAAATTCACCCTGTATAGTCACAAAAATTCATTCTGTATAGTCAAAATTGTCATATATTTTTTTTAAAAAGGTAACCGGTATTAGGGCTTATACATCAGAATAACCTACCTTTGTACCTTACTTACTTGGTACCTTTTATCCCGAAAAGCGGGCGAAGCCGCGGGCGGCATCTAGTTGTGTATATTGTTAATACAATTCCTTGTTCAGGTCCGTTCCGAGATCCAGACGCGCGAACAGGAACAGGAGGCGGAGATGGAGCGCCTGGTGACGGCGCCGCCCCTAGAGCCCGCCAAGGAGGAGAAGAAGAAGGAAGCGATGCCCGCGGTGAGTACACTCAAAGAAGGAGGGGGGGGGGAAGGGGGGTAGGGACAATGTCACGTGTAGGTCCGGTCTAGCAGGAACAGGAGGCGGAGATGGAGCGCCTGGTGACGGCGCCGCCCCTAGAGCCCGCCAAGGAGGAGAAGAAGGAGGCTATGCCCGCTGTGAGTACATACACAGAAGAGGGGGGAAGGAGGGAAGGGAGGATGTCACGTGTAGGTCCGGTTTAGCAGGAGCAGGAGATGGAGCGCCTGGTGACGGCGCCGCCCCTAGAGCCCGCCAAGGTGAAGAAGAAGAAGGAGGCTATGCTCGCTGTGAGTACGCTGTTTCACTTCATCACTACTATATACGGTACAGGTATACCAGTCGTAAGAGGTCTATTGCTCGACATCGGCCTCCCCCAAACATCGCCACAAGCCTACAAAGAGCGATCCATATACAGCATTAATATCTTTTGGGTGATCTTTCAGAAAATTCGTTTTATTTTGGCTTTCAATTAGAAAATTTGTCAAGGTATCCTCTGTATCCGCGTCAGTGCTCGTATCCATCGAATGGGCGTTTTTGGATCGAATCAGCATCAGCTAGCTTCGGCTATACGGGTAAAATGAAAACCAGTGCGGATATTTTAGGAGGTGAAAGTACTCATGAATATGATCAACTTTTATTGTGGGACCGACACTGAAATATGAAAAAACAAAACAGCTGTTCCCTACAAAAATGCACTACAGCACGATCAAAATGTATGGAACAGCAGTTTTTTTTTGACCGGCAGCATTGCCGGTCGAGTTGAACACGATAAACGCAACCGGCCGCACGCGCCACAGTGAATCCCGCCATAGGTTTCATGAAAATTGCGCCGGTCGCAGGCGCACGCGACCGGCGACACGCAGCAGAATGAAAGTAGCCTAACAGTCCGGTCCGGTATCTAATATCAGCGACAAAACGTCACATCAATACAAGTGACGGATCGGCGACGCTCTACAAAGCCGAAGCTAGCCGATTATGTCCTCAAGGATCTGAATAAATATTTATTACACATTGAGTATAATTATTATTCATCATCTGCCTAGCCTTTTCCCAAATTATATTGGGGTCGGCTTCCAGTCTAACTAGTTTCGACTGAATATCAATATTTTACGAGAAGCGACTGCCATCTAACCTCCACAACCCAATTAATGGGTAATACCGGTATTCGAATGTTAGACCAGCTGTCAGACTTTTTTAGGGCTTCTGACTACCCGTAACGATTGTCAAAGATATTCCTATGACAACCGGGACCGACTGCTTAACGTGCTTTCCGAGGCACGGAGAGGTCTCGATGTGTAAAGAACGGTCACCCATCCAAGGACTGACCGCGGCAAGCGCAGCTTAACCTCGCAGATCGATCGATCAGCGCGGCTGTCATTTAGCCACGAGCCCCTCATTGAGTATAATTATTATTGTACAGTATTATTAAAGGTCATTGTAAACTTATGGCATGTCTTGGCTATATGTATAAAATGTCATTCTTGTTGTAGGAAGAAGAAATGCAGTTCGAATCGACGATAGCGAAGAATATCTACAATATGATACAGGAACAAAAGTAAGTGATTATTAAATATAAACCGGGGCAACGCTCCTAACCACTGAACTACGGTAGCTGAGTGGTTAAGAGCGTTGCCCCGGTTTTAGGCAGAGGTCGCGGGTTCAAATCCAGCCTGTGTCAGTTGTTTTTGGGAATCTCTTATATATTTAGTAACATTATAATTATAAGCATGACATGGCTTTGACATGTTTAAAATTCGCAAAAATATACATTTATAAAAGTAAGTGATATCTGTATTACATAACTAGTTACAAAATCAAAAGTTCAAAGCTATACAGGGTGACTGGGTAAATGAGGGACGCTTATTCAGTATTGTAATGAAGTAATGAAGGAGGTTATTCAGTATTTCAATTTCGTTTTATTATGGGACTAACATTGAAATCGAGAAAAAAATATCAGCTGTTCCATTCCATACATTTTGTTAAGTTATGTGAACATAAATGTATGGAACAGCTGATTTTTTTTTCCGATTTCAGGGTTGGTCCCATAGTAAAAGTTGTTCATAATGCTGAGTACAATGACCCCTTTGAATATTCCCACTGTCTAACTTGCCACCCTGTATAATTCTGTGCCTCCGGTGAAAACTGATATAACTTCAAAATGACTACTTTGAAGTTATATCTGTTTTCACCGGAGGCACAGAATTATGTTAATCGCTCCAAAAACTTGTTGCGCGATGTAGGACTCATGACGGCAGATGTATCGTAGTGTCGCTGCCACTACAGTTGTTGATCACTCTTCGCAACAGGAACAAGCGCGTGGTCCGCAACGAGATGTTCGGCGCGGGCCGCATGGCGTACGTGGTGGAGCTGGAGGACGAGGGCGCGCTCGACAGCGACATCCCCACCACGCTCACGCGCAGCAAGCACGACGTGCCCGACAGCGCCGCCAGCTGCGCCAGCGCCGCCAACGACGCGCTGCTCGGCAAGCTGGCGCAGATCTTCTGCTACCTGCGCCACGGCCGCCACCGCAAGCTCAAGAAGACCAAGGTAAGTCCTGGATACTCGCTAAAAATGTCCTTTACGGCCTGGCCACGACCTTGCCGCTATCAGCGGTAGCGGCAAGGTAAAAACAAATAGGTATATGAAAATGTATTAACCATGCCACGAAGAATCGCTCGCCGCGCCGCGCGCCGCTAAGCCAAAAGTCGTGGCCAGGCCGTTAGGGTGCGTTTCGTTTCATTTACCTAGCTTCAGGTAAATGAAGCGATTTTATTGGTCCTAACAAACATCCCTCGCACACATCTGATGGAAACGCACCCTAATACCCTGCGCAAACGCACCGTAGTCAGGTAAGGTACAGCACAAATGACTGCAGCTGTTGCAATGTTTTTATAGGGTGATGTTTATACAGGATGACGTTTATACAGGGTGACGTTTATACAGGGTGATGTTTATACAGGATGATGTTTATTAATTTATTTACACAGGTGATATTTATATAGGGTGATGTTTATACATGTTGATGTATACAGCGTGTAATTGACAGGTTGGCAAAAACGAAAAGTATGAATTCAGACTGGTATTGTTAATATTTTGATAGTGAAATATTTTCCCGGAAATGATGTAGGTACTACGGAGGCCAGTAAACTTTTACAGCTAACAGCTGATTCCGCGCGGGTTGTATGAATTTTCTTTTACGATTACATTGCCGAATTTAAGTTTTTTGCTTTTTTTCACTAAAATTCTGTTTTTAGGGCTGGATTTTGTTGTAACAAATGAATAGAACACAAATCTAGTTGAAAAACGGTCGGAAAATTCGACAATTTTCCTGAAGAAAATTCCAACGTTTTTCAGTAATAATCATGGTCATGAAGCTACAGTTTCAGTTTTTGCCAACCTGTCAATTACACGGTGTATACAGGGTGATGTTGATAAAAAGGTTTGTTACCAGGACAAGCCGACGGAGAAGGGGCGCGCGGACGACTCGATCTACGGCGAGATCGGCGAGTACACCGCCGGCGAGCGCCACGAGCGCCGCGACGACCGCGCGCGCGCCGGACGGTACTTCGACAAGCCCGCCGACGCCGACAAGGAGGACGGTGAGCCAACACATGATCTAACGACTCAGTCTGGTACGCCGCGGGCGAGCCACGAGCGCCGCGACCGCTCGATCTGACTTTCTTTCTTTCTTATCTGCAGGGTTTCAGGTTAAACAAGGAACGGATTGAAAAGCACAAAAAAACCATGAGAGGGCTCTCTTTTCCCTATAGTTACTATCTACTAGCGGTTCCCCGCGACATTGTTTGCGTGAAAATGGATGAAAAGTAGCCTATGTGTTTTTCCAGGTTCCAGACTACCTTTTGCTAAATTTCATCCAAATCCGTCCAGTCGTTTCAGCGTGAAGAAGCAAAAAACATACACACACCCCCACACACAAACTTTCGCATTTATAATACTAGCTTCCGCCCGCGGCTTCGCCCGCGTTTTTGGGATAAAAAGTAGCCTATGTGTTATTCTGATATATAAGCTATAATACTGTAAAGTTTCATGAAAATCCGTTCAGTAGTTTTTGCGTGAAAGAGTAATAAACATCCATACATAATACATACATCCATCCTCACAAACTTTCACATTTTTAATATTAGTGAGAAGATTAGTAGGATACTCTTTGTTGCCACCACTCAACTCACTGACGCGCTAGACTATACGGGCATTTCGCTGTTCTTATTTGTACACCTCAGATCATAGAAACAAGGAGATGTGCCAAGGCGCTATCGAGCTTGATGCCTGATCTAACGTACGCGCTGGCGACGAACCGAACATGATCGATGGTATAAATACAGTGTTTTAGTTTAGTGCTAGTGTTGAGTGACGATTAACAGTGTTAGATTGAGGGTGTGCGGAATGTTTAATGCGTGGGAGATCTTTTTATTCACAAGGAGCGCTTAATTATGCGCGTAATTGTTTCGAAAAATGTACTAAAAGTGGCATCAGATGTTCCCGTACTAATTTGCTATGATGGCATATCTCCTTGTTTCTATGATCTGAGTTGTACACGTTGATTATTTTATATTGCGGTATTAAACCTATTTTAATACAGTCCACTCTTTTTATTATAAAGTTCCATGAGCCTAATCAATTAACATAGCAGGATTTTTATCTATGAAACAAATTATTCTCCAGTTCTGTAAGGAAAGGCGATTTCGCAAGTCCGTTTGAATGTTACTGCAGATATTAGTCTCTCAGATGCGATATAACTCATTTGAAAGTGCTTGAAATGTATCGGTGTATCGGCAAATAAATATCGCCGGTACCGATATGTCAGAAACAGGGACCGAAACCGGTATAACCAATACCTGTTTTTTTTCGGTTACAACCTTTATTATTTTCACAGGTATTTTTAAAGGTAACCTTAATTTTTAAATTGAATATCTGTAATATACCGGTTACCGAAATAAAAATTATCTTTATTTTACATATGCCGTCGGCATAAGTCAAAGGGCGGGTAGTGCTTGTGTGTGTAAAACCGGTATTAAAATGGTAACCTAAACAGAGGTAACATGTTTATTTATATTAGTTATCCATCAGTGGCGAAGGGTCAGTTTTTGTAAGAGGTAAGGCAATAGTGATATGCAATACTGCATGTGCTATTTTTCAAAGGGAAGCCGGCAGAAAACGTATTGTAGCGACCCTTCGCCACTGTTATCCATATAGCGGTAACCTTAATCCTAAAGGTAACCGAAATTGATCGATACCTTTAAGTATCGTAATTTATAGCGGTTTTCGGTCCCTGGTCAGAAACATCAAAATGTCGCCGATATATCGGTATCTGTATCGGTATCGTATCCCTAATTATTATGCTATGTTCCCAGTGGAGATGGCGGGTCCCCGGCGCGGTGCAGAAGTGCAGTCACTCCGCTCGGCGGAGCTGCTGTCGCGGCTGGCGGCGGAGCCCGAGGGCTACGCCGAGTGCTACCCCGGCCTGCGCGAGATGGACGACGCCATCGATGACTCCGACGACGAGGTGGACTACACCAAGATGGACGCCGGCAACAAGAAGGGCCCTATAGGTGAGTGTCGCTTGTGTAGGGATGCAAACATCGCAAACAAGAATATCGTTGATTCTGTTATACAGGCTGGCAGGTTAGACAGTGGAAATATTAAAAGGGGTCAATGTACTCATCATTATGAACAACTTTTACTATGGGACCAACCCTGAAATCATCCGCCTAGCCTTTTTCCCAAACATGATTGAGGTCGGCTTCCAGTCTAACTGGTTGCGGCTGAATATCAATATTTTACATGGAGCGACTGCCATCTGACCTCCACAACCCAATTATTGGGGGATACCGGTATTCGAATGTTAGACCAGTTGACAGGCTTTTGGGCTCCTGGCTACCCGTAACGACTGTCAAAGATATTCCTATGACAACCAAGACCGACTGCTTAACGTGCTCTCCGAGGCACGGAGGGGTCTCGATGTGTTAAGAACGGTCACCCATCCAAGGACTGACCGCGGCAAGCGCAGCTTATATTCGCAGATCGATCGATCAGCGCGGCTGTCATTTAGCCACGAGCCCCTCTACCAACCTGGGACCAACCTTGAAATCGCGAAAAATAAATCAGCTGTTCCATACATTTTGTTGAGTTATGTGAACATAAGTGTATGGAACAGCTTTATAATGCAGCAGATTATAATGACCCCTTTTGGGTCCAACAGAGTTTTTTTTACATGCTGTAGAATATAGATTTCAACACCAACCATTGATATCCAGGTCGTTGGGACTTCGACACGCAGGAAGAGTACTCGGCGTACATGAGTAGCAAGGAGGCTCTCCCCAAGGCGGCCTTCCAGTACGGCGTGAAGACGCAGGACGGACGCAAGACACGGAAGACTAAGGACAAGAGCGAGAAGGCGGAGCTCGACAGGGAGTGGCAGCAGGTATTTATAATAATTCGTTTCCTCTTAAAATGATGATGATGATGTCATCCAGGCCGATTTCGGCTACGGCCACTTCGTTTCTGCTACAAAAAAATTATAATCGAGTATGAAGGGTACGACCTCAGATCATAGAAACAAGGAGATGTGCCAAGGCGCTATCGAGCTTGATGCCTGATCTTGAGCAAATTGCTCATATTAAAGACGTACGCGCTGGCGACGAACCGAACACGATCGATGGTATAAATACAGTGTTTTAGTTTAGTGCTAGTGTTGAGTGACGATTAACAGTGTTAGATTGAGGGTGTGCAGAATGTTCAATGCGTGGGAGATTTTTTATTCACAAGGAGCGCTTAATTATGCACGAAATTGTGTCGAAAAATGTACTAAAAGTGGCATCAGTTGTTCCCGTACTAATTTGCTATGATGGCATAATAATATCTCCTTGTTTCTATGATCTGAGGGTAGGACCCTATAATAACGTCCCAGCACTATGCCGACTGTTTTTTCTGGAATATCGTCAATGTACAGACACGGCTTTTTTAGTTTTATAATAGTAATAGCTTCCGCCCGCGGCATCGCGTTTTTGGGATAAAAAGTAGCCTATGTGTTATTCTGATGTATAAGCTATATTACTGTAAAGTTTCATCAAAATCCGTCCAGTAGTTTTTGCGTGAAAGAGTAACAAACATCCATACATCTATACATCCTCACAAACTTTCACGTTTATAATATTAGTAGGACTTATAGATGTTTTCTCGAATGTTTGTCGATTGCACTTAGTATGTTCATTAATTACGTGAGGTGATTTTTGGTGAGATATCGTGAGATTTGTCTCGACCCTCTCACCCCACCCAAATCTCACGTGAGATTTTTCAAAATTCGTATTTTTTGTGTAAATAGGTACGTTAATCTGAGCTGCATTAGATTTATTTAAAAAAGCATAATTTGCTTCATTATTTTATTAAGACAGAACGTAGTCTAAAATCACAGTGAGAAAATATAATTGTGTAGAATTTAGCCATATTTTAGTGGAGAAACATGTTTTACTTAATTATATCCAATTTTCTTGCGAAAAAAAATGTTCGTGATATTTGCCGAGAAGCGTGAGATTGGGTGAGATTCGGCTCGACCCCCTCCCCCCTAAACGCCTCACGTAATTAATGGACGCCCCCTAACCTTTATTAACACAAAAATATTGTTACAGATCCAAAACATAATTCAGAAACGCAAAGCGCCGCAGACGACCGAGGAACCTTCCTACAAGTCCGCTAAATACTAGCACCACTCCACACCTGCTAGGAACCCTGCCTAGTAGGCGTAGGCGTAGGTGTGAACACCTACAGGACACTACCACGGCGGTAGGGGCAGACGTGCCGGACATGGGGCGCGGCTTAAGAGCGGCCAAGATGGTATAGATACCGGCAGGAATCATGATCACAGATCGCGCATGTACATTTTTGGCCCAATAGACAATAGACAGTTGACAATACGTAATAGAGAATAGTCCAATAGACGACGAGCATCCACTGACGAGCCAATCACGTGCAGTCTCGGCGCCCCCTGCATTCTTCATTCCGCCAAAGAGACCCTACCTCAGCTAATGCGTAGGTGACGTTTGTGATCATAACTGGTGCCGCTAGTTATACCATGCTTGGTACATGGAATATAGAACGCGCGAAATTCCGGTCGTCCTGTTCAAGTTATTTTTATGAATTACTTGTAATGTTTATGTTAATGTTACGATTGGTCGTGACTATAAAGCCACGTCTCCTGCGACCTGTTTTCGTGTTCGACGAACATCGAACAGTGAACAGTGAACGATAAAGGGGCGTGGTCTACGTGTTTTGAGTGTTTTTATTCGTCAAACACGTAGACCACGCCCCTTTATCGTTCACTGTTCACTGTTCGATGTTCGTCGAACACGAAAACAGGGCGCAGGAGACGCGGTTTAAGGGTCATCACAGACGTCCGTAATGGCTTACTGGATTCAGAGAACGAAAGAATGATATCGTTCATAATTTGAATGATATCGTTCACAAATCAATCGTTCAATTTGACGTAAAATACCTCATTCACCTTCTTAATTTTTCCGGACGTCTGTGATGACCCTTAAGCCGCGACTCCTGCGCCCTGTTTTCGTGATCGACGAACATCGAACAGTGAACAGTGAACGATAAAGGGGCGTGGTCTACGTTTTTTGACAAATAAAAACACTGAAAACACGTAGACCACGCCCCTTTATCCTTCACTGTTCACTGTTCGATGTTCGTCGAACACGAAAACAGGGCGCAGGAGACGCGGCTTAAGAATATCCTTACCACCTTTTATAATGTACACACAAATGTAGGTTTAACAGTTCATAATACGGCTTGGTATACTTTATAGGTACCATCTAAGGCTGTGAACCAACCAACTCAGTCGGCCGCTCACAGTTTGCCTATTGGGGACATAGCCTTAAAATCTAAATGATCGAATAGGGTATTGGACTACTTGTCAAACTGTACCTACAAGAATTTACCTTATTTTAAAAACCGATAAATAAAACGATGTAAAAAATAACCGGACAAGTGCGAGTAGGATTCGCGACATGAGGGTTCCGTACAAACTTAATTAAGTGTGTAGATATTAGATATATTATACGGGGTGGCAGGTTAGACAGTGGAAATATTTTAAGGGGTCATTGTACTCATCCTTATGAACAACTTTTACTATGGGACCAACCCTGAAATCGTGAAAAAAAAATCAGCTGTTCCATACATTTTGTTGAGTATGTGAACATAAATTTATGGAACAGCTGATTTTGTTTTTCGCGATTTCAGGATTGGTCCCATAGCAAAAGTTGTTCATAATGATGAGTACAATCACCCCTTAAAATATTTCCACTGTCTCACCTGCCACCCTGTATAAAATAAACTATTGCACTATAAATATGCAATAACGCCATCTATGAGCAAGATGCCGCTGTTACAGTAATATTTCTAGTGGTGCCATCTATGAGCAGATGCCTCCACCCGTTAAGGGTCTTGCCTTTGACAGACGGACAACAAAGTGATCCTATAAGCCTTATAGGATCACTTTGTTGTCCGTCTAGTTACGGCGGCAGCAGCTACACGGACACGTGAAGACATGACCGACCCGAGCATATACTGAGCAGTCTGAGCACAGCTTCTTCAATGTTGAGGCTCGTTCGACCAAAACTTTCATTTTGTTCCTCTGAGTCATTGACCTATATGTCCCTAGACAAGCAGTTCCGAACAAAAATCATGCCCCATACGCGGGTACTTGTCTGTTGCTCACCGCATCAAACGTCAAAGTGAATGTGAGGCTTGTGTTGTGCCCGCACAACACTTGAGTGTGACATGTTTAATGTTCGGAACTGCTTGTCTGGACATATAAGGTCAATGCTCTGAGCACGCTCAGGCGAATGAGCGGCTCCTTCGTCTGAGCATGCTCAAGTGGATACAAGGTTTAGTTTTTCGACCGCAAATATAAGTTCGTAGTATTTCATAAACTATAATGTAAATTACAAAGTAATGTTTGCCGTTGGAAACTTAAAACTGAAAATAGCGAATATTTCGAAAAATAGTTGACGTATCTTGTTCAAACAAATTGTTATGAACTGTAGATTTTACGAGGGTGTGACAGATGGACAGACGGACATGATGAAACTATAACGGCTAAAATACACCAAATCCGTCATCGTACGAACTTTGCTCGTACGACGACGGACGAACTCGGACGATTGAATCAAACACTTGTAAATTGTAGAGAGCGCGTACACCAACACGACCGATTTGTCCGATTTTGTCGGCCGATGGCGGATGTGTTGGTGTACGCGCTCTCTATGATTTACAAGCGTTTGATTCAATCAAATCAAATCAAATCAGTTTATTTGTAAAACATAGGTGTATACAGAACTAGAGTAATTTTGTCAGTATAATATGGCTCACTATGTCTTGCCAAGGTATGGCGCACAAAATTGATGGAAATAGCAAATAAGTTTAGGTACCTACATACAAATACAATAATAATAAAAGATCAAATAGGTATCTGCATAATGTCAGTAAGTTAAATATGTCAATTAAATAGTCCGAGTTCGGCCGTCGTCGTACGAGCAAAGTTCGTACGATGATGGATTTGGTGTATTTGAGCCGTAAGGGTTCCTAATTTTGCTACGGACCCCTAAACAGTACAGTCCAGTACTCTATTGCATACCTACCTAGTATGTGATTGTGTGTCATACAGTTCATGTGGTTTAATTAAGTGAAATAATTGTAAATAGACATTTATGAAATATAAAGTGTTGACTGCACATGATGCTTATTATTTTTAATTTAGTTACAATCCCTTAGGGCGGGTTGCTCAAACCATCTGTATCCGTAAGTCAGTACGTAATCGTTAAGTCAGTATGAAATTGTCGTACAAGCCGCCATATTTGACTGTAACGGATACGTAACTGTAAGATGAAACAACATGGCCTTAGTATACTGTGGAGCTGTGTTGTGAGTTGATGGCCAAATGACTACTTTACTGAATAATTGATTGATTACGAAGCAACAAAAATTAAGATACAAAACAAACTATACAACGATTTTGTCGATATACCTAAGGGCCTTTTTATTGTCATGCGTGTTTGCGCCCGCGTGCAGGCCAGTCACGCATGCGTGCTGCCGGCAACCTATCGTATCATACCAGTTTTTATTGTCATGCGCGGCACACGCAGAATACTGTAGCGGCGTGGCGAAAATAATCTGCTCAGCGTGCGGCCCGCAACAAGCATGCGTGCCTGGCCCGCACGCGGGCGCTAACACGCATGACAATGAAAAGGCCCTAAGGGCTAAGTTCACCGACAAGATAACGGTCCGATAAATTGTAAACGGCCGTTTAACATGACGTTTTGTGTGGAAAAAGATGTGATAAACAGCCGTTTTCAATTTAACGGACTGTTATCTTGTCGGTGAACTAGGCCTTAAGTGAATTTAACACAAATGAATGAAAAATTCTTTAGCGATTTTAGGGTTGGTCCCATATCAAAAGTTGTTCATAATGCCGAGTGCAATGATCCCTTTTTTCGGCTCTTGTATAAACTAAGAATAACATTGTATACTAATGTATTATATACTGTGCAGGTATTCGTAATAAATAAATTAACACTGGATAAAAATTTGTATGGTGTGAAGGTGGTCCACATTGCCTACACATTCTTATAATATAATACAGGGTAAAATTAAAACCAGTGCGGATATTTTAGGAGGTGAAAGTACCCATGAATATGATCAACTTTTATTACGGGACCGACACTGAAATATAAAAAAAAAAAACAGCTGTTCCCTACAAAAATGCACTACAACACGATCAAAATGTATGGAACAGCTGATTTTCTTTTTCATATTTCAGTGTCGGTCCCATAATAAAAGTTGATCATATTCATGAGTACTTTCAACCTCCTAAAATATCCGCATTGGTTTTAATTTTATTCTGTATAGTCAGGAATATTATTAAACTTCAGAATTATTGTGCAATATTAAAGTAGGTACTAGCTGTCGCCGTGGCTTCCTCTCGCTGGAGCAAACAGACAGACAGATAAACATGATAAAAAATGTTTTTTTTTGTTAAATGTACATAGGTACGTGTACCACCGTATTATATACTTTCTTATGACAAAGCATTATGTAATGTTAATTATATACCACAAATACATTACATAAATGTCGTTAATGGTATTTTATAAATCAACACGCAAACCTATTGTTTTGATTGCTTATTATTCTGCGCAAGTCTATAGAATCGGAAATCGCATTGTTATGCCTAGTAGATGGACAACTTGTTATTACATAAACTCAATTTATTAGCAGTAGGTAGGTATATGACACCTTTAAAATAAACTTGGAAAGTATAGCTTTATCTAAATACAAAATGTCATCCAAATAATTAATCCCACTATCCCACTAATCCTACTTATTATAAATGCGAAAGTTTGTACGTGTGTGTGCGTGTATGTTTGTTACTTCTTCACGCTGAAACGGCTGGACGGATTTGGATGAAATTTGGCAAAGAGGTAGCCTGGGACCTGGATACATACATAAATATTCCAAGCTTAATTACTGTAAAGTTTAAGCAAAATCGGTTCATTAGTTTTTGCGTGAAAGAGTAGGTAACAAACTCATCATTCATCTATCCATATAAATTTTCGCATTTATAATACTTATTAGTAGGTTAGGATACGTATAACACTTAACCAGTACCCCGATCATGAGTTTTTTTGACGTGTAGTATCGTTAACGTAAGCATATTTTGAATTGAAAATACACGTTTGTTACACAATAATTATATAAATTAAATAATTAATTTCTCTGTATTTTTTAAAATGTTGTATAAAATTTTATCAAAATGTTCCAGGACTGCTGTATTTTAAATTCAAAATATGCTTACGTTAACGAAACCATACGTCAAAAAAACTCATGATAGGGGTACAGAGGTGGTGATACTGACCGTCAATGTCAGACTTTCAATAATTAAATTAATAAGTAAGTCAAATTGATTACTAGCCATAAAAGGCGTTATCTAATTAATTTTGCATCAGAAATCAATTTAAAAATAAAAATACATTTGAACTAGCTTTTCCCCGCGACTCCGTCCGCGTGGACTTTAGTAACCCGTGGGTTTATTTCGAATTTAATATCTTCTGCATATCTATTCACAACCATTCGTTATGCTTCCGTGTCGGAAATGGTACTTGTTCGGTTGGTTCGGTTATCTACTTTCGGGACCGATGGACTCGTAAAACGCTAAATAGTTTTACGAGTCCATAGGTTCGGAAAGTAGATTAACCCAACGAGTGCCATTTCCGACACGGAAGCATATCGAATGGTTGTGAATAGCTATGCTGAACTCTGCAAGATATCGATATGGAACATCCTATATGAATAAGTATTTAAGTTAAAATTCCCGTTTTAATTTCTAAATTTTTCATTTAAATCCGAGCCGTTTTGGAGCCTATTCGAGACAAACTTTCAGATATTTAGACAAAAATCATAAAAACGACAATTTAAGCATCGTATAAATAGCAAAATTCACTTAAATTTTGGCATTTGCGAGCACAGACAGACACTTCAATTTTATTTACCTACTGTTAGATATAGATTGGCATCTACATAAAGATATAAATAAATCAATGCAATTAGCCATTTCTTGACAGCAGTCGCTTGCGTTTAAAATGAATCGCTATCATTATCATAATTATTAGAATTTAAACGTCCACAGGTGTGCAGGCTCCTCTCATTGAGGACATTGGTATTATAAATTATAATCGCGTACTTATAAAAAAATAATGGATGATCGTAGTTGCTTAAAATTGACTAGCAAAGAGACGCAGGAATCCTTACTGCCCACTCTTTTCACAACTCCTTAGTTGGCTTTTTACGTCTCTCAGACGGATAAGAAAAAAAATGCATGCAATAGCAACGTTAAAAATTAAACATCGTGTATGTAAACATGGAGGTAGGCAGATAGTCTTAATGATCTTAATTTATTATTCGTTTGTCTGTCGCACTTGACAGACCTGAATGAGGCGGATTTTTCAAATGCTACAGATAAACAGTGGAATTACTAGATTGCATGAGAAAAAATGCTTGATTTTCGACCGGATGATTGTGTAAAAATTCGGGAAATCGGGACCCTCACTTCGGCAAATATGTCCGAGGCACTTACAATATCTCGGTAACTTTCGACCTGCCGCCTAGCATGACCACGATAGAAATGGGTTTTGTCTACATAGAAATAGACAAAGTGACAGATTGTAGAAACATTTCACCGTTTCATTCATAAAACGTAGAAATGTTTCTACAATCTGTCACTTTGTCTATTTCTATGTAGACAAAACCCGTTTCTATCGTGGTCATGCTAGGCCGACTGATGGTTGCATAAAAATTCGGGACCCTCGCTTCAGCAAATATATCTGTCTCGCTAATTTCTTAAAAGTTCGGTACATCATTGTAGCATTGTAGGTTACCTACTGAATCCTCAATGAGAGACGAAACTTCTAACTCAACACAAAAACCATGTTTTTTTATAAGCTAACATAGCACAACAACCTTCAACCACAGATATCTAAATGTTAAGGTTTCTATGCCTTCAATGAAGGATTTATTATCTTTATTACAAGTGCACTGAAGAATGTTAATAAGTAGGTACGTGCGATCCTAATTGTATATCTAATGAAAGATAAAGACATTGTTCTAAGCAAGTTGCAATGATCTGCATACTTTAAAGTCTTTATTATTTGCGGTTGTTCACATAAACTATGAGGTCCACTTCGACCCATTAGCGAAGTGAAGGCAACATTAGCCAAACAATGACCCAATTAACGAAATGGAAAACTGCAACTTGATATTCACAACAAACGGACGTGCTAGAGAACGTATCCGCTGGGAAATATCTGAATATCGATCGACCTTCAGGTTTCACTGCAACAGGACAACAGTGTGGCATTCCGTCACGTCGCGAGGGTGATGACGTGGAGAGAAACGCGGCCAAATTCGCGACGATTCGTTTGACACAATGCCGGTTCATCGGCACTCATGTACCTACCCGTACCCGTCCGCAGAGCCGTCTTCGCAGGTGCGTGCGCGCAGGTACGGCCCCGCCCCCCACCGCGTCGCGGCCCCGCGCCCCCGCGCCCGCCATCTTGAATTCCGCTCACTCAGACCCGCGCCCGACTCGCGGCTAGCACGTACGCCTCCGCGACCGACCGCTCCGCGACATATTTGTGTTTTCAAGTGATTCAGTGTCATGTTGTGATAGTGCAGTGACGAAATGGAGTCGACGCCGATCTGTCGGTGCCGCGTGCTGTATCTCGGCTCCGCGGTGCCGCAGCAGAGCAAGGACGGCCTGCAAGGCATCCAGGAACCGCTGCGCGAGCTGTATCCGGAAAAGGGAGCGACGAGCGGCGGCATCGACTCGTGGCTCTCCGTGTGGTCGAACGGCATCCTGCTCGAGAACATCGACGAGAGCGGCTCTCGAGTGGCGCGCTTCTTCCCGATCTCGAGCCTGCACTACTGCGCGGCCGTGCGGCGGGTCACGGTGGAGGGTGCGCCCCGGTTTCTGCCTCTGGACTCGCCCTTTGCCCGCGCGCCCGCCCCGCGGCGCCCGCCCCTGTTCGCGGCGGTGCTGCGGCGCACGCAGGGCATCAAGGTGCTGGAGTGCCACGCGTTCATCTGCCGGCGCGAGGCCGCCGCCAACGCGCTCGTGCGCTGCTGCTTCCACGCGTACGCGGACAGCTCGTACGCCAAGCGACTCGAGGCTGAGCGCGCGCCCTCGCACCTGCCACCCGACCAGGACGAGGAGCTCGAGGCCTACGACGGCGACGAGAACCACAAGGTGTGGGTCGGGGAGACCGAGCGCGACGACGCCAGCGACGACATCCCGCACCCCGCGCGCGCACCGCGCCCCCGACAGATAACACGACCGGCGTCCGTCCCGCCGCCACCACCACCGCCTGAAGAGCCGAAAAAGAAGACCGCAACTGCAAAGAAGACGAAAAAGAAGTCTTCTGCATCAGCGGATGAGTTGTACGCTGGTCCGGCGCCGGTGATGAACGGGCGGTCACTGGGACGCGCGCCGCCGGCCTGGGCAGCTGGCCATCCAATGGTGCTAGTGGCCCACCCGGCGGCCACGTTGCCGCACGCGCGTCCCGCCACGCTGGGCCACCGGGGAAGGGTGCCGGCCGCGCTGGCCGCCGGGCCCTTTCCTCCGGGACCGCCGGGACCGGGCCGGGGTCGCCTCCAATACGCCACAGTAGACCCGAGACGTTCGAAGCCTCCCCCGCCCCCGGCGATGAAGGCTGCGCAAAGCATGACGGGTCTGGAGGCCGTGGAGGACGCTGGTGGCATCTACAGGAAGAAAGGCCACCTGAACGAGCGCGCGTTCTCATACAGCATCCGACAGGAGCACCGGAGCAGGTCGCACGGATCTCTCGCCAACCTGAAGTTTGCAGCTCCACCCGAGGTGCGTACCTTTTCCCCTATGTTATTTCTTACCCCAGCGATATATTGATAAAGAACGAAGGACTTAGGGCCGTCTTTATAGGGTATGGAAGACCGGGCGCGTCAAGGAAGGCACATTAATGTCCGCATTCTGCGACAACCGGTACTGACAGTAGTCGGGACTCAAACCCAGCTGTTACGAGTTCGAGTTCCGGTTTCTTTACCACAGTTCTTAATGGATCTTTAACCCTTCAATTATAAATATTCATGAGCCAATCGAAGCCCGTAACTAGTAGGGTCAAGATAATAAAATGACTGGCCACCACTGGCCACAGCTTTCTCCATAATTAAGTGGATTCACCAACAAAGGGTCGGCCGAGTCTCCCGCTGTATTACGTCACTATTTTGTGTGTATGTGTGTGTGTTTGACTATGCGAAGGTACGTGTGTATGTACTCGTAATTATCCTGTCAAGAGCGATTGCTTGCGAAATCGTTTTTGAAGCTGGTATGTGAAATATACTCGGCTGGTAGGTATTTTTTTGTATGATTTTTTTGCAAGGAATTGCAAGTTAGGAACTATAGCCATAAATATTCAGTAAAAATTGCTTATAGGCGTAATGGGAACCCTATCCGAAATTAAGAACTAATTTGAAAACTTTAGCGAAATATATTTTATTGACAACAAAGTCTATCATTTCTATTGTCTATAATGAAATTATGCTAAGTACCTATAAACAAAGTTTTTGCAATCGTTAAGGCATGTGTCAAGGTGTCATTGAAATGACCTTGAAACCAGTAATTTCAATGCACTTTACTGTTTTTCTACAAGCCAATACAACGTTAAAATAAAATATAGTCATCACGACTGAGAAAAAAGTGTAAGTGTGTTAAATGATGATCGACGTAACCGTTTACCAAGAATTTAAGAACCTTCAAAGAAAAATCTTGACCTTGTTTTAAACTATTGAATTACACAGCATGACTGGTGAAATAAGGACGCATTGAAGGAGCTATTCGGTATATTCGAATCTCATTTGATGTACTTGAGAACGAAAACTGAAATCGCGAAAAAAATCTTCTGTTCTATACACTTTGTCGTAATATGTAAGTTTTGTATGAAACAGTTCATTTTCAGTCATTCTTTAGTCTATACTTAGCAGGTACTTATAATTATAATAATTTATAGCAAACTAGGCTGGGACTAATAACTCATAGGCCAACCTTTGATAAACATCTATATCTATCCGTATAAAATGTTCGTAATAGTCCGAATAAGGTTTTTAGGGAAATAAATTGGGAATGTTGCCCGGAACATTGGGAGATACGGGAAAAACTAAAAGTGCATTTTTCTATGAGATTTTTGTATGAACTCGACACTATTGAAATCTGTACCCCTATCATGAGTTTTTTTGACGATAGTTTCGTTAACGTAAGCATATTTTGAATTCAAAATACAGCAGTCCTGGAACATTTTGATAAAAATTTATACAATTTGCACATTTTAAAAAATACAGAGAAATTATTTAAGTATTTAATTTATATAAATATTGTGTAACAAACGTGTAATTTCAATTCAAAATATGCTTACGTTAACGATACTACACGTCAAACAAACTCATGATCGGGGTACTGGACAGGACAACGTTAGTCGGGTCAGCTAGTTTTTATTAATTCAACTAATTACGTGATACATGTCTTGCTTTAGCATATGCGCCTACTTATCTATAAATATAATATCTAATAAAATATGATGTATTGAAGAATTGCAATACCTGTGTTATGTAATATTTAAAAATATACCTAATCAGATATTAATACAACGACTAAATACCGGTATTTTTAAAGCATGTCGTAACCAAAATATGTATAGTTCATTGATGAGAATTTACAAAATCTATCGGTCAAGACCAAAGAACGCATACCTATGAATGCAACACAGTTGTACTAGTTAGTGCCTGCGTCTCTGTTTGGAGTGCAAACAGAGACGCGTTTAACCTGTTCAGGAGTTGTTTTCGTTCAAAAGGATATCATGATATCATCATCAAATAGCGGTCTACAATACGCGGCAGTAGTCGCAGTAGATATTACACATCGAGTTTGAGAAAAAGATAATAATCAGCTAACTTCGGCTTTTAAGCCTTGAGTTAGATTCTACAAAGGTGCTGATTCTGGAGGTATTCCATGAAGCACACCCAAACGAAGCACACCCAAACGAAGCACACCCAAACGAAGCACACCCAGACGAAGCACACCATACTTTAGGTGTGCTTCGTCTGGGTGTGCTTCATGGAATACCTCTGATTCTGTTGAACATTGCACTAAACTAATTTTAATCACACCACAGATAATATAATACTATACGTACAGATGCCTCATCTCATACAAAGAAAAGTGACCGATTTAGCGCGGGCTATCTTCGGGCTATAGATTTTTCCGTGCTTAAACCATTTTTCAAAATTTGAACAAATATTTTTCATGATGTATTTTTTCATGTTCTCAATTTTACACAAACTTCAATAACAAATCGATACATACAACGCCATCTATTATGGGTTATTTCAAAAAATGTTACTTTGTTCCTGATGAGACCCCGTGATCACACTAAGGCCCGTATTCCAGAACGATACTTGAGCATAGATGGATACTAGTTTACAAGTAGATCGGTGCTACGGCCTTGTCATTTACGGGAAAATAGTCGTGACCTTTTGCAATTACGACTAAATTGATATTAAAACTATTCAAGTGGACTAATTTGACAGGATTAAATATTTTCCATCCCTTTCTCATGATTTTTATTAGAAAGAATAGGACTAAATTAGTTTAGTTCATAAACAACAGAATCGGCACCAATACATAAGACCCTAAAGGACACGGCAGACGCCCATAGAACGCTGGGCTTCAGATTGTGTATGTCGGTACAAATATGAAATTAGTGTGGTGTGATCGAGTATTTCAAGAGTATTTAAATTCATTTTTTATTTGTTTTTGTACGTAATTGGGTTAAAGAGAAATCTTCATATTTGTGACAGTGAGGTTAAGTATGGTGTGAATGATCCAATGAAGTACAGCCCGACTAATGAGTTCTCAATTCAAAGGTTTTAGTTGCTGTCGACATGATATTCTATGGAGGCATGCGCCAGCCAGCATGCACCCGTTTTTGTTTTATTGTTTTTTTCAAAATGTCAACAATAATCATTTTATTTCTTATTTATTTCGATTTTTGATTCCAATTCTTAATCTCTAAGATAAATTAGGCAAAGAACAACTAAAATATATTTTTATTTTTGGTTAAGCTTTTATTACTGTACCATATCAAGCCCAAAACTACCAACGTCCTTTAGCTTCATATAAAGGCTGTTTTGTCGTATACGGGACACAGTTCATCGTATAAATTAGATGCAGTACCCATGTAATTTGTATGGTTGTGTGGTCGTAGAATAGATTCTTATTCGATGGTGCGGTGGATTGCACAAATTGATGTGTGAAATACTCAGTCGTAAATCAAAGGGCGATGCGTCATGTGTCATTTATAAATACAATGCAATAATGATGATGATGATTATGTTGTCTGATTATGATGATAATTTGGGTACAGTCAGCGACAAAAATCGTCTGACAATTAAATAATATTATCAAAAGAAAATTGTAATAAATGCAATATTAAAATAACAGAAACTCTCCACAACTACATGAAATGCTGAAAACCAGTGTGTCAAATAATATTCTCTTTTTAATTTAGATGTTTTGTAAAAGTAACAATGCTAACCAACTTTAGTCGCTGACCGTACAAAGTAGTTACATTGTATTTAAATGCATGATCTTCTACGATTAATTACCACCTCTTGTTTCCGTGGGTGACGTAATTTACTATGAATAGAACAGGTATATGACAGACGCGACTATTCATCCTGCTCTCTCTCACCAGATCTCTCTCTTTCGCACTAGAACAAGAACAATATGACGAAGTTTAGTGATCTTTCTTCATCACCATTTCATTACTTAGTACTGGCAACCTTTCATCACTGGCCACTTCATGCTTCCAAATTCAATTTAAATTTTAGAACGTTGCACGTTTCATAATTTTTAGGGTTCCGTACCAAAATGGTAAAAAAGGAACCCTTATGGTGCGACTTCGTCTGTCTGTCACACCTGCTTATTTCAGCAACTATTTATGCTATCGACTTGAAATTTGGAACAGTTATAAAGAATGCTTGTTCAACTTTATTGCAAATGAAAAAAGTCCAAAAATATTTTTATTCTCATTGCAAAAGAGTCCGGAGTGGGGGTCCGAAAATTTAAAGTGGGGTTACTAGGTCAAATGACATATCATATGAAAGGGCTTGATCTGCACATTTCAAAATATATTTTTATTTTATTTTATGTCTCACAGTTTTCGACATATGATGAAAAATGTCCAAAAAAATACCATTCCCCCCCCTTATCTCCGAAGTTTACGGGGCGAAAAATCTGAAATAATTAGAGTTGATAGAAATTGACCCAAATATGGCACCAAAAATAAAACGATGTTCCTAACTAGTACAGTTTTTCAAAATCATCAAAATTCTTTGACAAACAAACTTAGTTTTGCGGTCCAGTTTTTTTCACTTTATACGTCCAAATATGATACGGAACCCTCGGTGCGCGAGTACGACTCGCACTTGGCCGGTTTTTATTTTCATGTTTTTGATGCATTGCTTTCATCCAAAGCTTACAGCCTGAAGCGGAAAATCTCACCGTGAGATTCTCCCTCGAACGTTCGCAAACAAATTGGCAGTTCTCAGGTGATATCACGCGGCGAGTGGACAGGCAGGTCGTGGACCGTTGTTTATTTTGATTTGAGTTGATTTCGAAGTTGACTCCACTTTCATTGTAAAAACCGCGAAACAGTGGAATGCGCTGCCCGAGTGGGTGTTCCTCGACAGTTACAATCTGGGTGTCTTCAAGTCACGAGTGAATTTCTTCTAGGCCAGCATGCTCTGTAGACCGCATCATCGCTTAACATCGTGCGAGATGGCGGTCAAACAAGGCCTATTCATTGGCGACCTAGAGTGACGCAATGGCGTCTTTCACCCTAAACACTTGAGAATGCTCCAGCCAGGATCCCTGGGGGGTGATTCTCGCGGGTTCGATATTGATATCGAATTCGATATATATTGCAACAACTGTCAAAATCCCTACCATTTTGACATTTGTTGTGATATATATCGAATTCGATATCAATATATCACCCGCGAGAATCACCCCCCTGCTGTCTCTACACGTATCCTACCGTGAAGATCGGTCGCATGCAGCAGCCGGTCGCGTGTCGCAACGTCTCATGCTGTAACATCGATTAGTCGTCAGCAGTCAAACCAGTTGCGACTTGTCGCTAACGCAACTGCAGTTTATTGAACTATATTATATGATGGGATATTGCGGGGTGGGCAGGGGCTTGGTTTTAGGGATGTTCAGATTGTAATGTCCCTTGTAACTAATATTATAGATGCGAAAGTAAGTTTGTTTGTTACCTTTTCACGCCTAAACCACTGAACCGCACCCGAATTGCGTAACTCAATTGCTATCACCATGGCATTGTTTTTGACATTCATTACGCCGTATGATTGTTAATCCGTGCTCCTTTAAGTAGTTCAACGCCGCAATGGATGTTGTTGAACTGTCAAAATGAAAGCCATGGCGAAAGAAATTGAGTTACGCAATTAGGCTGCCGATCATCTTAAACTTTGCATATCCTACGTTGTCAGAGGTACAGAAAAGAACATAGGGTACCTTTCATTCAGAAAAAAGTACAGTTCCCGAGGGAAAGAACAATAACTTTTGACGGTCACAATTACTTTAGGACGCCAGTATGTCACGCGGACGAAGTCGCGAGCAAAGTGCTAGTTTTAGAGATAATAGGACGATTTGTTCCATATTCGCCCCACATTCAGAAAAAACTACATAACCGCCCCATTTTAAATTTAATTCCTGTTTTTCCCCTATATTCTTTTCAATGAAAAGAATATAGGGGAAAAACAGGCATAGTTAACTACAGTTAGTAAGAAAAATGTATTAACAATATTTTACTATAGTTATTTTTAACAAACCTTAGACGTAATATGTAATTCGCAAAATAACAAAGAGGAATTTATAAACTCATCAATTTTATCACAATCGGTCCAGCAATTTAATCGTAAAAACGTATCAAACACAGAGTTACTTTCACATTTAAAATATTAGGTACATAATATAGTTTAGATTACTAATGATTGTGTAGTCATTGACGATGATTTGATGGTTATGCTCATTTACAGTAAAATACACATACTTTTTACTTCAAGATTTATTAAGTTTTCGTTTTTATTTAACAAAAATAATGACATAAACAGAATGGCAACGTTTGGACTGTCTTTGCAGGCCATGGGTTTTTCACCTACTAGTATTCGTCAGGTGATATCTCTACGCATCTACATGATGTTGATAAATCTTTTTTATTCTTATATATAAAATGATTTGTCCTGACTGACTGATGGATTAACGCACAGCCGCTGGTCGTAGAAATGTGTTTGGAGGACGTATTCCTTATATGATGTAGGCATCCGATAAGAAAGATAAGATAAGAAAAGAAAGAAAGAAGATAAGAAAGGATTTTTGAAAATTCCACCCCCTAGGTACAAAGGGGTGGAATAGTTTGTATGGGAAAACATGTTTGCTTGGCCTGATCAACTTTAAACTTTTAGGGCCGTACCACAAAAAAGATAAACACGTTCAACACAAATGCTACCAAATATAATACGCACTTGTTTTAGCACTAACTTGTATAAAACAAGTGTGTATTATTTTTGGTAGCATTCGCGTTCAACACGTGTATCTTTTTTGTGGTAAGGATGTTACATTTTTATTTCCGACCTACACGCAAGCGAAGCCGCTGGCAAAAGCTTGTATGTATTAAAAAAATATTCGTTTTTTTTAACGATTTTTTAAAACGGAATAAAAAGTATAAAATAATTTTATTGGTAATGAAATGAAAAATGTGGGGTGCATATTACTATTAATTGCATGGGCCCCACGTTTTTCATATCATTAAAAATTATTTTAAGTATATTATTAATCGTCTCAGTACATATAACATTAAAAGCAAGATAACTATACAACCTTCATAATATTTATGTAATGTTTAAATGAGATGTTGAATTTTGTACTATGACAGCACCATCTACGCACACGCGTTGATGTCTTTTGTATGGAAATAGTGTTGGCATGACAATTTGGCACATTTCATACATACATTTTTAATAAATTATTATACATACTAAGTAGATGCAGAAAAAATCTTTTATACTAGAAAGTTAGAACGCAGTAGTGAATCCGGGAGGGGGAGGGGGCTAGAGGGATGAAGCCCCCCCCAAATACTAAGTTTTTCCAGATTTCTGAATAGATCAGTGTTTTTATGTTTTCATTTTCAATTCTTAGCCTCCCAAAAATAATATCTGAATGAAAATTCAGCAATTCTGGATCTGCCATTGTTCGAACTGTTTCTAATGTAATTTCTCATACAAAAACACATGACATGTGCTTTTATTTAACTTGCCGTGTGTGCCGGGCGAAATCTTGCAGCTTAATTGTAGACCAGTTCCTCTCAACCGATTGAGCTGAAAGGAACGCATAGTCGCTTATGTCACTTCGATGACAATGCAATGATATAGTATATGGAAATGATTTTGAAAAAACTGTAATAGTTAGGAACATCGTTTTATTTTTGGTGCAATATTTGGGTCAATTCCTATCAACTCTAATTATTTCAGATTTTTCGCACCGCAAACTTCGCAGATAAGGGCGGGGGAATGTTATTTTTTTAGACATTTTTCATCATATGTCGGAAACTGTGGAACCTAAAATAAAATGAAAATATATTTAAATGTGCAAAACAAGTCCTTTCATATGATATGTCATTTGACCTAGTAATCCCACTTTAAAATTTCGGACCCCCACTCCGGCCCCTTTTGCAATGAAAATGAAAATATTTTTTGACTTTTTTCATTTGCAATAAAGTTGGGCAAGCATTTTTTATAACTGTTCCAAATTTCAAGTTGATAGCTTTAGTAGTTGCTGAAATAAGCAGGTGTGACAGACAGACAGACAGACGAAGTCGCACCATAACGGTTCCTTTTTTACCATTTTGGTACGGAACCCTAAAATCAAAGGCATCGACTTCAGAAACACACATAACATTATTGTGATATTTTTGAAGGCGGTCATAACTTTTTAAGTTTTTTTTCTTAATTGTTACTTCACCAAGTAACAACCGTGAACGTATACCAAATAACTCAATCAATTAACTTCAAACAGCACAGTTACACTGCACTACTTTACTTAAAGGCCACGGTTCACCGTGGGACATCTATTGTCAACATTGCCACCTTAAAGCAGACACGAAACAAAGGAAAATGAGCTGTATTGTGTAGGGAGCAAGAGTTGTTAGAAGTCTGTATGTAAGGTGGTGTTGGGGGTCCCACGGTGGATGGACGGGCGGTCAATGTTCCTAGGTTGTGTAGCGTTTTTAACGAGTAGTTTATTGAACGGCTTGAAGCCAGCTATTATCGGATTAATTAATATTGAAGTACCTATCGACCCGCCCCTGCAGCAAATTGCATGTGTATGACTATATGTATTATATTGAACAATTTAAATTGTTTTATCTATACTAATTTTATAAAACTGAAGAGTTTGTTTGAACGCCCTAATCTCTAGAACTACCAGTCGGATTCGAAAAATTACTTTTTCATCCCATCTATTCGAAAAGGACGACTTGGTTCGCCTTTAAGTGCGCCCAAAGTGGTGTTTTCTATAAGAAACTTTTAGCGGGCAGAAATGAGTTTTTAATCCTCTTTAGATGTTCCAAATAAGTGCGCGGAAAAGATCTTTTCCGCGCACTTATTGAATTTGGAACATCAACATCATTTTAATTTGATTTCTTTTTTTTATTCAGCCGGCGGCGGCGGCGCGATGATGGGCCGTCGTACCAGCCAGTATTTATTCAAACAGTATTTCCGTTCCATTTCTTTGGCGCTGAACACTAAGATAATTCAATAAATAGAACATCACGGATTGTTAGAAATTAATGATTATGTTTTGAAAAATGAATTCTTTATATCACGTGACAGTGAAAAATATGAGGCGCTTTTTATTTTCTCATAGAGGGTGATGAAAAGTAGAGTGTATTATTTGGGCGCAAAATATATTTTTGGCTCGGGCGACGACTTTCAATCCCTCGCTACTTTCAGGATTCTACTCTAGAATCCCTCACTTCGCTCTGGATTCAAAAAAGCGCCCTCGCCGTAAAAATATCATTTTGCTCCCTTATGATACAATCTACTATTGTATATGATAGCCAGATTCATAAGGAATAAGTATAGGCTATTTAAGATCACGCTATGACACTTAGGAGCCGAGCAACGGGGAACCGCGGGCACAGCTAATGAATAAATGAAATGAAAATGAAATACTCCGCAAGGGTGCATCTACTGATATGGCTACATGTAAAACATTGAGATTTGAGATTTCTGGGATGTATCTAAGTTAAATATTAACGTATTATACACACAAAGCTTTCGGAATACATTCGTAATATACATAATAAACCTTCAGGGATAAGTTCTCTAAATAGTGATGAAAACCGTTAAAACCCATTGTGTAGTTTCGAAAAACTAAGCGGACCAACAGACAGACACGGAATGCCACTTTGTTTTGCTATTTGTAGATGATGTGATAAGAAAATGTTGCGGTTTTGAAGAGGATGTAATTTTCTATCGTGTCGGCAGGGATTATATGTATTATAAGAATAGTTGATGCCGTGATAAAAATATTAGCTATTATTGAAAATTTGCTTCCAGTCGGGATTTAACTACTATTGCCAGATTTGCTGGTGTAAATTCCGGGATACAAACGCAAATTCAATTAATGATACTTACATAGCTGTATCTTTAATTGATTTACGTAATTACATGTATTTATCATTAGTTTCTGCAGCTGCAACAATTAATTTATGACCATCTGGTCCAAAAAGACATACTAAAATCTAAAATTGAATCTTGTCTGCCCAAAATTTTACCGTTGCAAGTCGCAAATTCTACTTTTGAAGAGGTTTCAAAACCGGGACAGTTTTGGAAGTTCCGCAATCCTAGACTCGACACAGTACCTACCTATCTATAGTGCTTTTATGAACTCTAACGAACCGTAATGTGACCTGTACCCCGATCATGAGTTTTTTTGACGTGTAGTATCGTTAACGTAAGCATATTTTGAATTGAAAATACACGTTTGTTACACAATATTTATATAAATTAAATACTTAGTTAATTTCTCTGTATTTTTAAAAATTTGCAAATTGTATAAAATTTAATCAAAATGTTCCAGGACTGCTGTATTTTAAATTCAAAATATGCTTACGTTAACGAAACTATACGTCAAAAAAACTCATGATAGGGGTACTGGCCCCAAGTTGGCTATTCCCATTGTGTATCCATGGTCATGGATGATCTATCATCGACATCGTATTTGTTGGTTTTGACAATTTTGGTGATCTACTAATTTAAAGGCGTCATTATGGTTTTCCGATGGCGTAATTCAATAATCTTTAAAAATAGTCAAAAACGAAACTTCGCTTACTTTTTCGACAATCACTTTGGCCTTGGCTAAAATGCTAATACAATACCGATCGCCTTTCTACCACAATTTCTTCACGAGACCATAGACAGACCATTGTGAATTTAATAGAGGTACGAACTTTTGGCATAATGCTAATGGGATTGTAGTGGTTATATCGTTAAATTGAAATTGAATTTGGAAGCATGAAGTGGCCAGTGATGAAAGATTGCCAGTATCTACTAAGTAATGAAATGATGAAGAAGGATGTCTTCGTCACAACACCCCGCTACCCCGGCGGATCTAACCTTAACGCCGCCCCTGGGCACTGTCAAAGTAAAAATGCCCCCATTATCGAAATTTAGCATACAATTTTTTCGTTTAAGTTTTTTCGAAAAATGAACTAGTAAAAGTTTTCTTTATTAAGTATTATTTTCTTTGGAAAATAAATAAGCCATTTTCGAAAAAATTAAGCCATTTTCGAAAAAATGAAGCTTTTCTCACCCTCCGAATTTTGCCGCCCCTCAAAATTGGCCGCTCTGTGCACTAGCCGCGAGTACCCCTAGTGTACCTATATCCAGCGCTGTGTATTGGTCATAATTACTCCATAATTATCACTTTCGCTGTATTTCATAATAATGGCGCGCATATCTCGATGTTATTACTGCGGTACAATTACAGGCGATAATTGTTATTCGTTCCAAGCCAGCAAACTTAGTCTGAAGCAATACAATGATCTAGATTATGCGAAGAAAAAGTTATTTGATCAGCTGCTTCTGTGCTCAAATGCTGTGAGACAAATGAATTTGAATTTTATTTTAAGACTCGCAGAGTTTAGTACAGATTATTACAACATAGGGTGGAACGCCCTATGGCCCTGGAGAAAAGGTATCCTAAATATTGAAGTTAGCTTTTGCTTTTCAAATCAAATCAAATCAAATCATTTATTATTTGCAAACATGGGTAGTTATACATAGATCTTATAATATTTCTTGTTCTCCACGTTCTGCCGTCACATGGGCATGCAAATTGTTTACAATAAAATGAGAATTAAATTAAATCTAAAATAAATTAAATTATTGTGCAAATTATACACTACATACCACATTCACAAACATCATGGACAGTTACATTAATTATAGGAAATGTCATAATTTATTATAGGAATGTCTTTATATTATAAATAATGTCAAGGAGTATATCAATGAGTAAATAAATATAATTACCTATTGTGTCAGTAATGTCAGTGTTTATAAATAGCAGGTCAGTACATAAACTTGTTACTATTGGCCGTAAGGATTCCCATCTAGATATTCCTTTACACTATAGTACACCCTTTCAGCTAAGAACTTAGTTAATTGATTTTTAAAAGTAAAATTGCAGAGTATATATTAATTTTTAAAAGTTCCTTTCCTCATCCAGGAACCGAACTGACACATACCACAAACACAAAAATTAAAAAATCCCGACTGTTTTTTCTGAAATATCTTCAATGTAGGTACAGACAAGACTTTTCTATAATTTTATAATAGTATAAATACTTACTGAAACCACGGGGTCTCATCAGGAACAAAGTAAAATTTGTTGAAATAACTCATAATAGATGGCGTTATATGTATCGATTTGTTATTGAAGTTTGTGGAAAATTGAGAACATGAAAAAATACATCATGAAAAATATTTGTTCAAATTTTGAAAAATGCTTTAAGCATGGAAAAATGTATAGCCCGAAGATAGCCCGCGCTAAATCGGTCACATTTCTTTGTATGAGATGAGGCTTCTGTACGTATAGTATTATATTATCTGTGCTGAAACTAAAACAACAACAACGTTACTTTTTGCATTGTTTAGTTGTAAGTTTATTGTTCTCTGTTATGAGGGTGACATTATCACCACAGATAATATAATACTATACGTACAGATGCCTCATCTCATACAAATAAATGTGACCGATTTAGCGCGGGCTATCTTCGGGCTATACGGTTTTCCGTGCTTAAAGGATTTTTCAAAATTTGAACAAATATTTTTCATGATGTATTTTTTCATGTTCTCAATTTACGCAAACTTCAATAACAAATCGATACATATAACGCCATCTATTATGAGTTATTTCAACAAATGTTCCTTTGTTCCTGATGAGACCCCATGTTATCACTAAGTGATAAACACTGAGTTGCAGAAAAGGTCATTAAGTTTTAAAGGAGACTTTAACGATAGAAATTGTATGGTTAACGCCTCCATTAAAATTTAATTATCTTTCTGCAACCGACCGAAAATAAATATTGATTAAAAAAAAACTAAAACAAATACATCAAAGTAAAATAGGTCATCGTTCACACATAATTGTCTGCATCGAGAGTTAATAGCGACGTAACAAGCTATTGTTTTTCACGCGGTCTCGCTCGGCCGGCGCGCGACGTCCGAAGAATACAATACAATCTCAGATCATAGAAACAAGGAGATGTGCCAAGGCGCTATCGAGCTTGATGCCTGATCTTGAGCAAATTGCTCATATTAAAGACGTACGCGCTGGCGACGAACCGAACACGATCGATGGTATAAATACTTACAGTGTTTTAGTTTAGTGCTAGTGTTGAGTGACGATTAACAGTGTTAGATTGAGGGTGTGCGGAATGTTCAATGCGTGGGAGATCTTTTTATTCACAAGGAGCGCTTAATTATGCGTATAATTGTGTCGAAAAATGTACTAAAGGTGGCATCAGTTGTTCCCGTACTAATTTGCTATGATGGCATATCTCCTTGTTTCTATGATCTGAGAATACAATACAACGTTCTGTTCGAAAAGTATTTAACGTTTCCGCGTTTGTAAGTGGGCGGTAAATAATATTGATTTACTTAACCTTTGGTTTAAGGCACGTATTTATAAGGTAAACTTAACTCGGTGCTAGCAGCAGAATATTAATAATTGAATTTCTATATTGAATGATGATTTAGGACAAATGGTCTCTTTCAGGCAAGACAAAACAAGTTTTAATATGTCAATAAGAGCAAGGCCATAAAAGGCAATCTTTTTCTGTCCTTTAAAAGTAAGTTGATGGTCCATTAACTTTCACGAATACAACATCAACTACCCTTACATTACTCTGTAGTTTAAGCTCTAACTCAGTTAAGACTAATTTCTCAAAAAAAAATAGTCAACATTGATCGATCGAACTTCAGAAACCCCAGCGCCCCTCAATTAGCAGTCATTTGTTTAACAAGCCGACGCTTATTTATAATGTTAAGACAAGATTGGAATGTTAATAACAGTTAAAGGAACGAGTTTCGTTCAATAATATTCAACGCGTAGGCTTGTCCTCCAATAAAATAGTTTCTTAATATTTTTGAGATAAGTCATACTTATTTGATAACTAGCTGTTACTTGTGCTTGCGACTCTGTTCGCTAGTCGGAAAGCAACACAATGTCATTATTTTCTTCATACAAACTTTGTCACCCCTTTTCGCCCCTTTAGGTGTGGAATTTCAAAAAATCTCTAGTGCCTGGTCAAATCGCCGAATATTCCGAAAGTTGTGTTGTGATCTCATGCAAAATATGGATTGTCTGGGTTGTCCCAGTTGTACTTATAACACAACAGAACATGTAACACACAACACACAATAACACACTCCAAATCAGTAACACACCAGAACGCAACTTTCGGCGATTGCACCCCTCTAGCTAGGGCATACAAGGAATATTTCTTCCAAATTTTAAGGTCTGTAATTCAGTCACGGTAGGTATAAGTATCGGCGTGGATCTTGATCACAAAAGTCACCTGCGCACTAACTGACTTTCGGTCTCTTTGGCGGAATGAAGAAGACGGGGGGCGCCGAGGCTGCAAGCGATTGGTTCGTCAGTCGATGCTCGTCGTCTAATTGGACCATTCTCTATTACGTATTGTCAACTGTCTATTGTCTATTGGACGGAAAATGTACATGCGTGATCTGTGATGATCTTTAATGCTGGTACCTACTTTTGTAGGTCATACAAATATTAAAACACTATGATTTTTCTGTATCATAGGTGCGTTTACCAACACAAATCCCGCACGTTCGATTCCCGCACGGTGCAAATATTTTGGTTTTGAATCTGGGTGCTTCGTGATTAGATTACATTAGTGGGGCAAAGTTTTACAAAAACAAAAAACTCACAAAAAATTATCAAAAAGATTGTTGGCCCATTTTCATCAATGAACCAGTTTTGATTTGATCGAAACACCGTGTAATCAAATCGCGGTAAAAAATACTCCAGATGTATTGAATAGGGTTGCCAACCATACTGTTAAAAACACTGTTCAGTAAAAATTCCGTAAACAAAATAGGTATTGTTTTTATAATTTCTGGTCTCTAGAGCTTCGATCAACAATCGAAGATCCAGCCATAAATTAAAATCAATAAAGATATAAATACATAAAACAGAATCTTACGAAGCTTTTAAAAATTATACTAAATTGATAAGTTGCGCGAGAAGCACTGAGAAACGCAAAAAAATAAAATACCTGTTTATTTTTCCAAAATACCTATCGTTTATTTTCATTCCACCACGTTTTATTATACATTATTCTTGTTCAAAAAGTTGGTAACCCTAGTTTTAACACTACCAATTTCTTGTAGAGAGAATGCGACTACCATTGTAAACAAAAACTGTAGGTATAAATTACTCACAATGAAAAAAAAGCACATAAAAATAAAATGGCCTACAATGAGACCTTGTCACACACAATTAATCGAATAAATCAGAGGTTGCTACTACCGTTACGAGTCGTATAAGAGTGCTGTAAGTGTGTTATTAGCATACGTACCTATAGCGACGTTCCATAAAACAAATGTGCGTATCTTTCGTACTTCAATTAGTGATAACGGATTGTCGATGTCGTGTTAATCGCGATATAGGGTTGTCACTTGTTAGGCTTTAAAAAGAAAACAACTTTCATTGATGAGAGATTGATTAAAAAAAGTTCTTTTGATAGACAAACAGAGGCCAAGTACGAACAATTTTGACGTATGGTGTAAACGTAAGCAATATGAATTGAAAATATACATTTGCTACACAATATTTATACAAAATAAATACTCTATGTATATCTCTGTATTTATATATATTTTACGAAAATGGATTGTTTTGTTGTAAGTATTTTAGTTTCAAAATTCGCTTACGTCAAAATTATTCGTGCTAGTCTCACTCGCCAACGTTCCTTTGACATAAAAATAGCTACCTGCAGGTACCTGCAATTGTTTCCAAAGTAAGCGACCCACTGGTGGCTTATCTAAATAACAAATATTTATTTGTCACACGAAAGTGTAAAGTTCCACTCTCAGTTTCCTGTTTGTTCGTTTTTCGTCTTTTTTCTAAAGTACCTTTTATATAATAGGGGCGAGCCTATCAACCGATTTTACTGTTAAATTAATAGATATCGTCATCCAAATTACATAGGTTTACCCAGCTTTATCTAATGCCAGCAAGTGCTCGAAAAATGAATTGAATTTGTACCGAACAGACAGACAAGAAAGTGAGTTAATAAAAAACCGGCCAAGTGCAAGTCGGACTCGCGCACGAAGGATTTCGTACCATTGTCTATAAAAACCACAAAAAAATCATGTCTGTTGTATGGGAGTCCCCCTTAAATACTTGTTTTATTTTAATTTAATTATTTATTTTTTAAGTGAATATATAATTAAATATTCTGTGAATATTTCAAGCGTCTACCTGTTGCCGTTATCAATATCGAGCAAAAAGGAGCAAAAAAATCACGTTTGTTGTACGGGAGCCCCCTTAAATATTGATTTTATTCTGTTTTTAGTATTTGTTGTTATAGCGGCAACAGACATACATCATCTGTGAAAATTTCAACTGTCTAGCTATCATGGTTCATGAGATACAGCCTGGAGACACACAGACAGACAGACAGACAGACGGACGGACAGCGAAGTCTCAGTAATAGGGTTCCGTTTTTACCCTTTGGGTACGAAACCCTAAAAACGTGGCAAAATAATAAAAAGTTCCAATTTGACACCCCTACCACAGCCCAATCAATCTAGCGGTGCGGCCGCCTCAGTTGAACCGCATAGTTTAACAGCTGACTTCACAGTGATTAACCTGAAGTTTTCCTTATAACACAATCTACAATAGTCTGCTGCTGGTCTGGGAATTATTTAGTGTGTCAGTCTGTCAGTCTACTTAGCGATAGCAACGATGAGTAATGAAGATAAAAAAACTTGCATCACGTCGCTGCGCCTGCAAAATCCGCTATGTATTTTTTTTTAAATCGGTTTTTGATGCTTATTTATAGTATTTCTCGAGCCACCACACGAAACACAGCATCAAAAACCGATTTAAAAAAAAAAATACATAGCGGATTTTGCAGGCGCAGCGACGTCAGTTTGATTAATTACTGTAACAAAAGAAGCAAGTCAAGTGTTTTTATTCACTAGGTAACCGACTTTAAAAAATGAGGTTCTGTATTCGATCCGTACCTATGTATGTACATATTATGTGCGCGATTTTAGCAAAAACTACTGATCCGATTTGGTTTTCACTTTCGTAATCTACATAGTACTACATACTTTCAGGAAGATTTTAGTATAGGTACCTATTAAACATTAGGGAATCATTGTATTCCTATATACGAAGTTACATGCATAAATGTACACACTACGTCGAAGATGTGATGAATGAATTTGTGAAAGTAATCGACTTACGAAACCAAAATTACTTAATACGTATTTTTATTTGTAGATAGTGGCTTTTTGAAAACGGTTATTTTTTTATCATACTTATGCATAAAAAAAGTTTAGTTTTGTTTTTGGAATAAGATTCTGCGCCAATTTAATTAAAAAAAAAAAGATTTAAAACCCGAAGGTGTTCGACCATAGCATAGAAAAGAAAAAAGGCGATAAAAAAATCTGCGTTCTGCCTTCAATCAATTCACATTCCTACTGTATCATATATTTGTAAAGAACATTATGTTTTATTGTAGGATTATACGAAAAATGTCGTCAGCTAATTCTGGGTGTTCGTTAATTCGGTATAATGATATAATTATGCAATCTTTGTCCTTGGTAACACTCTTGACTTTGACCTCCCCGAGAGGCGAGAACGATGTTACACCGTCCTCGGATTTAAAATCTTTAATCTTAATTATTTATACTAATATTATAAAGAGATAAAGTTTGTAAGTTTGTGTGTATTTGTGAGGTAGGTAAGTAATTCTCCGGAATTCTGAAAATACTTTCACTGATAAGAATGTACACATTATTCTTGAGTCATGTACAATTATAGGCAATCTTTTTTAATATCAGTTTGTGTGATTAATGAAGTCGCGGGCAAAAGTTAATAAAATAATTATTTTACAGAAAATTATTTGATACACTGATTTTTAGCATTCCATGTAAATTTCAAGAATTTGTGTTATTTTAATGTAACATCAAAATGTAATGTTTTTTTTTATTTGAGTCACATTTGTTATTTTTGACGGACATGTTAAAAAAAAAAAGATAGGTATAGGTAGCGGCGTGAAAGATGATCACAAACGTCACCTGCACATTAGCTGGTTTTTCGGTCTCTTTGGCGGAATGAAGAAGACGGGGGGCGCCGAGGCTGCACGCGATTGGTTCGTCAGTCGATGCTCGTCGTCTATTGGACTATTTTCTATTACGTATTGTCAACTGTCTATTGTTTATTGGGCCAAAAAGGTACATGCGCGATCTGTGATCAAGATCCCTGCCGATACTTATACCGTTTGTGATATGTAACCGATTTTTTGTGTCCATGAAGTAGATACCTACCTAGGTTCCTTATGAATTGAAACATAGGAAGACACATAAATTTTTATTATACATAATACTAGAACGTGTGAAAGAATTTGTAAAAGTGAACTTTTAGGGAAACTTGTTCTTAACTATTAACTTAAAGATGAATGACCAAACATTGGAAAGTGCGTAAATACCGTGTCTGAGGTGCTTCAATACGTTAATTATTTACATAACAGCTGGCCATTATGTTTTACGATTTTATCAAATACATCGACATGTAACTTTCCACCATTTTTATTTTTTATGTGTAGTTTGCAGTTTTTATGCGTCAGGCTGAATGAAGTTGTAATTATGACTTTCGATTGAAAGTACCTGGAAAGTAATCGTTTTATAGTTCGTTGAAAAAATATAGCTTGAATTTTATGACAGTTATGACAGCTGTCAAATACGTACATTTTTAATTAATTTTGACATTATTTGTTCGAATTTGACATCTGTCACAAGACTCGGCTATATTTTACGAACTTTATAATTATGATGTTGGTGTAACGATCTGTTTTTTAGACAAACTAAACTAAAAATAACTAAACTAGTAAGGTAACTAAAAATAAATATTTAGAAGTACATATTATTAATTTATTATTGTCAACATGGCTTTATATTTTCTTCATAACTTTAATATGAAATGTATGTTTTTATTTCAATAGCTAGCACTTTTCCCACGACTTCGTCTGCGTGACCCATAGGAACTTTGCATTTTTTCGGGATGAAAAGCCTCAGGGATAATGGTGCTGATTCTGTTGAACATCGCACTAAACTAATTTTAATCACACTATATCTCTTTCTTACAAATATAATTGAAAAAGGACAGAACATATTATTTAGAACTGTGAAATTAGTCTACGCCCTAGTCATTTACGGGAAAATAGTCATGACCTTTTGCGATTTCGACTAAATTGACATTAAAACTATTCAAGTGGACTAATTTGACAGGATTAAATATCTGCCAGCCCTCTCTCATGTTTTTTTATTAGAAAGAGACTTATCAAGACTAATATAGTTCGTAAACAACGGAATCGGCAGTTCGGCACCAATGTAGCTTCATATAGTGAAAGAATTTTCAAATTTGGATCAGTAGTTTCTGAGATGACCTTATAATACAAACTTTATCACTCATTGCATTCGTTAAGAAACTCAAAAGGCTGAATGCAATCGACGTAATAAAACCAACTTCAAAGTTTTAAACATTACAAATTCGCATCGTAGGCAAAGTGAACCTTCATTTTCTAGGTCGGATAAATACAATTGACGCATCTGTCGTCACCTCAGCCATGCACCGTGAAGATAAGGAAACGCCTCGGTCACGTTCCGTCACTTTCTCGCTAACGGGACTCAAACCCGCTCTGTTGCGAAAACCGCAGCGCAGCGCAAAAAACTACAACACTGTTGCGTTGGCGCTAAGTTTGTCAAACTTATTTTTATAGTTATTGCATTTTTGTTGGATAATTTTGTTACATGTTAGGAAAGATCGGTTTTTGATTGTATATGATCATATATGAGGAGTGACTGGACAAAACCCAAAAAATTCAATGATAATGTTTTTTTAATGGGCTGAAAAAGTTGAAATTTATGCTGAAATTCACATAAATTATGTCAAAATCAGTATTTCTGTTTCAAAAATGCAATTTAGATCAGAATGAAATCGTCTTGATTTTTATTTGTGAGATTTCGTGTACCTTGCGACGTTTATAGGTAAAAATAAATTAGTGTCTTTTGGTCTCTCATTTGGTCTGAAGAAAAACTTAAAATATCTCCCAGCTTGACTTTTATGGGTCAGTTGTTATTAATAAGTGATTCTCAAAAATCATATGACCCGAGCGGGATTTGAACCCGCGACCTCTGCCGTACCGTGGCTAGTGCTCTGAACCAACTGAGCTACCGGGTCTCACCCGACTCATCTGAAATTTGAGACCCCTTTGTAATACGCTTCTTAGGAGCGTTTGGCGACATCTATCGGAAAACTTATGCAGTATTTCCAATTTTATGGGTCAGTTGCTAATTTTAAAAAACCTTTTCACAAAAAAAAAACAACCGACTTCAAAGAACCACTGCAGAGTAAATTGTAATAGTTTTAGTTACGGAAGTTGGTGGCTTTGGTTTTTGTTTGATTTTTTCCATTTATCCATATAACTTCTCACATAGGAATGATTATCTAATGTACACACATCAAAAGTATCTAGGGATCAACATATATTTTTGCAATAACTTTTCTCCTGATTGATATTAATTAAAATTTTCTTTAAGGATTCATCAAATAAAGTGTTTTCGTTTGTCACAGTAACGATAAACCAAGTCACCTTTGCATTAATAAAGAAATTTGCCATTTTCCTAATAAAGGGATTTTTGACATTTGAACCACTAACATTAAAGTTCGAAAAAAAGACTGAAATAACAGTTTTCTTTAAAATTTTATTGGGTAACTTAAACAATTAATAATCCGTGTTTCTACCGCGAACACTAACAACACAAGAACATCGGTTTGGCATACTCAAAATGAGTTCATCCAAATCACGCTGTGGAATGGCCGCACATGTTCGTTGCAACAACAATAAAAGGTCTTCTTGCGACTGGATACCCTCCATATTCGGCAGAGCTCTTCTCTGTAGCATATCCCATGCATGCTCAATCGGGTTCAAGTCTGGCGACTGAGCAGGCCAGGGCAGGACATTGATGTTAGCTGCGGCGAGAGTCTGTCTTACAACTCTTGCGGTGTGCGGTCGTGCATTATCATGCATTAACTGAAATAAGGGACCGATTTGCACTTGTAGAGGAACGATGACGTCTGATACAATCGTCTCAGCATAAATTTGAGCGTTGAGGTTGCCTCTGATCCAAATCAACTCAGTTCTTCCGCCGATCCAAATACCCGCCCATACCATGATGGTTCCACCACTATAAGGATGGACTTCCTGGCAGGATTTTAATCGCTGTTGGCGTCCAGGGGTTCTCCAGTGTCGTATACGTCTTGTATCCGGTCTCATACCAAAACGAGACTCATCAGAAAAGCACACGAAACGCCATTGTTCTTCTGCCCAATTTCTGTGTTCAAGAGCCCATTGATATCGAATCCTACGATTGTGCATTGCTATAGGTGGTACCCGTAGCGGTCTTCGGGAATGAAGGTTCACTTCATGCAAGCGGTTTCTGACTGTTTGGTCGCTAATTAAGTTCCCTGAAGAGTGATGAAGCCTCACGGCTAACATCATGGCGGTTATTGTTGGAGCTCTTCGAGTTAAGATTTGAATGTATCGGTCTTGTCTCCGTGTGGTGCAGCGATACCGTCCTCCATGGCGCTCAGCCACGGTACCAGTGCTTCGGTAACGTGTCCAAAGTCGACTGATAACACTCTGACTTGTATTCAGAGCTAAAGCTACAGTACGTTGCCGGGAACCAGCTTCTATCATTCCCACGGCTCTGAGCATTTCTTCCCTGCTTAAATGACGTCGCCGCTCCATAATAACGTTGGTTTTAATCAGTAGTAGGGAAACAGTAGCACTAATAATGTCTTCAATGCGTTGTATGTTTTTATAGGGAAAATATTGACAGCTTATTTTCATCTTTTACTCGAATTTGATTGAGAGTTCCTGATTCAAATTATGAAATGCACCAAAAAGGATCCATATAAATTTATAAAATCATAAATTTATTACAAAGCCACATCTCAATCTCAAGAAATCCGCATAAAAATGCTTGATCCCTAGACACTTTTGATGTGTGTATTATGTAGTAAAACCTTGCTGAAAAATGTAGATTTCGTTATTGAAAAAATCATCAAAATTGGTTCAGTAGTTTTAAAAAAATCGCTGACATACAAACATACATAGATACAAACGGGTCGACTAAGGAGGTTCCGTATTTGATTTTTTTAAATTCTATTTAGACATAAAGTTAGACCAAGTCAGACCTACTTGTGTTATAAAGTTATAGCCAAACAGAAGTAGATACCGATAGAGTTAGAGTTATTTTATGTACAACTATCTCACAACAAAAGGAAAAACGCCACAAATACTTATAATAAAATAACGTAACATAACTTCACATTTTCTTATAAAAAAAGACTATTACTCCATTTAAGTGTTCATTAACCACATTCATCAAGCGATTGCTTATTCATAACTTTACGTCATTATTTAAATCTAAACTCTATTTTAATATGAATAAAGTTGAGATTCAACGAAGCGTGTAAGTTATCTTTGCAGTCGCAAGCGCAGCGGGTTGTTCGCGCATGCGTAGTTGCGCAACAGCGCTGGTATGCACTGCATACGTGTTATAGATATATAAGTATCGCTAATAGGTGTTAAGAAAAATATATTGTAACCGCTGGTTATAGTTTAACGCCTAGTTTGTTTTTTAGAAATCGTCACGTAAGGAAAACACGTTATGCCCCCTCCATTTGAATGTAATTATGAGAATTGCTCTTTAGATAAAATTTAATAGGCTGTCCCTAACCCAATGAGCGTAGCACATTGGTAATTACGTTGGCTTTTATTTTGACAGTTCTACAACTAGGTAATAATGTCTATACCTACCTAATAGGTTTTCGCGATTGCTACACATTGTAATAAAACAAGTTTAAACGGATTAAATCAGCTACAAAGTGTTCGAAATATCAGGAAAAATCAATAATATACGCTATTTAATCCGTTTAAACTTGTTTTATTATAAGTTAGACAACTTCTATTGCGCTGAATTTTCATGCCATGCCCATGAATGAACTATCATGAATTCGGCGCAATCGGTTCGAGTCCAAATGAAAGCAATTGTGATTGTGTGTTCCGCAATTTCTTCAAGTCACGAGTGAATCGGTTTGTTCTAGGCAGCGTGCTCCAACGTAGACCGCATCATCGCATAACATCAGGCGAGATGGCGGTCAAACGCGAGCCTATCAATAAATAAATTAAAAAAAAGTGTGCGTGGGGTAAATAGAAATCATTAATTTGGTAAATCTTATAGGAAATATATAGCAAAGCATAGCTACACTGGCGAGCAATGAGCAACTGGCCGACCGGTCACATAAATCTTGATATCTCTAAAGCTATAAATACTAGCTTGTGATATTAATTAACTATTTCATAGCCTCATTAAAATACGTTTGTAGAGTAAATTTTTTCGATTGATAATTTGTATATTTTTACATGGAACAGCTGATATTTTTTCGTAATTTCAGGGTAATAAAAGATACCAGTTCGATAAATTGAATCTTTTTCTATATAAAAAGTTATGCTAAATGGCCGTTTTCAATTTAACTTGGCCCTTAATACCCTCTTTGAATACGTCCGCCGTTTAAACATATATTCTGTGATATAAATGATGTAATATAAATTAAATAAACTTTAAGAAAGTAGGGATAAGTAGCATTCATAATTTCAGCAATGTTATGATTTTTTTGACTGACACCGATTGATCGTGAGTGTACCTACATACAGTGGGAATTAGAGAGTTGGGTGATTTAAATCAACTTGAATCGTGATAATAATAATTAATAAAAATACGTGATAAAAATAATAAATAATTGATATCGTGATTTAAATCAATAATCATAATCGAATCAACTTGATTTAAATCATCCAACCCTGTAATTCCCACTTTATTTTTCATTGTTATTAATTCGTTTGAATCGTGATTTAAATAACACTAGTTTCGTATCTAATGTAATTCCCCAGGGTTGGGTGATTTAAATCAAGTTGATTGAAATTGAAATCACCTAACCCTAGGGATGGGGAATTAGTAACTAGTATCGTGAAACTACCATAAACTTTAGCCCTCTTACATGATCGTATCGGGTTAAATCAATCATAATAATTATATTTATTTGCGTACATTTGTTGTACAGTATAAGTATAATAAACAACTACTTTCGGCATGCAAATGTTGGTACAGAATATAATATAAATTTTAAGAACTGATCAATTTTAATTACGGCAACATTAATTAAGTAATTATTAATTTTATCAACGTTAATCAGAATGATCAATAAATTGTATGTCAAATAAAATAATTACCATTCTACATTCAATACAGTTTATACATTGTCAGACAGATATTCATTTCCGCTGTAGTAACCCTTTTATCTATATTATCCTACTAATTACTAATATTATAAACGTGAAAGTTTGTGAGGATGGATGTATGGATGGATGTTTGTTACTCTTTCACGCAAAAACTACTGATCGGATTTTGATGAAACTTTACAGTAATATAGCTTATACATCAGTACCCCTATCATGAGTTTTTTTGACGTGTAGCATCGTTAACGTAAGCATATTTTGAATTGAAAATACACGTTTGTTACACAATATTTATATAAATTAATACTTAATAAATTGTACAAATTGTATAAAATTTTATCAAAATGTTCCAGGACTGCTGTATTTTAAATTTAAAATATGCTTACGTTAACGAAACTATACGTCAAAAAAACTCATGATAGGGGTACAGAATAACACATAGCCTACTTTTTTTCCAAAAACGCGGGCGAAGCCGCAGGCGGAAGCTAGTGATATTATAAAGCTGAAGAGTTTGTTTGTTTACTTGAACGGGCTAATCTTTGAAACTACTAGTCGGATTCGTAAAATTATTTTTGTATGTGATAGCCAGATTCATGTGAAATAGGCTACTTATCATCACGCTACAACCCTTACGAGCCGAAAAACGGGGGTGAAACCGCGGGGAACATCTAGTTTAGTAATCCCGCTTTATTCTTGTAGGACCAATCTAGCGTACCTACTTACAATAAGAATGTACTTAATAAAACTACAACAAAACAATTTTTAAAGACGTCGCATTTCCAATGCACGTTTCTACAACCTTTGTCAGTAGAAACACACAGTTATCCGGTAGATTAACCACGTAATTTATACCTAGCTGCTTGTTGTAATCAGGCAAAACGATTAGCTCGCATTAACATTGATGGCTCGTTTCCCACTGCATATTGCATCGTTCCCGGTTTTTATTAGTCTTTTATTGAGGATGCGAATTCTGTGTTCGGTTTGTGATTTAGAAATGTTGTATTTGTAAGGTCAAAGTCAATTATTATGTCGTACTATTAGTATACATAGGTAATATCATCGGCCAATCGTTTCTGGCACTTGCTGGCCGCTAGCGCGGTATCGCTCACTTCGCTCGCTCGGCTCTTGCATTGCGTGGTTGGTCACCGTTCTATCCTAATTCCTAATCTAACCTAAGTGGTTTTTCGGTAACTAGTTGTCGGTTTTTAATTTTTTTTTTGCTTCGCTCTCGAACGGTGCCGGCCTAGCATGACCACGATAGAAACGGGTTTTGTCTATATAGAAATAGACAAAGTGACAGATTGTAGAAACATTTCTACGTTTTATGAATGAAACGGTAGAAATGTTTCTACATTCTGTCACTTTGTCTATTTCTATGTAGACAAAACCCGTTTCTATCGTGGTCATGCTAGGCCGGCTGGTACACACTTATCTGTATCTGACTATCGGAGAGAATTATTGTGACTGTGTCGTAGATGAATTCTGTCGGAGATGAGCTTCGTCGTATTTAAATCTTGTGATATAGAGTGTTTCACATAAGAACACTTCGTCACTATGTTGGCTGCCCTGAATGTCAATATGTTACAACGTTTTAAACGGTGTTGGATGTTTTTTTTCAATACCAATTCTCGTTCACCACTTTTTAGTGTCCCAGATATTACTTTAATATGTAGTTACCTACATAAATCTTAAAAAAACATAAAACGTTAAGACCTAAACAGGAGTGATAGACAGGGGAGCAGTGGGACAACATAGCGTCGATGGGACTTCTTACGTGAAACTAGGGTTCCCAGATCAAAATATCAAAAATCCGGAGAAAATTCCTGACATTTGATGAAATTTCCGGACTTTATTGTTAATTTTATATTAAAATCGTTCCGCATCGTGCAACAAACCAAATAGATTATCAAATCGTTCGAATTATGACTTGCGCGCGGTGAAATGGTTAGTGGTGAGGGGGAAGCGCCTCTGTCGCCCGCGCACATGATGCACTTCACTTATATGTAAAAATTCCGGACGGTTTAAGATTCCCCCCGCATTCCGGACTTGTCCGGAAAATTCCGGACGTATGGCAACCCTACGTGAAACGCTCTCTCTATAAGATAGTCCTGTCTTTATCAGTTTTAAACAATTGACAAAAATGCAACGATGTTTTAAATGAAATGACCATCGTGTTTCTATCAGTTTAGACAGCGTTGTTAGTCAAGCAGTTACGGGACTCTTCTATGTGTGTAGATTTACCATATAGGTTCGGTTTTCATCCTGCTATTCCCCGTATCACAATAAAATTATTCGAACCTACTAGGTCCTTGATACTCAAGTATCAAAACACAGAGTGTACGATAATGCTAATGTCACGCAACTGGCCTAGGAATGCGGCGTCCAACTGTTCTAAATACAGCCTTTATATGCTATGCGATTATCACTCATAAATCTATAGAACTAAAGTCCATATACCTAGCGAGTAAAAGCAATGTATGCTAAGCGAAAAGTATCTTACCTTCAAAAAAATAAGGTTTATTTAAATCAGAATGTATACACGTATTTTATTTTAGTTATTTTTTAGAAGATTGCGCTAATTTCAAGCGAGTCCTTGTTTATTTATTCGGCAAAATGCATTTCAATAACAGCCTTAAATACTTTAAAGTTTTAAGTAAAAATGACCCTTATTTCAAGTTAATGAGGTAGTTTGTCAAGCACTCAAGCTGAATAACATTTACCTTTAATATGACCGAAACTAAATTTCCTCTATCTCTTTCTGGTTTTATCAACAAAAACAAAAGATAGAAGCCAACGACAACAGATAAAGGCCAACAAAAAATAGCAACATTTTTACTTTGGTGGCAACACTGGCAACAGAATTGGAGCTATTGGTGGTAGGTTATTCTTTTTTGCACATCACATTAAAGGACGTTGGCAGTTTTAGGCTTATATGGTACAGTAATAAAAGCTTAACCAAAAATAAAAATATATTTTAATTGGTCTTTGCCTAATTTATCTTAGAGATTAAGAATTGAAATAAAAAATCGAAATAAATAAGAAATAAAATGATTATGCCGTTGACATTTTGAAAGAACCAATAAAAAAAGGGGTGCATGCTGACTGGCACGTGCCTCCACAGAATATCATGTCGACAGCAACTAAAACCTTTGATTTGGAGAACTCATTAGTCGGGCTGTACTTCATTGGACCTCTACAGAATATCATGTCGACAGCAACTAAAACCTTTGAATTGAGAACTCATTAGTCGGGCTGTACTTCATTGGATCATTCACAGCATACTTAACCTCACTGTCACAAATACGCAGATTTCTCTTTAACCCAATTACGTACAAAAACAAATAAAAAATGAATTTAAATTCTCTTGAAATACTCGATCACACCAAACTGATTTCATATCTGTACCGACATACACAATTTGAAGCCCATCGTTCTATGGGCGTCTGCCAGTGTCCTTTTAATTACAAATAAGTATAATTAAAAACTGACAAAAAATATGAAAAACTGTCAAGTTAGTCTACGCTCTAATCGTGACCTAGGTACATCGATGGCGACCATGATGACATTAAAAAAAAACCGGCCAAGTGCGAGTCGTACTCGCGCACCGAGGGATCCGTATCAGTTTTGGACGTACCTATAAAGTGAAAAAAACCGGACCGCATAACTAAGTTTGTTTGTCAAGGAATTTTGATGATTTTGAAAAAACTGTACAAGTTAGGAACATCGTTTTATTTTTGGTGCAATATTTGGGTCAATTCCTATCAACTCTAATTATTTCAGATTTTTCACTCCGCAAACTTCGGAGATAAGGGGCCCCCCTTATGGTATTTTTTCTGACATTTTTCATCATAAGTCGAAAACTGTGAGACATAAAATAAAATAAAAATATGTTTTGAAATGTGCAAATCAAGCCCTTTCATATGATATGTCATTTGACCTAGTAACCCCACTTTAAAATTTCGGACCCCCACTCCGGCCCCTTTTGCAATGAAAATAAAAATAATTATTGATATTTTTCATTTGCAATAAAGTTGAGCAAGCATTTTTTATAACTGTTCCAAATTTCAAGTCGATAGAATAAGTAGTTGCTGAAATAAGCAGGTGTGACATACAGACAGACAGACGAAGTCGCACCATAAGGGTTCCTTTTTTACCATTTTGGTACGGAACCCTAAAAAGTAAGTCTGACTAATTTGACAGGACTAAATATTATCATCTATCCTTTTCTCAAGTTTTTTGTTTCAAAGAGACATAGTACCTAGCCCATTTAGTTAAGTTTATAAACTACAGAATCGGCGCTAAATAAATACCTAATTTTAGATACTATCTACAAATAGCTTACAATCTTTTAAAGAATGCAATTATTATCAATTAAAACTCAAGTATGCAGTTACAACATAAATTGCCAGTAGTTTCCGAAAAGCCGCTGGTAATTGTCAAGTTTTGCAACATTACAAACCCGATGAAGTAATGCCTTGGGAAGATTCTCTTTTTAAATTGTTATAAGTTTTTTATCCAACTTCGTGTATTGAAGATCCTTGATGAATTGCGGTTGCGAGTTTTTTTTATATATTTTTAGTCTGTGGTGAATTGGTGATGTCATAGACCATGATATCCTCTTTGTTTGTTTTTCGTTCCGTGTTGTTTATATTTGGTTTTTAGGATGATCATTTAGGCAACTTTAGCTTGTTTGGCCTTGATATTAAGCTATTATTATTTCCGAATTCCTTCGTATCTGGTCCATGTCTCTTGATGATCCCAACATGATGATCCACACTAATTTTATATTATAAATGCAAAAGTAACTCTATCTGTTTGTTACCTCATCACGACTAATCCATTGAACCGATTCTAATAAAATTTAACAAAAAGGTATCCTAGGACTTGGAAAAGGACATAGGCTACTTTTCATCCACCATTACACGCAGAAGAGGTTGTTAGCAAAGCAACAGCTAGTTAAAAATAAAACAAAAAATATCGGATCATTCTTCTTAAAGGCGTCATGATGGTACTGATTTATTGCTGCAGTTGCAGAGCACTGTAGTGCCACAATTTCATGCCGGCACTATTTTCGTAATATACGAGTAAGGCTCGCTTCATTAAAAGTGTAGCAAACTTATAATTTACTAACATGAAACTTCAGCTCAAACACGGCATAGCACTTTGTTGTAAAATATTTCTTCACTTGTGAAAGAAAAATAGTATTTAGGTACCTAGGTACTTTTTTTATTGATTTTACGACTTGATGAGAATACCTTTTATGTCTACACCATGGTTTCTCAAAGTGGGAGGGTTCGCCATTTGATGGTGGTGATGGTGGACTAGATTTACGTTAGATATCGCTGGCTGGCAAGCGCGTGCGCCTAACTCTAGAGGAATGTTAGAGCGTTTCACTCAAGAAGTCCCTGCGATTCTACGTTGGCTGTTCCATGGGGTCTCATCGGGAACAAAAGAACATTTGTTGAAATAACTCATAATAGATGGCGTTATATAATATGTATCGATTTGTTATTGAAGTTTGTGTAAAATTGAGAACATGAAAAAATCCATCATGAAAAATATTTGTTCAAATTTTGAAAAATCCTTTAAGCACGGAAGAATGTATAGCCCGAAGATAGCCCGCGCTAAATCGGTCACATTTATTTGTATGAGATGAGGCATCTGTACGTATAGTATTATATTATCTGTGGCTGTTCTGAATATCACCACAGGTTAAAACGTTTTTAACGGTGTTGGAAGTTTTTCAGTACTAGTACCAATAATCTCGTTCACCACTTTTTAGTGTCCTAGTCATTACTTTAACCCATAAACCTACAAAAAACATAAAAAGTTAAGACCTAAACATGAGTGACACACAGGGAGCCAACATAGCGTCGAATACTATGTTGAACGTATGACGTAACCATAACCACAGTCTATTAAAGATGTGAGTAGGTCCATTAACGTGTATTCTTCAGGTCATGTAGCAACAAGTCTCTATGAATGTAACAATAAAAACAAACAATACGTGCCGTGGAGTAATGTTTGTTTTCAGTCAATTGGCTGTGTTGATGTTAGGTGGCCGAGCTAGCGATTAGAGTAAGGTTGTACGTGTTGTGTTCTTATCTCAAATTGCTCTGCTTGTGTATTTTCTGTGGAAAAATTCTTAACACATTTCTGGTCAATACTTACTTTAAAATTTACTACCTAATATAATACCTATAAAAATTACACTAATATAATAAAACTAAAGAGTTTATTTGTCTGATTGTTTGTTTGTTTAAGCGCGCTAATCTTTGGAACTACCAGTTGAATTTGAAAAATTCTTTTTGCATTTCATAGCCCAATTTTGAGGAAAGTTATAGGCTATATAACATCACGCTATGACCTTGAGCCGCGCAATGGTGGGTGAAACCACGGGGCACAGCTATATTCCGGTCACGTGTGAGACTAGGAAACCACAAAATCAAGCAAATAACAGTAACAATAAAAGTTACAATCTCTCTCGATTCCGTACCGTTTGCGTCATTGGTAATGTTCACTATTTTACTATATTGTTTCAAGAATATGATAGAATGTGTAAGGTAAAAGTAACGCCAATGAATAAATTGATGACGTCATGCATTCCAGATAGAATGCATTAGACTACTGATAGGGTATAATTTGGTATACTGTTTCATTAAATTGCACACGAGTTCTGAGACAGCATTTAATGTGGTCCAATCCAACTACACTTTATTCATGAATGAACACGAAATATAACAATATAAATAAAACATTTTATTCAAACGATGTCGCAATGCTTATTGCGTTTCGTTTCACGGTTTAATATCAATTTGATTACACTTAATTACATCGACACGAGACGGTTCAATTAAGGTTAATAGCTTAACTAATTATATTTAGATTATATTACATTTCCATTACTTGGTTTAGGTAATAGATTAACAAGATATTATTATAATAAGGTTAATGTTTTTTCACTTAATTATTTTATTGCTGGAATTTTACACTTTTAATCATTGTTATCATAATCATATTAACCGAAAGACGTCTATTAGATATAGGCCTCCCTTTTGTTCATGCAGAGAAGGCCCAGGCATTTATCCCCACAGTTGCCACCCCCGTCGCTTAGGAGCTCCTAAGGGTCATAGCGTGAAATTAAATAACCTATACTATTCCTCATGAATCTGGCTATCATGTACAAAAATATTTTTTCGAATCCGCCTGGCTGTTCCAGAGATAAGCGCGTTCAAACAAACAAACAAACAAACTCTTCACCTTTATAATATTGGTATAAATATAGATGTCCACACATCTATATCTATACTATTTCACACTGCCCATCACGTTGCCCGAATACCACTCTTCGGGCAACGTGATGGGCAGTGTGAAATGTGTGTGTACGACGTTTTTTCTAAGAAAAATACGTACAATTCCATCGTGTGATAAAAAATGAGGAATTCACACGTGTGTTTTTATTGAGAGCGTGTATTCTTAAAGCTGTTTAAATATAATCATTTCAATATTTAAGCAATAAAACTTAATAAAAGTTACGACATTTTAAGATAAAAACCGGGCAAGTGCGAGTCGTACTCGTGCATCGAGGGTTTCGTACCTCGTCCTTGGAAGAATAAGAAGTTATAGATATACATAGTTTAAAATTAAAGGATAACTAAGTTTGTTTTTTAAGGAATTTTTATAATTTCATAAAAAATAGTTTTTATGAAATTATAAAAATTCCTTAAAAAACAAGCTACGTTTCTATACGTTATTCTAATTTTCCTGTAATGTTTCGTTAAACTTTTATTAACCCTGATGATTTTAGATTTTTCGCTTTGTAAACTTCGGAGATAAGGATGGTATTTTTTTGACATTCTTCATCACAAGTCGAAAACTATGAGGCATAAAAGAAAATGAAAATATATTCGACGCCTTTTGCAATGAAAATAAAAATACTTTTTTACTTCTTTCATTTGCAATAAAGGTGAGAACATTCTTTTTCCAAAAAGTCGATAGTATTAGTACCTAGTTGCTGATAAAAGCAGCAGTGACAGACAGACAGACGAAGTCACACCATAAGGGTTCCCTTTTTACGATTCTGATACAGAACCCTAAAAATACGAGAAATAGTTGCGTTCGAAATGAATAAAATAATTGGAAGTTAAGAAATTAAAAGTATTTTAATTAAAAACCTGACTGTGATCTTGAATAGTAACTTAGATCTAGTTAGACTGGAAGTCGACTCCAAAATAGTAGAAAAAAAAGGCAAGGACTGCATGCATACTCGCATGCAAATAAACGGATGACATCTATAATTGTAATTAATTATCATAATATACAATTAAAAACCGGCCAAGTGCGAGTTGGACTCGCGCACGAAGGGTTCCGTACCATTATCTATACAATATTAGACACTATATTATAATCTTAATTAAGATCGAGAAAAAAACAGCAAAAAAATCACGCGCTTGTTGTATGGGAGCCTTCCTTAAATATTTATTATAGGTACCTATTCTGTTTTTAGTATTTGTTGTTATAGCGGCAACAGAAATACATCATCTGTGAAAATATTTCAACTGTCTAACTATCACGGTTCTGTCTGTCACCAGGCTGTATCTCATGAGATACAGCCTGGTGACAGACAGACAGACGGACAAACGGACAGCGGAGCCTTAGTAATAGTGTCTCGTTTTACCCTTTGGGTACGGAACCCTAAAAATTACATACTCTGGTAATATTAGTTACTAGAAAGCTTATATGTTGTAATGATAATTAATTTGTAATCTGAGTGTCTTCAAGTTGAGAGTGAATTGGTTTCTTCTAGGCAAGCGTGCTCCATCGTAGACCGCATCATCGCTTAACATCAGGCGAGATGGCGGTCAAACTTGTTAAATAAAAAATAAAAAATATCATCATTTTCTTATTGATTGACCAACTGGTGAGGAAAGCTATTAATTTTATACTGTGGCTTAGTTTTTAGTTAATATTATTTTAATATCATTTATATACAGGTTGTTACACGGCTATGCGACATGGAGGGAAAGTACTTTAAATATTTTAGATAGGATAGCGTCATGGAGACTGCATTTTATTTTTTTAAAGTGATAATGCTGCATTCAACGTTTTTTTTTAAATTGCTTCCTTTATCTGGGAATCTACAATATTTAAAGTACTATCCCTCCATGTGGCATAGCCGTGGGACATCCTGTATATATTTACCTAGATTATAAAAAAAAAAACTGCTAAACTAAACAAACTAAAACTAACTAAGGTACTAAACTAAAACTAACTAAGCTAAACTAAATGGCATAAAAAAATTCCTCCGCATTACATCGACTGGCAGCGTGCCCAAAAGTATCTGAAAAAAGCACCCTGAAAATAAAAAAAAACTTTTTTTCACGAAAATGACGTTACAAATTCACAAAACACTTGACCAAAGGCGTCTTCTCATAGACTTTCTAAACATTATTACAATTAATTTGATTAATGCACGTAATGTTAGATATTAATTGTCTCACCAACCGGTTATGTGATCACAATCGCGTCCGTGGGAAAGAAAGAATTGTTATGAAAGAAAGAAATATGAACCGCGTGGAGTATGAATGTGAACTTTTGTTGAATAAAAACGACATACATTATAGTATTGCCACCTTATAGAACACCACAGCCAAATAACGCTTCTCTTCGGTAGTGTTGCGTTCCTGTGGTGACAAAGGTCGTCAGAGCTCCTGAGGATGTGTTAGATAGATTCGACATCTACCGTGATTTCGTGGTATCCCTAGGGATTTCGTGGAATCGTTTTCCTACTACATAATATATTATAGACCTAAAAAGTAAAGGATAGTCTTTCTCCAGGTACATAGAGCACCTATTTACCTTTGAAACCGCGGGCGGCAGTAAATATTCAATAGTTAAGGCCATTGTAAATGCCAGTATCATAGCAAGGTACTAACTATCAGTTTGGCAGTAATGTACTTGTATTAATGCCGCCTACCTTGGAATACTGGTGCTAATAGGTTCCTAACATGTTTGATGATAATAAAAACTTGACGCTAAACTGACAGGTGAGGTTTTAATGCCTGTTTTAACCGCAGAGGTTTAACCTGTTAATTAACCCCCTTATAAAAACTTGTAACTTTTAACCACTGATTAAACATACAACTATCCTTGTCTTTAATATACTTACAACAAAACTTTTTGATTTGTTACAAACAAATCACAAAGTTTGTAAACTGATTTTTTTCTTTTATATTACTCATTAAAATGAGGTACCTATAGTTAACTATAAGTATTTTTACTGGGTTCATCACCTCCGTATAAATTCCATTTAACATAATAGGCAAATAATTACATACTTACTTAAAAACTGTTAAAGTTTACTAGGTAGGTAGGTACCTCATTTTAATGACCAAAATAAAATAAATTTAGTTTACAAAAAAATAAATTTAATTTAAACATAGTTTACAAACAAATCAAAAAGTCTAAAATTCACATAAATTTAAAATTTCCATACGTTTAAAATTCCTATATCTTTAAATGTCCCATAACTTCAAAGTCTCGTCTCAAAGCGCACGCGCCAATGAGGTTAAGTTGTTTAAAATTTTAAATTACTTATGAAGTCATTTACCATTATTTTTTGGGACACCATTGTTTGTAGTGACACGCCAATTTAACATTGCGCAAAGAGCTCGCTTTACTGTTTACATATTTAATAGAAAACGTGTATATTAGGCACTTGCCGTCTCGTTATAGGCGTGTGCGCAGCTGCCCAAATTGAGGTATTGGGCTTATGTCTATAGATATAGATTATTTTCTTTTAATTAGAAATTTATTTCTAGGGCAAGCTAAGTTTTTGTGAAACTGACTGAACATAGGCCTTAAATGTTGAAATTTATCATTACAATTTGATTACAGTTCGATTAATCATTACAATTATATTAACTTTATACATTTTGATTTACCATTACAATTTGATTAATGTTACATTTCGATTAAATATAGAAGAGGTTTAATAACAATAAGATAAGCATAGCTAACATGGCTGAAATGTTTAAAATTCACAAAAATATACATTTATATTACATTTCGATTTATCATTACAATTTGATTAACGTTACATTTCAATTAAATATAGAAGAGATTTTATAACAATAAGATAAGCATAACATGAGTTTGACATATTTAAATTTCACAAAAAAATATACATTTATATTACATTTCGATTTCTCATTACAATTTCGATTACAGACTTGCCCACTAACAGCCCTATTGGAAGGCCTACCTACTTATTTAACGGCATTTCTGAGGCCGAGCCTCTGTTCCGGTTTCTCTAAATGTAGGCATGGCGGCTGCTTGAGATGAATCACATCATTTCCGAATTCTTTTATACCGTTAGGCCTTGGACCATAGATAGCCATAATATTTTTATTAAATACGGGGTGGCTAGAATATCTTGGTGTTTCTTGGTGGCGCTGTGTGCAATCCTAACTAATAAAGCACATAACCGATCATCTTGAAATTTTGCATATAGGTACGTTGTCAGGGGTACAGAAAAGGACAAAAGGTAATTTTCATCCAGAAAAAAAGTGCTTTTCCCGAGGGAAAGAGCAATAAGTTTCGACGGCCACAATTGCTTTAGGACGCTAGACTGCGCTATGTGTAGTGTATGTCTCGCGGATGAAGTACAGTCTTTGAAATGCATCTGATAAAACACCAATAGGATTGCAACTCTACGACAATGTTCCTCTGGCTCGACCAATGGCATCGCTTTTATAGCTCAATCACGGGGTCTCATCAGGAACAAAGGAACATTTGTTGAAATAACTCTTATTAGATGGCGTTATATGTATCGATTTGTTATTGAAGTTTGTGTAAAATTGATAACATAAAAAAATACATCATGAAAAATGCTTGCTCAAATTTTGAAAAATCCTTTAAGCACAGAAAAATGTATAGCCCGAAGATAGCCCGCGCTAAATCGGTCACATTTCGTTGTATGAGATGAGGCATCTGTACGTATAGTATTATATTATCTGTGGCTCAATTGACTTACACCAGACATACTGAGGGTCGAGTTCACCGATAACATAACAGTCCGTTTTATTGAAAACAGCCGTTTAACATGACTTTTTCAATAGAAAAAGATATGTTAAACGGCCGTTTACAATTTATAGGTACAGTAAGGGAAATAGATTCTTTAGTAGGTCCACTTTCATTCATATAATTGGTCGTATATTCAAACTTCAAAACAAATCCGAATCCGAATTGCTTCGAAGTTACAATAAGTATACGACCAATATTATGAATGATAGTGGACCTGGGACCGTACCATGACGTGTTAAAACCATCATTGTTCCACTGTAAACAAGGGATAGCGCTATTCTTGCTGTATAGTGCCATCCCTCTCTCACAGCGGAATAATAATGGCAATAACACGTCGTGGTACGGCCCCTGCTATCCCTTTCCCTGATCGTACAACAGTTGAAGTTAATGTGCTGTTAAGAAAGTGATGGTTTTAACACCTTCGAAGTAACTGTGCTTGCACCATTGTTACATACCTCGGTCATTGTGGGATCATACAATAGTGCCTTAAGCACCTTTCTCATTGATTAGAAGCTATTCGCGACTTTCTCACACACACACAACTGTCTTTCTTAAACGCCAAGGGCGTAGCCAGGATTTTGTGGGGGCCGGTAAGGAAAACATACATAGAGGAAAAGTGTGTGAGATGATTCCCTTAGGGCAGTGGTTCTTAAACTTTTTGTAGCTACGGACCCCTGTCGAAGTTGCTATAAGAGTTCCTAGTTTATTACGTAACCCTAAAAAGCGAATGTCATCCGAGCATCATTACCAATAATTTCAATATTTCTGCCGTAATATTTAGAGCAAGAACACACTTGCAATTAATCATTGTGCTATAATTGCACTAATCAAAAGAAGGCACGATTATAATTGCTTGAAACTAATTGCGAGAGTGCGCGCATCTATTTAATATCCATGTTTTTTTAACCAGTGCAACTATCGTCGATTAATATTGTTGGGGGAAAAGAGTTATTGGAAGTATGTTTTTCGTCTTGTATTTATAACCAACGGTATAACATCAAATCCTAGAAACAAGGAGATATGCCATCATAGCAAACTAGTACGGGAAGAACTGTCGCCACTTTTAAACCATTTTTCGACACAATCACAAGCGCTCCTTTTTCATGGACATAAAGATCCCCCACAACCTCAATCTAACACTGTTAATCGTCACTCAACACTAGCACTAAACTAAAACACTGTATTTATATCATCGATCGTGTTCGGTTCGTCGCCAGCGTGTACGTTTTTATTACGATCAATGTGATGAAACTGAACCCTCAAGCTCAATAACGCCTTGGCACATCTCCCTTGTTTCTATGATCTGAGAGTATAACAAAGAAAAATGGTTACTAAATCAAGAGGTTGTCTGCTTAGTCCCGAGAACCATAAATAATTATCAATTAGAGTGGTTTCCACTTTAGACGTCATCTGAAATAGACGTATTTCTTTTTTAATTTGCTTGCACATAAACACTGCTATCCTTAAATGTAAAAAGCCTGGATAATTAAAAAAAATCAGGGAGAACCTCAATAGGTACAGTTTTAGGTAATTCTGATCTATTTGATTTCTGTAGGTTATGTAAGGCTGTAGTCTGACTCTTAGGCCCGTATTACAGAACGATGCTCGAGCACAGATCTCTGCTTGAGCACAGATTTAAAGCCATTTGATTGTTTGAAATCTCTGAGCTCGAGTATCGTTCTGGAATACGGGCCTTATTGATTAAGAGCGCTCTCGGAATTTTGTCTCCGGTCTCGCTCGCACTGAACCATTTTTAGGAATGTTGAATGAAAAGATGCATTTTTGAAAAATGTAATCTCATAGTGAACTAAAAAATAACATTAATTTTACAAGTAAATCATTAGAACACATTTTTATTGTGATATCTAATAAACAAACTTAAAAAACAATTATGATGTTTTTCTGAGATGTGTTTAACTCATGTGTTTTTAATAATTACATTTGAGTTTATAATATTATAATTAATATCATTTTGTAGTTCGCTATGTGATTACATTTTTCAAAAATGCATCTTTTCATTTAACATTCTTAAAATATATGGTTCTGTGCGAGCGAGAGCGGTGCCGAATGCGAGAGCCCTCTTAAAGCTCAGCCTATCTATTCGAAATCGAGGAGCATCTCACAGGAAATATTTTAAGGGGTCATTGTACTCATCATTATGAACAAATTTTACTATGGGACGAACCCTGAAATCGCGAAAAAAAAATCGGCTGTTCCATACATTTTGTTGAGTTATGCGAACATAAATGTATGGAACAGATGATTTTTTTTTCGCGATTTCAGGGTTCGTCCCATAGTAAAATTTGTTCATAATGATGAGTACAATGACCCCTTAAAATATTTCCACTGTCTAACCTGCCACTCTGTATATCGAAGGCGATATCAATATCGAACCCGCGAGAATCACCCCCCAGAATAGACAGGCTGTAGAGATGATAAGAGCGAGTCTCAACAGGTAGGCACGTGAATAGGCAAAATTGGACTAATATTAACATGCCGACTTTCGGGACTGCCTGATTTTATGTTTATTGATATTAAAGTTTAGTTTTTTTTTTAAGTATGGCGTCTTATAAGTTTTATTTCACCGTCTTTTATAAGATTATGAAATACCCTCAACAGACACTGGTGTAGCGTCATTAAGATATGTAAAACAACCCATTGAAATCATAAAACCGGTAATTTGTAGCACAGATAATAAATATCTGGCTGGTCGTATATAATATGCTCCGCACAGGTGGGCTTGGTAATGTATAAATTTAAAAAAAGAATATCATCGCTGAGATTTTTATTTATTTAATCAATTTATGTTATTTTATTTCTTATTTATTTTGATAGCTTACAAAGCTTGTTAATTTTCGTGTCAATGAACTCTGTCAAAATTTGACAGTTGACAATAGAAAGTTGATGATTTATTGCTGCCATTGATGGGGTAATCTTTGCCATTGATAAAAAGTTGATGTTTCACATAAGTAAGTCCCTTCGACGCTATGTTGGCTGCCCTGAATTTTAATGTTACAACGTTTTTAACGGTGTTGGATGTTTTCTTTCAGTACCAATTCTCGTTCACCACTTTATAGTCTCCTAGGCATTACTTTAACACATACCTAAATCTACAAAAACTATAAAACGTTAAGACTTAAGACCTAAATAAGAGTGACATTCAGGGTAGCCAACATTCTTATGTGAAACGCTATATAATATAATCTTTGCCATTGATAAAAAAGTTGATGTAAGACGGAAACCGTCTTTTTCGATTGAATTTTTAATTCAATATGATTATTGTAGTCGCAAATCACTTTTAAGGTTTCAAAAATCCCACCGACCCTTCTCGAATAGAATTGTAAAAATTATAATTATCATAATGAATAAAGCTAGGCAGGCTAGCTATGGACTATGGACCCCCGGCACTCATGAATGACATCAAGAAACCCTGCCATAAAGTATGGAATGGGCTTACAGCGTCTGACGTTGACGTCCAGCATGGTCCATTGCGTCTACACTGACCCAAGAGGCCAAGAATGAATGAATAAAAACGGCCTCAAAGCTTATCTCAAGTTGGTCATGACAATCGATTGAGGGAAGTAGGTTACTATGGTGGCCTATGCTAATCGCAACTGTTTTCTGTTACCAACAGACTGCATGCCACCGTTTGGACGTAAATCGTGGCGGTTTACCGACATATTGCGATACTTCACTTTGGTTGGCAGTGTACTTATGCCTCAGCCTGAGTTATTTAGGTTATTAAGCGAGAATTTTATTTTACATGAAGTGACTGCCCTCTGAAACCCTCAAGAAACAAAGATTTTTGCAGCAACAGACACTTTAATGCATGATCATTGCGCACCGACAATGACATAATTAAAAAAAAAGGCACACAGTATCGATGTTTGGGCGGGACCATCGAATCGAATGTCAATCGGTCAGTGACCTCGGTTTTGGCGGGAGAAACTCGACGGGTGAGATTTTTTTTCTTTGCATTTTACTTTCTCGCGGCACACAAGTTTTGGAGGCTGCCAATGTCGCATCTAGAATGAAATAAGGCAACGAAACGTGTAAATTTGATTTGACTCAGTACACTTATTGTTACGAATGTTTCTTTTATTTTGAAATTTCACCGAAAGTTGTTTGATTTCGATTTTTTTGTGTCAATAGGTATGCCCAATATTTGGCTATTTTTTTTCAGTACCTACCTACCTAGATGTCAGTTAGGTAGGTACGTAATCTTTCGCTATTAATTTGTTTATTTTAAGGATCCATTTTAAAAAGCTGTATATCAATTATTGTACTTCAAATTATATCTACTTTCTCACCAGAAAGTGCTTAAAACTAAACTTGAGACACCTCGCAGGCTTAGTTTCAAGAACGTTGTAGTCACAAAAAGTGTGAAATATTTATTATCTGTACAAATCTGTCAAGCAAGGAACCTCAGAAGGCCAATTTATTCTCGTAAATATGAATGTTTAAAATATAATTTCGATTTGGTTTCGATATAACCTCAATGCCGTAAATGTCACAAATGGTGTTGTAATGTATTAAATGACAACGTCAAACGGTTAAGAGAATACCATTTCTGACATAAATGGCATTGAGATTATATCGAAACCAAATCGAAACTCATTTTTATTTACGAGAATTGGGCTTCAGGTATCTGCCTACCTCAGAGCAATTACTATAAGTAGTACTTGGTACCCATTTTTTACGCGCGGTCCCTAATTGTGATACAGTTGAATGGTTGAACGATTGAACTAAATGTAATGAGGGCTGCTCAGCTGATTGTGTGAAAGCTACAACCTTGAACGAGCGTCGCGACGTGAATGGACGAACTGACCTAGAACCGGCGCTGTCGAATTGTTCGATAGGTTCTAGCGGTGAATGTTAATCTATGGTTACGTTTACGCATAGCGATGTACGCGTACTTATAATTTGTCTGTTCTAGGAGACTATTGGGGTCGACCTCATAATTGAAATAAGTAACCAAGGGCGTAGCTGGGATTTTGTTCAGGCCCCCCTCCTGAACAAAATCCTAGCTACGAACTTGGCTATGGGGAGCTAAGAGGGGGCGAGGGCGCGGGCGGGGCTAAAGAGAGCAGGCAAAGAAAACAAATAATGTACTACATAGCTATAGGGGAAAGCCGGGAAAGGTATACGTACGAGATGATCCCTTATGGGAGAATGCTCGTCTTGATGCGGAAGAATCAATTTATGAATGATTTAAAATACTTTTTTGTTTCTTTCTTAAATTATTTACTTGAAAATATTTTTGTATATGATAGCCAGATTAATCAGGAGTAGCATAGGCTATTTCACATCACGCTATGACCCTTAGGAGCCGAGTAAAAAGAAAAAAAGGGCGGGCGGGTAAATCTTTAATTTTTTTTTAATTACGTAAATGGCAGATGAAACCGTGTGATGTCACAACTAGTTAACAACAAATTGTTATTTTCTTCTGACGTGCTGTCGCATAGAAATACACCGCAGCTGTTTAATATTTTATTCAATGCACTTCGCAGAGCAATATGGAATTTCCAATACGTGTAAACAGTGAATAAATCATCTAGTACTATAGCAGGCCAGTGGCCTCGTAATGTAGTCGTATATATAACAATATGTATAGCTCTCTCCGTATTATACAACTAGACTTTTGCCCGCGACTCCGTCCGCGTGGAGTTTAATAAATTGACCATTTAAAATGATCTCCTTAGTGTAGGGTGGCTAGTACTACGAAGAGGTCAAGCTGTATCTCTGGTTAATCACCGGAATTACCTAGATGAAATTTTGGCTTAAATTGAAGTTGGACCCTAAGCTACTAAACTGTGAAAACTACATAGAAATCTGTTTAGTTAGTACTTTTTGCGTGATGCGAGCACAAACGAACAGAATAAAAAAAAGTGGGCATGGTTACGTGCTCGTTCCCTATCCCGACTGTTTTTTCTGGAATTTCTTCAATGTGCAGACACGGCTTTTTTATTTCGAGTTTTGTAATAGTGTGGATCTGTATTATTTTTAGTGTCAGAAGGTATATGAAACCTGAAATTAGTTTGTTCAGAATCAGTAAAAGAATCGATTTGATTTTTAAATCATGTTATATTTTGCCAAAAAATATTTAAGTAGGTACCTATTTAAATATCATACTGGGTGTAATTTTAGTCAGTTGAAATATGAAAAGGGGTCATTGTACTCATCATTATGACCAACTTTTACTATGGGACAAATCCTGAAATCGTGGTCATGTTAGGCCGACAGAAGTATTCTGGTACATCTTTAATCCGACATCCAAGTTATAGTCGGCGCGGTCTGAAAGTTCAAACGTTTTAACCAAGGTTAATCCTTACCTAAAGTGTTACATACACTTGGGAATTAACAAGTGGCATGTTCACAATAGGTAACCTGCACCTATTTTATACAGCCAATTAACTGCTTAATGTCAATTAATTCAGCACGACTTGATATGTATGTTCGTATGTCACGCTTTCGTCTCGGAAACTTATCGTGTCGCCATCATGGCCGCCGACCGACGTGCGAATATATTAAATTGTTTTGTAAAAAGAATGAAAAAAAGTAAAGGGCAGTTTAAGCCCCAGCCTCCCCGTTTTGCGCGTCCAATAAATTGATGTCTCCAGAGATGCTGATTTGAAAAAGGAACATGCTTTGTTTTGAATTTGACAGTTCCTCTTTCAGTTCAGGTTCAGGCAACTGACGGTCATTTTGCGGTGGATCTGTTGTTTAGAAAAAAAAAAGATTGTTTTCAAATTCCGAACTAACTTATGTTTGCATGTGTTTGTAGCAAAATATACACGAAAATAGATAAAAGTGACTGTGATATTTGTATGTAGACAAAAATGATCCTATAAGGCGATTCGCACACTGCCCCACATCACGCAGCGTAGCGCGCGGGGGTGCGTGATGTTCTGTTGTTTGCAAGTACCTGTATTTGTATAGAAATCACGCATGGTGCAACACACTGAAAACGCATTCACGCGCGGGATTTTTGTTCCGTCGCCACGCACCCCGCAGCGTAGCGCGGGGCGGTGTGTGATTCGCCTAAGGGTTCCGTTTTTCCTTTCGAGGTATGGAACCCTAAAAACAAAATCCAACAAAACCTGACACACATCCCTATAGTGCGTGTCAAGACTTGAATTACTTCAAGTCTTCACAATGAACCGACGCCGTAGCAAACAGAACATCTCGGTAATTGTGCCTCCGGGCTACTATCGACTTTGATATTTCCATTGTCCGTGACGCCTTTAGCCCGCCAAGGCTTCCCATAATAGCCTAATAACAGCTATTAAGGTTTCACGGGAGCCGGCACTACGCACCTTCTTTTGTGAAGAAATATGTAGAAGAAATATTGGCGAGTATTTCGAGTTTTGCAATAATTAGAAGGAAGTCTTTGAATGTGTTTTTTATTGATTTTTAAGCAAGAACACAGATTCTTGCTTTTTTTTTTACGAGTGCGTGAAAAAGATAATTTGATGAAGTTGCCCGGAAAATTGGAAAAAGACTGAAAGACTTTTTTCTATGGGATTTTGTTTAAACTCAAGACTTTATTGTTTAGATCAATCAACGTCTGGCGAGTCAGCTATTATACCTGACTCGCCAGACGTTGATTGATCCAAATTTTAAATTAAAATAATAATAATAACTATAATAGTTAACTATTATATTAATTTACGTAGGTACTAACATTTTAATTCGCTTAGAAAGTACCTAATATCAGTAGTTTTACGCGTTGGCAATTTTTTTTAATTAAAATAAAATGTGAGCTCATAAGATTTCTTTCTCGAGCGAAAACTAAAAAGGGCAAATAAAGATTCTAATTTAAAATAACATAAAAAAACCTAAAACGCTTTCCTCAAATCATCTCACGCTTGCCACTCGTTCTATCGACCACTGAACTTAAGGCAGTTAGTTACTAGGTTCAATTTTAATCTACGCCTACTGAACGCGTATCAAACTACCATGCAAAGTTTAACATTCTAGGTTACGCGGTTTACGTTGTATATGGTCGAGTTAACGGGCCGGGTCCATTTGTTTCACCTTCAGTTAATATTCAAATTAACCGATGGATTGGTTTCGAAATTATAGATTACGAAACAATTTTGTGCTAGAAACAAATTATAGATACATTGGTTTTGCACCGCGGTTTCACCCGCAGATTAATTTAAAGAAAATCGGATTATTTACCCACCAGCACTATTACTTCGTTTTTGCTAATCATTCTTTCTGATATTTCTTCCTATTGCTTAGCCCCTAAGGGTCATAGCGTAATGTTACATAGCCTATACTATTTTCCATGAATCTGGCTATCATATATAAAAATAATTTTTCGAATCTAACTGGTAGATCCGGAGATTAGCGCATTTAAACAAACAAACAAATTCTTCAACTTTGTTATATTAGTATAGATTTACGCCACTCCCTGTGTACTCTTTTTCTTTCTAACAGCAAAATAAGTAATAATGTAGTACTAATAAACAGTGACAACAAGTAAGATTTTAATACCAGGGTCATTCTATGTTACAGGTAACACCCGTTACACACATTTATTGAATGGTCAAAATACACTCCTGTTATGACCATTCAAAGAATATGTTTTCTTTTAAGATCATTGATAAAATGCGCCATAAATGTGTGTAACGGGTGTTACCTGTGACATGGTAACACCCGTTAGTAGTAGAGCTCTTTGTAGCTCGTTGAGCTCGTCCGGGAAATACTACCACCATACCTACTTCTGCCGCTAAGCTACATCTTGTGCTTCAATTTAAAGCGTATGGGCCAGTATGGGTGCCGGTGCAATCACAGATATATGAAACATTTTAACTTTGTCACTAGGATGGATGTATGTAATTCCTCTGCTATTGCAGATATCGATAGGTGGTGACTACTTACCATCGTGTGGCATGACCAATTCCATCTCTATTCTACCAAAGAATTGACAAAGTTCGTTCTATCCAACTCGTTGTCTCTTCTGCCCGAGCACGCGGCGATCCATGCTTGGCTTATCAGAGTTTTTTCTACTGAACAATAAAACATTTCTTCTCTTCGTTGTATGCATAAAACGATAGAAATCTTTCTACAATCAGTCATTTTGTCTAGTTTTCTGTAGACAAAACCCGTTTCTGTAGTGGTCATGTTACGCATGCTGGTGGGTCAAAAGATGAGCAAGTTTAGCTGATCCTTAGAGCATTCCTAGTACCCAAGTACCAACAAAGTACCAATATCGTAGCGCACATTCAAATGCGCGTACGCAAACGATTAGCACACAGCGCATGCGCGTCGCAGTGCAAATAGACAGCGTTTGCATAGCTGGCCGTAGAAAGTAAGACGAGCGGGTTGCGCTATGTGTATTCATTACGATTGCTATTTAAAGGGATGGGCAGTGGTACTGGTCTTTGAGCCAATATTGAAGTATTTTATGTGCACAGCGGGGTAGCGAGGTTTGATTAACATCGGAAACTGCCTTTGTTGGATCTACTAATGAATATCTAATTAGGGTTTCAAGTTATAAGGCAAAAGGAATATTTATTAGACCACGTTTTACAGCCTAAAAAACAAAAATAGCGTCTCCAGTAGGCATTGTTTTACGAGTTTTAAGTTTTACCTATAAATTTGAAAAAAAATGAACTTACTAACTTTACTTTTTAATTTTTTGCCTATAACACCTATGACTATCTGGCATTTTTTCTCACTACCATACCGTTTTACCGTTTAGAGAGAGTGTCCCAAGTTTTGCCTCCCCTTTTTCTGGTGCATTCTACTAATAAGGAGACCACGGGAGGTATCTTGGAGGTCGCATCTGCACTATAACGCTCTGTAAATTTGACAATCGTCCTTCAGTGGCCTTACGATGTTCGGCTTGGGTTAAAGGGCTCAGACAGCGTGCAAGCGCGGTCGCGCGGCCTCATTCGTTGCGCTTCGCAGCGACTATTTCTAACGTAATCATTTGTAGGCATCGGTGCAGCGTGCGACCACTAGTTGCGCGAATTTGGTCGCCTAGTCCTCTCATAGGTTGCTCGATTCCAGTAAAAAGCAATAAAAGTTCCGATACTCTATCCATTTCTGCTGTAGGTATGTTAATTCTTTGATATTCACGAAGCCAGGTAATAACTTTGTAAAATACTAACACCAATAGTTAGCTGAATTATGAACTGCTATTGGTCGGTCGCTAGTGGTCGCTAGTCGCCTGCACACTGCATCGTGATTCGCTAGAAGTCGCTGCGAGTCGGTGCGACTGAAGTCGCCCGATGTCGCCGATACGATGCAAGAGCCCCAACTGGGTATCACGGGGTGTCAATGCTGATAATTAACGCTTTTAGGCACAATGCTCATGTTTTCTATTTATTACAATGCAATGGAAAGCGCTAAAACCGTGAAAGTAATGAATTATGATAATGCGTGGTCATAGGCTCTCGGATTTTCATATCTTAACTCCTCGAAAATCTAAATAATAAGACAATAGACATGTTATCTACTACATTTTACTACCAGACGCGTGTACTACAAGTGCAGTGATAGCCTAGTGGATTAACCATGTGCCTCCCACGGCGAATGGTTCGACTTCGATCCCGAGGCATGCACCGCTGACTTTTCGAAGTCATGTGCGTATTAGAAATTAATTATCACTTGCTTTAACGGTGAAGGAAAAAACATCGTGAGGAAACCGGCATGTCCTAGAACCAAAAATTCGAAGACATGTGACGTCCACCAACCCGCACTGGGCCCGCGTGGTGGACTACGGCCCACTCCCTCTCACAGAGGAGGCCTGTGTCCCAGCAGTGGGAACATTATAGGCCGATTATGCTTATGCTACTACCAGACGCGTGTCGCCGGTTCACAGTCAATGACAGTGCATCCAATGCAATATAAATTAAACTTAATTTCGTTCACATACGTCACAACACACCACGTGCACACACAATTTGCACGAAAGCGGCGACAAGGTCACGCGCCTTTGCGACTAACGACTTATTGTTAAGATTTCTGTGTTTATACCCCAGATCATAGAAACAAAGAGATATATGCTATCATAGCAAATTGGTACGAGAACAACTGTCGCCACTTTTAGTACATTTTTCAACACAATTACAAGCACCCCTCGTGAATATAAAGATCTCCCACACATTAAAAATTCCGCACACCCTCAATCTAACACTGTTAATCGTAACTCAACACTAGCACTAAACTAAAACACTGTATTTATATCATCGATCGTGTTCGGTTCGTCGCCAGCGAGTACTTTTACTACGCCCAATGTGGGCAAATTAAAGCATCAAGCTCAATAGCGCCTTGGCACATCTCCCTTGTTTCTATGATCTGAGGTTTATACCTAAGCGGCGTCAACGCGAAAATTCACTTGTTTAAAAATAACCGACTTCAAAAAGCCACTACAAAGAAAAGAATAATTTTGGTTTCGGAAGTCGGTGGCTTTGGTTTTTGTTTGCTTTTTTTGCCACCGACTTCCGAAACCAAAATTATTATTTTCTTTGTAGTAGTGGCTTTTTGAAGTCGGTTATTTTTTGTTAAAAAAGTTTTTATTTTTCCCTTTTTAGTTCTTTATCTCACGTTAGATTACTTTGACGACTTCGTTCAACAGTAAATCTTCTACGTAGTGAGTACATTTATGCATATAACTTTGTACATAGGAATGATTACCTAATGTTTTATATACTAAAACCTTCCTCAAGGTATGTAGATTACGTTAGTGAAAACCCCATCCAAATCGAATCAGTAGTTTTTGAGAAAATCGCGCACATACAAACATACATACATACATACATACATACGGGACGAATACAGAACCTCCTTTTTTGAAGGCGGTTAATTAAAAAATTCACCATCCAGCGCAGATGACTTCAAAATATTTAAATCGATCACATTACAATAAATCACAATGACACCCACATCGAGTCAGCACTCGATACATTGCGAAATGTCACTTGATATTATATCAACTTTACAATCGCGTGGGAACTGCACAGCTACGCACTTCCTCTCACACGAAATGACTTTGAAATTGCGTGCGCAGTTATGTCGATGGTGGACGTAATAGGGCTAGATTTTTTGTTCTTTTGCAATGACAGTTGTCGTATTAGTAGGATAGGTTTATGACCTCGAAAGGGCTTTTGCCATTGGTGAAGTGATCGCACGATAAATATTGATATAGGTGCTGATTCTGTTGTTTACGAACGAGACATAATAAGGCTAAATTAGATAGCAGATAATTATTTAATCCTGTCAAATTAATCCACTTGAATAATTTTACTTTTAATGTCAATTTAGTCGTAATCGCAAAAGGTCACGACTATTTTCCCACATTTACTCATCAAAAATTTTGGCATAGTCGTACCTTAGTCGTGGCTAGTCCCTGTGTGTTAAAAAGGTTTAATACACAGGCACTAGCCACTAGGGCCTAGTGGCTAGTCCCTGTGCGTAAACCTTTCACAGGCACTAGCCACTAGGGCCTAGTGGCTAGTCCCTGTGCGTAAACCTTTCACAGGCACTAGCCACTAGGGCCTAGCGGCTAGTCCCTGTGCGTAAAACTTTCACAGGCACTAGCCACTAGGGCCTAGTGGCTAGTCCCTGTACGTAAAACTTTCACAGGCACTAGCCACTAGGGCCTAGTGGCTAGTCCCTGTGCGTAAAACTTTCACAGCCACTAGGGCCTAGTGGCTAGTGCCTGTGTGTAAAACTTTCACAGGCACTAGCCACTAGGGCCTAGTGGCTAGTCCCTGTGCGTAAAACTTTCACAGGCACTAGCCACTAGGGCCTAGTGGCTAGTCCATGTGTGTTAATCCTTTTTGGGTGCTACTAAGGTACCCTAGTGCCTAGTCACTAGGGTACCTTAGTAGCACATGTGTTATTATTTCCCAAAAATAAAAAAAACAAACAGAAACAAGTAGGTATAGTATCTAATAAGTGGTAATAAGTGTGAAAATACCAGAAATCGTTATGTCAACTGAAATTTCCTTGACCACAAACTGAAAGTCGGAAAAGAAATGTTACTAGTGCATTTTTTTTGTTTATCACGTAAATCATGCGTTTCTATCCAAATGATTTATGACGTCATTGTACTGAGGTGTAAATCATTTTGTATTGTTGTGTTGTCAACATTCCAATCAACTAGCACGAAGACTTGAGTCGATATACAATGGAGACATTATCCATGTAGTCGCCACCTTTTTGCATGTAAATACGACGGATTATCTTTTCAAGATTCTGTTTTTATTGTTTATTTTTTTTTGTTATCCCCTTAGCTGTGTGTTGCCATCTGCATGCAATAATCTATTTTTAGGGTTCCGTACCAAAATGGTAAAAAAGGAACCCTCATGGTGCGACTTCGTCTGTCTGTCTGTCTGTCTGTCTGTCTGTCTGTCTGTCTGTCTGTCTGTCTGTCTGTCTGTCTGTCTGTCACACCTGCTTATTTCAGCAACTACTTATGCTATCGACTTGAAATTTGGAACAGTTATAAAGAATGCTTGTTCAACTTTATTGCAAATGAAAAAAGTCCAAAAATATTTTTATTTTCATTGCAAAAGGGGCCGGAGTGGGGGTCCGAAATTTTAAAGTGGGGTTACTAGGTCAAGTGACATATCATATGAAAGGGCTTGATCTGCACATTTCAAAATATATTTTTATTTTATTTTATGTCTCACAGTTTTCGACATACGATGAAAAATGTCCAAAAAAATACCATTCCCCCCCCTTATCTCCGAAGTTTGCGGGGCGAAAAATCTGAAATAATTAGGGTTGATAGGAATTGACTCAAATATGGCACCAAAAATAAAACGAAGTTCCTAAATAGTACGGTTTTTTCAAAATCATCAAAATTCCTTCACAAACAAACTTAGTTATGCGGTCCGGTTTTTTTCACTTTATACGTCCAAAAATGATACGGAACCCTCGGTGCGCGAGTACGATTCGCACTTGGCCGGTTTTTACTTTCTTTCATTACATTCGAATCAAGTCTTGTTTAATTTATAGACTTGAAGGTTTGGTCAAGTAAACTTGACCGTGTGTAGATGTAATTTGCATGATAGATAAACAGATGAACGTACTACAAATTGGAACAAGTCTCAAGTCTCATGCAAATTAGTTTCTTTGAATAGATGATCTTTTGTTTATCGTTCAAATAGCACGATGTCCCCCACACATAACCACTAATAGCGCGATTGTATGAAGTTAAGTCTCTGTTTTATATCTACTCATGCTTGTGACGTATAACTAATGATGTATTACAACGAAAGTGAACTGTCATCAAAGCTCTCTTTTGTTTTTAATTGGTGAGTTAAACACAGCTGCAGAAATTGTCTGTACATAGTGTACGTTTTATTTGCGTAACTGATTCGTTTAGGAAACTTTGATTTTCATTCATTCATTCATCTGTCACTGTGAAGACCGCCAAACAGTGGAATGCGCTGCCAGAGTGGGTGTTCCCCTCAGATCATAGAAACAAGGAGATATTATGCCATCATAGCAAATTAGTACGGGAACAACTGATGCCACTTTTAGTACATTTTTTGACACTTGAAACAGAAGGGAATAGAAACGCAAATCGTAGGCAAAATTAATTTATTCGATCAGTCACAATTAGGGCAGAATTTCGTCTTACAGTTAGAGCAGTACAAAAGTGAACCTTAAAGTGAGCTCGCATCGCTATTTATAATTTCATCCCCACTTAGTTCAGGCATGGGGTCTCATCAGGAACAAAGTAACATTTTTTGAAATAACTCATAATAGATGGCGTTGTATGTATCGATTTGTTATTGAAGTTTGTGTAAAATTGAGAACATGAAAAAATACATCATGAAAAATATTTGTTCAAATTTTGAAAAATGGTTTAAGCACGGAAAAATGTATAGCCCGAAGATAGCCCGCGCTAAATCGGTCACTTTTCTTTGTATGAGATGAGGCATCTGTACGTATAGTATTATATTATCTGTGGTTCAGGCGATGTGACGTCACAGCTCGTCATCGGCGCGTAGTGTTGCTAGTGGCGCGCTTATCTTGGTGTTCCTCTGCTGGCCTGGCTAGCATGGCTGGCATGGCTGGCTTGGCTGGCTTGGCTGGCTTGGCTGGCTTGGCTGGCTTGGCTGGCTGGCTTGGCTGGCATGGCTGGCTTGGCCGGCTTGGCTGCCACGGTTGGCTTGGCTGGCATGGCTGGCTAACTGGCTCAGCAGAGGCTCATTGGCTGGCATGGCTGGCTTGGCCGGCTTGGCTGCCACGGTTGGCTTGGCTGGCATGGCTGGCTAACTGGCTCAGCAGAGGCTCATGGCCAGGCGTTACACACTATTACGCGCATAATTAAGCGCTCCTTGTGAATAAAAAGATCTCCCACGCATTAAACATTCCGCACACCCTCAATCTAACACTGTTAATCGTCACTCAACACTAGCCCTAAACTAAAACACTGTATACCATCGATCGTGTTCGGTTCGTCGCCAGCGCGTACGTTTTTAATATGAGCAATTTGCTCAAAGTCAGGCATCAAGCTCGATAGCGCCGATCGATTCTACGATCTGAGGTGTTCCCCAATAGAGATGTGCCAAATCTCTATCGGGGAACACCTCAGATCGTAGAAACAAGTTCTATGATCTGAGGTGTTCCCCGATAGTTACGATCGGGCGTCTTCAAGTCACGATTGAATCGGCTTCTTCTAGGCAGGTGTGCTCCATCGTAGACCACATATCAGGCGAGATGGCGGTCAAACGCAAGAAAAAAAAACTATACATTTGCAAAGATTAACCTGTAGAGTATTTTCAATCAATAAAGAGTAGGTAGGTACCTAGTTTCAAATTTTCAATACATAAAACTTTTATCTTTAACCAACTTAAACATCAGATTTTTTGTATTTTGCCGATGAAGTAATAGCAGTGTTTGTCTGTAAAAAACTAGCATGTCACAACTCCGATTATAGGAATTGTCCTGTAATCGGAGTTGTGACATGCTAGTTTTTGTTAGGCCGAGAGAGAAGAATAAGCATTGATCACACGGTTGCTCACTATTTGGAGATTTCAGTTTAGAGGCAGTATTATGAAATGTTACTTATAAAGTACGTAGGTATAGGCTAGGTATGATCATAATGAAATTTTGAACCTCTATACCAGCCGGCCTAGCATGACCACGATAGAAACGGATTTTGTCTACATAGAAATAGACAAAGTGACAGATTTCATTCATAAAACGTAGAAATGTTTCTACAATCTGTCACTTTGTCTATTTCTATGTAGACAAAACCCGTTTCTATCGTGGTCATGCTAGGCCGGCAGGGATGGTGAACCTATGGCACGCGTGCCAAAGGTGGCGCGCAACAGAAAAAATGACACGGCAACTACAAAAGTCACATTAAGATTTTCATTATCTTTTCAGTAAAACAGATCTACAGTGCATAATAATATTATCGATTTGTATTAATAAAACTGTCTAAGTAATGATTTTAATGTGAGTAATTTTGTTTTTATTTTCTTTAGGTACTTTTCTAATATGGCACGGATAACCATTTTTTTTTCGAGCCAGTAGGTATGGCACGCAATTTTAAAAAGGTTCGCCATCCCTGCCCCATATTACGGTAAAGCGAATCCGAAAACTTTCAAGCCATCACGACATTACATTGGGCAATTATTGTAAAGATTCCGAAGTCTTTCTTTTTAGACCAATCGAGTATTTCACACAAAAATCAACAGTAAACAATATTGCACGCAGTTACGCCAAATCCAAAACAATTCCTTTGTTTAGCTTTTACCAAAACTCATTACAAACCTCCTTCAAACGTTCGGTATTAGGTAAAACGGTCAATTTTCGAAATTGTTCTTAATTTAAAATCGCTTTATTCGTTTTAGTTCGTGCGTGAGGTGAAATATCCCACGTTCAACCATAAGGAAATTGCCCGGTACGTTATTGCGATAACTGTTGCGTAACGATTGTAACTAGTTATAACTAGTTACGCTGTGAGAAACGATAATCTTATTGAACATTGGGTAAAGGGTAGCTTTGGTGACAAATGTATTATTGGCGACGATCTTTTATGTAACTGTAGGTATGCAATTTGTTTAGGTAATTCGTGATTGCCAAATCTTTTGTTAGAGTGTGGGTGTCCCAGTTTTTTGTCTAGCTTGCTAAAATGTTTGGTTAAATAGTATCTTAAATAAATTTTTGAGTCTACATAACTTAGGAAACTAATTCTTAACATGCAGTCAATCTAGTACAATAAACGGCTTGTAAACGGCTTAAATCTATATAAATAGTATAAAACAAAGTCTCTTTTCGTATCTGTCTGTTTGTCCACTTGGTTTTTCTAAACTACACAATGAATTTTAATGTGGTTTTTACCACCATTTAGAGAATTTATTCCAGAAGGTTTATTTGTAAAATACATTGATATTTAACTTAGATAAAGCACAAAAATCTCGATGCTTTTACATGTCGTTAGTAAGAATTTGAATGAAAGGGCATTTGGGGAATTGCAAATGAAACAATCAAATCCTTCAGCTTTATAATATTACTGGTTGTGACTCGCGGTTTTGTCCACCGTTGCTCGGCTGCTAAGGGTCGTAGCGTGAAGTTAAATAGCCTATACTATTCCTCATGAATCTGGCTATCATATTGAAGAGAATTTTTCAATCCCGACTGGCAGTTCCAGAGATTAGCGCGTTCAAACAAACAAACCTTAAGCTTTATGATATTATATGTATAGATGTATTAGAGTGTATTCTTCCAGTATTAACCAAGCCACGTGAATGTTTCCAGGTGGAGTCAGGTCGCGAGGAACTGAAGAAGGAGCGGGAGATCATGCAGCTGGTGGCGGGCCTTCAGCTGGGCGAGGACGAGCGCCGGGAGCTGCCGCACGTCATGCGACAGAGACACGCGCCCAGGTACTGACGGAAACACTACTTTTATATCATCACACACATAATACAAACTAAAAAAAACCGGACAAGAGCGAGTGCGACTTGCACCCTGAGGGTTCCGTACAAACTTAATTATGTATGTAGATAGTGCATCCATCCCGGGACGGCGGACGGAGGAGTATAAAATTTTGAAGGCAAAAATAGGCGATTATTGCCTTCAAAATTCCATACTTCTCCGTCCGCGTAATTTTCGTAAATAGCGGTACAAAGTTTTTGCTTCACGTATGAAAATAATGGTAATTTCTGATTTATTTTATTTTATTAATATAATATATCATGCTATGGTAATATTAGCAGCACTGATTGAGCTAACTGAATAAAAGTCGATCAGTGGTGGACGTAATTTCTTGCGATCCAAATTCTCATACCATAAAGGATTGGTGTTCAGTTAGCGTGAGTTTTCCGAATAGGACGACGTTTTGATACAGAATGCCAGTAGCCGGCATGCCAGTTTGATACAGAATGCCAGTAGCCGGCATGCCAGCTTGCCGGTGCTGTCTATTCTGTACCGACTCGCTGCGTGATATCACCACGAGAACCGCCAACTTGTTTGCGAACGTTCGAGGAAGAATGTCACGCTGAGATACTCCCTTGAACGTTCGCAAACAAATTGGAGGTAGGTATAAGGTGGAGAACTAAATACTTACCTAACAGTAATAACTATAAATAATATGTAATTGATCATTCAAGGCTGATTGTGTTAAGTGGAATTACTATTAAAAACCAGTTTATTTCTCAATATTTGTGCATACCTGACCAAATATAATTACATATTTCCATGATCGAATCTTAAGACTTCAGGGTCATGGTAATAAGAAGTTAAATCTTAATACAAACCAGTTTCCTAAACAGCTCATGGAAGTCTCTCCTTAGACATTGACCGTTTTAGGCCCGAGTTCACCGACAAGATAACAGTCCGATAAATTGAAAACGGCCGTTTAACATATCTTTTTCTATAGAAAAAGTCAAGTTAAACGGTTGTTTTCAATATAATGGATGATGAACTTGTCGCTGAACTTGGCCCTTACTACAAAAAAGATAAACAACTGTTGAACAAGAATGATACCAAAAATAATACACACTTGCTTTAGCGCTAAGTTCTCTAAGACAAGTGTGTATTATTTTTGGTATCATTCTTGTTCAACAGATGTTTATCTTTTTTGTAGTAAGACGGTGAATAATCGTAGTTGAACGGTAGTAGAAGAATCGTACGACGCTCCCTACGTACAATCCTCTAAGTGGTAGTTACGTGATTTGCATGTTTACCTTTCGTAGCCTTTCGGAGAATCCCACAGTGACATTCTCCTTCGAACGTTTGCAAACAAATTAGCAGTTCCCGCGGTGATATCACGCGACGTGTCCGTACAGAATAGCCAGGCAGTACGGAATTAAGGAGATATCACAAAATAAATAAACACACAGACCATATTGTTAGAAAAAACATAAATGTTCTAAAATGCTTATATTTCTGTTTCAGATAACACAACGCCACACACAGCTGAAAGGGCGCCATCTATCGGCTGATGACGAAAGCTGCGCACCATCGGAGCCAACACATTTTACCTCGATCACGAAATAAACGAACACAACCAAATAACTAGTGCACAAATGACAAGGATCAATCACACGTTTGAAATAACGTAATGATAACGGTTTTACCTGAGTTTAACGTAACGTTATATGAAATAACAGTTTTTTTTAAACAAATTGGTACTGTTATGTTATGTGTGGTCAATTCTTATGAAACAAGGCCTCTGGCCTATGTCAGCCTATTGATGATATATTGCTGCATTTCCGTAAAAACGGACGAATAAAATATGTTGTAAACTGTCAATGTACGTCAAAAATCATCCAATGCTGGTGAACTATTGTCATGCATTGTCGTGTTCTATACAAAAACAGCAATGGTTTCAAGTGTCATTTGTGTAAAACATTGTGTACTAAGACGTAAAATATGATAACCCAATTTCAAAATGCGAACGCGGCATAACGATTCGTAGAATCAAATCGAGGTTCTATTTAATCGATTTGTCACGAACCTACTCGGGTTATTTCCGATTACCTATCGATTAATTACTTTACAAATCCGTACCTACACAAAGCAGGGTACCTAAGAAACTGTAATTTAATTATTTCTAGTAATTAAATATCGATATATAAATCCACGGATGTTTAAAAATCATTTGAACATGATGCTTGAGTTTCTACGCCCGTTCGAGGCCGCGCATGCGCATGGGACCGATTTTAATTGTAATGAGTAAAAAGGTTATGTAGATAATAATATCATTTGTATATTTCATTTAAATATGTTTAGCAGTCACGAGCACGTTTTATTATAATTTATTTAATTGCGTCATTATGTTCAAAAATACGTTATGTCATCCGCCATATTGTTTTAATGCCTGTCAATAAATAAATGCGAAAGTTTGTGTGTTTTTTAATCTGTGACGCTGAAACGGCTGGACGGATTTGGATGAAATTTAACAAAGAGGTAGCCTGGGATCTAGGGGCACATAGGCTACTTTTAATCGTTATAATCACACAGACGAAGTCTTGTTAAATTAATATTATGCAAAACGATTCAATATTTTTTTATCTTTATAATTTGTTGATGACAATGACATTATTTCAATCTTGTTGAAGGCTAATAGCATTCTTTCTAGCGATCTTATTATCACTAACAATCATCTATAAGTAGGTATCTATAAATAGTTTAAAACAAAGTCACTTTTGGTGTCTGTTTGTCCTCTTAGTTCTTTTTAAATTAAGACCATTTCTAACATTTTTTTGTTAATGCCTGATTTCTAAAAGTTTAACATCTCATAAACTTACTATAAATATTGATATTCATACATTATTAGACTTTAATAACTGGGCGTATAACACTTTTAAGCTTTTGCGAATTGTACCTACACATAGTTTTTCACTACCTATAGTACCTATACTATATAATATGTAATATACCGGGACTTTATTGCGCACAAATTAAAAATAATAGGTACTGCGTAAAATTTTGATATTAAGATTATGTTTGCGTGCGAAAAAGTCCCGATATATTTAAAAAAAAATCATGGGCGTACTCGTTTCGAGGTGATCAGTTAGTATATTATAAAACGTGTCAGACATAACTGCATGCATCTAGTATATAAGCACTATATAGTCATTTATATACCTATTTAATTGTGCCTTAACATCAGATAAAATGGTTAAGTTTAGTGTGTATTCCGATCTAAGAAGTTATAAGTCAAATAGGTAACATGTATTTTTTGTCATATTTCATAATGTTTCGACGATTTTAATTTCATTGATTTGTTTTTTTTTTCCAATTCCCAGATTGATTTTATGTTTTAAAGGTTTATAAATTGTCTATAACATCCATCTTCTAAAATGGTGCGATAAAGTTATGATAAGCAAAAAAAAAAATCAAAAGTCATTGGTTAAACCTACGCTAAACTTGTCATAACTCTATACGTGCTTTTTTAGTAAGAGAGACTTGGAATTTACAGATGAGTACTTTCTCAGCTTAATTCTGTATTAATTGAAAAAAATATTAATGTTTTTTCAATAAGTAACTATCTTTTTATGCAAGTCCGATAGTGCTCTTAGAAAAGATGAAAGAATAAGTCGAATCATGTATGAAATAACCTTAAACCTGCAAAAGACTAGTCTATCCTAGAATTGTCTTTGTAATCATGAAATGTCAAATAACATGAATTCAGTGTCCATTGTTTATGGGGACCGTTTGCATGGCGAACCTTTTCCTACGCGATTAAAATAAGAACAGACCGAACTAGTGACCGTTTCACGTAAGAATTCTCTTCGACGCTATGTTGGCTCCCTGCTTGTCATTCCTATTTAGGTCATATCGTTTTGTGTTTTTTGTCGATTTATGTTTTATAATAATATTTAGGACGTTAAAAAGTGATGAAAGTGAATTGGTGCTGAAAGAAAACTTCCAACACCGTTAAAAACGTTGTAATAAATTGAGATTCAGGGCAGCCAACATAGCGTTGAAGGGAATTTTTATGTGGAACGGTCTATAGGTACGTGAAACGGTCAAAACATTATGTTTGACAGTTGACAGTTTGAATACAACGTCACAATATGTCGTTATTGTCAAATTATTTCTTAATTTGATTGCTTAGAACTATACGCGGTTCCATGTTCAAATACCTACCGAAAAAATGGTTTTTCGATATTAATTTGGTAGCTGTGTGTGTGTGAAAAGACACTGAAAGTACCTAAAAACAAGAGTTTGATAGAACGTGTGTACAAAACTAATATTTTAGTCAAGTAGAAGGGAATATTATAAGCTGGTATGTTTAGAGTAGGTAGGGTGAAAACACCAGTTAATCAGCGCTCTAAAATTATCCTGAAATAAAAAATGGTGTAAAGTTTCAGGGTGATTTTTTAAAAGTGAGCACATACAACTGGTTTTTCGCAAAATTTTCTTTGTTAGAAGCATTTGTTATATTTTAAAATATGTAACAACAAATATTATTTAATATTATTATCTTACATGTAATTGAATGTGTGAAATAAAATATGTCAATGAAATATTATTATAGTTTTCAAACGTGTGAAACGCCTCGAAAGGTAAAATGTGATTAGCGCTATTTATCGGGTCTGTAACGGATTGGCGTTAATGTCAAGCATTTACCATGAGAAATGTCATCCAATTAAGTAACTGATTACTATGTAAGAATAAAAAAAAATATAATTTTTAAAAAATAATGTAAATAGTAATAAAACATTTTCGCAAAAAAAATAATAATTATAATTATTGTCATCATCGAATATTTTAGGCTATGAGTGCCATTAAAGTTATCATTCCTAGTTTATTTTTTTATAACTATTAATAGGGTAGGCTTGCCTATAATGTGGGACCTATTATTATAAGGCATCAGCACTTAAGCTTGTTTGACACGAGGTTAGTAAACAGGGCAGTATCATATCATAAGCCAGGTTAGTTGCTGGCAAAATGTCTTCAAAATGCATGTAAGGGCTCAGCCGTATTATGAAATGTCAAAACCAGCATTGTTTCAGTGTAAGAGGAAGATGGAGCGATACAAGTCGAATAGCACTATCCCTTTTCATACTGGAACAACGTTGATTTTCACATTTCATATACGACTCCAGTACCGATCCATTCGCTAGCTTCGTTACTGGCTCACTTACTGGCTTCGTGTGAATGAGACTTTTAGCATGGGGTGAGGCGGTTACTTTATAATGTCTATGTAATAATTATAAAATATTTTATAAAAAAAACTCAATGCAAAAAGATTGAAAATTGTACAATATTCTTGTAGATACACGTAAAATTAATCTTTAATTATTTTTATATTGTATGGTGATTATTTTTCAACGAAACAGACAACGATGTATTCAATTATTCTTATAGTTATTCAATTAAATGTAGTCTGTAACATTTTTTTTTATTTTTTTTCCCTTGCAGAGAAATGGCCTTTGTATTTCCTATTTTAGAATGACATACCTACCTACGCGCGACGTGTGTCCCAAGATTGCATCAAATAGGTGTCCAGCATATACGGGGTGAATTTTTCAACTAGGCGTGGACGGCCAAATCCGAAACTGTAAGAAATAGCGAAAAACACTCAAAGGAATCTCGGGGCCGATTTTGATAATACTTAAACTGCATCATTAGATTTTGAAAAATTAAGTTTCCTTGCTGGGAATCGAACCCGTTGGGTACGTTGGGTGTCGTTGTTCAGCTCAGCATGGGCCAGGTGTTATTCCTGACACTGGTATTCTGCTAGACCTCTAATAGTGACCTACGGACGTCGAGCAGACTAGATATACGAGCAATTGGTGAAGATATTGTTATATTTTGTGTGTAATTCTATAGGTAAGTACTTATACCTATACTAACATGTATTTTGCTGTTTGTTATCAATTTTTGTTTTGATTTTGACCTATTTCTTTTGATGCAGTCGTAATATTGTTTTGTACGATTTTCATTGATTTAAAATTATAGAAGCAGCTAATTCGTACTTCGACGCTTATATTTTTTAATACCTTTTATTTTTATATCTATTGTGATATCTATAGACTAAAGATAGACTAATAATATTGACTTTCAACGCCATCTGTCGTCAAAACATCAATACATTATACGAAGTCGTACATGAAAAGAGAAAGTTTCACTTAATTATAACTCTATCTTGTAAACTGTAGTAGACTCACGCTCATAGATGGCACAATTAAGTTTTTTTCGGATTTTGTCAATTTTGTTAATATCGAAAAACGTAATAAAAGCATCCCAAAAAAATCAGAAAAAAGAGGGGAGACAACCGTAACATCCACCCTACTACTTTTGGTATTTTCCTAGATATGAGTGCCAAAACTTTTTTAGATGATGAAAATTGACAAAATAGTTTAAAGCACGTCATTAATTTAATATCCTTTTCATTTGGATGTGAAAAATTAAAAAGCACCTTCTTAAACTCGAAATGTTTATCAGAAGATCAATAATCTCGTACTTAATTAATTTATCAATATGAATGACAGTTGAATGAACTGATATTAGATATTGAATTGACTAAAAATGGTATACCTACCTACCAATGACGTATTATACAGGGTGGCAGGTTAAACAGTGGAAATATTTTAAGGGGTCATTGTACACGTCATACACCAACATCACTGTAAAAAACGGCGCAAATACTTTTAATAGCTACATCAGTCCATAATTATGTGCAAAAAAAGGGAAAGAAAACGAATGCCTTACTTAGCATACCTACCTCTTGCTTAGTAGGTTTTTTTTTCGCAAAATGTTGCAAGAAATGACGTTGAGCCAAGAAACAGCCGGTCGATTCTGTAAAAACCTCACCGTGAAAGCTTAGGTGAAGTGAGTTTGTTTTTGCTAGGAATTGACACTATTGACAGTTCACTCCACGCTCACTTCACCTAAGTTTTCACGGTGAGATGGTTACAAATTCGCACTGCTGGTTGGTGCATGACTAATAGAATGGTGGGCAATTACCTTACTTTTTTGTTGCCATTTTAGATCGCGGGTAACGTATCTATGGTTTATATATAATTGATACCTACTGCTAGGTTTTGTCGTATATTATACTAACTGTTGCCCGCAACTTCGTTCGCGTGGAAATTACAAATCTATCCCACGAGAACTGTATTTTTTCCGAGATAAAAAGTAGCCTATGTGCTATTCCAGACTATAATCTATCTCTATGCCAAATTTCATCAAGATCCGTTCAGCCGTTCTGGCGTGATTAAGTAACAAACATCCATCCATTCATACATCCAAAATTTCGCATTTATAATACCTACTAGCTTCCGCCCGCGGCTTCGCCCGCATTTTTGGGATAAAAAGTAGCCTATGTGTTATTCTGATGTATCTATACTATGTATTATAAAATTGTAAAAGAGCCGTGTCTGTACATTAAAGATATTCCAGAAAAAACAGTCGGGATAGGGTACTGGGACGTAACTATACCCGAAAAGATTTTTTTTTTAATTTTTGTCTGTTTGTCTGTTTGTCTGTTTATCTGTTTGTGCGCGCATCACGCGAAAACTACTGAACGGATTTTGGTGTAGTTATCACAGTTCGATAGCTTATGGTCCAACTTAAAATCTAAGCCACGTTTCATCTGATTCCGCTGAAAAAAACCAGAGATACAGCTTGACCTCTTGGTAGTACTACCAACCTACAGTACGGAGGTCATTTAAACTGGTCATTCATTGTAGTCCACGCGGACGGAGTCGCGGGCAAAAGTCTAGTAAGCTATATTACTGTAAAGTTTCATCAAAATCCGTTCAGTAGTTTTGCGTTAAAGAGTAACAAACATCCATACATCTTTACATCCTCACGAACTTTCACGTTTATAATATTAGTTGGATTAGTATAGATAATAGATATGATTAATATAGATTCAAGCACTAGAATATTTTTTTTTGTTATTTAAGTGTCGGTTCAGAATTCAGAGTGTTAGCAGGATAGGTACCGCTTTGCTTTTGATCAACTTAATAATGGTCATCGTTACTATAATTTACCTACTAATGTTGTTATTTACAAATAATAAGCAATTATTTGTTTTCCACGTTGGTACGCACGGCTACAGATCAAGCTACACATTTCCAGTATAAGCTGATCTCGCATTGTATAGCATTTCCTTACAGTAAGAAGTCAGTGTAAACTGGGAATGTATAGCTTGATGTGTAGCCGTGTGTACATGATTAAACTAAATATAACTATGACTATTAATTATTATTTGATTAAAATTAAAAAAATAAATAAATTAATTAAAATTCATTATCTTACGTACATAATGAGTAATGATCCAGACTGTATTCAATTTCATGGTTGCGTTATGTAGCATTTTTAAAAATGGAGGTAAAGTTTGGCCTTATTTTTTACCCAAGTGCGCGACGCAAAGGAGGGTAATGTATTTATCAGTCTATGTATGTATGTATGTTTGTTTCTATGTGGCGTTCTAGAGACCAAATGCGTAGGCCGATTTTGATAATTCTTACGTCAATCGATTCGTCTTAACCTTGTTATACTTTTACCTTTATCATCATCATCATTTCAGCCATAGCAATCCCATTGATGCTGATTGATATAAGCCTCTCAAAGAACGCCACAACGACTGGTCCAGGTCCAGCGCTGCTCTTTACTAAGTATTACTATGCTTGGTTGGTTACCAAGCTTGAATTTTGCGCCCGGGGCATGGGCCCCGGCTCGCCCCCCCCTAGATCCGGGGCTGATCACAGCCTCAGTCAGTTAGAGTCAGACAGTCTCTCCACCTGCCCCGAGGCGAAAGATATTCATGAGTATCCTGGAAGAAAATAATAAAAAATGCCACGGAACCCACTTTGTGTGGTCTTACACGCACTTGGCCGGTAATTTTCTGTAATTTTACTAGACGATGCGATAAATTTTACAAATTATTCTTTAGTCTTATTTCCGTGTGCAACAATTCCACCAATTGTTTAAATATTGGATTAATGTATTAAATATAATATAGGGTCAGTTGTCAGCTAGCTAGTCTTCACTTCATTTCCAAGTGCATTTCAAGTAGATTCAAATAATTGGATAATTACTTTAAAACATGAAAACTTTATATCAAATTCAAATTCAAAAGTCATTTATTCAAAGTGGGCTAAAGCCAATTAGCACTTTTTGAACGTCAATATACATTAGACAGCCCCCAAAAACGCCCACCCTTCACCGCTTCCTAGTGTTTTAGCTGCGAAGAAGAAACGGCGCAACAAACTCCGCAGCAACACGATTCTGTCTTTCAGTTACTTTTGTTTTAAAAAATTATATAAATTTACGAAAAAAATATTAACTGAGCTTTTAAAACAAGATATATAAACTATAATACTTAAAAGTAAAATAATAATGTAACCTAACACACACCAATATACCTAATCAGAGAAAATAAAGTAAAAAACAATAAAAAATATGCAGTCGCAAAAGATGCTTTAAAGTTTAGGCGTTATTAATATTCTAGTTACTAATCGGTAATAAAGGCTGTGTGTCCGGTTACAAGTGCCTTTTATAGACAAATAAATTTTATTTGACAGTCAAGAGTCATGCTTGATAAACTAGGACCAGGGGCTAGTTATTTCAACAATATATATTAAATTAAATTACTGGGCTCAGTCAACAGAACGACCAGTCACCACAAGCAGCACCCGTTCACGAGTATGACGCAGAGGCCAGCCATCACCTCCCTCGCCATTTTAGAGGGAAGGGGGTGACCCGACCAATGACGCCACCGCAAGCAATGACGTCAAAGGGAGCATGACGAACCTGCTGACAAGAGGAAAGAATATCAAAAATGAAAAATAACTAATGAAAGAAACCTGCCCGAGGTCACTAGTTAACTGCATCACACTGTTACTTGAACTCTTCGTAAAAAAGAGAAAAATAAAATAAAAAAATTATACAGAACAATACAATATTATGTCAACATTTAACATTGTAGAATCTAGGTACTGAATGTCAAGATGTAAAATATAATTAATTCAAACATTGATTCAGAGTCGTCTTGTGCCTAACACAGCGACCAACAAGATCTATCGTCTAAATATTCCTTTAATGTATAGTAAGCCTTTTTAACTAGGATGGCTTTAATTTTAGTTTTGAAAGAAGGAAACGGCAGTTCTAATAAGCAAAGGGGTAGTTTATTATAAATACGTATACCGAGCCCTAAAAATGAACCATGTACCTTATGTAATCGATGGTAAGGAACACATAATTTATGCTTATTTCTAGTATTGAGGTTGTGTACATCACTATTTTTAGTATAAAGATTTATATTTTGCCTTATATATATTATGTTTGCAAAAATGAATTGAGATGTAACTGTTAAAATGTCAATCTCTTTGAAATGGTCCCTTAGAGAAACTCTTGCACCTAACTGATAAATAGCTCGAACAGCTCGTTTCTGGAGAATGAAAATACTTTCAATATCTGCTGCCTTGCCCCACAACAGGATGCCGTAAGACATGACGCTATGAAAGTAACTAAAGTACACTAAGCGAGCAGTGTCCACGTCAGTCAGTTGTCTTACTTTTCGAACAGCGTAAGCAGCAGAGCTGAGCTTACTTGCAAGGCACGCTACATGTGCGCCCCACTGAAGTCTCTTATCTACTGTTATACCTAGAAACACTGTTGAGTCAACAGTCTTAAGTGTCTCGTTATTGAGTATAATATTGGGTCCAAGGTTTTTTACATTGGGCATTGTGAATTTAATACATTTCGTTTTTTTAGCATTAAGTACTAGATTATTAATCGTAAACCAACATGTAACTTTTGAGAGTGCACTATTCACATCGTCAAAATTTTGTCGTTTTCTGTCTACCTTAAATATGAGAGAGGTATCATCTGCGAACAGTACAACATCGCAAATGTTTTTTAAATAGTACGGCAAATCGTTTATATAAATTAGGAATAAAAACGGACCTAGTATTGATCCTTGAGGCACGCCTAATTGAACCGGTAGGCCAGAAGACTTTGAGCCATTAATATCGACGCACTGAACTCTATGCTGCAGATAAGACACAATCACACCAAGTGCTACATTTTGTACACCATAATGACGGAGTTTACGTATTAGTGTATCATGGTGAACGCAATCAAATGCCTTGGAAAGATCACAAAACACACCAATTGCATTCTGTGAGTTCTCCCAGGCATTATATATGTGCTTGAGGAGAGCAACACCCGCATCCGTAGTTGAACGACCTTTCGTAAATCCGTATTGTTCACTATGAAGGAGGCCTTTTAAATTAAAATATCTTAATAACTGATTGAGTATAAGCTTTTCAAATATTTTACTAAAAGCTGGTAGAATAGAAATCGGCCTATAATTGCCTATGTCGGATTTGTCACCGGATTTAAATAGAGGTAAGACTTTACTGAACTTCATAAGATCGGGGAAAACACCCAAATCAACACATTTATTAAAAATAGTGGCAAGACAGGGGGCAACTATGTTGATTATATTATTCAGAAGTTTTACAGAAATACCCCAAAAGTCACCAGTGTTTTTAGGATTAAGTGACTTGAAAACGTTAACTATATCATACGGTGTTATTTGCTCAAATCTGAAAATGGAACTACATTCTTGTACACTATTACGCAGTATGTCTTCGGCGGCAGTCGCAGATGAGTTTAAGGAGCGAGTTGTTGCTATAGGTATGTTGGCAAAAAAAGTATTAAAAACCTGTGCTACCTCAGGAGGTCTACTTACTAATTTATTATTATCATCGATAATTTCAAACTTATTGTCACGAGTACATGACTTACCAGTTTCATTATTAATAAATTTCCAAGTAGCTTTTATTTTATTACGAGACTGTGAAATTTTATCACCTATATACTTGGACCTTATACCTATATACTTATCATGTTATATTCCTTATGTAAGTTGTGTTTAAAATAGTCTTGTTAGAAAAGTTTTAAAAAATCCGAATCCGACTATATTTCCAGAGAGAAGCGCGTTTAAACAAACAAACTCTTCAGCTTTATAAGCTTCTTTCCACTTTTTCCGGTCTAATACAATTTTGTGCCAATCCTTGAGCAGTCCAGCTCAGCCCACCATCTCATCTTGGGCCTGCAGCCTGCCTCACCACCATGCTACATAAAAATAGTCTAATGCCCGTTTTCACCAACATTCCTTAACTTTTAAGGGAGGCCCTTACGCCAAGATAGTTAGCTAGGGGCTAACTATCTTGGCGTAGGAGACCCTTAAAAGTACACTATTTTCGTTTTCACCAACCTTTAATTAAATTTTAGCGGACACCTTAGCGTTAAGGTGTCCCCCTTAACGCTAAGGTGTCCGCTAAAATTTAGGAGCCCGAATTTCCATCCCTTAGCTAGCCCCTAACAAATAACGGACCAACACGTAACGAGTATTTTGTATTAGGTGTTAAAATGGAAGGAGAATATTACGATTTTTTGGACCCTAACCTTTGAAAACCTACTAATAAAATGTTGTCGACAAACGTTTTGCAGAGTCATACAAAATGTGGCAGGTGATGGGATTCGAGTAAAAGTAGAGCAGGGCTGGCTGGAAGGCGAGCTACTGGACTTAGTTACTGGAGACGGACAGTACAACAGTTTCAAAGGCATTCCGTATGCTCAGCCCCCTAACGGAACCCTGAGATTTAAGGTAAGTGAAAATAATTATAATATATTATACTCGTAAATTCAGAATGATATTTGGTCTATTGTTATCAAATATTTATGAGATACTAGCTATTCCCCGTTTTAGCCCCGTTGCTCTGCTCCTAAGGATCATAGCGTAATGTTAAATAGCCTATACTATTCCTCATAAATCTGGCTTTCATATACAACAATATTTTTTCGAATCTGGCTGGCAGTTCCAGAAATTAGCGCGTTCAAACAAACTCTTCAGCTGTATAATATTAGTGAGATATTTTCTATTGGTCTATTGTTGATATTTGTTTTCAGGCGCCACAGCCTGCCTTACCGTGGGCAGGAGTAAGAAGCGCAAAGCAACATGGTTCAGTATGCCCCCAATATAACGTTGTCTCAGAGACGTACATCCCCGGCAATGAAGATTGTTTGTTTATGAATGTATATTCGCCAAATCTAACGCCTGACACTCCTCTACCAGTGATAGTATTCATTTACGGGGGGGCTTACAAGTTCGGATCCGGCAATGTCGACTCTTACGGACCAGATTTCCTTGTCAGAAAGGATATGGTCGTTGTGACATTTAATTACAGATTAGATGCATTAGGCTTCCTCTGTCTTGGCACTGAAGACGTTCCTGGAAACGCGGGACTGAAGGATCAAGTTGCAGCTTTGAAATGGGTGCAAAGTAACATCGAACGTTTTGGAGGAGATGCAAACAGAGTAACTCTGATGGGTCATAATACCGGTAGCTCTTCCGTAGCATTACATGTTAGTTCTCCGATGTCAGACGGACTGTTTCACAGGGCCATCGCGATGAGCGCATCTCCGTTTTCCGATTGGATCTTGCCTTTCCATCCTGAAAGACGCGCCTTTGTTCTTGGCAAGAGCCTCGGCTTCAAGACTCAAGATCCCGATGAACTACTCCAGTTACTTCAGTCCGTCACTCCAGATAAATTAGTAAACACGGGTCCTAATATCTTATCATCTGAAGAGTATAGCTATAATTTTTTGAAAATGTATCAGTTTGTACCAGTAATTGAAAAATATTACGGCAAAGATAATTTCCTGACGTACAATATTTATGAAGAATTTTCCCATATAAACAATGTGGATATTTTGTTTGGACACACTAACCAAGAAGTGGTTGTAAAGATTGACCCGATCGTATCTACGCTTTTAGAACGTTATGAAAGATACCCAGAACTTTTGGTTCCCCGAAAACTTTTAAACCAGCTTACCCCAAATTCCATTTTGGAACTATCTGATACAATTCGTAAACACTATTTCGGAAACGAAAGTATTGATGTTAACACTACAAAAGAGTTCGTAAATTATGCGAATTATGTTACATTTGTATATGATGTCTTAAGATATTTTATGAAATTGCCTATAATTGGAAATACTGTAAGATATTTGTACGAGTTCTCTATCATGTCAAGTAGAAACGTGTATGGTTTACAAGGAGAGAAATACGGCATCTATGGTGCTGCCCATTTTGATGACATGATGTACTTGTTTGATTGGAAAGCATTGAATCTGACTTTGGATATAAATAGTATGGAATTTCAACTTATCGATCAAGTCACTACGATCTTCACGGACTTTGCTAAATACGGGTAAGTTAGATTTTGTGTGTATTACACAAGTGGTACGCTATGATGGCCGTTTTGACGTTTTCCCGCTAATAAAGTTTCGTAAAAATTTTCAATTAAGTATGTACTTACTTTTGAAAGAACAATTATTGCTGTACTTTTTTTCATTGTTATGAAAAACAGAAAAATCAACGGATTGTCTGTTTTTTGTGTGTAAAATTCATTAGATTTTCATTACAAGGTTTATCCTCTAACCATTTTTTTTAAAGAACAGTTCATACTACTTCAAGTCCACGAACGGTTATGTGGCTTATTTCACGAATGAAATAATTTCTCGTTATATAAAAATATTATTATCTAATTTTTATTTCAGCGACCCTACTCATAGTTCACCCGACATGATCTGGCCTTTGTTTAACAACAAGACTATGCAATACTTGGAAATGGGAAACAACTTCAGTGTGTCAAGTTTGGGTGACGATGATGACTTCAACTTCTGGAACCAGTTATATGCCTCCATTGAAAAATATATATAAAATGCATTGAGGTATAACACTAGAGCAGACAGTTTGAACAAACATCATGTTCCAAACGCCGTGTGACACGTGACAAAAAACAATAGAATAGATGCGTCATTTACTGCGTGAAGTGCGGCTGTTTTACTGTAGTTGATTGGGACAGCACCGTCTAATGCGGTGTCTTCTCTAGTGTTAAAAATGATGATAATGTTTAATGTAAGGCTACGTAATATCATCGTCATAGATGTTTATTGTTTACGCAAAGCCACCTAATAAAACAGTTTGTACACCATAAATAAAAAATTAAAATCATTTCTATTGACGAAGTGCTACTATAGTATAGAAGAGTTTTTAAGGGACAAAAATAATGCCACCGTGTAGGTAACTTGTTTATTTGTATAAGGCCATTTCTTGACATGTTATTCTTATTAATTATGTAATTGTGTTATATGTAATTATGTAGTTCTTAGCATTTCTTATATTATTATTGACTTGTAACTTATATGGAAAATTATTAGTATTGTATTCCTATATTATTGTAATCCTGTATTCGACACAAATGTATTTTTGTTCAGAATAAATAAATAAATAAATACAGTGTTGGCTAAATAGTTGTTATTATTCTTGTGCATGTATTTTATTTACAATAATCTTACAATTTTCTTAATGGTGCGCTTACACGCTTGCCAAGCCTCGGCAAGCGTCCACCAGCACAAGGGGGTGTTTGGCTAGGCTTGCGTGTGTTTGTGGAGGCTTGCCACCGATCAGGCAAGTGCCGGTTTTTTTGTGATATTATTATTTTTATTGTGTAGCAAACGTATGATATTTTCAATTTAAAATAAAATTATGCTTACATCATTTAAGATACCATAAACGTCAAAATTATTCATAATAGGTCCACTGGTGTTTACTGAATTTACCCACCTAAATATTTCAACTCTCACACTCATAACTTAGCGCAATCAAGTGAAAAGTAAACATAACTAAGTACATGGTCATCCGTAACTTTACATAATCCTTCCGCAGCCGTAATATGGTAAAAACTGAGGCAAATACATCGTAATTTTACACTGTGTTCAACCTACTTTCCTTTGCTTGTTTCGCCTAAATATTTGACGTTTGGCACGTTTAAATTGTAGTTTTAATTGGCAATTAACGCTAATCTTTGACAGAGATCTGCAATTGTGACAGACTTTATGACAGTAGGTTGTGATGACCTACTCCGCATTAACACGGCTGGTTAGGACCATTTAATGGTTGATCAGCTGTTTTCCATTTCAAGACTTCTTTTTGAGGAAGTGTCCTAGAACCAAAAATTCGAAGACATGTGACGTTAATGAACCCGCTTTTTCCAAATAAAATGAAATGAAATGATACTTATTCTGTAAATAGGTTACTAGAACATTTTTACAAGTCAATAATTTTTTAACATTAAAATGTTTTTTTAAACTAGATGAGGTCGGTGTTTCCTATCTGACTACCTTTGACAAGAAACACCGAAACAAACTCAAAGGTCAATCAAGTTCTCTTTTAAAGTCCATACAATAAAAATTAAACTATGTAAGAACCATGCAGGTTAGTCTGGAATAGCCTACCTCTTGTAGAGAGGAAGCCTGAGTCCCAGCAGAGGCTGATTATACAGGGTAAAATTAAAACCAGTGCGGATATTTTAGGAGGTGAAAGTACTCATGAATATGATCAACGTTTATTATGGGACCGACACTGAAATATAAAAAAAATATCAGCTGTTCCCTACAAAAATGCACTACAACACGATCAAAATGTATGGAACAGCTGTTTCTTTTTTTCATAATTCAGTATCGGTCCCATAAAATATCCGCACTGGTTTAAATTTTACCCTGTATAAGTATTTGCTCTTTTTAGGTTTTCATACCTTAAAAGGAAAAACGGAACTCTTAAAGGATCACTTTGTTGTCTCATCTGTCTGTTGCATATTTATAGTAGAATATTTTAATTTTTGCCTTAGTACGGCGTTGCGCTGACGCGATAATTATGGTTGTTCGCTAGAAAAATTATGCGTACAACCAACTCTTCGCTCCGTGTTTTGCTGGTAGTGTTCAAGTCGAGATTGTGTTACGCTAGAGTAATATTGTTCTGTGGTTACTTCTTGACAAGCATTTGACAGTGTCAACTCGAATTAACTTAAAAAATATACAAAAAAAATACTATTTAGTTCAGTCAAGTTATGCTTATGTACGTATCGAAAATAGATTTAGATCGAATTCGGAATAGCGATAGGCACAGTATTTGTCAAGGACCACACAAACGGTGAGATCTAATCGTAAAATAAATCAACCCCAACAAATAACAATAGCAACTGATATACAATCAATCATATTTACATCTAGCTCCATTACTTCAAGAAACATATTTAATGAATCGTGTCTCCATAAAATATCTAGTTACAGGCATCTATCTCGACTCATAATAGATCGTTCTTGCTTGCGGGCAAGCAAATAAGTAGTATAATGTAATTAATAACTGTACTTGTGCGTGTATGTGTGCGCAGAGATTATTGGGAGCAGATGCGGTAGATACGGTTTTTTCGTGTTCGAGTTTGTTGCCTATACGCGTCTTATTATGAATGAAGTGTTTATCACCACTACTCTAAAAATAGTGAAGGTAAACATTGTGATGAAACCAGCATGTCCTGAACAAAAAAAAACAACGGTCCACCCCTTCTCAGAGAGATGAGGCTTGAGTCCTGTGGCGGCCCGAGGGGGAGGGCGGGGGGGGGGTCGTAGGGGTCATGAAATGTCACCAACTACTATTCACTTAGGTGTCTCCTAGATTTAGTGAAAACGGGCGTGAGTAGCTTAGCCTAGCAGCTAGATGGCTTATTAAGCCACGAGGTACTCCATGAGGAACCTAACCAAACTTTTGACTAAAGCAATAAACGTGTCCTATCTGCGACTGCATGATCTATAACATGTTCTTGCCACGGTGCGCGAGTACTCGCAACGGATATTTGCGGTGATAGCGGCTCGCTTTCTGACCGTCGCTCCGGCGGCGGCCGTCATCCGCTACGTCTTACAGACGTGCTGTGAGACACGTTGTGGACACTCAGGGTTGCAGTAGGATAGGTAATAGGATAGGCAGGTTTCTGGAACGAAGTTCCTGAACGAGGCTTGCTATAGAAGTTGACTGAAAGAAATCGTCACGTACTTAATGAAAAAAAGTGTTACATTACACCCTCTCCTTAAATCTAAAACTGACGCCAATTGCGCTCGCGGTCTCCGACCAGTACCTTGCCCAAACGCAAGACCGAGACGAGTCTAACCCCGTCTTTGGTCTCGGTTCTGCGTTAATACTCATAGTCATGGTCTTAGTTTTAGTATTGTTAAATCTAAAACTGACGCCAATTGCGCTCGCGGTCTCCGACCAGTACCCGTCGGGATGTCAACGCTCGGGAGATCGCGGCACCGGTTTTGACAGACTGGGGGCCCGGATGATAAGTCACCCGGCCGGTAGTAGATGCAATACCAGAGGGGGGGCCCAGTGCGGGTTGGTGGACGTCACATGTTTCCGAATTTTTGGTTCTAGGATATGCCTGTTTCCTCACGATGTTTTCCTTCACCGTTAAAGCAAGTGATAATTAATTTCTAATACGCACATAGCTTCGAAAAGTCTGCGGTGCGTGCCTCGGGATCGAACTTGAACCATTCGCCGTGGAAGGCACATGGTTAAACCACAAGGCTATCACTGCTGTTGTGCACCCTAGAGTCCATGACTTTATTTAAAAATATCTCGCTTGTCTTCTCCGAAGAGTTAGGTAGACGGGGTAGACGTGTATAGGAACTTATAGCACATATCCAAAATCCGAGCTGCTATACAGGGTGGAATTTTGTAATGCCACCTGAAGTGAAAGTACTCGTAATACTGAAGATAGACAATTTTACTCAAAGAAAACATTCCTTTATTTTTGAATAGAAAGAAAACTGCATTCAAAGATTTTCGATAATTCGCTTGCCACACCCAGGAATTGAACCGATTAAAATCGGTAAAAATTACACCCCGTACTTTTATTGCATTGATCGTTAGGATCAATTATAAGGATGATCTCTCTAACAAACTTGATAAATTAAATGATAGGAAAACCGTGAAATCTTAAATTATTAATTTATTACGGTTCGATTCCCGGGTGTGGCAAGCGAATTTTTGAAAATCTTTGAATGCAGTTTTCTTTCTATTCAAAAATAAAGGAATGTTTTCTTTGAGTAAAATTTTCTATCTACAGTATTAAGAGTACTTTCCCTTCAGGTGGCATTACAAAATTCCACCCTATAGGTCAACCAGAATCTGATTGCAAAAGTAGAGATTTTGTTGCTACCAGCACTGGGGTGAATGGATGCAAGAGTTTTATTTAGCTTGCACTAGCAATTTTCGGAATTTTACACAACTCGTATTTTATTTAAAAATTGCCTAGTGTGCATTGCCGTGCCAAAATCATTATTTAATTTAATTTTTTTAAGCCATGAGATTCTGATTTAGCAGTACGATCAGAAAGGTAATTTGGGTAGGCCCCCTAATGTACTCAAGCTGTCAGACTGAACTTGAGATCTATCTGACTGATTACAGCAGGTCTGTGACCATATAAGTAAACCGTACCGTTTCACCGACCACCTCAGATCATAGAAACAAGGAGATATGCCATCATAGCAAATTAGTAGGGGAACAACTGATTCCACTTTTAGTACATTTTTCGACACAATTACGCGCATAATTAAGCGCTCCTTGTGAATAAAAAGATCTCCCACGCATTGAACATTCCGCACACCCTCAATCTAACACTGTTAATCGTCACTCAACACTAGCACTAAACTAAAACACTGTATTTATACCATCGATCGTGTTCGGTTCGTCGCCAGCGCGTACTTTTTTAATATGAGCAATTTGCTCAAGATCAGGCAGCAAGCTCGATAGCGCCTTGGCACATCTCCTTGTTTCTATGATCTGAGCCGACCACCATAACATAAGCATACTAAGTAATAGTGTACTATGTAAACTTATGTTTCTCTACGTTCAATGCTAAGGCCCCTCAACCACTTTCGTGGTCTCTGGAGTGCAAACTTAGCTCTCCAACCGGCTTTCACGTCTGATATATTCGAAGCATATCGATAACTCTGTTGTCATATTGATTATCGATTAGTTATCGAGTTAGAATCGCAATTAGGGCTCCTCGGTTTAATGTTCTAAGTTTATAGAAGTTTTCTCTTGTATTACGTCATTATACATCACCAAAGAAAGTTTTTTGTGGCCAGTAATTATGAATAATAATATTGACAAAATAGTCGGGTGAAAGTTTTTGAAGGTATAGCACCGGTGAAGTTAAATGGATGTAATTGAAGGAAGAGTCAAATGTGTTGTTTGGGAAATGCGAAATAAAAAAAGAGTTTTCTGAAAAAGATTTTGTATTTGAGAATTATTTCAGGCTACGCACTGGCCAGATTCTACAAAAACCATAAAGTTTACAGAGCTCTCACTCCCTGATAAAATCCTTGAGAAACCATGGCAGAAGCCACTTATCTGAAAAGTAATTAAAGCAAAATTTTATAAACAGCGAAATTTCACTTGTTTTGAGATTCGAATTGTAGATGCGCATGCGCATATGTCGAAACGAACTCGAAGGCAGTTGACCACTGGCCGGCACGAACGCCGCACGCAGGCGCGCTTCCACGCACCGATAAAAAAATAAACGTCTATGGTTCTTGCGCGCGTAAATTAAATTCTTATAATCTGTGAAGTGTAAGTGTACTTTTATTTTGTTGCAAGTTTTGAATTGTTATAATCAATTTGGATTTTTATGTTGATTCCTTTGGACTTTATTATGGTGAGTTACCTTAAATAATTTAAATAAGTACCTACTTATAAATAAATATAAAATATTTTATACCTACTGAAGATAGTTTATAAAATTCATGATGTTATCAATTTTTTTAAATATTACGGCAAATAGTTATGATTATGATAGAAGATGAAAAAAAAAATAGACAAAGTTTTCTTCACGGTTCGCCAGAGATCGCAGGTTCAAATCCTGCTCGCGACATTCGATTTTTGAGAATCTCTTAAATATTTAATAATAGAGAAGCTTTGACATGTTTCAGATTCACAAAAATATACATTTATGAAATTTTCTGATTAAAGAAGCGACATTTTACCAATTTATTTCACGTTGAACAGTTACCAAAAAAAAACTTATGTACCTACATACAATAACACTTGAAAATTGAAGAATAAAAAACCTATAAAAATACATTGTTTTTACCAATTACATATAAAACTGCATAAGTACATACTCTTTTGTTCATAAATTTTCTAACACATCGGCAATAACTCGAAAGTTTTCGTCAAGTAAAAGTTGCGAAGCCTTCGTGATTTACCAGAGTACCTAAATAATCTTAACCTTGCATGCGAGTTACTACCTTAAATCCTCAATTATAAGGTCGAGAATGCTGTTGATTTTGATCATAGGTGTCAATTTGTAGGTGGTCATTGGCGATGATAAATATTTATTAAAGTCTTGCTTTAATTTATTGTCCAAGCGAAAGAAAGTGTTGCTACTGCAGTTAGAGAGTGCCTCTTGTGGTCAGTGCAATTTCGACAGATAAGTACATCGTTACTTGACTAATTACATTCATAATTAGATGACTAGTTTAAGAGAGATACTTAAGCGCTTACACTTAGCTATACCTAGTAGTCATAAATGGTTAAGTCACTAAATTCAGACAAGTGTAATCGCATTTAGCGAGTATAAAAGCTATAGCTTTATAAGCTGATATAAAAAATTAGTTAGCATCCTAGGATGCTTTTCTAACTAGTTAGGAAATGATTTAGGACGACTAAATTCGGTTGAGTAGTCAGTGTGTCGTCTAAATCCCAGAATCTTATGTATCCAGCTTTTAGTGAACAATCATTAGATTTGACTTACCACTAAACTGGTTGTTTATACAGGGTGGCAGGTTAGACAGTGGAAATATTTTAAGGGGTCATTGCACTCATCATTATGAACAACTTTTACTATGGGACCAACGCTGAAATCGTAGAAAAAAAACAGCTGTTCCATACATTTTGTTGAGTTATATGTATGGAACAGTTGATTTTTTTTTCGCGATTTCAGGGTTGGTCCCATAGTAAAAGTTGTTAATAATGATGAGTACAATGACCCCTTAAAATATTTCCACTGTCTAACCTGCCACCCTGTATGTTCCTAGTCACTGTATAGTAACATTAGAAGTATCACTCAATCTTCTGTATTTCTGCGGAAAAATGCTCCCCTATGTTAATAACAGGGCCCCAACAAGACTGCTATTGCAATTGTTAAGTATGATGTCATAATAACATCATAACTATCAAAACCTGAGTCAAAACCTTCGGTCATTGGCTTAGAGTAAGACTATCTCTTTGGTCATCGGTCATAACCTCAGATCATAGAAACAAGGGAGATGTGCCAAGGCGCTATCGAGCTTGATGCCTTAACTTGAGCAAATTGCTCATACTAAAAAACGTACGCGCTGGCGACGAACCGAACACGATCGATGGTATAAATACAGTGTTTTAGTTTAGTGTTAGTGTTGAGTGACGATTAACAGTGTTAGATTGAGGGTGTGCGGAATGTTTAATGCGTGGGAGATCTTTTTATTCACAAGGAGCGCTTAATTATGCGCGTAATTGTGTCGAAAATGTACTAAAAGTGCCATCAGTTGTTCCCGTACGTAATTTGCTATGATGGCATATCTCTTTGTTTCTATGATCTGAGGTCAAAACCTTCGGTCATTCGCTTAGAGTAAGATTATCTCTTTGGTCATCGGTCATAACCATAACATTAAGAGACCATTCTGACACGATTGTGACAATTGCAATAGCAGATTTGGGGCCCTGTTAGCCTGAATTTTTTCATTGATGGGCAAAAGCCTCCCTCCCCCCATGACTTCCGGTTACTTTGGACCTAATGTGGACCATAGCTAGTTGGTTTTGTCCAGCTTATACGACCATCTTCTACTTGGTCAGGATTCAGGAGTTCCCATTAAAACCTGACTTATATGCGAAACAGTGGAGTATCCAGCAAAATGAGGCTTTTGACTACAATCTGATGGCTTAACTCGTTATTTAGGCTTGAAAGCCTGGCTAAGTCAAGGCCACGAGAATGGGCCAACAGTAATTAGGTACATCGTAAGAACATGCACATTATCCGCCTTATGAGAGATCCTTCTCTTCAACAGTTGATTGTTTTGCTAACTTTTGCTATTTAGCATTGCCAATGATTTGAACTTCAATTTTACTGACCAGTTTTCATAACCATTCTTTTGGTGGCGTATTCAATTAATACTACTCGTATATTTGGTAGCCTATTGTTATAGAGATAGACCTTTTGTATGAAACATCTGAATATGCTATACTAATAATAATTTATCAGTCTCTTTTTGAATTTGAATTGTGAAATTATTTTTGCTTATAGACTGCGATATGGCAATAATTTAGACACAGATTGAAACATTATACATAGGTACCTATTATATTAATTTTGATCTAAGTAAATTACAAATTGATTTAGAGTTAGACAAACAATAAAGAATGACAAGCAAACTTTGTGGACTTGAATAAAACGGTTTTTTCTGTGAATACATTTAGCAAAGTCAGTGCTTATTTTTCTTTAATTATTTAACTGTTATTCATACATTATGAGGATGGTTTATAGGAAGTTACAGTTGATGTCAAGTGAATCGTATGTGGAGCAACTTTCACGTAAAATGACAATGTTTTATTTCATTTCTGGTTAATTCAGAAGTTATTCTGTTTGTTTTCCTGTTACACATTTAGTACTATTGCCAACATTGTTCCGTTTTGAAATAAGGATAGTGCTTTTTAGGGTTCCGTACCTCAAAAGGAAAAACGGAACCCTTATAGGATCACTTTGTTGTCCGCTGTCAGTCACCGCACCATAAGTGGAGCTATCTGCTCATAGATGACACCACTATGCAGTATGCAGTAGCGCCATCTATGATCATATTTCGGAACCCTTAGGGCGCGAGGCATACTCGCACTTGTCCGGTTTTTTTTTCTTGTATAACGCCATTTTTCTCACACGGCATCAGTGATGGCAAAACATACCAGCAGTAGAACAGATGGTCCATTAAAAATCTGAAAACAATTTTGCTAATACTTCCAAAGAAAATCTTTGGCCCCTTTCAACCACCGTACCGCTCGCCATCGGCTAAGAGTTCATCTTCACACATTGCAATGTACAGTGTGGTTTCAAAGGAATTCCTTTGAAACCGCACTGTGCGCGACAATTTAAGTCCACGAACGCTTTTGTCGATCGAGCTTCCTGCTGGCCTAGCATGACCACGGTAGACACGGGTTTTGTCTGCAGAAGATTAGACGAAGTGACAGATTGTAGAAATATTTCTACCGATTTATGCATACAATGAAGAGAAGAAATATTTCTATTCTTCAGTAGACAAAACTCTGATAAACCAAGCACGGGTCGTCGCGTGCTCGGCTAAAGAGATAACGATTTTGATAGAAAGAACTTTGTCTATTCTTTGGTAGAATAGATATAAAATTGGTCATGCTAAGCCGGCTGCCAAAATTTTCCCGGGAAATTACAGTAGTGGAGTTTTTCGAGCAGGGAGTACCTAAATAATATGTTTTAATGCACATGTGAAACTTATGGTGTTGCAAGCATTTTATAGGCTACGATAACCGTTTACCATCAAGCGAACCGTACATTTGTTTGCCACCATCATGGTATAAAAAACAACAATGATTTGCAATTATTTCTGTAGCACTTCAGCAGAAACTAGTTCAAATTAAACAGAAGTCGTCTTAAAACGATCTCTCTTTATTTACTATGCAACCACTTAGCCTGAGCTAAGTTGTAGATGATTATACACGCGTGGGTGACCAGCTCTGAGCGATTTTTATGTAACAGCAGAAGGAAGTATGAGGTCGAGCGTTGAAATTGTTTAATTTTTTTAACGACTCTGCGATCACTTTAATTGCCGTTTGATTTTTGATTAAAAAAAAATGGCTTAGTGGTGTATGGAATTTTAAATGATTGTGTCCGTCCGTGTGTTTAGATGTAACGATGCGTGAATCATCAGGAAAATGTATTTTAGAAATTCTATGCAAGTCAATTTGTTACATAAATCTGGCTTAGGAGTTAGGAGTGTAATACTAAGTTTCGCAAGATTTTGCTCTAAATCTATACTAATATTATAACTCTGGAGAGTTTGCTTGTTTGTTTGTTTGAACGCGCTAATCTCTGGAACTACCAGTCGGGTTCGAAAAATCTTTTTTTTCGCGATTTCGGGGTTGGTCCCATAGTAAAAGTTGTTCATAACGATGAGTACAATGACTCCATTTGGTATTTCGACCGACTAAAATTGCACCCCCAATAAATTGAGTAAAAAAATAGAAGTAGGTACTTAATTACATTAAAGAATTTGATATTTTTGTCTCTAATGATTCTAAACATATGTATCAGCAGATGCTCATCGAAACCGGTTAACCCTTTTATAAAAAACCGGCCAAGTGCGAGTCGTACTCGCGCACCGAGGGTTCCGTATCATTTTTGGACGTATAAAGTGAAAAAATCCGGACCGCATAACTAAGTTTGTTTGTGAAGGAATTTTGATGATTTTGAAAAAACTGTACTAGTTAGGAACATCGTTTTATTTTTGGTGCCATATTTGGGTCAATTCCTATCAACTCTAATTATTTCAGATTTTTCGCCCCGCAAACTTCGGAGATAAGGGGGGGGAATGGTATTTTTTTGGACGTTTTTCATCATATGTCGAAAACTGTGAGACACAAAATAAAATAAAAATATATTTTGAAATGTGCAGATCAAGCCCTTTCATATGATATGTCACTTGACTTAGTAACCCCACTTTGAAATTTCGGACCCCCACTCCGGCCCCTTTTGCAATGAAAATAAAAATATTTTTGGACTTTTTTCATTTGCAATAAAGTTGAACAAGCATTCTTTATAACTGTTCCAAATTTCAAGTTGATGGCATAAGTAGTTGCTGAAATAAGCAGGTGTGACAGACAGACAGACAGACAGACAGACGAAGTCGCACCATAAGGGTTCCTTTTTTACCATTTTGGTACAGAACCCTAAAAACAGTGTTTGTTTCAGTTTATAATAGCAATAGGCTCGCTCCCTAGCCTTCTATCAAATGCGACTTAAGCATAAAACAATTGGTTTTTACCAACCTTTTTTACCATTTTGGTACGGAACCCTAAAAATATAGCCATAATCATGACTCATAAATAATAAATCATTGCTATGATTGAACGCGTGTTAATTATGATTGGGAGTTATTTTAAACCGATCTTTTGATATATTATGTAGGCCCGTGTCTTCAGTGAAGATTAAGTTATTAATTTTGTAAGATTCTTATGGGTTTGGATTAATTTTAAAATTAAAATTTTCTACATTATGTACCTAACTGTGCCCAAGTTTACTTTGATTTTACTTTGACAAAATCACTCTTTAGTTGCTTCAGCTCATTACAATCCCAAACTTGTCCCGACGAACAAGTTGTAAAGTAGTTCTAGTGATAGTGGTACCTTAAAGCATTTCCTAAAAACTTCTCGCTTGATGAAATAATATGTGATATAATCTATACTTCCCCGCGGTTTTTCCCCCGTCGCTCGGCTTCAAAGGGTCATAGCGTGTTGTTAAATAGCCTATACTATTCCTCATGAATCTGGCTATCATATACAAAGAATTTTTCGAATCCGACTGATAGTTCCGGAGATTTGCGCGTACAAACAAACTCTTCACCTTTATAATATTAGTATAGATTCATCACTTGCTTACGACTTAAGGATTAAAGAACAATTACTCAATAGTTATTCTTATTACTTTTACGTTGCACGTGAAAGTGTATTTCTCTATCAATAATCAAGAGATTGCATATAAAAATTTAAATGAAATGTGTTTCCTAAGGCCCCCGTTCACGATCAATTTCATAATAATAATGCTGATTGACTAACAAGCATATTAGATGGCTCCATCAATATTAATAAATGTTAATTCGGCTTTTAGTTGAATGTTACGATTTTATTATGTTGTGTCTGGTTATTCGAATTTGTTACTGTGATGTCAGCAGACGCTATTATATTTTGTGATTATGATTGTTTTTTTGATACTGGAAAGGAAAATATTTTTCATTTCTCATACTCGGAAAGTAGTGTTTGTTTGATCAGAGCAGCGGGTCGAAAACGATGCTTCCCTCCCTTGGGCGGGAAAGACTCATAGTAATTGCTTCCCTCCCTAGGGCGGGAATGAATTTTTAAAATAGAACTAAAATTGGTTATTTAGTCGGCTATAATTTTTTTTACATAATTAAGAAAAATATCGATTAAAAAAAAATGCTGCGGTCTTGTGAGTGTATACGGCCAATGTGAATTAAAAAAAATACCTATTAAAGTGGGATGGCCCGCGGCGGTGACGCGGGCGGTGTGTTCCATATTTGAAATTTAAATTAAAAAAGACTATTTATGTATAATTTGGCGGGATACTAACTCTGTACCGAAATTATTTGATTAAAAATGAGTTCAAGCGATGCTGAAATGTCGACCCCCAATTCCGTTAAAGAAAACTACTATTTTTTACTTTCCTTATATTTGAAATGAAAAGTAGAGTGTTTAACACGGGTGAAAGTCATCAATTCCCACTCGGACTATAGCCGCCCTCGCTTCGCTCGTGCGTCTAAATACCTCGTATGGGAATTGATTTCTTTCCACCCTTGTATAACAATCTACTATTAATTTTGGAATGGAGGAATAGACGTACCTAAAACGAATAAGCAAGCGTAGGGATTTAATTTAATTTTCGTCTTATAAGAAGTGGTCATTACTTGGTTGATTGGTAGAGAATGTTATTATTTACCAAAAGTAGGTACGATGAAAAATATGTATTTTACACATCGTACTTATTTTTTTCTATTTCAAAACACACATGAAGGTACTTTTATTGTGTCAAACAAAATAAGGTAGCAACCCTATCATCAGAGCAATTATATGCTGAATTTGTGTTATTTATTTATTTCTACTGTTGTTGAAAAAGTATAACGCGGACTGTGGAGTACGGACTCAACTTGACGCACGATCTGTAGAGCCAATCGGGCGAGTCAGTGCCGTAACTAGTAAGTTATGCGCCCGGTGAGGACTTATATAACTGCGCCCTTGAAAAATATTCTAATCTGATAGTAGGGCGCGTTTACGTTCGTATTATGCGATAAATTATAGGTATTGAAGGTATGTATGCTACAAATTACAATGCATGACCCAAAACTTGGTCCTGGTCTGATTATTTCTGCGTTGGCACACCTAGTTACGGCATTTATTTCTGTCATTGTAAGTTGAGCCATCAGCTCAACTTATCTATTCACGTGCCAATCTGTTGAGACTCGCCCGGATTGCCTCTACCGATCGGGCGTCAAGTTCGTAAGCACGGTCATTCGTAAGCACCTTAAATCTGCATAATATCGTAAAATTGCCAAAAAAATGCAATATTATGAAAGAAGAAAGCAAAAAAAGTGGTGAAACTATTTCGACCTTTCAAAAAATTAATTCTGATTCAATTTTTCGTAACGTGAAATCGATGATGATAATATGCATCTAATTTATTATTAGATGAAAATTATTATGCATCTAATAATAAGATCTCATTTATTACTAGATGCATAACAATTTGCATCTGAATTCAAAATCGAGAGCAGAGAATTCAGCTTAAATCTGCACTTCCGATGCATTCTCCAAACAAAAGTCGGAAGCTATGTTAAAATTGAAAGTTATGTGAAAATGGAAAGCATTTTAACGCTAATAACTATAATAAATCTATTTTAATATTAAAAATATGTAAGTAGGTATGAGGTAATCTCCGAAACTATTGATGCGATTCACAAAATTCTTTCAATAATAGATGTTATATTACCACTGAGTGATTTATCTATAGGCTACTTTTATGCCCAAGAAATGCAGTTCCTGCACGCGTAGTATGAGCACTATAGAAACGGGTTTTGTTGACAGAAGAATAGACAAAATGACAGATTGTAGAAAGATTTGGCGATGTTAAAATGAAGATAAGAAATGTTTCTTTTCTTCAGTCGAAAAAAAGTCTACAAACGCACGGGTCGCCGCGTGCTCGGGCAGAAGAGGTAACGATTTGATAGAAAGAACTTTATCTTTTCTTTGGTAGAAATAGAGATAGAATTGGTCATGCTAAGCGTGCTGCAGGCTCTGCTATTGCAGATGTTCGTAGCGGTGACCACTTCAGTTGGGCCGTCTGCTTTTTTGCCACTCGATATATCGTACATTCTAGCAATGTTAGCTCGTTACACTTACACAGTACCCGCTGAGAGTTGAGACCAGTAACGTTTGCCTGCGAATCACGACCCAGTTCCACGCTAGGTCCACTTTCTTATAACCTGTATTATTTAACAGATTTGCGCAATTATCTTATTTTAATGCTTGCCACAACACTTACGTATGTTGTAAGGTAAGAAGAGCAAATATTCGGTATTTCGGACCTTAGCTGATTTTTTGCAGTGCAAAAATGGAGTCGTTTCAACAAAATGTAGTTTTAAGAAAGCCTTTCGTTAATACCTGAACCAAGACTATCGTTGAAGCTCATTTACGACTCATAATTTGATGATGGATATCTTAAAGAGTCATAGTTCCCCGCTGCTTTAAAATCAGGTTCATTAACTTGCCAAAATGAAATTCTTATAAGCCAGTGGTTCTCAACCTTTTCTTGATCAGGAACCCCAAAGTTATTCGTGCGTGGAACCCAAAGTTCAAAATAAAAATTTCACTACCGTCTCACCGCACCGCCCGTAAATATTAATTTGTTATGGGACATATCTTTGTTCCGCGGACCTTAATTTCGTTTTCGCGGACTAGGCACTAGATGTCCGCGGACCACCGATTGGGAACCAATGTTATAGACAGACAATTTGTCAAAAATCTTTTTTTTTTAAGAAAGAGATCCGCATCGCTAATTATAAGGCCATTCATAAATAATCTAAGAGATGTTTGATTAAAGCCAGCAGGTTAATTACCTGTCTACTGGTTGTTGCACGTATTGCAACTCATCTTTATTATAAGCTTTTGTTTGTTGGTCAGTACAAATTTATATGATTTTTTCATTCGGTGGACACCGAATGTAAAAGTTGTACCTACATAATATTGTAGTTGTACATATTTTATTGAAAGAAGAATATGTTGTTAATCATTGTATTATTTTGTTTAAACTAAAAACCTTTAAATAAAGTGAAATGTTATGTGACCAATAATTGGTTAATTAATGTTAATTGGCCAATCCTATTTCGGTAACCAATTACAACAGCTGACATGAGATTTGACAGCAGATTTACTTAGCAGTTGCTTGATCAAGCTTATCGATCTATAATAAATTGATGACTGTATCAATATTACTGTAGGAACGGAACGGCATAGCAGATGAGCAGAATTAATCGTGATGAATGACAGATGTGATGTGTGTGAAAGAGATGAAAGTATGAAGTAGACTAGGTGTGAAAATGTTGAAAAAACAGAAGAACGAGAGACTGAAGGACAATGAAAAAGAAAGACTGTGAAAAGAAATTTTATTCGTATATACAAGATTAGAAGAAATCGCGGATCATTTGACTGAAACTGGATCTATCCCACATTACTTTTAACTTTTCCTTCGAAATCTTTGCAAACAGTAGCATAAAAGAAAGTTTAAATAATGACCAAGCGTACATAATTGTAATATATTTATTAAATCTTCTAGAAACATTTTAGCATAATCTAGCTTCTATGGAACCTAATCATAAGATTTAGCACTAGTCTGGTAGCTATCAGTAATGACTGCATTAGTAGAAATGTACTGGCAACCTGCTTTTGCATCTAAAGTGCAATTTCATCTATTTCGGCCGTACCACAAGAAATAAACATCTGTTCAACACACGTTCAACACGAATGCTACCAAAAATAATAAGCACTTGTTTTAGCACTAACTTGTCTAAAACAAGTGTGTATTATTTTTGGTAGTATTCGCGTTTAACACGTGTTTATCTTTTTTGTGGTAAGGGTGTTAACCTTTATAATATTAGAAAGATTACTAGCATTTTGTCCACGAGTTTGTTCACATGACTTACAGGAATTGTGTATTTTTTCGGGATAAAAAGTAGATTTTTTGGGGTCTCTAATTTTTGGTTGTCCCAGGGCCTCCACACCCTCAAATGCGACCCTGGTATGGCATCTCACAAAGAGTTGAGTTTCACATAATTATAAGCGAGTTTTTTTTATTTTATTTTTATTAAATATAGGCTTGCGTTTGACCGCCACCTCGCCTGGGTGGTGATTCTCGTGGGTGATATATTGATATCGCATTCGATATATATCGCAACAAATGTCAAAATGGTAGGGGTTTTGACAGTTGTTGCAATATAATATCGAATTCGATATCAATATCGAACCCGCGAGAATCTAAGCGATGCTGCGGTCTACGATGGAGCACGCTTGCCTAGAAGAAACCGATTCACTCTCGACTTGAAGATACCCAGTGTTAGCTAGCTGCACAGCTGCTACTATCGATACGATCGAGACCTTTAATCATCATAAATAATGAAATATCGATGTGAAATTCAACACTCATTCATCACCATTGACAGTAAAAGCAGTGACAGTGAATGCTTTTTGTTGCTTACCCTACTTTCAGAGTGACTTGCAGTTACACGCTGTGGGTCAAACGATAAGTTCGTAGTTATAATAATGAGTGTGGGGATTTTGGATTGTGGTTTTATATTTTGGTAATAGGAAATACGTCGACGACTTAAGGCCGTAAGATCAATCGTAGTTTAAACCATGGAAGAGACATAATCTCCCGTCTTTGATTGTTTTCTAATACAAAAACCCAAAGGAACAATACGAAAACGGGAGATTAAACTCTCTTCTGTGGTTTAAACTACGATTGATCTTATGACTCTTAGATGGTATATCTTAGGAATTGGTAAGACTACAGACTTGGGATCAACGGAAAGCATCGAGGGATTTTGCACTACGCACAATGGGACGGTATGGGTTATATATTTTTTTTTTAAAAAGCTGAAGAGTTTGTTTGTTTGTACGCGCTAAACTCTGGAACTACCAGTTGGATTCTAAAATTTCCTGGCTTAAAGCTTTGACATCACTCTGCGACCTTTAGGAGCCGAGCAACGGTGGTGAAACCTACATGGAAATAGGTTACATAGCTTTGTATTTATCGTGATATAACGATGCTTTATAGACGCCTACATCCAAATAACGAAACAGGTATAACCATTTCTCCTTACAATGTTTTTAGTGAATTAAAATAAAGGCTGTATAAAACATATCAACGATAGTTTTGTCTTCTCATAAAAATTGTAATATATCAGCAAAACGATCGTGTTATCCCATCAAAAGTATTTAACAATAGAAAAACGTTATTAACGTTATTAACTTTATTAACGTTATAGAATAAAACGTTAAATTTAAAATGCGTGAGTTTTCAAAATTGATGCATGCGTGAGTAGGTAACTGTAAAATAGGTTACATTGTTTCTAAACCAAGGTCGGGTATTGCCAGTAACTGAGAAAGTAAGGTGTTATCGAGAAAGCCGTTTAATAGTTTTGTTCGGTAAACGTGCGTTAAACGTCTGCATACCAAAATACGGTCAATGATGTTTCGATGAAACGTGAATTAGCTAGGTACCTAACTGAATTTCGGTATTTCGTGGTAAACTCTAGGTTAACTACAATTTGATTATATCGTAGCGGATCTATGACAGATTTAGATTAGACTAGATACCGCATGTTCACTAAATGGTATGAAAACGAACGTACCATTTTTCCTACCTACTATGCTGTCGCGCAAGTCATTAAAAGGCCTTGGGCAACCCTATGAGAGTTTTTACAATTATTATTGTTACAATTTGGCATTTACTTATATGTCTTCAACGACACTATTTGTCAAGTTTCACCGGCGCGTTTGAAAGTAAACTCGAGTAGGAACGCGGCAAGTTTGTGCAACGCACAAACTTTTCGGGCACGTTGGGACGGACGGTTTGCGGTATCTAGTCTACTCTAAATCTGTGGGATCTATATCCCTCCATCCGTCACATTTGACAAATCCGCCTCATTCAAGGCGAAATGAATTGTGTCTGTCAAGTGAGTGTCTGTCAGACGAACGATTGTGTCGGTATCTAAACATTACATAGGTAAGTAGTGGTTTTAAGTAATAAGTGTTTGTGATAAACGTTTCAGTAAAGCTTTCGGTAATTGCAACTATTGTAAGTTGAGAAACAGCAGTTTACGACGTGACGCATTACGTTATGGCTCGGTAAGCTGTCTTTTTAGACACATCAAACAAAAGGCACGTCACTTAACGCTTAGTGGCCATGCTTACCGTTTCTTATGGGAATATTACGCTATTATATCTAGAATCTTTAAACGATCAAGACTTTTATCCTATAGGTATCCCCCTTACTTATAGACGATGATTAAATTAAACAGCTCTTATGTCAATTGTCATTTCTATTCATTGTCATACGAATGACAAGGATAGTTGTATATTTAATCACTGGTTAAGAGTTAAGTTAAGAGGCGTCTATAGGTAAGGAGTATATGTTTAATAGAAGAGATTTTCATAATCGTTTAATACAAAGAGATTCATATGTTTAATGCGCGTTCAAACAAACGTTACATTAGTTAACAATTTGTTACGTTACGTGTTACGCAGGGCTCCAATATAAAACTTCAAAAAGCTTCGAGTGCATCACAGAAATACAAGGTAAAATCATAAAAGGTATATAACGTCACATTGTAGCGGTTGATCGATATAACTGTGGATCATGGCGATGAACACACGCGATGACCCACTTGATGCAAATGGTCTAAGTCTCTGAGACCATACCGTGCTCACGAGTGCCGTTAAATTATTACCGAAATAACGTACCTACCAAGAAATGGAAAGTATGAGTGTGATTCAGTTTTAATTTGGGTAGTTTATCGGTCTTTTAGTATGCGCAGCTTTTGGGAAAGGTAATATGAATTTTCCCAAAAAAATCGTTTATTTAGACTTTTTGATGTTTGCTAATAAGATGAAAATACTATGGGATGTACATTACTCATATCAAGTTAAAAGAAAAAATAAACACATTATTTCGGCTATCTGAGAAATAACCAAAGTTTGACAAGATATGTATAACTTAAACTTTTGGTTATAATATTGCTTAAAGTTGGTCACTTTTTTGTGTTATACGTTGACAAGTTTCGTTATTACTACAATTTTTTTTCAGTGCACAAAATGTCTACGCTTAAATATTCACAAATCCCTGATGCACTATAACGACATTGCAGGGTTCTCCTTAATTAATAAGGAATGTTGCTTTGATTCGCATTGCAAACTATATAATTATGTACTATAGAAGAGGTTTGATTAATACTCAGTAATGCTGTCTACTGAATGCGGTCACCGCTAACTTCTTAGTAGCAAATTAAAGCGTTTTTATTTGCAAAGTAAATAAATTCTAGGCAAGCTTGGTTTTTGTAAGGCTTGTGGTCCGTAATGGATATAATTAGTGTCAAACAAAATACGAATGTTCAGTACTATAATTGGGTTCTGTTTCTCGTTAGTTACAGCCTCAGATCATAGAAACAAGGGAATTGTGCAAAGGCGCTATTAAGCTTGATGCTTTAATTTGAGCAAATTGTGCGTAGTACAAAAGTACACGCTGGCGACGAACCGAACACGATCCATGATATAAATACAGTGTTTTAGTTTAGTGCTTGTGTTGAGTGACGATTAACAGTGTTAGATTGAGGGTGTGCGGAATTTTTAATGTGTGGGAGATCTTTATATTCACGAGGGGCGCTTGTAATTGTGTTGAAAAATTTACTAAAAGTGGCGACAGTTGTTCCCGTACTAATTTGCTATGATAGCATATCTCCTTGTTTCTATGATCTGAGGTTACAGCTTAGGTAGACGGTCTAGAGGTTAATCTTTCCTTAAAGCTTCTACTTTCAATCTGAAGTGGATAGACGCAACATGTTGGTTTAACACTTTAAACGTCCAGCTAGACGGGGCCTATGGTGGCGGATAGTTGTTACAATACTGTTATTACAACTGACCGTCACCGCAGACCGCATCTGTCTAGACAGACGGACCCTTTTGGCCCCAAAACCAATGAAAAGTCACCGATGTTTTGAACAATTGTGTTGAGAGGATTAGTCAGCCCAGACACTGCGTTACCGTGCCTAGCTGCTTCCAGGGTGCGCCGCAGAAAGGCTGCTTTCATACACCGTGTATATTTATGTAACGGGCACTTTGATTAATCGGGCAGGCCGTATTATTATGGACTGGTCATTATTCCAGGAAAAACAATTGGGATGTACTTGGACGTAACAATACCCAAAAAGATTTTTTTGAAACTTTTGTCTGTTTGTGCGCGCATCACGCAAAAAGTACTGAACGGATTTTGATATGGTTTTCACAGTTCGATAGCTTGGGGTCTAACTTAAAATCTAAGCTACGTTTTATTAGTATTCCGGTGGGATAAACCAGAGATACAGCTTGATCTCTTGGTAGTACTAGCCAACCTACACTACGGAGGTCATTTAAACTGTTCATTTCATTGTAGTCTAGTAAAAAGTCTAGTTAGCTTATAGGTAATAGCCCCAATATTGGGACTCAGCCCTCCTCAGCACTGGAATTGAGCCGTATAAAAACCACTATAACATCTTTTTACGAGAGCACAAATTCTCTTGCATATCAATTACGTGGCACTGCGGAAACGAGGAATGCAGCATATATCAGTTGCTTAACATGCCGTAGTAGCTAACACTCAGCTGAGGGGAACGGCTGCCACCATTTGCAAATAAAACCACGTTCAATATGCATTACCGTGGTTTGCATACCCATATTTTATGCACTCATTAGAATATCGATAGATTTCACACTGTATCAGACTGAATTTGATAACGGGATTGATTTCACATGGTAGGTACCTAAGTGATTATTAGGTAACACTGTCGCTAATATTTGAAACTTGCTGTTATCCGCGGTTTTGTTTGTATCCCAAGGATCTCTATTGTGTACTGAGATAAGAAGTATGTTTTATCCTCATTCAGGGCTTAAGCAAATCCAAATTTTGTTTTTCATTTTTTACTACGGTTCTGTCTTCGATTACTAAAATAAGCTTGCTTTTGTCCGAGAACAACAAATCATTAGCTGCTAGCAAGTTAAACTAGAATACTAACAGTCACACGATAGTTAAATTTTAGGTTAAGCACATTTGCCAAAACGAGCTACATACAACAGCTGACCAGAGCAACATTGTTTTCATTGTTAAAACTAGAATTTGCAATTTCTCCTTCCAAACGTGCAAACGTGAGTACGGCGCCATTGCCACCATCTTTGTTTAATGTAATTGTCACTGTCAAAGTTTTGGCGGGTGCGTGGCCAAGGATTCAGCGCATACAGCCTTTCTTTATTTTTGTTTCAAGTTCACAATGACGACGCGGAAGTTTTATTGTTATTTTTTTTTGTTACGTGGCAGCGAAAGTAAAGGTCTAAGGTCGCGATAACAAGATTTTTTAAAACCTCATTGCCTTTTCAGACCACAATAGATCATTATGGAGCGCATTTTTGTGGCCAGTTTCACTATAGGTAATTTCGATTTTGTTACTGTCAACCTCTTTCAACTGATTTTTATCGTTCAAATATCGAATTGCGAGATTAGTCGCGGTTCCTGTAATAAATAAGTCGACTTTGTTTATCCGTTCCCGATGTTATCTAAGATAATCTATGTTCTAGTGTTCAATCGAGTCGCAGCTTTCTATACCGTCGGAAATTAATACTTTCCGTCGGATCTCCCCGTCGGTACGGTGTACCAGTTACAGATTACGTGTAATGCGAGCGTAATGCTAGGAAATTGAGAGAAAAATCCATATAAAACACCATCAGATGGTAGTCAAATTGCGCCTGATTATAGATTCAAATGACGTGTAATAACTACGTAGAATGATTTGATGACATGTTTTATGTTAGAGGTAGGTATTGCTTATTTAAAAGGCAAGGTAAAGTTTAATGTTATGGGAATTTATTTGTTTTTGCTAAATTCTTATTCTTGTCATTTCTCGCGTTGTGAAAATTTACTAAAATAATTTCCGATAAAAGAAAAACACATTGTGTAATTTTAAAGTGTTTGCAATGCGTATTTACTGAATAGAAGTGCAGTTTCTTTTATGAGCGTAGGTATCACAGAACCTGACTCAAGACTCAAGCATTACTTGAGACTAGTTTCAACCAATAAAATGGCTTAAAACTAGTCTCAAGTAATGCTTGAGCTTAGGTTCTGTAATATGACCCGCAGATTCTCAAAAGACCCGTCAATATTTACAAAAATACTAGAAAAGAACTCGAGTATTATGTCATTAAAAGTTTCTAAAAACATATCAAACTAAGATCTTATATTAATTAAATAATAATATGCATCTCGTTCGCCTAAAAAAGCCCATGAATTCCAATTAGCATCATCACGGAATATTAAAACAATATAATGTTTATCTTAACTGTATATTTTTGCAAATTTTACCTTTTAGACTGAAATCAAAAATCTTTATTATAGCTTAGACGAAAGCTTGAGAAAGAATGATCGTAATATTATAAAAAAATTATTTATGATTTAGATAAATCTTGAGTAGGCATCTGTTTCGCAATATTTCGTGAATGTGAAGGCTTGGCGCTTAAAATTTAGTGTTTATATATTCTAGATAGTGCGTAGGCAGCCTAATAAATTATCTAAATGTCTAGTGATTGTGTGTTATGCAATTCGTTTATGCCTATCGCTTTTTAGTTATTTTTCCTTATACGTAATTGCCGCACCTTTGAAGGTTTCTAAATTTTAATTAAAAATTACTAGAACGGTCAGAGGTTGTCATATTTTATTTTATCTTATTAGTTTGTCGCCAGCTTAGATCATAGAAACCAGGGCCCCAATTCTGTTATCGCAATTGGGTAAAAATTGTGTCATAATGACACCTTAACTGTCAAAACCTAAGCGGTCATTGGCTTAGAGTAAGACTATCTCTTTCGTCATTGGTCAAAACGATGTCACTGAGAGACCATTCTGACACATTATGACAATTGCATTAGCAGACTTGGGGCCCAGGGGGGTGATTCTCGCGGGTACGATATTGATATCGCCTTCGATATATATTGCAACAACTGTCAAAATCCCTACCATTTTGACATTTGTTGCAATTATATCGAAGGCGATATCAATATATCGAACCCGCGAGAATCACCCCCCAGGAGTTATGTTATCATAGCGAATTAGTACGGGAACCGCCGTCGCCACTTTTGAAGTAGTGTGCGTCACAACTGCAAACACTCCTTTGTAAATAAAAAGAACTCCGATAGGTTAAAAATGCCGCACACCCTCAATCTAACACTGTTATTCGTAACTCGTCACTCACACTATACTAAAACACTGTATAAACCATCGATCGCGTTCGGTCCGCCGGCAAAGCCTCATTCCAAGCTCAATAGCGCCTTGGCACATTTCCCTTGTTTCTATGATCGAAGGCGGCTAGAATGCTAAGTTAAATTGCCCATTCCTAATTAGTAGTTGCTCAATAGGTTATGCTGCGACCATTTCACAAGGCACCAGTATTGTAACTGGAACAAATATTCTTGCAAATGAGGTGTAATTTTTGACATAGAAAAAATATTTCAACAAAGACACAAGAAAATGTCACCAAATAATATTCCGTAAGCGGACTTTAGCAGTGATAGCCTTGTGGTTTAACCATGTGCCTCCCACGGCGAATGGTTCGAGTTCGATCCTGAGGCACGCACCACTGACTTTTCGGAGTCATGTGCGTATTAGAAATTAATTATCACTTGCTTTAACGGTGAAGGAAAACGTCGTGAGGAAACCGGCATGTCCTAGAACCAAAAATTCGAAAAACATGTGACCAACCCACACTGGGCTCGCGTGGTGGACTACGGCCCACTCCCTCTCACAGAGGAGGCCTGTGTCCCAGTAGTGGGAACATTATAGGCCGATTATGCTTATGCTTATGCTAAGCGGACTTTAGTATTTAAACTTAAAGCTCTGACCTTAGGGCAACAGATTTGAAAGTAGGTTACCCTTTGTCCGGCCATCTGCCTTGGAATTTGAACGGCTAAACATTTAAAGGATTACAATTCGCATGAACTATATTCTGTTTAAAACAGACATGTAAAATGATGTACGAATATATTCTAAACTATTTCTTCAAGTAGCATTTCAGCCCTTTATTTTATTTAATAATAGGCTTGCGTGTGACCGCCATCTCGCCTGATGTTAAGCGATGATGCGGTCTACGATGGAGCACGCTTGCCTACAAGAAACCAATTCAATCCCGACTTGAAGACAATTGTAATTATCGGAGAACACCCACTCGGGCAGCGCATTCCACTATTTGGCGGTTTTCACAATTAAAGTGGATTAAAAGCGGTTCATTCGGTTCATAATTGATTGGCTGCTTTTATAAAAACTCGTGGGTCCTCTTTCAATCTATTTCTTATCCTCTTTCAATAAAATATATTGATCTTTTAATGTATTTCTTTTCTTTATTGACTAGTTCTCTCTAATCATACATCCACCCCTCCCAGTTTACTCACTAATTGCTTCAACCGCCATTAACAAAATGATTACAAATGGCTGACAATTAAGACGCGTCAATCACGCGCATGTGACGGAGTAGGAGCGAGTTCCTAGTAGGAAGTTTACGGCGATGCGCCCGCGCATGTACCGTCGCGTACGTAACGCTTGCGGTGCAGGTATTGTTGTGATTTCTTTTGTTTTGAAGGAGGTTAAGGTTAATTCGTGTGTTGTATTTTATGGGACCGGGTTATGGTATGTCATTGTAACTTCCTCGATGAGTCTTGGTAGTGCAGAATTAGGTGATACATTAGTCGCATATTATGAAAAATGATAATTAATAGGTACAATAGATTATGATTATAAACTGTATACCTAACTGTAATAATATTGAGTAACTAACTGTAATAATATTGAGTAACTAACTGTAATAATATTGAGTAAGTATTTATATTTTTTATTTTATTTTATGTTTAGAACTATTTAAATTACAATTTGCATTTAAACTGCAAAACAAATCTCTAGGCACTAAAACAATTTTACTATAGCCCGAGGATAGTCCGAGTTACGGCGGTCACGTTTCCTTGTTTCCTTGATGAGGCATCTGTGTATAGTATTATATTATCGTGTCTTTAGGGATGGAATTTCAAAAAATCCCTCCTTAATTCATCTCCAGGATAGGTACTGAGCTTAATTTTATTATAGGTAACGGGCTGAACCACTTTTGTGACGAACTGTACTCTTGATGTAACGTCTGTTCGACGGTTCTAGTTCATAATTGCTGTGTATTTGAGTGTGCAACGACATATCAAGTAATATTTACGTGTGTACGAACAAAGTGTGGTAACAACAGCCTGTCTCTATTCTGTACCGACACACCGCATGATATCACGAGGGGCTCGTGGCTAAATGACGGCCGCGCTGATCGATCGATCTGCGAGGTTAAGCTGCGCATGCCGCGGTCAGTCCTTGGATGGGTGACCGTTCTTTACACATCGAGACCCCTCCGTGCCTCGGAGAGCACATTAAGCAGTCGGTCCCGGTTGTCATAGGAATATCTTTGACAATCGTTACGGGTAGTCAGAAGCCCTAAAAGTCTGACAGCTGGTCTAACATTCGAATACCGGTATTACCCATTAATTGGGTTGTGGAGGTCAGATGGCAGTCGCTCCACGTAAAATATTGATATTCAGCCGAAACTAGTTAGACTGGAAACCTAATATAATTTGGGAAAAGGCTAGGCAGATGATGATGACACCGCGAGGACTGCTAATTTGTTCGAACGTTCGCAAACGAATTGGCAGCGTATTGCGGTGATATCACGCGGCGGGCGTGTCGTTACACAATAGACAGGCTATTGAAAGCTCGTGTAGATTTGTGTGGTTGGTACACTTTTGGAATTCAGTTGGGGCATGAGCAGGCATCGGAGACACTGGACGGCACATTGAATTTTGATTTTATCTGATCAAACGGCTAAGTCAATGATAAGTGCTGCTGTGTCACTTTGGCAGTAGTGTTTTTACAGGAACTATAAATGTTGCGTTCTCTACTACTAGACACACGTGATACATTATTAGCTTATGGCTACGTTCATTTTAACTAGTGTTGCCCAAATGCAAGACCGAGACGAGTCTAACCCCGTCTTTGGTCTCGGTTCTGCGTCAATACTCATAGTCGTGGTCTTAGTTTTAGTATTGTACATTCATTCTTGGTCTTGGTCTTAGTCTTGCTGTAATTAGGTGGTCTTGATCTTGCGAAAATGATTGTTGCAAGACCGATTTTGGGCAACACTAATTTTAACACAGGCTGGACTAATTGTTTATGTAGACACCTCAAATCTTAGACTCAAGGATAATTATGTTATCACAGCAAATTAGTACGGTAACCGCTATCGCCACTTTTAAAGTAGTGTGCGTCACAACTACAAACGCACCTTTGTAAATAAAGAGATCTCTCACTCATTAATGCCGTACACCTGTCATCTAACACTGTTATTCAATTTAATCTATTATGAAATGTCATATCAAGTGTTCTGATTGGCTGTTGATATTTCGGACAACCAATCACAATTACAGCTGACATGAGATTTTACAGTATATTTACTGATCTGGAAGCGTGTAAACGTATAAATATACTGGCTATTCCCCGCAGTTTCACCCCCGTTGCTCGGCTCCTAAAGGTCGTAGCGTGATGTTAATTAACCTATACTATTCATCATGAATCTGGCTATCATATACAAAATTTTTTTGTGAATCCGACTGGTAGTTCCAGAGATTAGCGCATTCAAACAAGCAAACAAACTCTTCAGCTTTATAATATAATTATAGATAATTCGATTTTTAAATCGTTATTATGTCTCTGTCATTCTGTGTTTGTCATTTCATATCATTTTATTTGTAAAGTTAATGATATGTACTATACCTAGTTAGAAACATAATTATTATGTTTTGAAACCATCTTTAGCACTATAGTTGCCATGCTACCAGTCTAAATGTCAGTCCAACCAACAAGTGTCGTTAAATTACTGTAATTAAAAGAAGTGACGACTTTGCTTAGTAACAAGTATGTTATTAGCTTTACTCGGTCTAATAGGGTTGCGTGTGTGAAATTAACATGTGAGAAAATTTTAATAGCATGTATAATGCGTTGCTAGAAAATTTCAACAATGTTGCATGTTTAAATTGTATGTGTCTTTGTGCGCTGTGCATTATGTTCTTTTAGTAAGACCTTGGCATTGAATACAATAAAGTTATGAAGATTGTCTTAGTTGTGGGATATGGTTGATATGCAAACTAAATCTGAAATATTTTTTGTCTAAGTCTAAAACAATAGTTGCCCTTTTATTTTATATATTCAATAAATTCGCAGAGATGTTAACGGGCATACAAGAATAAAAAATATAAATAAATAAATATTTAAAAAAAGAGCTTTAAAAACAAATGACACGGGTGGGATTTTTAAATCTTTTTGTTGTTTTTAATTCTCTTTCTTATTTAAAACAATAAGATAATAATTAAGGACAGTCATGGCTTTGACATGTTATAAATTTCTAAAATTATTAATGCGAACACTAATATGTATTATAAATGCGAAAGTTTGTGTGTGTTTGTTTGTTACCCCTTCACGCTGAAACGGCAGGACGGATTTGGATGATATTGGACAAAGAGGTAGCCTGGGATCTGAAAAAGCACATACACTACTTTTCATTCATTTTAACGTAGATGAAATTCGCGGGAAACAGCTAGTAAGAAATAAATTAACGAGTTATGAAGACCAATAAAAACTTTATTACTCATTTCTCTCATTGGCCAACAATCATGTTGAAAAAATTGCCCCACTAAAGAAAGACAATTTTCTCTCGGCCCTTAACGGATCGTGTGACGAATCATTCTTATTAACGACCTTGTATTAAACCATGTCAAGTGTGAGCGTCTCTCTTTAGGGACGGACAATTACGAATTCGAAGCTAATTCGTTCGGATTGAAAGTCGGAACACTTCGGCAAAAACTGTTCAACCGAGCGATTTGAAATTATCTGCCAGCGTATGTGGATGTGTGCACGTACTTTTTGCCGTTAACGGTATTGAACTTGATGAAACTTGGATGGTTTCAGTCGAGTAGTCATTTGGGCTTTATTTTTATCTAGAACTTAACTAAGTACACGGGCTAAGTTTATGTGATAGTGATATGCCCGCTTGTGTTAGTTGTTTTTGAAATGTTAAGAGAACTTCGGCTGCCAAAAGAACTTGAGACTTTTTTTTGGTCAAATGATTGTAACTGTCGGGAACACTCACCCGGGCAGCACATTCCACTGTTTGGCGGTTTTCACAATGAACTGTTCATTGTGAAAACCGCCAAACAGTGGAATGTGCTGCCCGAGTGGGTGTTTCCCGACAGTTACAATCTGAGTATCTGGGTTATTTTCAAGTGTCCGATTGTTTGGTTGATTTTGGTGACACAATTTTCTCTGATTAACTAAGACATTTTAAAGGAAATATCTGTACCCTCTGCTACCAATACTCTCTAAGTTAAATCTAGATTCGATATTTCCTTTTAAAATGTTCAATTAACAGAAAAAAATATGCCACCGAAATCAACCGGATAATGGGACTCCTGAGAATGACCCATCTTTAAGCAATTCACGAGTGAATCGGTTTCTTGTAGGCAAGCGTGCTCCATCGTAGACCGCATCATCGCTTAACATCAGGCGAGATGGCGGTCAAACGCAAACCTATTACTAAATAAGAAAAAAATGTTCTTTTGGCCGCCACGTCTAAATAGGGATGTTAACTACTTTTTTTTATTATGAATCTGTAAACAATTTGAAAAAAGATAATTAACACCAAAAACACCGATGAAACATCTACAAAATTGGCAAAGTTATAAGCGTTTTAAAATGATTTGCTAGACACGGACGGCACTACCTACTAGTGACGTAACACCACTACGTCCGCTTCGCGCGACAAAGACGGAGCGATACTCTCTCCAAAAACTTTAAAAGCGTCTATGTTTTCCATTTTGTGATAAATTATTATTTTTGCTTTTACTTTTTTGTTGTGCCTATTCCTTCTTTGAAATAAAATAATTTATTTGTACTTTTTTAATAGTAAGCCACTACTGTATTAATAACATAATTATCACTTTCTGGGCACCACCAGACACAAACATTTTAAATCAAGCTATAACTTTAGATATTTAATTACCTTTCGCAAAATTCAAATTATCTGCAAGTGTTAAAATATTGTACATACACTAAATACCAATGTCAGTGTCAGAACCAGTGAAAAAGCCATAAGTCCCAATAATTTAACGCTTCGAAAGTATCAACTGTAATTTTCATATATTTTTTGGATTTACTTTCTACTGTAGAATATTTAACGGTAACCTGTCGGTAAATTTTGGTGAACAAGTAATAACTGACGTGACTTGATGATTATCAGCTTATCAGTTTTTATAGGCCCACTGCTGGACGTGGCCTACTAATGATACACAAACTAAAAACTTATACAGGATGGCAGGTTAGACAGTGGAAATATTTAAAGGGGTCATTGTACTCATCATTATGAACAACTTTTAATATGGGACCAACCTTGAAATCGAAAAAAAAAATCTGCTGTTCCATACGTTTTGTTGAGTTATGTGAACATAAATGTATAGAACAGCTCAAAAATGCACTACAACAAGCTGTTCCAGATCAGATCAAAATGTATAGAACAGCTGATTTATTTTTCATATATCAGTGTCAGTCCAATAATAAAAGTTGATCATATTTACGAATACTTTCACCTACTAAAATATCCGCAGTGCATTGAAACTTATCCTGTATACAGGCTGTTGATTTAGTCACCAGCAATTTTTAAGGGGGTGATTCTACCCGTCATACTGAACAACTTTCCCTATGAGACCCATATCCGATTCGTGAAAAAAATCAACCAAATGTTCGGCAAATTAATACAAACGTAGCCAGAAGGTATGAAATGTTGTTACATTTTTTTCACGAATCGGATATGGGTCTCATAGGGAAAGTTGTTCAGTATGACGGGTAGAATCACCCCCTTAAAAGTTGCAGGTGACTCAATCAACAGCCTGTATACAGTGTTTTAGTTTAGTGTGAGCGACGACTGACGAATAACTGTGTTAGATTGAGGGTGTGCGGCATTTTTAATGTGTGGATGATATCTATATTTACAAAGGAGTGTTTGCAGTTGTGACGCACACTGCTTTAAAAGTGGTGACAGCGGTTCCTGTACTAGAGACCGTTTCACGTAAGAATTCCCCTAGTCGTTATGTTGGCTCCCCTGCTTGTCATTCCTATTTAGGTTATATCGTTTTGTGTTTTTTGTAGAGTTATGTTTTATAATAATATTTAGGACGTTGAAAAATGATGAAAGTGAATTGGTGCTGAAAGAAAACTTCCAACACCGTTAAAAACGTTGTAATAAATTGAGATTTAGGGCAACCAACATAGCGTTGAAGGAAATTCTTATGTCGAACGGTCTATAATTTGCTATGATAACATACTCCTTGTTTCTATGATCTGAAGCCGTCACCTTGTTATTCACTCTATTCATTCGTCATTCATCTTTCCTTTGGTCCCCATCTTCCACTCCAACAATCGATATTTATAATTAGGTATATCACTTTCTCAAAATATGTCACATGCGTTTCATCTAAATGACTTATTCATACTTTACGTATATTTTACTTTCATTAAAATCATTGATAATATAATCCACAGTCCATATAATCTTTCAGCAGCTTTCATTCAAAGTTATATCAATTCAATTTTCTCGTACAAGATTGATTGTAATTGAAAAATAAAATTACAATTTTCTCACACTGGTTGTTGAACCCAAGCCAGTGGTTACCAAAAGTAAAAATACATATACTCCATCATCATAAAATATTTTTATCAATTTCATTGACTTTCACAATCCTTTATATTCTTAATATGTTAGACTATAAAATTAGAATCTCTTTTAATCGAAGATAATAATTGATATAGCAACGAATCTAAATTGAATTCATATTTTGAATGGAATTACCAAATAAGAAAATTATTAACGTCGAATGACTTGAATGAGAAGTTATTGCTATTTTTATTTTAAACTTATTTTTAAAATAGGTATCATAATTATGTAACTTTTAAAATCTCAACTATATAATATAAATGTGAGGGTATGTTTGTTTATTATCTTTTCATGCCTAAACTACTTCACCGATCATCATGAAATTTTGCATATACGTTGCCAGGGGACAAGGGTACAGAAAACGACATAGGGTACTTTTTCACATAGACAAACGGCCAGACCAGTGCAGGAATCGAACCCGCGACTCGTCGCGCAGCAGCCAATCTCTCAGCCACTGCGACAACCGTGCGGCCAGATTTGACGGTCACAATTGCTTTAGGACGCTAGATGGCGCTACGTTTATGTCACGCGTATGTCACACTGTATTTACGTCACGCGTATGTCACACTGTATTTATGTCACGCGTATGTCACACTGTATTTAAATCATGGACCGCATTCGGACCGTCGCGTAGCTTACATTATCACATTACATGTGTCAAGGGGCTATTGAGCTTGACGCTTTGAGATGATCTCAAAGCGTCAAGCTCAATAGCCCCTTGGCACATTTCCCTTGTTTCTGAAGGCCAATTCTCAAAATATAATTACGATTTGGTTTCTTAAATGTCAAATGTCTCATGTACTAAGTGACAACGTCAAATGGTTAAGCGAATACCATTTCTGACATTGAGATTATATTGAAACTAACTCGGAACTCATTTTAATTTACGTGAATGGGCTTCTGTACCCCTATCATGAGTTTTTTTGACGTATAGTTTCGTTAACGTAACCATATTTTGAATTTAAAATACAGCAGTCCTGGGACATTTAGATAAAATTTTATACAATTTGCACATTTTAAAAAATACAGAGAAATGAATTATGAATTTAATTTATATAAATATTGTGTAACAAACGTGTATTTTCAATTCAAAATATGCTTACGTTAACGATACTACACGTCAAGAAAACTCATGATCGGTACCTACCCTGATCTGAGGTCGTTACTGACTCAAGAGATTCTTATTTAGCCGAATAACTTTTTAATTCTCTTTCAAATCGCTAAAATAACACAAGCCGTCCGTCACAAAGCATCGTAAAACACTGTATTAATTAACAGCACATTAAATTTCGTCTACATAACGACCGCACTTTCACTACAAATGTTGAAATAAAAAGTGAAATAACTTAGATAATTTATAAAACTTTTTCTAATAACGTTATACTTATGATCCACGAAATCGATGCGTTATGCATAGTTATATAAATGTTATGCCTACATTTGCATGGCGTACCGGTTTTAGTAGTTGTTTCAACCATTGGTGGTATACCGGTTTGATACTCTAATGTGATTAGTAGATCGCCCAAAAGCCTGTAGTATAGTAGTACATACCGGTTATAATAACCAACTAGACTTTTTCCCGCGACTCCGTTCGCGTGGACTACAATGAAATGACCAGTTTAAATGACCTCCGTAGTGTAGGTTGGCTAGTACTACCAAGCGGTCAAGCTGTATCTCTGGTTTTTTTCAGCGGAATCAGATGAAACGTGGCTTAGATTTTAAGTTGGACCATAAGCTATCGAACTGTGAAAACCACATCAAAATCTGTTTTGTAGTTTTCGCGTGATGCGCGAATTTTTTATATGATAGCCAGATTCATGAGGAATAGTATAGGCTATTTAACATCACGCTATGACCCTTAGAAGCCGAGCAATGGTGCTGAAACCGCTGGGAACAGCTAGTGCAAAATAAAGTCATCATCATCCGCCTAGCCTTTTCCCAAACATGATTGGGGTCGGCTTTCAGTCTAACTGGTTGCGGCTGAATATCAATATTTTACATGGAGCGACTGCCATCTGACCTCCACAACCCAATTATTGGGGAATACCGGTATTCGAATGTTAGACTAGTTGTCAGACTTTGTGGGCTCCTGACTACCCGTAATGATTGTCAAAGATATTCCTATGACAACCGGGACCGACTGTTTAACGTGCTCTCCGAGGCACGGAGGGGTCTCGATGTGTAAAGAACGGTCACCCATCCAAGGATTGACCGCGGCAAGCGCAGCTTAACCTCGCAGATCGATCGATCAGCGCGGCTGTCATTTAGCCACGAGCCCCTCAAGTGCAAAATAAAGTAAATTTTAATATCTAAAACCATTTAAAGACATACAAGCAAGCGGGAATGTTATAGATATGGTACCTAATGTAAGTATTTAACGACGTCGGCAATATTATACGAGACATGAGATTAATGTGATTGCAGCTAATGTTACTGTCGACTACTCAATTGTATATGATTTGCATAATGAATGAGATATGCTTAATGTTTCACGTTGAAAACTTAATTCTATTCATATAATATGGATATTGGAGACATGGTTGATGAATTTAGAATTATTTGGTGCAATATCTTGGACTGCTTCCTTGGTTTTGTGATCGCAAGCATGCCTGGTGAGTTAGGGATGTTATGAAGCTTCTACTCCGACTCTGATAAGTCGGAACTTCCGATTGATATTACACTGCCAGTTCTGACTTCGGCTCCGAAACTTTTAAATCGGAGCTTTTAATATGAGGTCGAAGAATAGCGGATCGCGGCGGCAATAATTTTAATTATTACAAGCTTTTATTTAGTTTCACCTGTCGCGTTGTCTGTGGGTAATCAAATGTTACATGTTAAATTTAACCCACTTCCCGGTGTTCGATTGACCTGAAATTTTGTATGCATATGTGAATCGCATGACAATGCAATATAATGGTGTCAAAGAGCTGGTCTGATGATGGAGCCGGAAGGTGGCTATAGGAACTCTGTAACGAAACGACACAACCCCATCGAGTTTGGACTTGTTTCATTTGTCTTCACGAGTAGTCTGATTTTAGATGATGTCCAGGGTCTCATGATGGAGTTGGGAAGCAGTCATTATAAAAGCTTGTATTCAAAAATGTTTTTCAATATAGAACTTGATTTTTTATTGAAATTAAAGAGGCTTACTACTTTATTTTATCAGGCCTGCCTAATACATATCTCTTCTGCCACTACCTCCGACTCCGCCTCCGACTCCGACTCCAATTCCGGTTCCGACTCCGACAAACCAAATTTAAAAATTGACCCTAGTTTATATCCAGTCCAGATTAGTCCAGAACCATAATTTACCATCATGTGTCCACTCTCATTTAGAACACACCATTCTACAGCAATACTATCATTTAATACGGCATTTAGGATTGCAATCTTGAAGCTCATAACTTCACTTATAAGTAAAACAAGCTAACCTACAATGTACCCTACAGTGCACACCGTTATGACAAAATGTAGCGCCATAGTACAGTAAGCTGGGCAGTGGGTTTATGTGCTATCATACTGGTTCTATCTAGGCTGTGGTACCTTTGTGTAGGCGGCACTTAAATGAGGACATGAATAAAGTCCCACAATTCCAACCTTACATGTTGAAATTGTGGGACTTTATTCACGTCCTCACTTTTCTTGGCTGGAATATTATTCATTGCTTATATTTTTTATGATGATAACTCTTTGCTTATATCGTAATACTCATGCTTGGTTAGTATGATGATTTCGTCATCGATATCGGTATTTTTATGGATAATTTTGAAAAATATTTTCTTTTGGTAATTTATTGGAAGCGACGTGAATTTTGATTTACGACGTATTTAAATAATTACCTTATGTAGAAATTTTGTTGAGATAGTGGTATAGTTATGGGGGATTCTCTACGGTACCCCAAGAAATACAATTACACATTTACGTTTTTTGCAATTCTCAGCTCAGAATATGATTCGCGACAGTAATGAATAGGTATGTGTTTTTTATGGAGTAATAATAATTAAAATCATCAATAAACTCTCTCAATTCTCGTTATAATAATGATATGATTTTCTTATAATAAATCTGATTTTCATCCTTACAGTCGTGACTTGAATTTTGATCAACGTACAACGTAAAACAGAGCTGCAATTTGCATAAAACGAAAGAAAATTTGAATTTTGTGAGTTACGTCCCCTTTCTACGACACTGACAATGAATTATGGAATTGGACCTACCATAATGAAATATGGTAGGTACATACCAAACAGAATACCCAGACAAGCATAATATAAGTCACGTTTTGCTAATTTTGGCCTGTTTTGGCCCCATCGTATCGACAATACAAAATCAAAATGCAAAACATCAGCAAAAACAAGTCGATTTTGAAATGTCTCAATTTCTAATTTCTTTCCGAAAAGTGTTATTGAGACATGTGTGATGCATTCCTAATTAATTTCACATGAATAAAGAAAGCATCACGATTTTGTTGCATAGGAATAATTTCTGGTGTGTCAATGACACGTAACTCCAAACTCTATCTATATTCTATAATGATCACTACATAGTATAAAAGAAAGTCGCTTCCTGTCTGTCTGTCTGTCCCTGTGTATGCTTAGATCTTTAAAACTACGCAACGGATTTTGGTGCGGTTTTTTTTAATAGAGTGATTCAAGAGGAAGGTTTATATGTGTAATACAACCCGAAAAACGCGGGCGAGGCCGCGGGCGGAAGCTAGTATGTAATATTAAAAAGCTGAAGAGTTTATTTGCTTGAATCTCTGGAACTTCTAGTCGAATTCGAGAAAATCTTTTGAATATGATAGCCAGATTCATGACAAATAGTATAAACTATTTAACATTACGCTACGACACATAGGAGCCGAGCCACGAGGGTGACCACGGGGAAGAGCTAGTCACCTGCCTTACATAATTTGCTCGAAATAGGTGACAAGCCTGTAGCGACATCTGCCGACAACAGCGAATACTACCTACACAGCTGTCACTGCATGACGACTATTGGCTGAATCCTACACCGTGCAAGCAGAGTTTTCACAGCGATTAGCATATATCTCAGATCATAGAAACCAGGAGATGTGCCAAGGCGCTATCGAGCTTGATGTCTGATCTTGAGCAAATTGCTCATATTAAAAACGTACGCGCTGGCGACGAACCGAACACGATTGATGGTATAAATACAGTGTTTTAGTTTAGTGCTAGTGTTGAGTGACGATTAACAGTGTTAGATTGAGGGTGTGCGGAATGTTCAATGCGTGGGAGATCTTTTTATTCACAGGGAGCACTTAATTATGCGCGTAATTGTGTCGAAAAATGTACTAAAAGTGGCATCAGTTGTTCCCGTACTAATTTGCTATGATGGCATATCTCCTTGTTTCTATGATCTGAGGCATATATACAGAAACCTGACATCAACTATCGGGGGCAGTGGCCCGCCAGACCAATATCACCCGGTCTGGTAGGTGGATCCTCCCTTTTCAATAGAAGGACATTCCAACTCGTTCCTCCATTCCCCAAAAGCCTGTCTATTATTCTGTACCGACACGCCGGGTGATATCACTGCGAGGACTGCCAATGTGTTTGCGAGAATGTCACGGTGAGATTCTCCCTCGAATGTTTGCAAGCAAATTGGCGCTGTACTCACGACTCGTGCCTATTATACTCCTCTACCTAACCCTTAGGGGAAATATAGCGTGATGTTATAAAAACACGTAATAGAAGTTAGCTTAAAATATGACATAAATAACACCAACACCGCAAGAACACATTCTCGTTAAAACCGTTATCGATATTATACCGGTCGATTCGGATTTACTGCATAATTCTTGATTTTTCATCGATTTCTTATGTGGGTGATTTCCACACGACGCCGACGTAGAGATAAGAACTTCAAGTTTCATACAAAAGAAATGCAGAAAAACTTGTTTTTAAGATACGTCTGAATTTCATACATTTTACTCGTCTTGTCGCACGAAAAATGTATGAAAGTTTACTTCGATTAACTTTTGGGGGATGAGGAAATGATGAGATGTGGAAATATCTATTGCTCATTATTATAATAGGTAGTGTTGTCACTGTCTAAGCCGAGCCGCACACCAGACATACACTTGTATTACGATAATTCTGGCGCCACATTTGAAACACGACACATTTAACGCCCACGCACACCAAGGACACCAACTGCACGCGCTACAAATGTGTCCATGGTGTGCGTGCGGCTCGGTTTATACTGTCAAACTGTAAAAAAAAAAACGCAGACTGTATCTTTAGACCACAGACAGTGACAAGAAATCCTACTCTTATATTCCGATTTTTCTCACTGTGCAGATGCACCTGTCAATGTCAAAATATTAGCATGATGGTAACATTTTCTAGCATTAATTACAGTATTTTTTAAATTTTCTATTATGATTCTAATTAATATTGACCGCACGGTTGTCGCAGTGGCTGAGAGATTGGCTGCTGCGCAACGTGTCGCGGGTTCGATTCCCGCATTGCACATAGGTCTGGCTGTTTGTGTATGTGAAATTTGTGTTTGTAAACGCACCCACGATACAGGAGAAATCCTAGTGTGGGGCAACGTTTTTTTTTAAAAAAAAAAAAAAAAATAAAAAAATTTCATACGAATTCTACATTAGGTAGCACAATTAATTAAATTGTAATGATACGTTATGTTCATGAACTTATGAGACAGAGTTTTTTTTTTTGACAGCTCCAAGTGCACTGTTACAAAAACCTTGCTTCTAAGTTGACAAGTCATCTCTAAGTGAAAGTTAAGTGATTCCAAGTTGTGAAAACATGTAAATATGTGCCGTTAGCTTATTATGTGACCGTTTATATGAGTGCTCTTGTATAGAGATGGCCTTGACAAGAATGACAAGTGATATAAATAATAATAACAGCCTTGTTTATAAACTGTCCCACTGCTGGGCACGGGCCTCCTTTCTGAATGAGAGGGGATAGACTATAGTCCACCACGCTGGCCAAGTGTGGGTTGGCAGCTCAGATCATAGAAACAAGCGCTATTGAGCTTGATGCTTTAATTTGCCCACATTGGGCGTAGTACAAAAGTACACGCTGGCGACGAACTGAACACGATCGATGATATAAATACAGTGTTTTAGTTTAGTGCTAGTGTTGAGTGACGATTAACAGTGTTAGATTGAGGGTGTCCGGAATTTTTTATGTGTGGGAGATCTTTATATTCACGAGGGGCGCTTCTAATTGTGTTGAAAAATGTATTAAAAGTGGCGACAGTTGTTCCCGTACTAATTTGCTATGATGGCATATCTCCTTGTTTCTATGATCTGAGGTTGGCAGACTTAACACACCTTGAAAGCTTTGTGGAGAACGCTGGCATGCAGATTATTGCAGATATAAGCGTATCAGTAAAATAAAAAGGCTTTAATTTTTGTTTAAGCCATCTTTATAGATACCTACAGAGTGTCATATTCGCATTAGCGAAAAAGCTCTTTAAAATTAAGAAAAAAAAAAAAAGTCACAAAGTCGAGAACGATTTCAAGGAATATAGGGGGTGACGCCCTAATACTCAAACGCCATTTAAATGCAAATAAAGTCGAAGGCTTGTTAAATAAACATAGGCGAAAGAATGTTTCGCAAATATAGTGTTTTACTTCGTAAGTTCTACTTAATTTAATATAATAGCTGTTCTAGCATAATGACCGCTTAGAAACGCACGCGTTAACCTAACTGTATGCAATCTGCGTATGCGCCGATGTAACGTATGGTTAGTTTAAGCGCTTATTACACTTGACTGAGCTTAGTTGTCCTAAATTGTTAAATGTTATCGCATTCAGCAAGTTTGCAGACGTACAAAATCAGTTCGCATCCTATTTACGAAAGGATTTAAGAATTTGAGTTAAGTAATAAGCGTAATAAATAGGCATTACACTTGTTAGACAGCCAAGTTTTGGGCAGCTTCTAAAAACCAGGTTTTGGGCAGCTTCTAAAAACCAAGTTTTGGGCAGCTTCTAAAAACCAAGTTTTGGGCAGGTTCTAAAAACCAAGTTTTGGGCAGCTTCTAAAAACCAAGTTTTGGGCAGGTTCTAAAAACCAAGTTTTGGGCAGCTTCTAAAAACCAAGTTTTGGGCAGCTTCTAAAAACCAGGTTTTGGGCAGCTTCTAAAAACCAGGTTTTGGACAGCTTTTAAGAACCAGATTTTGCGCAGCTTCTCAGAATTAGGTTAGTTTCTTTAAAACCCTTGCATGCAGTCCCCAATTCGCCTGAAAAGGGTGATTTGTTTAGTTTAAAAGCAAATAAATAAGTAATCTACAAATCGCACAGTCAAAGACCGCACGGTTGTCGCAGTGGCTGAGAGATTGGCTGCTGCGCGACGTGTCGCGGGTTCGATTCCCACATTGCAAATAGGTCTGGCTGTTGGTGTATGTGAAATTTGTGTTTGTAAACGCACCCACGACACAGGAGAAATCCTAGTGTGGAGCAACGTTTTTGAACAAAAAACAAAAAGAGTGGAACTCTCTGCTGGATTCCGTTTCCCCATAGCTATAACCTCTAAGGAGTCTTCAAGTCGAGAGTGAATAGATTACTTCTAGGCAAGCGTGCACCATCACCAAATGGTGGGCAAACGCGAGCCTATCGAATATACAAAGTGTAATTTTAGTCAGTCGAAATACTAAAAGGGGTCATTATACTCATCATTATAAACAACTTTTACTATGGAACCAACCCTGAAATCGCGAAAAAAATAATCAGCTGTTCCATACATTTAAGTTCACATGACTCAACAAAACGTATGATGCAGTTGATTTTTTTGTCGCGATTTCAGGGTCCCATAGTAAAAGTTGTTCATAATGATGAGTACAATGACCCCTTTTCGTATTTCGAGTGACGAAAATTACAACATGTATACAAAAAATATTTATATTATGCAAATATCGGCCTTAAATTGAACATAATTGTAACAAGTTTTCCAAGTTATTTAATTTAAGGGCAATCAATTGAGCGTGAAAGTCAATATATCACATATAGGTACTAGCCTCAGATCATAGAAACAAGGGAGATGTGCCAAGGCGCTATCGAGCTTGATGCCTGATCTTGGGCAAATTGCTCATAATAAAAACGTACGCGCTGGCGACGAACCGAACACGATCGATGGTATAACTACAGTGCTTTAGTTTAGTGCTAGTGTTGAGTGACGATTAACAGTGTTAGATTGAGGGTGTGCGGAATGTTTAATGCGTGGGAGATCTTTTTATTCACAAGGAGCGCTTAATTATGCACGTAATTGTGTCGAAAAATGTACTAAAAGTGGCATCAGTTGTTCCCGTACGTAATTTGCTATGATGGCTCCTTGTTTCTATGATCTGAGGTACTAGCGTTATGGAATCAACATATGGCATAGATAATATAGATATTTTTCCTATGAACTTTATTGCGTAATACATAATTAATGGGTTTTTAATGAAATATTTCATACTAGCTGTTTCACCCGCCGTTGCTCGGCTCCTAAGGCCTCATTTACGGAGACGCGGGGCGTCTCGCGTCGCGTGTGGCGTGGCGTCTCGCGGCGCGTCGGACTTTTTTTTCTGTTTACGGTGGGGCGGCGCGTGAAGCGGCACGCATCATCGCACGCGTAAACACAAACTTATAGCAATATACGACCATGTTCATAGAGAAGCGAGACGGGAAGCGTGGCGGTGCCCGCGGCAAATCCTCTAGCGTGTCCATCATCCATCATACTCCATTGCGACGGCGACTACGTCTGTGTCGCGCGATTTCTAAATAAGACTGACAGAAGATTTCGCCTCGGACATAGCTTCATCGAGAATTGCCGCTGCGTGCGCCGCCGCGATAAACGCCGCGTGGGACGCGTCGGTGCCATCCGCGGGCTCGGCCGCAAAAAACGCCCTAATTCAAACAAACGCGTCTAAAATCGCTTCTCTGTAAACGCACTCATACAACGCCATATATTTGAATTCAGTGCGGGCCGCGCCGCTCAACGCAACGCGCGACGCCCCGCGTCTCCGTAAATGAGGCCTAAGGGTAGTAGCGTGATGTTAAATAGCTAATAACCTTTCTAGATAATTGGGCTGTCAAATTTGAAAAGATTTTTTAAATTCCGACTGGTACTTTCAGAGATTAGGCGATTCGCACACTGCCCCGCATCACGCAGCGTAGCGCGGGGGTGCGTGATGTTCCGTTGTTTGCAAGTACCTGTATTTGTATAGAAATCACGCATGGTGCAACACACTGAAAACGCATTCACGCGCGGGATTTTTTTTCCGTCGCCACGCACCCCGCAGCGTAGCACGGGGCGGAGTGTGAATCGCCTTAGGCGTCTGAACAAAGAAAAAACTCTTCAGCTTTATTACGCAGGATTCGGGAAATTTCATTTGTTTTAATTGTGTCATATTATTTTTTAAATGCGGGTTAGCTGTGGCAACCACATTATAGCAACTTAAATTGTTATATAAGGAAATGTTTATTTGATACCTAGTGGTCAGATCTATCTGTATTTTATTGCTATTAATTTAGGTAAAAGTGGTCAGTGTATAAAATTAAAGGTCAATTTAATGATGTAAAGTTCATTTTGTAATTCTTCTACATGTGTTATTTTTTTATATGAATGGTGACTGTATGTTTTGTGAGGTGAATTATTATTAATTTCTTTCTTCACTGAGTTTGGTTTGTGTTACATAATTATGCCATTTATGTGGTAAAGTCACTTGGGGTCATTGAGAGATCAGAATAACAAAATGAATAAATAATCTAAATTCCGACATAGCTATGCAAATGATATATTTTAAACATCTACCGATTACAAATATATACCGATTACAAATATTTACCGATTACAAATATTTACCGATTACAAAACCTATGATGTTTGTTGGTGCATCTTAGCGTATCGATTGGCCTAATTCTTAATTATTTTATTACAATCGGCAGCATATACTAATATGTCTTTTCATAATAAATAGTTTCTACACTGAATTTGTTATTATAATATGATAGATAGTGTGTAATAAAATAATAATGTGTGATGAGTAGTGATGACATTATTGATTTTATGACTTTGATATTATTTAGCAAGACTTCAAAAAGGAGGTTTACATTTCGTTTAGTATCTTGTTACACGATATTTTCGCCGATTATGAACCGATTTTAATAATTATTTTTTCATTGGATGAAAAAAGCTCGTCCGGTGGTCTCATATTAATTTTATTAACTTTGGTTGAGTGGTTTTTTAACCAGCTTCAGTGGTTATGAATTTTATGTCACTCAAAACAGTAAAATAAAACCTTTAAAAAAATCACAATAATGTTTGAAACACAGTTTTGAAAGTTGGAGCCGAATCAAACCAAATCATAAAATCAATTAGCATCGATTTTTGAAGCCGGTATTAACTCTTTTTTTTTTAAATATAGTGTGTTCTATATAAGGTGCTTTAAAAATATCTGCCACGGCTTTAATGGGAGGTAGTATTGTGTTTATAGATTACAATAGTGAAGAACTTTCGTACCCCGGAACAGTTAATTCAATTTGAAAAAATAAAGAAGTTAAATTAACATTGACTCTACTCTGCTTAACGTGGTTTACAAATTACGAGCGATGTGTCGCTTCGTCAATGAAAACAACTGCTATCTCGTTCCATCTGTTCTGTGAATGAAAACTGATATCAGCTGACTAGTTCGTCACTACCTAATCTACTAAAATTTATACGTACATTTTTTGTATGAAAAAAAATATGACAAGAAATCAATAATTTATCTTCACTATTGTAATCTATAAACACAATACTGTCTCCCATTGCAGCCGTGGCAGATATTTTTATAGCACCTTATATATACTTGGAGCTAAATAAAAAGTTAATGCATCTGTCGCACTACGAAGCATTAATGGACATCAAATCAATTGATGTCTGCTTGTCACGCGATAAAGCATTTAAAAATTTAATTAGCGTTCGCACTACGCTTTGTGATTTAGTATGAATATAGCGTAAAGTTATATTGTGCCTTTATTTGTACATGACATACAATTAGGTTTTTCGTAAGCTAGAAAGCAGTGAAGTGTGCGCTTAAAGAATTTTCAGAATCGGATCAGTAGTTTCGGAGATTACCTCCCACGTACAAACTTTTGATTTTGATTTGATTAAATTGATAATGATTCACTGTTTTTATGCTATTTTATTGAAGTCACATTTTCAGTTAAAAGAAAATAAAATTAACTAATAAGTTAATTACGAAATCAAGTAAAATTGGTCAGATTATATTTTAATAACTCTATTTATCTAGGGCTAGCTATTTGTTGTTGAATCGCTAGGGTTGACACTTTTCATAACCAATAAATCTTGAAGCTCAATTTATTCTCGTAAATAATGATGAGATTGAAACATAGCAGGCGAAAAGTAGGTATTTCTGCTAATACGCTCATAAGAGGCGTTTACAAAGGGATTTCAAGGCGGCTCCCAAAAATAACGCCGTTGGGAACCGGAGTAGCCTTGGAGTAGCAGTGATACCAGACGAAAATAATTGCAAACTACCGTAGCAGCAGATTAATGTTGCCGTGTTTTAAGTTGAATTATCTACCTTAGACTGACTTTTAAATTACAGTGTCAATGTAAAACAAAATACAACTTTTTTGGACTTACAAGGGGGAGGGAGGTGGTCGACGGAGCCCCGCTACGCGGGGCTCCTATTTCTGTCTGCAGGGTTGAAAGTAGTATTGTCCGTGTCGGGGTGTCCAAGTTCCCGAGCTCGCTTCGCTCGCTCTTGGATCCTAGTTAGTATATTACTGAAATGAAACATGATTTTTTTTTAATTATGCCAAATTGCCGACCCCGTTTCCCGCTTTTTCCAATGCCAATTTCCGGCTGCCAATTTAGCAACCGGCGGCGGCTGCAAATTTGTTCGTTTTATGCCTGAATGTAGAACTTAAGTTTAAACAGTAACAATAAGAACGTTATTATCCACAAAAGTGAAACACTGTGTCACAAGTACAACCATTAGCGAATATAAGACAGTTTTGTTGACCGTACATGATATGTGAAACTTAGAATTTGTGCGTTTTTGCCTACTTAGGTGTTGAGCGAGGATATTTGAACAGGTTTTTGTGTCTTGTGTTAGATTTGATCAGTCATAAATTGTGTCAAGTTTTTAGTGAAAATGAGAAATAATATAACATCACGCATTCACGCCTACCCATATGTGTTGGGGAATTTAGGGGACTCTTCAAGGAAACTCCGAAATATGCTCGGCTTAATAAAAAGGTGTATTGCCTCAATGACGAACAAAGGTGGAAAAAAAAATTAATGACATGCAAATTTGTACAATACGAAGAACCTTAAAACTACTTAAAGCTAATTAGCATGCAACATTGATTTGCTCCTTATAAACGAGCAGGCGCTGTGCTCGAACATGCCCCCAGACGTTGGAAGCAGCAGGTGCGCTTTCAACCAGACGTAGAATCAATGGGCAGTGGGCAAATCCTGTTGAAGGCTCTTCTGACAACTCCCGCGGATGTGTTTATATCTGCCACACGAACAATTCCATCTGACCCTGGATGGACGGCAACGACTCTTCCCAGTCTCCATTTGAGAGGAGGTAGATGATCTTCCTTTATGATGACCAAGGAACCCAACTTCAGTGTGTCTTTGCAGGTATGCCATTTGGTTCTTTGCTGCAGCTCAGACACATACTCTTTGCTCCAACGAGCCCAAAAATGCTGGCGTAGCTGTTCGATCCGTTGGAAACGCGACAACGAAGCAGCAGAGTAGTCTTGAAGATCTTTCTGCGGATGTGACGTAAGCGGTCGGCCAATAAGAAAATGCCCCGGGGTCAGTGGGGTGCAGTCTTCTGGGTCGGAAGAAAGCGGCGTGAGTGGACGTGAGTTTAATATCGCCTCAATCTGGACTAGAGTGGTGTTAAGCTCTTCAAAAGTTAGGTTACAATGTCCCAACACTCGCCTGAGATGATATTTAGTTGATTTTACACCCGCTTCCCAGAGTCCGCCAAAATGTGGAGTGTACGCGGGGATAAAGTGGAATTTAATCCCGTCATTAGCCAATTGTTCGCTCAAGGAACTACAGTTAGTTTTGAGGAACTTCGAAAGTTCATTGCAGGCACCAACGAAAGAGGTACCGTTGTCGGAGTAGATGTCACTAGGCTTTCCCCGTCGCGAGATAAATCGAAATAAAGCCAGTAAATACTTATTGCTGGTTAAGTCACTCACCAGCTCTAAGTGAATAGCCTTGGTGGTGAAACACACAAAGATCGCTATGTACACTTTCACCAGCCTACATCCGCGACCTTGCCTACTAGCAGCCATGATGGGACCAGCATAATCCACACCAGTGCATTCAAAAGGATAGCCACCTGGAAGGAGACGCTGCTGCGGCAGATTGCCCATCAAAGGCGTAACTGTTCTACCCGACATGCGACAACAACGCACGCAATTACGATAACAACTCTTTGCTAGGCTTCGTCCGCCTATGGGCCAGTACGAATCTCTAATCGAAGCTAGCAATAGCTGAGGGCCTGCATGCATCAACTTTACGTGTTCATATTCAAACAATAACTTCGTAAATTTATGGGTGGACTGTAAAATGATAGGGTGCCTTTTATCAAAAGAAAAGGTTGAATTTGCTAAGCGTCCTCCGATACGCATTATTCTATTTTTATCTAAAAATACATTGAACTTTATAAGGGCGCTTTTATTAGGCAACTTTTGATTATTAGTGAGTAATTTATACTCGGAGAAAGATTCAATTTGGCTTCTAATTATAATAATATTTAATGCATCATTTAACTCTGCTTGGGATAGAAATTTACTATGTGAAGATTTTTTCTTACACACTCTAATAAATCTTAAAACAGTTGCCACGCTACGGATGAGCCTTAAATAACTAGAAAATCGGTTAAAATCTATGAATGTATCATTATGACATTGACTATTATTATTACTAACACTAGCGTTGAACGAAATATGAAGTCGAGTTTCAGGCAGCTCGTCTGTTTCCAACGATTTATGCCGAGAAGGCCAATGAGACTGGTTCTGCTTCAAAAAAACTGGGACCACTCCACCACAAGTCCAACGTTTGCAGAACACTAATATCTACGCCACGGGATATTAGGTCTGCAGGGTTCTTGTCGGTTGGGACGTGTCTCCAAGTGCAGTGCCCCGCCTTATCTAAAACTTCAGCAACGCGATTGCGCACGAACGGCTGAAGCTTAGAAGGCAACATCTGCAACCATCCCAACACGACGGTGGAGTCGGTCCAGCAATAAACATGACTGAACTTTACGCGCAGTGAACTCACAACCTTCTCGCACAAACGAGCTCCTACAACGGCGCCACACAATTCCAGTCTTGGAATGGTGGTTGGCTTGATCGGTGCCACTCGACTTTTAGCGGCCAACAAACGAACCATATATTCACCCCGATCATTAGCACTACGCACATAGGCGCACGCGCCATACGCACGCTCAGACGCGTCTGTGAATATATGTAGTTCTAGCGTAGTATATGCATCACACACAACGAGTCGTGGAACACGAAAATGATTGATAAGCGGCAATGCTTTCACAATACTATTCCAGCTAGCATTAAGTGCCGGAGTTAATGGCTCATCCCATGAGAGTTTGTCTAACCACATCCGTTGTAAAAACATTTTCATGGTGACTACGCACGGAGATAAAATTCCTAGGGGGTCAAAGATACGTGCAATGGCAGAAAGTACATCACGTTTAGTCACAGAATCCTTAGAGGGTAGCGTAGAATTTGAAAACCCAAATTCGTCAGAATTAGCAAACCAGTCAAGTCCTAATAGCTTATTGGGTTCATTAGATCCCATATTTAAATGTAGTGACGACTGAAACACGCCAGGGATTAATTCAGGTACGTTGGACCTCCACTTTCTGAGCGGCATGCAAGCAGACGCTAGTGCGTTGGTGACCTCTGTGCGGATAAACATAACTTCATCTAAATTATCACCTCCAGTTAGCAGGTCATCAACGTAAAAGTCATGCTCGATGACGTCAGCAATTCTATCTCTGCTACCTGAGTATGACTCGCCTACAGAACGCGAGGAGATCTCATTGCTATTTTTACGATAATCCATTCCTATTTGCTTTAGGCAACGTGTAGCGAGAAATGGTGCACTAGCCGTACCATATGTGACGGTATTTAACTTGTAAACCTTGACAGGATCGCATGCATTATCACGCCACAGCACCTGTTGTAGGTGCCTATCAGATGGATGGACGTATATACATCTATACATCTTCTCGACATCAGCTGACAAGACGAACTTGTGTTGTCGAAACCGAAGAAGTATAGATATAAGATCGTCCTGCACCGTAGGACCCACCATCTGCACATCATTAAAGGACACTCCTGAAGAAGTAGCACAACTCGCATTAAAAACTACGCGGAGCTTGGTAGAAATGCTACATTCGCGCAGTACCCCATGGTGTGGTATAAAATATCCATTGGTACTGTCACTATCCCTGTTTTCGGTCATATGTCCTAAGGTCTCATACTCAGACATGAAGTCACGATATAACTTACCGAAATCAGGTTTGGACTTCAGTCTGCGTTCCAGAGAAAATAGACACTTAGAAGCCCTTTGGAAAGATTCTCCTAAAACAGACGGACTTTGTTTTAAAGGAATACGAACACAAAAATGACCGTCCTTTAAACGTGTCGTATTCTTGACAAAATGCTCCTCACATAACTTTTCCTCAGGTAAATAATGTGACGATTGTGAATTTATCTCTTCTAGATTCCAAAACTTTACTAAATCAGTGTGAATTTTATTTAACCAGTCGTCACTAGAGGAATCAGATTGAGTGAAATTGCATGAAATATCATTCGATATTAATTTTCCATTATTATAGGTAACAGGGCCAGAAACGATCCAGCCTAACAACGTTTCACACAACACCGGTTTACTTAAACCTAATCTGATTCTGTTCGAACCCACTAAGTCCCAGAAGAGATCTGCGCCGATTAGAACATCTACTTCTGAAGGCTTGTAGAAGGTGGGGTCGGCTAAACAGACATTATCTGGTATGTTCAGGTCAGAAATGTCGACGTCACGACAGGGCACAACAGTTGTTAATGATGGCAAAATAAAGCAATAAAACTTAGTAGAATAACTGTTATCTAATGACGTCATTTTTGCCTGACATATTTTGCCTACGCGCGAACTTACATTGTTAATGCCATAGACCGAACCATTTACCTCAGTAGTATTCAAGTTAAGCCGCTTACATAATCGTTCCGTCATAAAACACGACGTGCTACCGCTATCGAGCATGGCTCGCACTATGTGCTCACTATTATTTTGATCACATAACTTGATAAGAGCGGTGGACAATAACACGCCGCGTTGTTTACGCTCGCCACAAGACGAACTGAGATCCGCAGACAAAGTGAAATTATTTGCACTCGCATCAGTGCTGGTCGCGGCGTTAGTGGGCGATGACGTTGATACGGAATGAGACGAGCTACCGTGTGATGCGTTTTTATTTATGTTATTGCAAGTATTTGCAGTACCTTTGTTCTCCGACGAATGTATCAAAGTGTTATGCCGGCGCTTACATATTTTGCATCCCGGCTTTCTGCATCGGTTGGCAAAGTGACCTACACGAAGACAATTATAGCACACTTTATAGTTAGGTATTAATTTGAGACGGGCGTCTACACTAAGTGCTAGGAACTGTGAGCAACTACTCAAAACATGATCAGCTTTACAGTGCGGACATAACTTATTCGATTCAGTGTTGGAACTATTAGAATCCTGTGACACAACCATAGATTTCATTTTATTAGAATTGGAACTAGGCTTAGCGGGAGTGGGATTGGTGCTATTTCGTGTTAACTCCAATGTTTCTAATAAATCAGCGCGAGTGCGAATGAATTGAATAAATGCATCAAATGTTATCGCGCTGTCTTTGTCTACACGACCTTTGTGCTCCTCCCACTCACGATAAGTCAGTTGATCTAGTTTTCGAGTCACTATGTATATTAATAAAGTGTCCCAATGCTTGACGGGCTCACCTAAAGATTCCAACGCACGTACATTTTTATTAAGTTGATCGGTCAAGCCTTTTAACGCAACAGATGACTCCTTTGCAATGGTGTTTAAGTTAAATAAGGATGACACATGATTTTGTACTAATAACCTTTTATTATCGAAACGCTCACAAATTAGCTTCCAAGCTATATCGTAATTGCTTGCGGAAAACTCAATTGCATGGATAACAACAGCAGCAGATCCTTCCAGAGACGCTCGCAAATAATGGAATTTGTTAATTTTATCAATCTCATCATTACAGTGAATGAGACTGGTGAAAGTGTCACGGAACTCCAACCAATTGCTATAGCACCCATTAAACTTAGGTAGCTGTATTGTGGGCAACTTAACAGGCTTACGTTGACTGATACGGGTACATTTATCGCTACTGATCGACTCATTGTCGTTATTGTACTTACATAACAATTCCTGTGACCTAGACAGTGCCTTGTAGTACTGTGACTCAAACTCAGCACGCTCGGAGAATTGAGCTTTGACATCTTCTACCAAACATTCTAATCGCAACTGTACCTCATCGTATCGCTCATACAAAGCCTCGATCCTCCCCATCCGCAACTGCAATTCCTTGACCTCACAACTAGTCAACTGCGTGTCACTGGATGCATCAAGGTAGTTAATGAATGCAGTTAAACGTCCCTTGAAACTTCCTCGTTTTTTAACTAGTTCTCTTTCATCGGACATATTGGGAAGCGAGTGTATTCAACCTGGAATTGGTATGATATCAACTTAGATATGATAATACAATACTTATAATTTAGTTTAAGGTACCTACGTACAGAAACTGGCTAATAATTTTAATTATAGATGTAAATACTGTAAATAGTCACTAATTAAATATGTACTACTGTAAATATGTAAATACAAAATTCAATTTTTAATTCAGTCTTTTATTTATGCTAAATTCCTCAATACCTATAGACACCTAATTACCTAACGTCGGGATTTAAGGGCAATACACGTAATAATAATTATTAATTCTACACAATAATACGGTTTAATTAACTGAATAACGACAAATAAAGTGTTGTAATATCTGTCTAACACCAACTTAACATTAACAATACCTACCTATGCATAAATTACTATGTAATAATTATGAATAGCTAACTAAGATGCAGTTATACAATTATAAATGTAGTAAATATCTACTGTACTTTAATAATAAAGTACGTATAATCGTATTTGCAAATAATTATCATCAAGGGAAATGGTGAAACTAGAACTACTCACAATGCAAATAGGTATGTTTCTACGTTAAATTTAAAAAATGCTTAGGTAAAATTAACACTAACCTGTTAAAATCCTTAATTACGGTTATATACTACCTGAACGAGTGTTGGGTGACGATATATTATTAAATTCTTAACACCGTAAAATTGCATAAATCCTTTGTCCACACACGTTGCCGGCTTATAACCTTCACGGCAAAATCCACGATAATAATCCATATATTTTCGCTAATTTTTAGCAAATCTTCAATCCGGCTTGATAACGGACCAAAATGTTGGGGAATTTAGGGGACTCTTCAAGGAAACTCCGAAATATGCTCGGCTTAATAAAAAGGTGTATTGCCTCAATGACGAACAAAGGTGGAAAAAAAAATTAATGACATGCAAATTTGTACAATACGAAGAACCTTAAAACTACTTAAAGCTAATTAGCATGCAACATTGATTTGCTCCTTATAAACGAGCAGGCGCTGTGCTCGAACACATATGTTTGTCGACTATCTATACTAATGTTATAAAGTTTGTAAGTTTGTATGTAGGGGGTAATCTCCGGAACTACTGATCCGATTCTGAAAATTCTTTCACTAATAGGAAGCTGCATTATCACTGAGTGCTATAGGCTCTTTTTATCCCGGAAAAATGCACAGTGGGTCACGCGCACGAAGTCGCGGGCAATGTGCTAGTCGTGGTATAAAACAAAACACTCTCACTTACACATTACCACATTTATGTAAATAAACTTTTCTATTTAAATAAAAAGCAAACAAATTAAGATTATCAAACATTCTCTTTATGTCATAAAAATATAAATCAGACTTTCGTATTCGTCTAGTTATGCCAGGATGTCGATTACCATAACATTAGATAAACATTTAAAAAGTAATTTGAAGAAAATAATTTGCATCTCTACTGATATGGAAATTGGTCACTATTATGTAAAGTCACTAAAGTGATATCGTAATCCGATGGTTTTATTTAAGGTAACCGTTTGATTTACGAGATTCTTGTTAATTATTCCGAATTGAGAAAATGATTGCTGTGGTTTTTAGAGCATTGGAATCAGTGAAATGCCTCATTGGTAAAACTAGCGGCAGCTATTATGAGCACAAACGTCACCTTGGCATTAGCAGATTTTTCGATCTCTGGCGAAATGAAGAAGACGGGGGCGCCGAGACTGCACGCGATTGGTTCGTCAGTCGGTGCTCGTCGTCTATTGGACTATTTTCTATTAAGTATTTTCAACTGTTTATTGTCTATTGGGCCGAAAATGTACATGCGCGATCTGTGATCATAACCTAGTTGTAATGTAAGCGCAATTTCCAACACCGTAATAAACGTAACATATTGACATTCCAGGGACTACTTATGTAAAACGAATACCTACAATCGAATGATTCGATTGTACAGTTCGTTTTGATCGATTAGATCGATTGTGAAGCCGATCCCAACGTACAATCAAATTAAAACGAGATCAAGTTCTACTTTTTTGATATCGTTTTTTTTATCCTCTCTTTATCTGTCATATTTTACGAGATAATTAATTAGGGCTATATACCGTATTCATTTGTAATAAACTTACATTTCGAGGAATTTAAATGAAATACTATCATAATTTTGCCTTAATTTTCTCGTCTGACAACATTGATATAGGCTGAGCTTGTCCGCGATCGAGGCAAGTAGGGTAAATGTAACTGTTCACGTCCGTCGCGCAGGGTAGCAGCGCCAGTTAGCGGTGCACTCGCCGTTATTACGTGCAATTGAATGCTCAGCTATCATTCTTATTTGTAGCGGAGATTTTTTCTAAACTTTTTCAGTTGTTCATACACGATTTTGGTTGTTTTATACAGGTGGTTCCGTTTGTGCAAAAAAGTAGGTTAATTTTGTTGATTTTAGTTTGAAAAAATATTTTTTCAAAAATACTTACTTAAATGCAGCTTTAATAGGTACGCTTGTCAAAGTCAAAGTCAAAACATTTATTTCAATTAGACCATTTACAGGCACTTTTGAATAGTCAAGCAATAGTTGGCAGTCAGTTTGTCCGTTAGTTGAAGCTAGTTGTCCGTTCCAAAACGTAGATTCCTATGGAGAAGAACGGACAAGAAATGAAAAAAAAAGAAATGAAAAGAACGGACTTGAAATCTCTCGATGGTTTTCTAATATCAAATATTCCTATCTCTAGCTAATGTCTGTCACAGTTGTCATAATTATTTATGTTCAAAAAGCCTGTATATTATTCTGATATATATCATTAAAAAGCGTACGCGTAGGCTTAGTAATAAAATATCAAAACGCATTAATAGTAGTATGCAAATGATGTTTAATAAAATAATTTATAGCCTAGTTAAACGACTAAAACTATGCCTAATTACTAGAAAGGTATCTACTTCTGAATAATAAATATTATAAAATGTATCGACTTTCTTGCGTAAGGCTGTTCACGTTTTGAACAAACTTTCCCGTATAGGCAATTTATTAGATAGTTCGTTTTCTTAATTATGCTGATATATAGCTACGATTGTCCGATGTGGATGTACAACTTTATTCTTAGTTTATACAAAAGCCGAAAAGTGTCTATTGTACTCATAACTATAACTATGAACACCTTTTAATATGGGAACAACTTTGAAATCGCAAAAAAAAAAATCGGTTGTTCCATACATTTTGTCGATTTACCTATGTGAACACAAATGAATGGCATGGCCAAATTTTTGTTTTTCGCCATTTCAGGGTTGGTCCCATAAAGAAGTTGTTCATAATGATGAGTAGGTACAATAACCACTTTTCGGCTTTCGCTTATACTAACACTGTATGTTGCAGCTTGTCGGTCACTCAGTCACGTAAAAAATAAGAGGCTCTATCCTGTGTAATAACATGTTTTAAAGAACTTTAAACCTCTGATTAAAATAAACATTAAACAAATATTAACGCAAGAACTCCTAAGAAGCGTGTACAAAGGGATCTCAAAATTCAAATGAGTCGGGCGAGGCCCGGTAGCTCAGTTGGACAGAACACGCCACGGAACGGCAGAGGTCGCGGGTTCAAACCCCGCTCGGGTCATATGATTTTTGAGAATCACTTATACAGGGTAAAATTAAAACCAGTGCGGATATTTTAGGAGGTGAAAGTACTCATGAATATGATCAACTTTTATTATGGGACCGACACTGAAATATGAAAAAAAAAATCAGCTGTTCCATACATTTTGATCGTGTTGTAGTGCATTTTTGTAGGGAACAGCTGAATTTTTTTTAACCGACTTCAAAAAAGGAGGTTCTGTATTCGTCCCGTATGTATGTATGTAAGTATGTATGTATGCATGTATGTATGTATGTATGTTTGTATGTGCGCGATTTTCTCAAAAACTACTGATTCGATTTGGATGGGGTTTTCACTAACGTAATCTACATACTTTCAGGAAGGTTTTAGTATATAATACATTATGTAATCATTCCTATGTACAAAGCTATAGGCATAAATGTACACACTCCGTAGAAGATTTACTGTTGAACGAATTCGTGAAAGTAATCTAACACGGGATAAAGAACTAAAAAGGGAAAAATAAAAAACTTTTTTAACAAAAAATAACCGACTTCAAAAATCCACTACAAAGAAAATAATAATTTTGGTTTCGGAAGTCGGTGGCAAAAAAAAGCAAACAAAAACCAATGCCACCGACTTCCGAAACCAAAATTATTATTTTCTTTGTAGTGGATTTTTGAAGTCGGTTATTTTTTGTTAAAAAAGTTTTTTTCATATTTCAGTGTCGGTCCCATAATAAAAGTTGTTCATAATGATGAGTACAATGACCCCTTAAAATATTTCCACTGTCTAACCTGCCACCCTGTATTATCCTAGCCGGTGCTACATCCCTATGGACCCTATATGCATTTCCTTAGTAGATTACAAGCGTGATTATAATGTTTGGGTTATTATAAAGAAAGTTTACTCGCTCTCAATGGCGCGGAAAGAAAATTATCCTTTTGTTTTCATACGTGAAATAGCAAAGCAATAATTTGTAAACAATAGAAGTGTGTGCGCTAAGTTTGTAATTCTCCATTGTAATGCCTGCGTTTGCCCGTGCAGTTCAATAGGCCTTACGGCATAGGAGGAACAATGGTTTTCTTTAGAGGTGGGTTTAAAATTATTGTTGCAACCTCAGATCATAGAAACAAGGGAGATGTGTCAAGGCGCTATCGAGCTTGATGCTTTAATTTGCCCACATTGGGCGTAGAACAAAAGTACACGTTGGCGATGAACCGAACACGATCGATGATATAATATAGTGTTTTAGTTTAGTGCTAGTGTTGAGTGACGATTAACAGTGTTAGATTGAGGGTGTGCGGAATTTTTAATGTGTGGGAGATCTTTATATTCACGAGGGGCGCTTGTAATTGTGTTGAAAAATGTACTAAAAGTGGCGACAGTTCCCGTACTAATTTGCTATGATGGCATATCTCCTTGTTTCTATGATCTAAGGTTGCGAAGTTATGCTCCAGACATTTGGCGAATGAGAGTTAAGCCGAAAAAAGTGTACAACTTCGACAGGCACGACACTTTTGTACGTTACGTTTAATAATGAATACCTCCTTTAATAATTACCTCGGTAAACCAGTCACCCTGTATATTATTTCCATAAGTCTCGAGACGTTTTAAAATTTAAGTAGTCCACGAACGGCACCCGTCTCAATAGCACCAGGGCCCCAATTCTGCTATTAGAATAGTGTAAGAATGGTGTCATAATGACACCATTACTATCAAAACCTAAGCGGTCATTAGCTTAGAGTAAGACTCTAACGTCATTGGTCAAAACGATGCCATTGAGACACTATTCTGACACGATTATAACAATTGCATTAGCAGACTTGGGGCCCTGGGCGTATGGCACCTAGTCTAGTCCACGAAAGGTACCTATCAATATTTTTGGCAGGTTTCGTTCGTGGATTCAAATTCATTTTTACTATTTTGTCCACGAAGGGCACCTATGACTCAGTATAGGATGTTTTTCTTTTTCAGGACGTTATTAAATTACAGATATCGATTGCAAGTGAGCGCGATTTCCTTTACCCACCACCGAGCTTTCACCATCATTAATTTAGATAACTTATTCCGGAAGGTTTATGTTAGGGGTGTCAAAGTCGATTTTTTAGACGGCCATTTACAAAATTACGGGTATGCTAGCGGGCCACACTCAAAATAAATTCACGTAAACAGAAATCATAATACGAATCTTTATTTAAAAATTTTGGGGCCCGCGGGCCATGTTTGACATGACTGGATAATGTGATTAATACGTTAATAGCCTATTTAACATGGATACAGTACAGAAATCTCGAGGTATTTGTATTATTGTATATATATATATATTTGTCGCCACATTAGTATACAGGGTGGCAGGTTAGACAGTGGAAATATTTTAAGGGGTCTTTGTACTCATCATTATGAACAACTTTTACTATGGTACCAACCCTGAAATCGCGAAAAAAATATCATCTGTTCCATACATACATTTATGTTCACATAACTCAACAAAATGTATGGAACAGAACAGCTGTTTTTTTTGCGATTTCAGGTTTGGCCCCATAGTAAAAGTTGTTCGTAATGATGAGTACAATGACCCCTTAAAATATTTCCACTGTCTAACCTGCCATCCTGTATATTGCAAGCCAAGCAGGGGCGAGTCGCTAGTAAATAATAATTTAGACACCACCTAAAATAATAAATAAATAGTTCTAGTCAATCAGACTAGTTAACTATAATTGGTTCTAAAAGGATGACCTTTATTTTTGAATCTAAATCATTTATTACAGAAATTCGGATGTCATCGTAATAAATTAAGACGATTGCATTCTTGCTAATTGAGTCCTTGATGTAGCAAATTGTAATAGCACTAGGGTTGGCACGGTGAGAATGTACTGTAGATTAATAAAAAATAATTAAAAATCACACATGGGCAGATGCAGAAATTATGAGCCGCGTAGCTATTTAGATACGGCTTCCGAGTGGATCCATAAACTCAAGGGACGTGCCTATAGCAATTTTGTTTGTTTAAACCTTCACTTTGACTTTTCTCATCGCAAAATCCATGACAGACATGACACTCGCTCTAAGGTTTGCTATAAGAAGAAGGAGGTAACCACTTTACATCGGTTTTGACAACCCTGTCCCATTCACCACTTTAATAACTCAGTAGAAAATTAGCCTTGATATTAATGATTCATTGAGTTAATCAAAATTAGTCAAACTGACGTGATTTAATACTTAACGGTCGCTATTGAGACTAATAATTATTTAATTTTAATGATTTATAGACAGGGCGATCATCGTATTGAGAATGAAAAAGTAAGAATTTTGATTAATTGGTTCCAAAATGGTGAAACATTTTCATTCTTTTGGTACCTATATATACAGGGTGGCAGGTTAGACAGTGGAAATATTTTAAGGGGTCATTGTACTCATCATTATGAACAACTTTTACTATGGGACCAACCGTGAAATTGCGAAAAAATAATCAGCTGTTCCATACATTTACGTTCACATAACTCAACAAAATGTATGGAACAGCTGATTTTTTTTCGCGAATTCAGAGTTGGTCCCATAGTAAAAGTTGTTCATAATGATGAGTACAATGACCCCTTAAAATATTTCCACTGTTTAACCTGCCACCCTGTAGACAGGGCGATCTTCGTATTGAGAATGAAAAAGTAAGAATTTTGATTAATTGGTTCCAACTAGGGAATGCCATCTCGTACGAGATTTCCGCCTAGCGAGATCTCGCGAGACTCAAAACCCAGTCTCGCGAGATCTCGCAAATTACGGGATCTCGCGAGATTGAGAGAATCGCAATTAAAACATATGCAAATGCTTGTTTTAAGAACTAGTAATTGACATGATATGTAATTAAATAGAAACTGCGTTGCTTAGTTATAAAAATAATGTAAGTTTTATTTTAAAAATCAACAGATTACTTATTATTTTGTCTCTAACTCTAATAACATTTGTTTATGTCTATAATTATTATACCTACTGTAGCAAATCAGTTCAAATTTTTACAATGTTGGTAACAAAACAATAATTATCTATATTTAGTCCTTTGTAAATTATTACTTTAGTTTCAATAATTAAGAGTAATAGGAACATTACTTATGGTAAATAAATACAACAAAACAAAAACTTAACTTCACAAGTTGTTAAATAAATGTTGTGAGATCGTATTAATCAAATAAAAAAAGTTTAAAGTAGAAGTCAGATGAAGTTATCAAGGTACGGAAAGGCAAGTTAGTTTGTCTGAAAATGGCTTCTCAAAAAACACATCATGTCGAGAGTATCATCTGACAGACGACTTCTGATTTTGCATGCCAAATACCCTGCTGCTGAAAAAGCTCGTTCTGCCTCAACACTTATGGGAACCACAGTTGAGAGGCAGTTATATGTACGAAGTTTAAAAGTTCCCCTCTTACTCCACCAGCTTCGTACAAATTCATTTCTTTTTTTATTAAAATGTCTAAAGTAAGTGTCGATCTCGTTATCTCGCGAGATCTCGTACGAAATTTGACGAGATACAATCTCGTAAAATATGGCCGGGATCTCGCGAGATCGGGATCTCGGCGAGACGAGATTGCATTCCCTAGTTCCAACATGGTGAAACATTTTCATTCTTTTGGTATACCTATAGTTAGTATAAAACAAATACTTAACACTTTAGGATCGACTTGGATATTTTGGCTTCAGTATTTTACATAATAATATTGAAACCGAATAATGTTGTGTCAATAATAATAATGATTGCTTACGCATTTAGTTATAAATTAAATGTTAATGTATTTCTTCACTCCTGCGCTAGCTACGTTGCTTGCTACATTTTATGCACAGTGCCAGGTAATTCGACCTATTTCTTGAAAATGGGAATACTAGGGCCTATTTGCAACAAATTCGGACCCGTAAACTTGGGGGCGATAATGGGTGGTTTCTGAGTTATTACATTTTTTAAGTTTAAAAAAAAAAAAATCCTCCTCTCTACCAACAATTGCTAATTGTAAGACATCCACTCCACCTTGGGCATTTAATTGATACTTTTCTGATAGTTGATGAACCAATAACCCTTTCCACATAATCATAAACCACCTGTGTAATCTCAAGATCATTTTGTCATCAGCTCTTTAAGCTGTTATGTATATTACGTTTAGTAATTTAACCAAAGATTATTAAACGCACCACAAGACCGGTATTCTTTCAAATCAACATACAAATTACATATTAACAATACCACAGATTATACACAATTTGATTTAATTCGCAACTTTTCGCGGTATAACTTTCACTTTCTTCTTTATGTGCTCATTTACATAGTGAAGTAAATAATGCTTGTATTTTGACATTTATATTCTAATTTTATGATCAGCTGCCAGTCATCTGGGGGTTATTGACCTTGTGGTATGAGCAATTGGCCATGAGGTTCTGGGCCAAGATTTGAGATATTCCCCTGGGTTTTCTTGTTTGGGATTATGGACAGGGTGCATCCCTAAGTAGTTAGTAGAGCTACGAACCTTCTGATTGGCTGTTTTTTTACCATGGCGTGAACTATTGTTGTAAGAAAGAAAAGGGGGAGGTCAAGAAGTAGACACATGGAAAAACTGAATGAAAAAGCGAATATAGTGACATATAGAGCTAAAAGAACTAGTATTAGATAGAGAGAAATGGAAATTAGTAGGTACTTAGTAAACCGACAAGTGCCGAATAGGTAGGTACTAAAATTTTGGATGAACGGAACTATTACTGTGTAGCTCATGCCGACACGATAGAACAAAATGGACAGGGTGCATACTGGGTACAGCGATATATAATTTCAGTAGATAATTGTTTGCAATTTTTGTTTCTGGTTTTTTTAATTTGTAAAAGTAAAAAGAATAATAGTTTCTGGTGATTGAAAAAGCTTTACCAAACACTCTGTATATCAGATCATTACACTGAAAAAAATGTTAGGTTGGATTTAACAGATTCTGCGTAAATGTTACCAAAGTTTGCGGTTGATTTCGGTCCTATCACAAATGATTGATTTTACCAAACATATTAAGTTGGTGTTGTACCAAATTTATTTGGTAGATTACATCTATATTTTGTACAAATGTAAATCAACCGAACTAAATTGTTGAGATTTGTTTGGTAAAATGTACAATACTCTTTGTTGATTTACATCAGAACTCTGGTACCAACTTCAACCTCTTTAGTCTTGTAACTTCAATAGCGAGGTTTTGTTATATTTATCGTAGTTTCCATGCAATTCAGCCAACCTTTGCTAATTTGGTAAATCCGACAAACCATTTTTTCAGTGTACACACATAATTATAATAATATTTTTCTTTTACACGTGCATTTTCTGTAGGCACCGTGCCTGACCACTTTGTGGTTATCGCAGGATATGTAACTATCTGGCAACCACATAATCTTGAAATACTATGATCTCGTGTGGCTTCACGTGGTTCAATGTTCGCTGTGACATCAGGTTGCCTTGCGAGTTACCATTCCCTACATTGACCTATATGTCTAGACAAGCAGTTCCGAACATTAAACATGTCACACTCAAGTGTTGTGCGGGCTCAACACAAGCCTCACATTCACTTTGACGTTTGATGCGGTGACCAACAGACAAGTACCCGCGTGTGGGGCATGATTTTTGTTTGGAACTGCTTGTCTAGGGACATATAGGTCAATGATTCCCTATTCTATTTTCCTTTATCCATTTACATACATATTTGTAGTGGTTTTATGGCGTGCCAAGGTGCTATTGAGCTTAATTATTGTGATCATGATGCTGACGGCTCGGACGCTATCGATGTTTATATTAACAGTGTTTTATATTAGTTTGAGTGATGATTGACGAATAACAGTGTTAGATTGACAGTTTAAACATTTTTAATGTGTGGAAGATCTCTATATTTACAAAGGAGCGTTTGTAGTTGTGACGCACACTGCTTTAAAAGTGGCGACAGCGGATTCCGTACTAATTTGCTATGTTAACATACGTTCTTGTTTCTATCATCTTAGGATGTATCTGTATGTGTACAAATCGTAATAATTAAACACTGTGACATTTAAATCACATGGCATTGGCTAATGATTTATTTGCATTTCGGCCCGCATTCGCCAGACGTCCTTGTCTATAGACATGTGCCTTTGTCTATGGAGTCCTCAAATCTCTTTTGAATGCCATCGCTACCGCGGTGCGTGAACTTTAATCTTTGAGCTACATTCAGACCTATGCGAACACCTAGTTTAACATTTATGTATTATTTGATGCTATAGAATGTAGTAGACCATAGTCTGAGGTTTGTTCTAGAAAAAACAGTGATTTAAATGCTACGGTGTATTGCTCGACCTATTAACGCCCTTACTTATAGACGCCTCTTAACTTTAATCACTGATTAAATATACAACTATCCTTGTCATTTGTATGACAATAATTAGAGATGGCAATTGATTTAAGAGCTGATTAATTTAATCATCGTCTATAAGGGAGGGGTAAGTGTTTTGGCTTAGTAATAAATCATAATGTTAATCTATATGTGCGTTTTTTTCATCTCTCCGAATCCATAACATTACATGGTGATCGTGCCATTCGAGGCGGTCTGAAATATTCCTTAAACATTAAGGGCCGTACCACAAAAAAGATAGACACGTGTTAAACGCGAATGCTACCAAAAATAATACGTCCTTGTTTTAGCAATAACATTTTAAAACAAGTGTGTATTATTTTTGGTAGCATTCGCGTTTAACACGTGTCTATCTTTTTTGTGGTAAAGTTGTAAGGGCCGTACCACAAAAAAGATTTGGTAGCTTTCGCGTTTAACGCGTATCTATCTTTTTTGTGGTAAGGGTGTAATAAGTTAAAAACATAAAGAAGGATCCAGCGGTAGGGGAAGAGGGTCCAACTGGTTATAGCATCAGAGAAAGGAAACTCCTCACAATACGTGCCGTATCGAGGAGAACTGCCTTCCGTATCAGGCCCTTGGCCAGCCGCCTAACGAGAGCCTCATGATCCTATTTATTTATTTGGTAATTATAATTGTTTCAGGTGTTCTGGACAGTTGGTGAGGGTGTGTCGCAATGCTAATAAATATTGGGCCCAAGGCCCACCGACTTGTCAAAAAGTGAGTATAGACAATTATCATAGATTACAGTCCGGCCGCTGAGAGAGTGCGTTCCTTACACTTGTTTAATTTAGCACTAAACCATTTTAGTTTATTGTAAGTTGATGTTATAATAACTATTTTAGTTACATTTGTATCAATAGTGCATATAGACGATGAAAATATTTTTAATCGTACTTTCCACTTCAAAGTTTCGTCGCCCATACAATCATCAACTGTCAGCAACGCATTCTCTCAGCGGCCGGATTGTACCTAATAGAAGATTTTTTATAATTAGCTAATCTATAATGCGTTTCCAATTCATATAAAAGTTCTTCGACGCTGTCTGTCACTCCTATTTAGGTCTTAACGTTTTATGTTTTTTGTATATTTATGTGTTAAAGTAATGCATTGGACGTTAAAAAGTGATGGAAGTGAATTTGTGCTGAAAAGAAAACTTCCAAAACCGTTAAAAACGTTGTAATATGTTGACATAAAGGAGAACCAACACAGCGTCGAAAGAAACGCACTATAGTCACCTTCCAATTATGTATCTTTTTGATCAAAAGATAGGTATCACTCATTTGTATCAGTAGTTCATCTAGTTCAGTAGTTCAGCCAGGTGGACAGCATATAACAAAAACCCTGTTGTTTCCCAAAAGGGGTCATTTACTATAGGACAAACTCTGTAATCGCGAAAAAAAAATCATCTACGCTTTGGAACGGGCATCTAGCTTCATCATTATTACTAACTGACAGACTCCTTGACAATTCAAAAGTACCTGTAATTGGTCTAATTGAAATAAATGCTTTGACTTTATCTATCTGTCGCTCAGAGTTCACGTATCTATCTGTATGATGATGAAATGAAATGATGATGATGAAATGATATTTTATTCTGTAAATAGGTTACAGGTAACACTTTTACACGTCAAGAATTGTTTTGATTTTTAAGCTAGATGAGGTCGGTGTTTCCTATCTGACTATCTTTGAGAAGAAACACCGAAACAAACTCAAAGGTCAGTCTCTTTTAAAGTCCAGACAAATTAAAATTAAACTATGCAAGGACCATGCAGGTTAGTCTGGAATGGCCTTTAGAGGAAAGAGCCATACAGATTTGAGTGGACCTGTCCTGACTGCACGCATGTGCTGAGTATCGTGGTAGCTCAACCCTGACTTAGGGAGCTCAACGACCCAGCGAACATTACTATCAGAAAGGACATTTGGGTAGGTCGCATAAAGTACTCAAATTGTCAGACTGAACTTGGGATCTATATAATCTTGTATCTTGAGCTCAGCTGGTCATTTAATTGTAGTCCACGCGGACGGAGTCGCGGGCAAAAGTCTAGTTGTAAGTAAAATACATGCACAAGAATGATAACAACTATTTAGCCAACACTGTATTTATGGTGTTCAAACTGTTTTATTAGGTGGCTTAAAAATAAACTAAACATTATCTTATTATGACGATGATAGCTAGCGTAGCTTTACATGAAACATTATCACATTTTAAATATATTTTCCAATGGAGGCATATAACTGGTTCCAGAAGTTGAAGTTATCGTCGTCATCCAAACTTGACACACTGAAGTTGTTTCCCATTTCCAAGTATTGCATAGTCTTGTTGTTAAACAAAGGCCAGGTCATGTCGGGTGAACTATGAGTGGGGACGCTGAAATAAACAATAATTATATAATAATGTTTGTCGTGTAATAAGCCACATAACCATTCGTGGCTTTCCCTGTCAGTGGCGTAGCGTGGGGAGGATGTAACGTAGGAGGGGGGCAGGGGAGGCCATGGACCCTGGCGGCATGCGAAAGGGGGCGGCGGCAAACGCCACGATTTTTTCAATTGGAAATAAAAAAATATATACTCGAAATCGTGCCCGCAATTGTTATATTATTACATTTGAAAAGATGTAACGCCTTGTAAATATTCTGGCATTTTAAAAGATAAACTTCCTGTGGGTTTCTTGCGCCATTTCTCACCATAGATGTATGTGCCTTCCGAAACAGTGGTAGTTTATATTGTCTTTCAATAAGTTGTACAATGTACATTAGGTTGGTTAATTAAAATATTTAAACTTTAACGGCCTTACCACAAACACGCGTTAAACGCGAATGCTACCAAAAATAATACACACTAAGACTTGTTTTAGACAAGTTAGTGCTAAAACAAGTGCGTATTATTTTTGGTAGCATTCGCGTTTAACGCGTGTCTATCTTTTTTGTGGTACGGCCCTAAGGGTCGGCCATGAAATCGTCTTACGGTAAAACCATAACGAAAAGTAGCAGCCATGAAAAAAAAAAGCCTGACAAGCTTAAAAGTTTGATTGTTCTTTAAAAAAATCGGTTTGAGGACAAACCTTGTAGCTTAATGTAAAAAAAATTGAATAGGTATCACTAAAAATGTGCAAAAAAGCACGTTCTTACTTTCATAACTTTGGAATGAAAATCTAATGAATTTTACACAACAAAAAACAGAGAACCCGCAGATTATTTCTGTTTTCCTTAACAATATTTCTGTTTAAGTGTAAAAAAAGCACAACAATTGTTCTTTCAAAAGTAGTTGTCAATTTTTACGAAACTTTATGAGCGGAAGAACGTCAAAACAACCATTATAGCGTGCCGCTTGATACACACAAAATCTAACTTACCCGTATTTAGCAAAGTCCGTGAAGATCGTAGTGACTTGATCTATCAGTTGAAATTCCATACTATTTATATCCAAAGGCAGATTCAATGCTTTCGAATCAAACAAGTACATCATGTCATCAAAATTGGCAGCACCATAGATACCGTATTTCTCTCCTTGTAAACCATTCACATTTCTACTCGACATAATAGAGAACTGGTACAAATATCTTACAGTATTTTCAATAATAGGCAGTTTCAAAAAATATCTTAAGGTGTCATATACAAATGTAGCACCGTTCGCATAATTTACGAACTCTTTTGTAGTGTTAACATCAATACTTTCGTTTCCGAAATAGTGTTTACGAATTGTATCAGATAATTCCAAAATGGAATTTGGGGCAAGCTGGTTTAAAAGTTTCCGGGGAACCAAAAGTTCTGGGTATCTTTCATAACGTTCTAAAAGCGTAGATACGATCGAGTCAATCTTTACAACCACTTCTTGGTTAGTGTGTCCAAACAAAATATCTACTTTGTTTATATGGGAAAATTCTTCATAAATATTGTCCGTCAGGAAATTATCTTTGCCATAATATTTTTCAATTACAGGTACAAACTGATACATTTTCAAAAAGTTATAGGTATACTCTTCAAATGATAAGATATTAGGACCCGTGTTTACTAATTTGTCTGGAGTGACGGACTGAAGTAACTGGAGTAGTTCATCGGGATCTTCAGTCTTGAAGCCAAGGCTTTTACCAAGAACAAAGGCGCGTCTTTCAGGATGAAAAGGCAAGATACAATCGAGAAACGGAGATGCACTCATCGCGATGGCCCTGTGAAACAGTCCGCTTGACATCGGAGAACTAATATGTAATGCTACGGAAGTGCCGCCGGTGTCATGACCCATCAGAGTTACTCTGCTTCCATCTCCTCCAAAACGTTCGATGTTACTTTGCACCCATTTCAAGGCTGCAACTTGATCCTTCAGTCCCGCGTTTCCAGGAACGTCTTCAGTACCAAGACAAAGGAAGCCTAATGCATCTAATCTGTGATTAAATGTCACAACGACCATATCCTTTCTGACAAGGAAATCTGGTCCGTAAGAGTCGACATTGCCGGATCCGAACTTGTAAGCTCCTCCGTAAATGAATACTAACACTGGTAGAGGAGTGTCAGGCGTTAGGTTTGGTGAATAGACATTGATAAACAAACAATCTTCATTGCCGGGCATGTACGTCTCTGTGACAACGTTATATTGGGGGCATTCTGAGCCATGTTGCTTCGCGCTTCTTACCCCTGCCCACGGTAAGATAGGCTGTGGCGCCTGAAAACAAATATCAACTATTAATAGATCAATAGAAAACATCTTATTGAGATGTTTTCTACTGGTCTAATATTATAAAGCTGAAGAGTTTGTTTGAACGCGCTAATCTCTGGAACTGCCATTCGGATGCGAAAAATTCTTTTTGTAGATGATAGCCAGATTCATGAGGAATAGTATAAGCTATTTAACATCACGCTAAGACCCTTAGGAGCCGAGCAACGGCGGTGCAACCTTGGGGTACAGCTAGTGTTTAATAAACCTTCAGAGCTCAACTGCTGAGTTGAGTTGCAATCTATTCAGTGGTCATTTCCTTACCTTAAACCTCAGGGTTCCGTTAGGGGGTTGAGCGTACGGAATGCCTTTGAAACTGTTGTACTGTCCGTCTCCAGTAACCAAGTCCAGTAGCTCGCCTTCCAGCCAGCCCTGCTCCACTTTTACTCGAATCCCATCAGCTGCCACATTTTGTATGACTCTGCGAAACATGTTTGTCGACATTTTATTAGTAGGTATAGATTATTTTTATGTAGCATGGTGGTGAGGCAGGCTATAGGCCCAAGATGAGATGGCGGGATGAGGTAGACTCTCAGATCATAGAAACAAGGGAGATGTGCCAAGGCGCTATTAAGCTTGGCGCTTCAATATGGTCACATTGGCCATAGTTAAAACGTACACGCTAGCGACGGATCGAACACTATCGATGATATCAGTGTTTTAGTTTAGTGCTAGTGCTGAGTGACGAATAAATTGCGTAGTTAATTGTGAAAAATCATTAACTCAATGACTCTGTGCGGATTCTAAGAGATAAAACTAACTATTCTGGTTTTTCTTCATTATATTTGTAAAACATTTAATTTTATTTTAGGTATTTTATTACTTGTCTCATAAATTTTGATAAATTCGCTATAATATAAAATTATAAAATCAGGAATATGTAGCAGTAATATCAAGCTACGATTTTTTTTCTTTTTTAAAACTTTAAACCGTCGTAACTCAAAATGGTCAAACTCCGACTTGGTGACTTTTCGCTCGATATAACAGATCCTTAATCCTAATAAGATAATATAAACACAACCTTTAGTTGCCACTAACTATCGTCAAAACAGTTTCTTATACCGCTCGTGTAACAACTATAATAAGTTAGTACGTGATCATGACATAGACATTTCCATCGCAAGTATTTCTTCTTTAAGGAAGAAGCTAAATTCTATATCTACTTGAAGGCTACTGATCAGTAGGTTTTGTATGATTGATGGTTGGCAGGTACTGCTACTGCTATCCTACTATTATTTTTTTTTTTTTCTAGTGCTCACTTAACTAAATAGTTAGATAGGTAGGTATACATAATATAAACAATCGCTATGTACTTGTTAAGGGTTTATTTGTGATTTAATTCTTTATTTAATTTCTATCTGTGGAGACTTTTAAATGGCTGTTTGATATTATATAAGTTTTTGTTTAAAATTGTCTAGCTGATAGTCTTCCTAAAAGTTAAAAATAAAATAAAATAAACTTACATAAGGAATATAACATTATATAAAGTTTTCATGTTTTAAAGTAATTAACTAATTACTTGAAGTTCAATCTACTTGATATGCTCTCGGAAAGGAAGTGAATCCTAGAGCTGACAACTGACCCTATATTCAACATATTCACCTAATATTTGAACAATTGGTGGTATAGTTGCACACGGAAATGCGTCATTCAAATTGCTGACGCATGAATAATTTGTAAAATTTATCGCATCGTGAAGTAAAATTACCGGCCAAGTGCGTGAAGACCACACACAGTGTAGGGTTCCGTGGCATTTTTAGGGTTTCGTACCCAAAGGGTAAAAACGGAACCCTATTACTGAGACTTCGCTGTCCGTCCGTCTGTCTGTCTGTCTGTCTGTGTGTCTCCAGGCTGTATCTCATGAACTGTGATAGCTAGACAGTTAATTTTTTTTTTCACAGATGATGTATTTCAGTTGCCGCTATAACAACAAATACTAAAAACAGAATAAAATAAATATTTAAGGGGGGCTCCCATACAACAAACGTGACTTTTTTGGTCCTTTTTGCTAACGGCAAAAAAAAACACAGAATATTTAATTATATGTATATTCACTTTAAAAATAAATAATTAAATTAAAATAAAAAAAATATATCTAATAACTTATAATATCTACAAATACCGATTTAATTTTGTATACTTATATAGTTGTAAAAAAATATGTTTGTTTATTGTCACAATTTTATTTATGTTTCATCTGATGTTTATTGACATAATATAGGTATATACAGTTCTATTTACAATAAAAAAAAAAACCTTATAATAATTATAAATACATCTACAACTAAAGAGCATCAAAAAATTCTTCCGCATCGCCGTCAACTGGTAGCGTGCCCAAAAGACTGGCGGCATTGCCACGTTGAATGGCAATGCTTAAACTTTGGCCAAAGTAATAGCCAGCCCTTTGGTCACGGGAAGTGTCAACTAATCGTTTTGCGATCTCTTTAAATATGAGATGAGCACTCGGACCCCACGGCCCTAAGGTTTCAACCCCAAACGGCTCGAAAATAAAATTACTGATAAGTTTATTATATTTCCGCCGCTTGAGGCTGATCATTGATCATCATTCATCTGATTGACTTGAAACTTTGTGTAAGTAGTTGTTGTGCGCACATCTAGATTGGTTTTTGAAAAAAAAAGTTTAAGCCGTCTTCAAAAAGATCAAAGGTACTTATTGTTGTGTGAAACAGTTTCGGATGTCGATGCCTTTGATTTTTACTTAGATTTGATTCGGCATCGCCTCTCGAAACTGTTACACGCAACATTATTTTGATCGTTTTAAGGCGGTTTATTTTTTATTTTTTTCTATTATTTTATTTACATGCACTAGAATTTGACCAAGGTTTTGAGATATCTTCATTTTGACACTAGACCCGTAGCTCGAATTAATGAGCCAGGCCATCATACACGTATTAGTCCATATCTTAAAAACAACGGAAACGATTTTGTTGAATCTTCACTATTCTTGCCCTAAGAGATTATCATAATGTGAATATATTGCAGCTCCAATAATATTACATACATAGTGTCGAATTGATAGCCACCTTTTTTTTGAGGTCGGTTAAAAAAGAGGAATTGCAGCGCATGTCGGGAACAGCAAAAAATCTATACTAATTTAATAAAACTGAGCAGTTTGTTTGTTTGATCGCGCTAATCTCTGGAACTACCAGTCGGATTCGAAAAAATCCTCTTGTATATGATAGCCAGATACATGAGAAATAGTATAGGCTATTTAAGAGAACGTGGATGAAATCGCGGCGCACAGCTATCCTATCCTACAAAATATTATAAATGTGAAAGTTTGTGAGGATGTATGGATGGATGTTTGTTACTCTTTCCCGCAAAAACTACTGAATGGATTTTGATGAAACTTTACAGTAATATAGCTTATACATCAGAATAATACTTGGGCTACTTTTTATCCCATAAACGCGGGCGAAGCCGCGGACAGAAGCTAGTAATGAATAAAAAAATAAGGCCACACCTTACCCCAAATTATAAAAATGCTACATAACGCAACCATGAAATTGAATACAGTCTGGATCATTACTCATTATGTACAGTCTGGACCATTACTCATTATGTACGTAAGATAATGAATTTTAATTAAAAAATAAATTAATAGTCATAGTCACTTATTATAACTTTTTTTTTTATAAAGATTGTGTTTCTTTAGTCATGTACCTAACGTGGATAACAAATAATTGCTTATAAGTAAGCAAAGCTTGCGTTAAAGACTAGCTGTATCGTGACTCCGTTCGCCTGGAAGTCGGAAAACAACATAATGTCTTTATTTCCTACTAGCTTCCGCCCGCAGCTTCGTCCGCGTTATTAGGATAAAAAGTACCGTAGTCTATGTGTTATTCTGATGCATAAGCTATATTACTGTAAAGTTTCATCAAAATCCGTTCAGTAGTTTTTGCGTGAAAGAGTAACAAACATCCATACATCTATACATCTTCACAAACTTTCACGTTTATAATATTAGTAGGATGTAAACAAGTTTTACCACTTTTGCATTATCAAAATGGAATTTTGAAAAATCCTTCATTATATTGGACCTCTAGCTACCAGTACCACTTAAGCAATATTTCCTCCGAATTTCAAATCTCTAGGTTTAGGCTGTGTTATATGTCATTTAGATAAGGTTTTATAGGTATAGATTTAATATTTGTTAATGTTTATCGAGTTTTTTCGAGTGTAGAGTTCATTTTTCTTGTCACACAGACATTTCTTCAACATTTTCACGAAAATATTATCAAAACATGTGAAAGTGAAGGAAATACATGCAATTAATTAGTTGTTTCCTAACTTATCTACTATATAAATACTTAAACCGGAAATTATTTAATTTATGGATACTACTACTATCTACTACATTTACTGAGAATGTTATTTTTAAAAGTTCTGTTTATAGATCGTTTCCGCTGGTAATTTGCATGTGACTTTCAGATGTTAATTGTCTAGACTAAACTACATAACAAATGTGCATATTAGATTGGTTGGTATTGGCACGGGATCTCATTAGGAACAAAGGAACATTTGTTTAAATAACTCATAATAGATGGCGTTATATGTATCGATTTGTTATTGAAGTTTGTGTAAAATTGAGAACATGAAAAAATACATCATGAAAAATATTTGTTCAAATTTTGAAAAATGTGTTAAGCACGGAAAAATGTATAGCCCGAAGATAGCCCGCGCTAAATCGGTCACATTTCTTTGTATGAAATGAGGCATCGGTACGTATAGTATTATATTATCTGTGGTATTGGTATAAAAAAATCAGCTATTCACATAACTCAACAAATTATATAGAACAGCTGATTTTTTTTCCCGATTTCGAAGGGTTGCACAGTGTGTTAAGAACCCGAATTTTGTGTCATCATGTTTTTATTCCAGTAATCGATAGTTTATATCATTTCTAGTACTAGAGTTCAACTCCCGCTTCGCTACGACTTGTAGATTATTTTTAAAAAAATGTCAAAGTTTCGTAATATTCGCGTCATGAAAAATGAAAAAAAAATCTTATTTAAAAAACGGAACCACGTATTCCAGTTTCTATGTATTTCATTAATTGTACGTACAATAACCTACCCTTCCACCATTTTTTATTGCTTTAGCATGAATGGGACGCGTGATATGATTTTTTTTCTCATTTTTCGTTTTTATTTTTTTATTCACCTATAACACCGTATTAGTTCATGATTTCTACATCAAACTATAGCTTATACATTCTATTATGTATAGTATTAAAACCACAACCTAATTCTTTGTTATGCTGGACTTATTGCAAATTTTAGTAAAATCCGAAATATCCGCACTTAGGGCTGTCACTTCAACTAAAATGTAAATATTTTTTTTATTATTTAATATTTTTGTTTATTTATCACGTCGATGACTAGATATCGTTACGTTGTCGCTTGTTGTTGTTAGTTGGCCAATATTGGCTAATATTGTGTCAATGTTAAACGAAAAATTAAAAAACCGGACAAGCGTGTGTAAAATATTAGATAGTTCATATATCCCGGGAATTGACTCTCAACGATTTTTGCCTGTTTCTAAAACCGATGCTGGCAAAATATCGGTCTTTCAGATTCCGATATTTAAGTTTAAATATTTTGTATAAATTCGTATTCGGTATAATAAATATAATTTCTTACTTATTTAATTCATTTGGGAATTATATTATTACTATTTATCATGCTATGCGAATTAGCAACGCCGAATCACCGATTGAGTTAGCTGAATCAAAGATCAGTGCCTCAGTGGTGGACCGTGGACTCTAGCCAAGTAACATTTCTGTTAGCGTTAACGTCAATCGCTGCGGATAAAATGTATGGAAGTGACTTTTGTGAGTCACGTGACTTTTCTGAGTCACGTGACTTTTCCGCAGGTAATGTCATTGCCAGACATTTTGTGGTTATCGTTTGGCGTAAACGCTAACAGAAAAGCTACTTGTCTAGGGTCTCTGCGCCGATACGCTTATAGCAGTGGTGTTCTGTCAGCGTGAGTTTTTTAAATAGAACGAGGTACGAGGTAGGAGGTCTGCCGATGCACCTTACTACAAGCTGGAATAGCTAGTGATATTGTAAAAAACTACTCGACCAAAGTAATAAAATATGGGTCCACCGCGCGAGTTTCCTCATAAAAGATTCACGTAAATCGAAATCGCTCATAAATCACAGAGAAATTTGTCTACATACTTACATGGAAAAAAAAACCAAATGCATAACTTCCATCTTTTATTGAAGTCGGTTAAAAACTGCTATGTTCTGAGGAGAGTCGTTAAGTCACGAAGAATTTTAACACCGCGATTCAGAAAAAGTGAGTATTTGAAATTCAAATATCTCGAAAACGGTGCATCCTAGGCAAAAAATAACCAAAATTTTACCACCCTTTATAAAACCCCCCCTCCCACACAAGCAGTACTCCCACATCGTTATTTTATTTTTTTTCCGATTTTTCTCTGGATTAAAAAAATAAATAAATTCAAATACTTCGAAAACTATGCATCCTAGAAAATATTTAACCAAATTTTGCTCTTTATAACCCCACCCCCCCCTCCCCCCACGCAAGCAGCACTCCAACTACTTTTCTTTTTTTTAAGATTTTCTGTTTTTTTTTTTACATCATCTCATGGTTTTTCGACTAGATATATATTTAAATATAATTTCTATTCTCTTATTTAAGGGTGACTGTTTCAATCGCCATGAAAAGTTTATTATGATAACTATATGAATTAATAATAATATGTATGTTTCACTCTAACATCTATTGTTTTATGAGATCGATATAGTTTTTCCTAGGAATAAATTTATCTGCCGGCCTAGCAGGACCACGATAGAAACTGGTTTTTTTAGTGGCGGTAGAATTCTAGGTCGACTTCTTCCACGACTGCTCAACGGCTACTGGCCCTTTTTGGATATGTGCGAAGGAAATGGTATCATGTTGGGCTGGTACACCTTCTTGGGCAACTGTCAATAAATTCTTATCGGAAGGACATAAATAAGTTGTAGCTAATATATCTATACTATTAAAAAGCTGAAGTTTGTTGGTTTGTAGTACATATACATACATAGTAAAGTTTGTAGTAGTACAGTAGAAATGTGTTTCAATTATTTATCTGTAAAATTAATATTATTATCTAAAACATTAATAAAAATACATTTTTCAAAACACATTTGAAGAATACATTTGTGACAAAAATGTAATAGGAGGGCTACTATCACTAATATATTAGTGATCGATGGAGGGCTATTACTTTTTTGTCACAAATGTATTCTTCTTGTTAATAAAATAAAAACCGGGCAAGAGCGTGTCGGACTAACGCCCAGTCTAGAGTTCCGTAGCAAGAAGTATTTCAGTCTATCGAACGCAATTTTTTTAATAATTTCATAATATTATTTTGAAATATATTTGGTTATGTAGGTACCTATACCCGGATTTCCTGGCATCCCGGGATTTATTTAAAAATATAGGTATATATTTTAAGAAGCAACTTCCATAATTTCTTAGCCAAAATTAACTTTGGGTAAATATGCATCCGATTATCCGATCTATAGTTATAACACAGTTAACTACTTAATATAAATTCGAAAGAAATTGTTTTTTTGTCGGATAAAATATTTATTATAGTTAATTTTTTTCGGATACGCGAAAGTGACAGCCCTGAAGAAAATATAAAATTAACAATAACTGCAGCATAACACGGAATTAGGTTGTGGTTTTAATACTATACATAAAAGAAAGTATAAGCTATAGTTTGATGTAGAAATCACGAACTAATACGGTGTTATAGGTGAATAAAAAAATAAAAATGAAAAATGAGAAAAAAAATCATATCCCGCGTCCCATTCATACTAAAGCAATAAAAAATGGTGGAAGGGTAGGTTATTGTACGTACAATTAATGGAATACATAGAAACTGGAATACGTAGTTCCGTTTTTTAAATAAGATTTTTTTTTCATTTTTCGTGACGCGGATATTACGAAACTTTGTCATTTTTTTAAAAATAATCTACAAGTCGTAGCGAAGCGGGAGTTGAACTCTAGTACTAGAAATGATATAAACTATCGATTACTGGAATAAAAACATGATGACACAAAATTCGGGTTCTTAACACACTGTGGGTTGGTCCCATAGTAAAAGTTGTTCATAATGATGAGTAGGTGCAATGACCCCTTTTCGTATTTCGAGTGACCAAAATTACACCCATTGTAGGTAGGTAAGGTACCTACTCAAAACTGAGCTATTGAAATGTTGGTGTAAGTACAAGCCCAAGCACTATCAAACATCTTGAAAAATTATACTATGTCTGAGCAATAGTAGATTTTTTGCATTTTGCTAGAAAGAAAACGTAGTTGCCCAAAGGACGTTGGTAGTTTTGGGCTTGATATGGTACAGTAATAAAAGCTTAACCAAAAATAAAAATATATTTTAATTGTTTTTTGCCTAATTTATTTTAGAGATTAAGAATTGGAATCAAAAATTGAAATAAAATGATTATGCCGTTGACATTTTGAAAAAACGAATAAAACAAAAACGGGTGCGCGCTGGCTGGCGCGTGCCTCCACAGAATATCATGTCGACAGCAACTAAAACCTTTGAATTGAGAACTCATTAGTCGGGCTGTACTTTATTGGATCATTCACACCATACTTAACCTCACTGTCACAAAGACGAAGATTTCTCTTTAACCCAATTACGTACAAAAACAAATAAAAAATGAATTTAAATACTCTTGAAATACTCGATCACACCAAACTAATTTCATATTTGTACCGACATACACAATCTGAAGCCCAGCGTTCTATGGGCGTCTGCCGTGTCCTTTCCCACCACGCCGCTTTTGATCAAGATGTTTGCCGGTCTTTGTATTAAACAGTATACACCTCTGCCTATCCCTTTGTGGAATACCTACGGGCGTGATGTTATTTTACTATTACAAAGCTAAGATCAAAAGTTAGACAACATACATCATGACTACAGTCTGGCCGCTGAGAGAATGTTTTCCTGGCACTTGATCATTTAGCCATTTTAGTTTATTGTAGGTTAACATTATAATAAGAATTTTAGTTATATTAGTATCAATATCAATAGTGCATTTAAACAATAAAAATATTTTTATACTTAAGTAAAATATTTTCCACTTCAAAGTATTATAAGTATCATTTTCGTATAAGTATTACTTATTAGTATAAGTGTTATTTTCGCCCGTACAATCACTAACTGTCCGCAACGCATTCTCTTCGTGGTGGGACTGTAAGTCCATTATATTCATAAATGTCAATGAAACTATAAAATACTCAAGCCTCGTATCAATTAGGCAACATTTGTCATATATTATTAGGTTGCTCATCATGTTAAACGGCAACTAGGAACTTTTGTTAAAGTTCTTGGGCCGTACCACAAAAAAGATAAACACGTGTTCAACACGAATGCTACCAAATATAATACGCACTTGTTTTAGCACTAACTTGTATAAAACAAGTATGTATTATTTTTGGTAGCATTTGCGTTCAACACGTGTTTATCGTTTTTGTGGTAAGGGTGCTTTTGTGCAACGATTTTTGAACAATGTTGCCAAACTTGTTGAGCGTCACGTGTTGTGCGTCAATTGTTGCGTAGTAGATACGCAGGCTTGAATAGAAATCGTTTTCGATCCTGTGAACATTTTCGTTCGAAAGTGCCTGCTTAAGCGCCAAAAAAATATGTAGATTTTAGCTATAAAACCATTAATTTTAAAGCTTATTTAATACATTGTGAAATCATTCGATGTTCTAACTTTAACAGAAGTGGCTACATTTCTTTCTACTAATTAGATTACGAAATCAACAGGTTTCAACCGGATTATTTATTTACGTTAACTAGATATTTTTATAAAGATTTGGTATTGGATTAATGAGTTCTATTAATAATTTATTTTGTCGGTTTTATTTAACAAGTCGAAATACCTGTATTTTGCATGGAATTATTAGGAAGAAAAGACAGAATAGTTAGTCTATGAATAGTTTGTTTCACGCAAGATGACACCGATGACACCTAAGTTGTCATTTCGTAACTCATAGTGGAGTTACGGCAAGTCGGCAATAGAACCAAAGTTAAATTCATCGATGTCTTAATATTGATTCATTATCGAATCAATGTTGCAGTGAGAAAAAATTATAAACATTTATTTTATTAATTTCTAATGGAATTCCAACGAACGCCAATATGTCAAGTGAAATGTTTCATCAATAATTATCTTTTTACCCGACTGCGAGACGCAAAGGAGGGTAATGTGTTTATTACCCGACTGCGAGACGCAAAGGAGGGTAATGTGTTTATCAGTCTATGTATGTATGTATGTATGTACGTATATATGTATGTATGTATGTATGTATGTATGTTTGTTTCTATGTGGCGTTGTAGAGACCAAATGCGTAGGCCGATTTTGATAATTCTTACGTCAATCGATTCGTCTTAACCTTGCGAGTGTCACTAAAGACATAACAGTAATCAAAATTCACCAGAGCGACAACCAGACGCCATATTGTCAAAATGAAAAAAAAAAAGTTGATGAACTATGTCAAGTGGGGTGTCGTTGAATAGGTATTTTAAAATCATCTTTAGGTTCCTTTTATCATTTTTCATTTTAAATAATAGTTTTTTACCATTTTGGTACGCAACCCTAAAAACTAAAAAGTGAAAAATAAAAATAGTAAATTAAAAATTAAAAAAACCCGACTGCCAAAAAACAACTAAAAAGTTCAAAACAAGTGCACTTTTCAAGCAGTCTGATGCAGTTGGTGGCATAAAATCTAAGATTTAACACAAATAATTGCCACCAACTGCATCAGACTGCTTGAAAAGTGCTCTTGTTTTGAACTTTTTAGTTGTTTTTTGGCAGTCGGGTTTTTTTAATTTTTAATTTACTATTTTTATGTATAGATTGCTTGACGATGAATGTATGTCTGGCATTTATTATCTGATGTGAGTAATATAAACTGCCTATTGTTTGATATTCTTGAAAAAAAAAATATTGTTTTGGGTACAAAACAAATACCTAGATGCACAACCAATACAAACTATAAATTATGTTTATGTAGGCACCAGTGGCGAAGGGTTCATTTTTGTAAGAGGTTAGCCGGAGCATGAAAAGTAGTAAATATTTGACAATAGTAGCACAGTATAAAGAAAAATATAGACTGATAGTGGGCAATATTACTGCCTGTGCTATTTTTCAAAGCGAAGCCGGTATATAGGAATGGTATTGTAGGGACCCTTCGCCACTGGTAGACACGGTGCATTCAGAAGAGACCAAGACACTTGTCACGGTCTTCTGTACAGGCGCGGTCCCAAGGGGGTGTCATGGGAGTCATGACCCCCCCCCCCAAACGCGCCAAACACGTGATCACGGTATATCACATCGGCATTAATCAGTATGACCCCCCCTAAAGTCATCAGCTACGGTATGACCCCCCCAAAATCGTCGGCTATGACCGCGCCTGCTTCTGTATTGGTCTCCAGTCAGCGACAACTACCAATTTGTTTGCGAACGTTTGAGGGAGAATGTCATGGTGAGATTCTCCCTCGAACGTTCGCAAACAAATTGGCAGTTGTCGCGGTGACATCACGCGGCGTGTCGGTACAGAATAGACAACCTGTTGGAGTCACTTGTGAAGGCTCTAACAATGCACCTTTTGCAATAGTACCAATCAGAACTATCAAATGCGCGACTGATTGCAATTAGCAAAAAAAAACAAAAGTTAATTACACTTAAGTGCAAATAAATTGACGTGTTATAAATCTGATTGGTTAAGGTGCTATCACACTAGCACAGTTGTGTATCGTTACGTGAAGGTAGGTCACGTTTTCGTAAACGCATGTAGGTACTTGTGTACTTTGCATATTTTCGTATGTATTGTGTACATTCATTGTAACCGGAATTTATATTATGTTAACTAGCTGCGCCGGCGCCGTTTAAGGCGCTGATAACTGCCAACGGCCTTGAGTGATTTGGGTAGTATAGCTTGAGTGTTCTGCGCTGAGCTCAAGCAACGCGACATACGTCCACCGAGCAATACGACTCGCCTATCAAAGAGCGCGCTGTGCCGAATTAGACGTATTATTACTTTTTAGTATCTAAAATATAAAATAAAAAAAGTAACAGGCAATATTATAGGTAGTAACATAGTCTTTTCACACAAAACAAATCATGAAAATATCTTAAGCGATTTGAAAGTAATTAGGTTTTTATGTTTTGGGTAGACAGTAATTCATGAATTTATTTCATTAAGTATTTTACTACAATAGTTAAATATTCACAGGTACGATTGATGTATATATGTTCTAGTTTAACATAAAAAAATTGCACAACTAACCTGCATTATTTGACGGTGAAATAAGAGATTTAAAACTTGAGATTTACGGCCGTTACCATTTACCGTCGCCTTAATTAAAAAGAAATCGGATTATTTAGCCGCCTACACTATTACTTCGAATTCGCTTAGCGTTCTAGCGCTAACATTTTTCTTTTTGCTCGGCTCCTAAGGGTCATAGCATGATGTTAAATAGCCTATACTACTCCTCATGAATCTGGCTATCATATACAAGAAAAAAAATCGAATCCGATAAGTCGTTCCAAAGATTAGCACGTTCAAACAAACTAACTTCAGCTTAATTTTAGTATATAGGTATTGGTTCCACCCGCGGCTTTACCCGAGTTTTTGGGATAAAAAGTAGCTGTGTTATTCTAATATTTCTGTAGTTTCATTAAAATCCGTGTAGTCGTTTTTGCGTGAAAGAGTAACATAAGTATGCATACATACATTCATCCATCTATCTATCCATACATCCTTACAAACTTTCGCGTTTATGATATTAGTAGGATTAAACTAACTAACAGGCACAATGAAATAAATTAATAACGTTTTAGAGTAGGTAATTAAATGAAAAAAAAACCGGCCAAGTGCGAGTCGTACTCGCGCACCGAGGGTTCCGTATCAATTTTGGACGTATAAAGTGAAAAAAACCGGACCGCATAACTAAGTTTGTTTGTCAAGGAATTTTGATGATTTTGAAAAAACTGTAATAGTTAGGAACATCGTTTTATTTTTGGTGCAATATTTGGGTCAATTCCTATCGACTCTGATTATTTCAGATTTTTCGCTCCGCAAACTTCGGAGATAAGGCCCCCCCCCCTTATCTTATATTGCAAATATTGCACCAAAAATAAAACGATGTTCCTAACTATTACAATTTTTTACCATAAAAAAAATACCATTCCCCCGAATGGTATTTTTTCAGACGTTTTTCATCGTAAGTCGAAAACTGTGAGACTTAAAATAAAATGAAAAAATATTTTGAAATGTGCAAATTAAGTCCTTTCATATGATATGTCACTTGACCTAGTAACCCCACTTTAAAATTTCGGACTCCCACTTCGGCCCCTTTTGCAATGACAATAAAAATGTTTTTTGACTTTTTTCATTTGCAATAAAGTTGGACAAGCATTTTTTATAACTGTTCCAAATTTCAAGTCGAAGGCTTTAGTAGTTGCTGAAATAAGCAGGTGTGACAGACAGACAGACAGACGAAGTCGCACCATAAGGGTTCCTTTTTTACCATTTTGGTACGGAACCCTAAAAATGAACTAAGTAGGTACGGTATAGCAAAAGTGTCTGGAATCAATAAGTTTGAGAGATAACTACGTTTCAAAAACTGTTTGACCAGTTTCTTTGTGCAAGTCATCAAGTCACCACAATATTAACAAACCAAGTCGCCAATGCAAGAATGCAAGAAGAGAGCTATGATTCATCAGCTATGGCATGCAACAATGGCGGGTTGGGTTCATGGTTCACCACATAATATTGTGAATGTGTAGATAGTTAAATACCTATTTTAGTTTCCAGCCGCATTGAGAAACAATTTTGTGTGGTGACTGGTGACACATTGGAGAAAATGACACGAATTTTGAAATTATATTCTCATAGCAGTTTGGTGCCGACGACGAGAGATTAACGCATTCAAACAAACAAACAAACTCTTAATAATATTATTATATTAGTATAGATAATAAATTAATATTTACTTTGGATATCTTTATATATAAAATGCTTTGTCCTGACTGACTGATGGATCAACGCACAGCCTAAACCGCTGATCGTAGAAACGTGAAAGGAGGACTATTCCTTAGATATAGGTATCCGATTACGAGGGATTTTTGAAAATTCCGCCCCAAAGAGGGTGAAAACGGATGGCAAAATTTTATATGGGAAAACGTGTTTGCTTGGCTTGATCAACTCCAAACTTTCAATTTTTATTTCCGATATCCACGCGGGCAAAGCCGCTGACAAAAGCTAGTCTATACTAATATTATAAATGCGAAAGTTTAGATAGATGGAAGGATGTTTGTTACTCAATCACGCCAGAACGGCCGAACGGATATGGATGAAATTCGGCACAAAGATAGATTATATTATAGTTTAGTAGCCCACAGGCTACTTTTTATCCTGAAAAACGCGGGCGAATAAATTAATTTGCCTGCACCGAACAAAAAACTCCTCCTAATGGTCCCTGGTCGTAAAAAGGTTGTGAAACACTGCTCTAAGGGGTCGTATACATCTGACGAATGCGCCATAAATGCGCCCATATGCGAAACCCTTGCGTGCTGTACACGTGAATTCGTAGAGCGATTTGTTCTGATTCTGCAGCGCATCGTGCAACATAATATATTCGCCAAATGTGTGCACACCCTAAAAACCTAGCAATCCGCCAACATTGCCTGCTGTGTGAATATTATTCGTTAAATAGCGCAAAACAAACTTACCAGTTTCCGACATAAACGATACTAAAACAGCTATTATGTACGCAAAAAGCGTTATTACGGATCCATCGATCATTCGATCAATCAATCGAAGCGAATATAATCGATCAACGTGTTTATAACTGAATGCAATGATGCTATGCGAACGTTGGATAGGAAATAAGGTCTGATGGATAAGCATGCAGTATTGTTCACACAAGAAGTTCCTTCGAGGCCATGTTGACTGCCCTGTCTGGGCAGCCCTCAGATCATAGAAACAAGGAGATGTACCAAGGCGCTATCGAGCTTGATGCCTGTTCTTGAGTAAATTGCTCATATTAAAAACGTACGCGCTGGCGTCGAACCGAACACGATCGATGGTATAAATACAGTGTTTTAGTATAGTGCTAGTGTTGAGTGACGATTAACAGTGTTAGATTGAGGGTGTGCGGAATGATCAATGCGTGGGAGATCTTTTTATTCACAAGGAGCGCTTAATTATGCGCGTAATTGTGCCGAAAAATGTACTAAAAGTAGCAAGTAGCATCAGTTGTTCCCGTACTAATTTGCTATGATGGCATATCTCCTTGTTTCTATGATCTGAGGGGCAGCCAATATGGCGTCACTCCTGTTTAAGAACATCAGGACTCAACATTTTATGGTTCACAAAAAAAAAATGTTGAACGAGAATTGGTACTGAAAAATAACTTCCAACACCATTAAAAACGTTGTAACATATTGACATTCACAGGCGCGGTCCCGGGGGAGGATCACGGGGGTCATGACCCCCCCAAAATCGTACAAAAATGCGCCAAACACGGTAATTCACGGTATATACGCCGGCATTAATCGGTATGACCCCCCCTAAAGTCTTCAGCTGCGGTATGACCCCCCCCCAAAATCATCGGCTGGGACCGCGCCTGGACATTCAGGGCTGCCAATATAGCGTTAGTAATCTGTGATAGCGTCGAAAAGACTTCTTCTGTGATAGCGTCGAAAAGACTTCTTATCTGATACGCTCTATAAGCATCTGTTTCATTGACATGGTTGGCGCAGTGGCTCAGAGATTGGCTTCTGCCCGAGGCGCAAGTTCGATTCCTGTATGGGTCAAAATATTTATAATAATAATAATAAAATCTTTATTATCGGGCTACTTACCTTACTAACTAACATATATATTATAATAATACACTTGTGTTAGTAGGTATATAAACATAAAGCTATGTTAGTAAAACACTTCACATAAGCACTATGTCTTTGTGCGATCGTGTGGCACTTGTCCGCGGAAGCGACGGAACACCACTCCCTGCGGCAAAAAGTTCTCCTCCATGACGAGGTGCAGAAGACACGTCGGTACTCGCACCACGAACGCCTTGAAGTTGGCGTTACGGCGCGATTCCAGCAGCTGCACTCTCGGCGTGTACTTGATCTTTTGACGCACGTACTCCCCGATGTCCTCCGCTGTAGTGCTGTAGTGTAGGCGGGAGATGTACACCGGAGTGTTCGGCTTCGCGGCACGTATTGTCAGATTCATAATCAGGTTTATAATTATGTTGTACGGATAGTTCTTCCGGGCCTGTTATATGTGTAATATGTGTTGACAAAACGCTGTCACGATACGGATGCAATACCTTATATGGAAATAGGTCAATTTGGTTACTCATTTAAATAAAAACAATATCAGCTACGAAAATGGTCATGTAGATGTTTATCAAATGCGTCCATGTACGCGTCTGCCATGAGTAAAATACTATTGTAGTGTTAGTGAAAACGGGCAACAGGCTACCTTTAATCCCGAAGAACGCGGCCGAAGCCGCTGGCAAAAGCTAGTCTTTTCATAATAAACTATGCTGATGTCTGCGACTTTATCAGAAACCTTCGTGGCACGTCCGCGAACACAACACACAAAACTGTACAGGGCAGTTTCATTGCAATCGAAAACGAATACACAAACATTAATTTTTATATTTAGACTAGCTGTAGAGCTGTAGTTTTCTTTCTTTCTTTTCTTTCTTTCTATGTTAATTTTTCATTAATTTAAGTGCTTTTTATGTACACTCGACGCCATTTACGGTCGACCACTTTTCACCCTTATGTTTTTAGTAATAAGGGCGAAAAGTGGTCGACCGTCAATAGCGTCGAGTGTACATACGTATTGCTTTAATAACGACATTAACGCACTTAGCATAATCGGCCAATAATGTTCCCACTGCTGGGACACAGGCCTCCTCTGTGAGAGGGAGTGGGCCCTAGTCCACCACGCGGGCCCAGTGCGGGTTGGTGGACCCACTTACGTTGACCGTATATAAAATGTACACGCTGACGACGAACCGTGTTGAGTGACGATTAACAGTGTTAGATTGAGGGTGTGTGGAATGTTTAATGCTTGGAGATCTTTATATTCACGAGGGGCGCTTGTAATTGAGTTGAAAGATGTACTAAAAGTGGCGACAGTTGTTCCCGTACTAATTTGCTATGATGGCATATCTCCTTGTTTCTATGATCTGAGGTCGTACCGCACTTATCCGGTTTTTGTATTTAAACTATCTTATCTTATAGATCTACTTCTTCTATTTAAAAGTTGAGCTCTTGTCGGTGCAGCACTATCCAGCTCTCTCTATTGAGGGCCAGCTCCTTGACCTCTTTATACGTCATTACCTACTCCACTTTCTTCTTTAGTTGAGCGATATAACTATCTCAGTTCACTCTCTATCCTTCAATTTTTCCCTCAAAGATGTTATGACTTCCAATGATATGTAAACCATAGATACGTTACCCGCGATCTAAAATGGCGACAAAAAAGTAAGGTAATTGCCCACCATTCATTTAGTCATGCACCAACCAGTTTCTTGGCTGAACGTCATTTCTTGCAACATTTTGCGAAAAAAAACCTACTAAACAAGAGGTAGGTATGCTAAGTAAGGCATTCGTTTTCTTTCCCATTTTTTGCACATATGCACTGATATGTAGCTATTTCGCTATTTAAAGTATTTGCGCCATAATTTAATACAGTGATGTTGGTGTATGACGTGTCTATATATAATACGTCATTGATGACTTCAAGATTATTTATAGGTACACCCACATTAAGCAATAAAGAGCTCGCCGACAGTACTTTCATAACTTAGTTGGATATGCTATGAATACGATAGGTATCATTACCGTGGCTTGAGTTTTTGCATGGAAACTCAGCCAGCTGAACTGACATTACATTACAGTCATTATAGCTACTTTACGACCGTAAAGGTGCTTTTACACCGGCGAGGCGAGGCGAGAGTATAAAATTATTGTATGAATGGTATGGCAAAATTTCAATTCTCTAAAGCAAGTAGAGAATTTGCCATACAATTTATACAATTTTATATTCTTGTCCCGCCTCGCCACCGGTGTTTGATTGCGTGTTAATAGCCGTTAATAGTCGTACTTAATACTTAGTCGTTAATCGAGATGTATTTTCTTTTTGAGTGGTTTTCGCTATCTCTTATAGTTCGGATTTAGCCATCCACGCCCACTTGAAAAATTCACCCTGTATACTACTATACTTGCAGGGCATAAGCCTCCTCCCTCTTCCACCACTCTTCCATATAATATGTCTGTCACTGTCCAATAAAACAATTAAATATCTATACAAATTGTCCTCAGATGGTGACGTGCGAGAATGCAAGCGCGGCTCCGGGCGGGTTCCGTCTGGGCGCGCGCGAGGACGAGCCGCGGCGTGCGCGTGCGCCGTCCGTGTCGTCTCTCTCCTACAAACACAAAATCGACGCGCTGTTCGACGATACGCGCTCCCTCACCAGCCACCACTACGCGCCGGTGCAGCACAACGACAGAGACCCTAAGGTAACTGTATAATACGCAGTTATAGAATGGGATTGAAAATAGCGTCGCCTGTATTTACGTCTCACTCGTACCTACCCTGGGTGTGAGTATAGAGAGCGATAGTGTGCGCTCAATAGAGGCGACGCTATTTTCGGGTTGTATAGATCTTTGTTCCAATGCTATGGGACTAACCCTGAAATCGCGAAAAAAAAACAGCTGCTCCATACATTTTGTTGAGTTACGATTACGAGTATGATTACGATGGAACAGTTGATTTTTTTTCGCTATTTCGGGGTTGGTCCGATAATAAAAGTTGTTCATAATGATGAGTATAATGACCCCTTTTGGGATCGAACAGGGTTTTAGATACATGCTGTATGTATATGTAATGTATAAGTTAAAGTACCCACAAATAGTCATCAGAAAATAATATTGTGATGTCGTACATTCGTTCCCATGTCACATCAATGTCTCGTTAACAAATGCACGTGCTTTGTAATTATGTAAAGCAGACATTCTCGGTGACACCTGTTACGAGCCATCTTATGCTTAACTGAGTTCACATAAACGACAATTAGAAATGCATAATTTATTATGCGTACGTGGCTACGAGTATAATAAGTAATTATTAATTTGACAAAGAGAGTACAGTCATCTGACTGTACTCTCTTTGTCAAATTAATAATACGTATCGTATCTACGATACGAGTAATTTGTTACTTTTTTTGTCATATTATATATATAATATACCATTTGAAAGGTACATCATTCCAGATGAACATAGGCGAAATTATGTATCTGAAAGCTAGTATTTACATAAAATACTAAAAATCATTATAGGTATCCAATATTTTTTTGTCAATTTAGAAGTTAAATGACAAAGTAACAAATTACTCGTATCGTAGATACGATACGTATTATTAATTTGACAAAGAGAGTACAGTCATCTGACTGTACTCTCTTTGTACCTTTCAAATGGTGAAATATTTTTTCTAATAGATGCAGTGGTTCCGGAGATTATTCTCCACATAATTATACCAACACAAATTTACAAAATTCGCAATCTCTATTTTATTAATAGTATAGATTTAAAAGTATAATAGTCAAGAGTGCTGTGTTATTTTATATAATAACACTCTCAGATCATAGAAACAAGGGAGATATGCCAAGGCGCTACTAAAATTGACGCTTTGATACGGTCACATTGACCGTATATAAAATGTACACGCTGGCGACGAACCGAACACGATCGATGATATAAATACAGTGTTTTAGTTTAGTGCTAGTGTTGAGTGACGATTAACAGTGTTAGATTGAGGGTGTGTGCAATGTTTAATGCGTGGGAGATCTTTATATTCACAAGGGGCGCTTGTAATTGTGTTGAAAAATGTACTAAAAGAGGCGACAGTTGTTCGCGTACTAATTTGTTATGATGGCATATCTCCTTGTTTCTATAATCTGAGATAACACTGATTGATTGTTCCGATTTTTTAAATATTTGTGTTCCGTAGTTAAAATTGTTTATTCCGTCTTTTGTCATTGACTAACAACTTCTCTAGTTAGCTACTTAGATATGTAGTGTATCCTTTCAATTAATTTCAAGTTTCTTGTTTCTTTCAAAATCTTCAAATGTTATTCTTTACGAATCGAAAGTGATGTTTTATTACGAGTATAACACATTGTGTATAGAATCAATCAAATTTTAATGACATACAATTCTTACACTAGAAAAAACATTGATGAGCGAAACGAAATAAGAGAAACACAATGATGCCTTAATTAAGACGTTCTTGCAACTAATAAAATAGTTACGCTAACCTACAATGGTATTGCAAGGGTATTAGAACAAGACGACCCACAATCAACAATTAAGTACATAAATGTAAGATACATGTAACTGTTACGACATCCAAGCCCAATGGCTGCAGGTGGTGAAATGTTAATTAAGTAATGATAACCCTGTAATTAGAGGTATCTGACACAATAGGTGTGTTTCTGAGGGATTGTTAACTTTTGTAGTAGAGCTTAATAGTGAAACAACTATTCCGGGGAAGTACCACCATAACATTGCTGTTTCGGCAAAGACTAGCTATTACACAGGGTGTCCGATAAATAACAGATAAAACGTAACTGGTACGTAGCTCACCTGATTTCCAACAACAAATTTGAATAGTTTAAAAAATACCGTTACGGTAACCAAAAAATATTTTTTATTAATAACGTTATAATTATAACAAAATTATATCTTATAATTATAACATTAGTAAGCTATTCAGAAATGTTTAACAAAAACATACGCAAAAAATGGTTAACGTAACGGTATTTTTTAAACTATTCAAATTAGTTGTTGAAAATCAAGTAATCTACCTACCCGTTTTGTTTAATCCATTTATTACGGTCACCTGTATACTCCATATGCTCGTTCAACGCGAAAACCACGGTATCAGGAATTTCTATAAGTCTACTTGTCGTAAACCGACTATTAACGACAGATCATCATTCCTCGTTAACTTAATAAAGAGTATTAATATAATAGTTTCGCTCATCAAACATTGCGGTACAGTACACGCCTGCACGGTCTACTTAAGTAAAGACGTATTATATAGTATAGGTATTATATTCAACATCATACGTGCATATGTACTGGTGTTTATTGGATTAATTAAAATTTGTATAAAATTGGAAATTATTTCGTTTTCTAGCAAAATTAAGTATTGCTAGTACGCTGTCCTTATGCACAGTGAAATTCATAATCGATTTTCTGATATTGTCTGTTACCAATATGATACATACAATTCTTCCAACTGTACTTTGACATCCCTGAACAGTGACAATAGATCCTTCTTTCATCATAATTCACAATAAAATCATTTGTCAACAGGTGAACTCAACGCACGAAGGCAAAATAAAGATTTACGAAGATGACGACGGCTACTGTCAAAGCAAAATTGTCAACAACACAGTGCAAGATCGCATAGAACGCATGTTCGCAGACATGGCGGGCGAATCCAAGCACGCGGTCGAGAACATCGGCGTGCACATCTTCAACGTCCACTACCTCGGCTGCACGCCCCTGCACAGCAAGGTCACCAGCCTCTCAGGACTCCAAACACCCCTCAGAGACCTGTACTTCACCTACAGGAGAAACAACCGCCATAAAAACGGTCTCAATGGACGACTAGAAATCTCAAAAAGCGGACTCAAAGTAAGATACAAAGGAGACAAAGGCGATCTAGAACAACTCAACCCCTTCCCCACGATAGCGGTGTGGTCAGCCGTAAAGTTCGTCGTCCAACCCTCCGAAGAAGACGACCACGATCTCTGCTACGCCTTCCTGCCCCTTATCACCGATCCTGATAACATCGACCGACAAGCCCTTTTCAAAACTTTAGAGTCACCAGACAAGAAGTACATCCTCTCCCACAACGAAAACTCGCATTCACCCCTTTTCGCTGTTGTGATGAGGAAGATCGGCGTCGCGAAGCAGTTGGAGTGTCATGGGTTTGTATGCCAGACGACAGAGGACGCTATAGTGATAGCGGCCACGTTATACAAATCGCTGATGGCGCACATGAGCCGGCAGGGTCACAATGACAAGAAGACGCTGAAGAATCGAAACGGAGTCAGCTGTATGAGCGTTGGAAGCAGCATGTCGCCAAACGAAATGCCAGTCAGGCCGCCGCGCAAGAAGAGGAGCACGTCTTCCTTAAGTGGCGACAGTGATAGAGCAGACGGGTTCTCGTTCTCGGAATCGTTCACGGAAAAACACAAGTTGGAAAGGACGAAAAAGATTTCTTCAGAGAGCCTGCCGCGCCCTCCCCCACCTCCATCGATCCATCCCGCCGATATTAAGAGAATCACGGTTGAAGAAGTGAAAGCCAAACTGGATTCTATAAAGCATAACGACACTAGTGGCAGCGACACGCAGGGTTCCAAAAAGTCCGTCAAAAAAGCACAGAATCCCGCTATTCGTAAGATTCAAAACCTCAAACAAGAACACAGCAATGAATCGTCCGTCAGAAGTAAGGTTTCCGAAAAAATAGAACTGTTTAGAGAATTGGAACGACGAAAAAGTTTACAAAGACCACCGACTTTACCTCCTCCGATACCAATTAAGCCGCCTTCGGAAGCCCCACCGGCGCCTCCCAAAGAGCCCTTACGGAGAAGTCAAAGTGGAAGAAATTCTATAAGCGAATCTGGTGATATACTGACAAAAGTAGCCATTCCTCGCTCGGGTAGCTTCCTAAACGCGGGCGGACTGACTAGGTACAAGTCGATTGGACACAGGTATGTATTTCTAAATTGCTCTAGTGTATAAATCAAGTGTTGAAATTTCGTTCTTAGCAATTTCGTTGGTACGCGTGAGCTGTTATTTCCTTTTACCCAATGCACGCTGACATCTTGAGTTTTTCACATGATCAATATGTTCGTTTAAATTGCTGTAACGAGAGGCGAATAGAGCGTGCTTAGTGGAGTGTTTCGAGCACTCGCATGCTCATAATTGTGGCAACGCAACCGCGTCCGCTGCATTTCTCTGATCCAATACGACGCCGAGTTATTTTTAACTATCATTACATTTGCAACATCCTTATTGAGAAAGCCAATGTACTCTGCCTTTTTTGTTAATATTGTAACTGTTTTATTTTCATTGGTTTTGTGGTTAATTTGGTCAGTGACTGGCTAAATCGTAATTCGCGCAAACTTTGGCTCAATCACGATTTGTAGCATGCCACTTCAATTAAGCTAACGCGAATTCACAAATCATTTTAAGATTAGTTGTTCCGAGAATCTTGGAAATATTCTTGCCTTAGAATATGCTAAAAGCTGTCTAATGAATTGAATTTCTCACTTTTATTATAACTTTTTACTGTAATTTTGACCTTATTTTTTTATTTCCAGAAACAACGGTAAGAAAGGAGGTGGGTCACCGTTAGGGTTCAATGAACTTTTTAATGAATTCAAAGTTCAGGAGAACTTACATTCGATGGACGAGATCTTAAACGCCATAATTGATTCTGAAGGGATGTCCTTTAATGATTTGAAGCCGATATACAAAGAATTCCTATTGAAACTAGCTGTCACCTTGACGAAAGATGAGATCTTTCAGCACAGCAAAGCGATAATGAAGAAGCAGAAGAAGAAGATATTAAGAAGAAACAGTATGTTTCAGAACAAAAGAAGAAAGATACTAAAAGGCGCTAGCGGTCTCCGAATGGTTTTTAGAATGCCATTCGGCAAAGACATAAGAAGTAAAGAGACTAAACCCCCTGGCTCCGCAGACGCAGTGAAAGACCCTGTCTCCGAAAGTTCCGTTTCCACCTCTAGTTATGATCTCCGGCAATTTCGCCCCAAGGAGCCCATGCTTCCTCTGCCAAAGCGACAAGCAACAAGACAGAGGCATTCGAAACGCTCCGACAAAATTGTCCATGTTTCAAAAAGAACTGGAAAATCTAGGCCTGGAGAAAGAACCTCGACGTCTGAAGACTCGGACTTTCTTACCCTAAGCAATAGGCTGGGATGCCAGAATAGGAACAGTTCGAGCGGCTACGTGTCTTGTTCTGAATGCGAGTCTGAAAGTTGTGTGGATAGATGTTATTGCTCGCTGAAAGGAGGAAGCAAGTCCAAGTGTTATTGCTCTGCGGTGGAGGCCAAGGATTCTGCCAAGTCCAAGCTTTTGAGCAAAAGCAAAAGCTGTAAAGATTGTTCGAAGTGAGTATCTTTTGAATTTATTGGTTGGTTAGAATGGGCTCCGATTAACAACAGGTTAAGAGCGTTTAATCTTTGTAAACTGCGGGTCTTATCTCTCTATCTGTCTCATCTCAAATGAAAGCCTGATTAAATCAGGAAATCTGCTGTGAAATCTAATGTAATATTTGGCCGTTGTCTGCCGTTTGTTTAACAAACCAGTAATTTACGTTCAAATGAGATTTGATAAGAGATTAAATTAAATATGCAGAAACTGGGGAAAAGTCTCAGTCAGTGACAAATCTCATGTTTTCATGAATATCATGTATCTCAACAGCTAATCAAATCACTTGATATGAGATTTACCATTGATTAGGTAATTAAAGAGGCTTATTTTCAGAAACGGGTAATTCTTAGGCTTATTATACTACTTACTACTACTATATGCGACTTAAAACTAAGTGGTGAAATGCGGATAATTTTATAATTAGCGCTTATAAGTGATTTATTATGCATCGCAGTTGTGCAGTGATAGCCTAGTGGATTAACCATGTGCCTTCCACGGCGAATGGTTCGAGTTCGATCCCGAGGCACGCACCGCTGACTTTTGGAAGTCATGTGCGTATTAGAAATTAATTATCACTTGCTTTAACTGTGAAGGAAAAACATCGTAAGGAAACCGGCATGTCCTAGAACCAAAAATTCGAAGACATGTGACGTCCACCAACCCGCACTGGGCTCGCGTGGTGGACTACGGCCCACTTCCTCTCACAGGGGAGGCCTGTGTCCCAGCAGTGGGAACATTATAGGCCGATTATGCTTATGCTATTATACATCGCAGTTTGATTATCAGTATTCGGGTAGTTGTTACGTTTATTAGTTACGTTATTTACTGTTACTGGTACATAAGCTATAATTATGTACGTAGTTCATACTAATCTATCACAGTCGTTACGGATAGTCGGAAGTCCGAAAGACTTTGATCTAATCTTAAGCCCGTATTACAGAAGAATTTAACTTTAATCAAGACTCAAGCATTACTTGAATGAAAGTAGTTTCAACCAATCAAATGGCTTTCAATCTGTGCTTGAGTACCTATCGTTCTGTAATATTAGCCTTAGAATACCGGCATTACCTTTACAGCGTTTGACATAAGAATTCCCTTCGACGTTATGTTGGCTCTCCTGAATGTCAATACGTTTCACCATCGGTGTTGGAAGTTTTCTTTCAGCACCAATAAAATTCTCTTTCACCACTTTTTAGTCTCTCAGGCATTACTTTAACAAGTTTAACACTTAATTTAAAAAAAAAACCATAGACCATTTAAGACCTACACAAAGTGATAGAAGTCTTATAAGAGTTAACGTAAACGAAGATGCATCATTAGCATAAATGTGTAAGGGCGGGTTGCTTCAAACCATCTGGGTACCGATCATGAGTTTTTTTGACGTGTAGTATCGTTAACGTAAGCATATTTTGAATTGAAAATACACGTTTTTTACACAATATTTATATAAATTAAATATATAATTAATTTCTCTGTATTTTTTAAAATGTGCAAGTTGTATAAAATTTTATTAAAATGTTCCAGGACTGCTGTATTTTAAATTCAAAATATGCTTACGTTAACGATACTATACGTCAAAAAACTCATGATAGGGGTACTGTATTCGTAAGTCAGTACGTAATTGTTAAGTCAGTATGAAATTGTCATATAAGCCGCCATATTTGACGGTTACAGATACGTAAACTGTAAGATGAAACAACATGGCCTAAGTCTTGATTTCGTCAAACGATGATAGGAATTTCGCAAACTAAATAGTTTTACAAGAAGTAAATGTTTATTGCTTCGAGGTAGCAAGATAGTAGTTTAGATATATTAGCGATAATAGATACAATAAAACTAAGAGTGAGCTAGGATTTTGCGCAATGGCAGACATGTTTAAGTCATTGACATTTAGTTGGAGTGGCTATATTTTGCAATATAAATTGACTGTTAATTTATTGAAATGAAAAGACGAAATATTTTCTAGAACCTTGTGCGATAGTGAAAGTTTTTATATTTTTTAGTTTTAGCATTTTTTTTGTCGTAATTTAAGTTATTATGAAATAGTTGGAGAGGATTTCAGAGGAATTTCCTTCCGCGAACGCTTTGTGCCTACCAAAGGGGGTCTACAATATGGGGGTCCACAATATGGGGATCTTCAAGAAGGGAGTAAATAGTTTTTAAAGAGTTCGCAACGCCCTGCAAAGTGCTGCACACGTCGCGTGATACTGCGAGAACTGCCAATTTGTTTGCGAACGTTCGAGGGAGAATGTCACGGTGAGATTTCCCTCAAACGTTCGCAAACAAATTGGCAGTTCTTGCGGTGATATCACGTGACGGTATACCTATAATAGACAGAGACAGGCTGGTGTTGCAAGCGTTGTGTAGGCTACGATAATCGTGTATGAAATCGTTATTGCATAGGAAATTATTTTACTGATATGTATTTATACTTAGTTTTTTTTTTGTTTTAAATCTCAGTTTTACTGTTTTGTTTTATATAATTTTTAGATAAAAGTAATTGACAGACAGAATTGTGTTGCTGCGGAGTTTGTTGCGCCGTTTCTTCTTCGCAGCTAAAACACTAGGAAGCGGTGAAGGGCTAGCGTTTTTGGGGGCTGTCTTAAGTATACATATTTTGACGTTCAAAAAGTGCTAATTGACTTTAGCACAGTTTGAATAAATGACTTTTGAATTTAAGTTATATAGTTCTCTAATATAAGAAAATATATTAATATTGTCTGTAAATATTGATACATAAATTGAATAAAAAAGAAATACAAAAATTAACGCAAAGAGAAACGGTTTTACGCTTATTAATGGTAGCAGTAATAGGGCGAATAATAACTGCAATTAAAAAACCCTACCACAAAATTAAGAAAAACTCCAACATTACGATACAAAAATTATTCATAAAAACAATCCGCACACATTATTTATAAACTTGGTAGTTTTTAATGAAAAATTTCTCTACTTTCGACGTCTTGGACAATTCAACCAATAGGAGACTCAGAGATAGTAGTATTAATTATATTAATAATCCTTTTGTGTAGTTAAAAATCGACCTTATTGCTTTATGTTATGGTTGATTATAGTATTAACGGGTTGGTAGTAGAAATGAAATGTGTGGTAGCTAATCAGACCGTAGCCGACGGGACGTGTGAGTTACTGAACTGAATTAAGAGTTATTTACAGTTGAATTTAGGAATTAATTTCACCAAATATTTGGCTTGATTAGTAGAACTGTTCTACTAGACGGATTGACGAAATTTTATCATTACAAAAGAGGCACGCTATGATAACCGGTTTGACGTTATATTTCATTCATTTCATCATTCAACAACTACTTTTGAAAGAACAGCTGTACTTTATTGTCAATAGTTACGAAACTTTATGAGCGGACAAACTTTAAAGTTCAAACCGGCTATCATAGGTCATAGCTTGCCGTTGGATGGACTAATACATCATCATCATCATCTGCCTAGCCTTTTCCCAAATTATATTGGGGTCGGCTTCCAGTCTAACTAGTTTCGGCTGAATATCAATATTTTACGTGGAGCGACTGCCATCTGACCTCCACAACCCAATTAATGGGTAATACCGGTATTCGAATGTTAGACCAGCTGTCAGACTTTTAGGGCTTCTGACTACCCGTAACGATTGTTAAAGATATTCCTATGACAACCGGGACCGACTGCTTAACGTCCTGTCCGAGGCACGGAGGGGTCTCGATGTGTAAAGAACGGTCACCCATCCAAGGATTGATCGCGGCAAGCGCAACTTAACCTTGCAGATCGATCGATCAGCGCGGCTGTCATTTAGCCACGAGCCCACGAGCCCCCCCGAGTTGGATGGACTAATACATTTTTGGCTAAATACATACGCGAGGAACTAAAGTTATCAGTTTCCCAATCAATCGTTCAGAGAAAGTTCTCAAAAGCCATAGTTTGAGGACTACAGCTAAATGAGGCGGTGTTACATGTGGTCAATACAAAGAAAATCAAATCTATCAGATCTATCTTAGCAAATCTATAAATTAAAACGTGAAGAGAAAACTTTATACCTACTCCTTTTGAGCATATTGCGTGCACGGAGGTGCGAGATTTGGGATAGTTAAAGTTTGTACGGAAAAGGAGTGCAGAAAACTATCGTCAGTGGAAAGGTAAAAGTGCTCAACCGCCAAAATGTTACTTTGGAAAATGAGTATTGACTTTTTTTAAGAAAGAAAATTATATCTTTCTTTTAGCGGTTAAGCACTTTTGCCTTTCCTCTGACGAATCTACACTAATATTATAAATGCGAAAGTTTGGATGGATGGATGAATGGATGTTTATTACTCAATCACGCCAGAACGCCTGAACGGATCTGGATGAAATTTGGTACTACCAGACTATAAAGTCTGGAATAGCAGTAAGGCTACTTTGTATCCCGGAAAAATGGACGCTTTTCGTGGGATAGAATCGTAATTTCCACGCGAACAAAGTCACGGGCAACAGCTAGTTACCTACCTATATTTTTTTATTTTTCACAGTTGAAAGTTCCGACCACATTAGTTTTCATAATTAACCTTGTATTCACGCAATTCCAGGGAATGCTACGACGGTGACTTCAGCTACTGCTCCTGCGACTCGGAGAGCTGCGCCGACAGCAACAAGTGCTACTGCACCAGCCCCCGGAGGGTGCAGGCCTCCCACAGCATGGAGTACCTGCGCAGCCCCTCCACCACGTACTGCGACAAGCTGAAGACAGATGATAAGAGCGGCAGGACTAGGTGAGATATGCACACCGAAAACAAAATTTTGGACTACGTTGCTAATAAAACTTTCTGCAAGTGTTGATTTTTATTGAGTTTTTGATGAGTATACTATTTATGAAAAAAAGTTACAAGCATTTTAAAATAAATAAGTAAACCATAGAGGTAGGCAAATTCTTCAAATCGCCTAAGGATACTCTAAAAAAGAACTGAAGAAGAAAATTCATTGATGCATTGATCCAAAATTCCATACACTTAAATAAATGAAACCTTTTTTAGGAACTCCCATTTTTCTAACGGTTTTTAAGGTTAAGAAGATGTCTTCAGCTTCTTTATCTTCTGTCTGTATGACTTATCTTTCTGTATGACTTTTTACCTTGTACCTAAAAAAACGCTATACGCTAACTCTATAGCTTATACACAATCATTGAAAACTTCCGGTCATCAATAACTTTGTAGCTTCACCTCTCAACCAATATGTTAACCAGGGTTGGGTGATTTAAATCAACTTCGATTTAAATCAAATCACCCAACCCTGATGTTATCAATAAATGTTAATTAACAATTGCCTGTATAATGTTGCAGTCGGTGGGGCGCGAGCGCGGGTGGGCGGCGGCGCTCGGAGCGCGGGCGGCGCGCGCGCAGCTCCGACAGCGTGGCGCTGGACTACGAGCTGCTGCTGCAGAACAAGCCACGCGCCAGGAATATGCAGCGGCTTACCGGTAACACCAAGTTTTATTTCTCGTCTCCATTCTTTTGCTACTTCTTTCTTGGATATTTTCATTTTTAACCGACTTCAAAAAAAGAAGGAGGTTGTCAATTCGTCGGAATCTTTTTATTGTCAAGCTTTGGTTAATTGATGCCAGCTTAAGATGGCAACAGATAAAAAATTAAATTAATATTATAATAAGTTCCTCTTAAAATCACTTATAAGTTATGGCGTGACAAAAAACCTTAGCCTTTTTACTAAGCAATTTTTTATTGAATTTATTTACGAAAAATAATACATTAAAAAAATGTTTTAACGTGTAAAAGTGTTTAATTTTAACCTACTTACAAAATAAATGTCATCTATCATTTCATAGGAGCCTCAAAAGTAAATATATTTTTTTCCCTCCCCCACAGTCCGCAGCACGGGAGCCGGCTCACAGGAAGCTCTCTCAGTGAAAAAATCCGCGGAGATGGCGGCGTTGTTCGCAGACGTGCGTTTATCGCAGCGCACGGACGTGCGAGCGCTGCGAGCAGGCGTGCGGGCGCTCGCGCCGCACGCGCCGCACGTGCCGATCGTGCCGCGCGTGCCGCACATCCCGGCCGCCGCGCTGTTCGCGCACGCGCCGCTCAGCAGGAACGCTAGCCTTGAGGACACGCTCGGCTACTTACCGTAAGCCTACTTGTAAGTAGTGCGGGTAGGAGTAAGGGAGGTCGATACCGTCGCGGATTGCTAATGCCACATAATATGTGGAAGGAGAACTAAATAACTCATATTTTCTAGTCTCGATAAAAACGCGATTAACTAGTTTATTTTTTTTAATGGACGACTTATCCACAATTCCACAGTAACATTGTCTCCCATTAAATAATTACGTCAAAAAAATATTTTTTATCGAGTGTATAATATGAGTTATTTTAGTTCTCCCTCTACGCTGACGATATGGCTAAAAGTCGCGTTGCGTGCGTGTTAATGAAACGCTGCAAAAAGTCGCCTCCCCAAAGTGCCTGATAAGTTTCTAATGACGTCTTATTACGAATTTTAGCTTTATTTGTGCAAAATTGTATAAGTAATTGATGCTTATACAAAAATCTGCGATGAGAAAAAAACTGAGCCAACTTTTGATACGATTAATTAAAGTATTTTTTTGATAATTTTGCGTGATTTTTTTTAGCATTTAGTGCGACAAAATAATTTTTACTCTAAATTAAAGTTTATAGCGAGACAGGCTAAACGTATTAAGGCGTCACAACAAAATCAAAATAATTTGATTTGTATAAAAAAGATTGTACAAGTAACCGACATTATTCTGGATATATTTACAAGACTCATTTTATTTTTACCTTTAAAATACGAACACTATAATATTGAGGGTTAAAAGGCAAAGGGGTTTAAGAGAAATTTTGGGCGAAATTGAGTTAAAAAACTTATCGTTCCTGCGTCTTGTAAACACATCCAAGCTATCTAAAAAACTACTAGCTTTTGTTCATAATATTGAATGAAGGATAATATCTTATATCAATATTATGTACAGAATGCCTTATACATGGCAATTGTCAATTATTTATTAATATAAAGAATTTTTGAATGAAAATTCTACCTACTATACTATGAATGAAATATCTACCTACTCTTAATTATTTGGCGAAACTTAACAAAATTATGGGTTTCTCAAACTAAATTAAAAGATTTATAGGTAATTGCTATTATTTCACAATAATGTTAAATAAAATATTTGATTATTATTGTAAATAATAAAAAACGAAACCAAAATATATATGAAAAAAAAAATCCAAATCATTGGAACAACGTGCAATATTTTTAGATAATTACTATATAATTTAAAACCAAAAGTGCAATATTTTTTCGACAAAATTATTTTATAGGTACACAAAATGATACGAAATGAAAACACGTCATTTCAATAATAGGCGTTTTATTGACGTCTCAAAACATACCAATTTACGAACTCGGATTCGTTTCCTAGAAAAAGAAGTTCCATACATTGTTGGTCCGAATATCGTGCCAGAATTCCGAAGTTCATAATTTCGGAGTAAGGCCTATTTACATGATGCTTTTTTAGCATGAGCAGGCGTGGCGCCGTATAAAAAACCTCTCTCTCGCAATGGAAATATAATACGGTGTAACTACTCTAGCACTTAGTGAGTTTTGCCTCTTCACTTGCTAAATAAGCGTCATGTAAACACAGCCTAAAACGTGACAGACATGCGTTCTTAATGTATAATTTAAAAAACTTGTATATTCACGTATTTTAATGTTTTTGTATCTCATACACGTATACCACCTTATTTTATAATAAGGCTATAAAGTATATCGAATGCTAATGTTAAAACTATGTATGTAGTTATTTATTTTTGAAAATAACCTTTATACATAGAATAATTAAGTATATAGGGCGTATATTGAATTAGGCATGCTTGAAAGAGGTGATTGATTATCCGATTCATACACAGCTGAAAGTATCTATTAACTCAAAATAGAACTTTATTCGTTTGGTCTTCTATTATCTATATTCGATAATTTTCATACTCGAATTATGAGATAAATATTGAAGACTGAAATTAACTCCAAAATTTTTAAAAGAACTTATCTTGTGCCTACAAGATAAGTTCTTTTAAAAATGTTAAGAAAAGTAGAGCATAGCGGCACTTTTTGCTCAAATCTGGAGCAGGCCGACTAGGGAAGTATCTCCGCCTTACAGAATTATCCATAGCTAAATACCGCTACTCTCCGGTAGTGTTGTGTTCCTGTGGTGAGTAAGGTCGCCAGAGCTGAGGATGCGCTGTGTTGACAGCGGGGGACCTGTTTGTGCCCTAAGCTGTTGGCACAGCTAATCTTCATTTAAAAGGGTACCTTGTGATACTCGGTGTTCCGTTTCTTAGGCTACGGTAATCGCTTACCATCAGGTCAGCCGTACACCAGTTTGTCACCATCGAAAGAGTTCAGATAATATTGTACTTCTGTTGTAAACTATCTCTTCGAATTCAAATACCCATTTAACCATTTAAGCTTTTATAATTGTAATTTTAACCTTCAATGATTTGATAAAAGACAATACGTAGTTGGGAATCCGGCACACAATCACCTCGTCAAAGACTGCTTTAGTTTTAATACACACCCTGTATTTAGTAATAACCTAGTGCTAGTAGGCGGTGGTCTAGTCTATCACTACTTCGCTATTGTGATCTGAACACTTACCGACTTCGAAACTGAACGATACAGCGTCTTATCGCTACTAAGGACAAGTCTTACCTGAAAAACGCGTAAAAACGGTAAAAGTATAACCCGCGTTTTCTAAAAGCCTATTTAATTTTAATCTGCTGTTACCTCGAGTTTGGTCTACCAATCGGCTGAAAACATTAAATAAAGTTTCAAAAACTGGGGGTTAGTATTTTAAACTCGTAGTAACGCAAAATACAGTGTAATGATTTTGAGACGCATACTACGCAGTACGCAATTCTACGCGATGCTCGGGTAGGACGAAAACTAAAAACATTGACCATACGTCCCTGTAATGCAAAAACTGACTAAGTCACAGTATAGCCATTTTGAGATAAAAAGGATTTAAAAGAGAAAAATCCAGTAGGTATTTCCTATTTTTGATTTTGTGGGATATTTGTTAGTTTTCATTGTGAAATGTATTTTTTACAAATATAATGAAGAAAAATGAAAATAGCCCTATTTTGGTTTTGCGTTTTAGTCAGTTTTAGCTTTACGGGAATATTTTATTACTGAAGAAAAATAAAAATAATGAATTTTAATTATACCTAAGTCTAATTTTATTGTAATGAGACTGGTATAATATAAAAGTCGGTATATTCTATTCATTATGATTTTCGGTCTGCGTCTGACCAACTTTGATACCAATTCTTCGTTTTATTATTATTTTCTTTAAAAGTCAGGCGCCTGTCTCACCAATTATAATGTAAAAATATTTTAAAGATAATAATATTAAAACATAGATGTATTTTAGAATTATTTTTAAAGAAATTTCAGTGCACGGTAGTGCACAGCCAAGTTTTATAATAATCTCTTTTTTTTATCTAGTTTTTATTATTTATCTGACGATGATTTAATTAAACATAACGGTGAGACAAGTGCTTGAAAATATTTCTTTATGTTTACTATTATTATTAGTTATTTTAGAATGTATTATTTATCTGTTATTGAAATTAAATCAATTTTACAGATGAGTATTTACCTAAGACGTTTTAGCCTATTTCTAAGCGACTTGATTTTCTTCTGTGTTATGTTTTGCCCTCCCAAGCTCATCGTTGAGTATAGAAATGGGCAAAAACTTGAAGAAATTCCTAATATTTTAACAAAATACATGGTATTTTTACCCGACTGCGAGACGCAAAGGAGGGTAATGTGTTTATCAGTCTATGTATGTATGTATGTATGTATGTATGTATGTATGTATGTATGTATGTATGTTTGTATGTATGTATGTTTGTTTCTATGTGGCGTTCTAGAGACCAAATGCGTAGGCCGATTTTGATAATTCTTACGTCAATCGATTCGTCTTAACCTTGCGAGTGTCACTAAAGACATAACAGTAATCAAAATTCACCACAGCGACAACCAGACGCCATATTGTCAAAATGAAAAAAAAAAAAGTTGATGAACTATGTCAAGTGGGGTGTCGTTGAATAGGTATTTTAAAATCATCTTTAAGTTCCTTTTATCATTTTTCATTTTAAATAATAGTTTAGGATATATAACGATTTAAAGTTGTTCAACAAAGCAATCATTCTCGCTAATTCTTACTTATCCTCAAAACCTATCATGTGGGGTATCAAAATGAAGGGCTCGAAAAGAAGATTACGAAAACACATTAAAAACTAAAAAGTGAAACATAAAAATAGTAAATTAAAAATTAAAAAAACCCGACTGCCAAAAAACAACTAAAAAGTTCAAAACAAGAGCACTTTTCAAGCAGTCTGATGCAGTTGGTGGCATAAAATCTAAGATTTAACACAAATAATTGCCACCAACTGCATCAGACTGCTTGAAAAGTGCTCTTGTTTTGAACTTTTTAGTTGTTTTTTGGCAGTCGGGTTTTTTTAATTTTTAATTTACTATTTTTTTGAATAATTCTGTAAAACGATATTAATTTCAATAATGAATCTTCTCCTGTATGAATGTAATGAGTTAAGTATAAACTGTCGATCTTGTAACCGGTGCAATGTTTGTGCAATATGTGTTAGCTAGTAAGTCGTGCGGCGCGCGGCGCTCGCCAAGTGCAATATTTTGTAAATAAAATGTTTTAACGATAATAATATTTGCAGTGTTTTATTTTTTATTTCCTAGAAAAAGGAGTCTAATTTCCAATTTTACAAGTCAAACAACTTTTTTTTGCTAAAAAGCATCTTTGTAACCTTTTGTAGATTAATCTACTAAAATAATGTAAGGCCTTAAATAAGAATGTAGAATTGTAGACTAATGTCACCATGTCACCACGTCAACTTGTCAACATGTCACCATATCACCAGGCGCGGTCCCAGGGGGGGGGGGGGGTCACGGGGGTCATGATCCCCCCGAAATCGTACAAAAATGCGCCAAACACGGTAATTCACGGTATATCACGTCGGCATTAATCGGTATGACCCCCCCTAAAGTCTTCTATGACCCCCCCCCAAAATCGTCGGCTGGGACCGCGCCTGCATATCACCGTCACCTTGTCACCATGTCACCATATCGCCATGCCACCGCGTGTCGCCTATACGGTGTGTAAGCACCTAGTCATCTGAAGACTAAGTACCATTCGCTGCCGTGGTCGACTCGGCATGCAGTAAATGAAAGCGGCAGACGACTCAGTATAAATAGGTAGGCAGTTTACTATAAATTAGCCATAATACTGTGAGTCCACGGCCCTCGACAATTCTAAAATGCCTCAACCATGCTATAGGCTGGCCCACATCACACTTTTTAGTCCGACAATCGGAACGAATTTTCGCCGGCTATCACAGATTTTGTGACAGATCCAACGCACACGTCACGTCCGTCACTTTTGCTCCCGGGCGTGCACGCGGCCGACTGTTGCGTTGGCGAGTAGCATATTAGATGCGTCAGGCCTTTATATTTCTGATCTTTCCATTTTCCACTGGCAATCGGGTTGGCCGGGATACCCAATTGTTTAGGACCGACTTTTTGTAGGAATAATCTGACAAAAAATCGGTCACCGATTGACGGACGAGAGCTGGTAGCTTTAGAAAAAAAAAAACATATTTTATATTACATAAATCCTTAGTTCTTAGAAATACCACTACAAACAAGTCTTTCAATTAATAAATCTTTAACTAATGAATCTCTTTACGCCTCATTACCTTATTAAGCTTAGAAAAATGTATTTAACTAGAGGAAGTCTAAATAATTATTTTAATTACGGACGCTTTAGGTAACTGGTCGGCTGTAGAATTCAGAACAGTGCTTATACGTTTGTAGTTGTGTAGCAATATTTTTTATTAATTTATCTGCGAGGTTAAACTGCGCTTGCGCTGCGTCCATGGATTGGTGACTATTCCTTACACGGGAAGGGATGCCTTTTTAATTCCTACTCTACTTTGACATAATTATATTATGATGATACCTAGTTAACTTTTAAAGTAGGTAGTTGAAAAACTCTTGGATTCCTATCATAAAATCTTCATATTATCTCTAGCGGTTTTAGGGCTAAGTTCACCGATAAGATAACAGTCCGATAAATTGAAAACGGCTTTTTGACATGGCTTTTTGTATTTCTGAAAAAAAATTAAACGGGCATTTTTAATAATTTAACGGTCTGCTATCTTGTCGAACTTGTATAGTTAGCTGCCATCCTTGTTCAAAAACCTACCCTGAATAGTTACGTTTTATCAATATTACTGTGTAATTTCATAACCTCAAAGGTGATGATTGATGATCATCATCATCTTCATGGTGGTAAATTTGGCTACACGAGAAAAGACTAATCACCATGAAGATGATGATGATAATCGATCATCACCTTCGAAGTGATGAAGTTACATACTGACAGAATTAAAACGTATGCTTACAGGATAAGTTTTTTGAATAGAGATCGCTGTGGCAACATTTGATGACAGAAATCCATCTAGAATCTAGTTTTTCTGGTAACAATTTTACAAAAATGTGTCGATACAACTTTTTAATCGTATAAGATAGCGTCATGCCGCTCGCTGTCACGGCATACGCGTCAAGCTTACGAAGGCGCGTCAAGATGTTTCACGTCCGAAAAGGATCTGCGTTAAATCAGGCACATAATGCATTTAGTTCACGCATCATTTCCTTTTTCCTCTTAATTCTCATAAGTCAATATTGCTGTTATTACACCACTCCATACTATACCGCTATATATACTTAAACATAATCCAACCATGTACGGCTTCAGAAAGTTCCATCAATTTGGACAGTTACGTGGTTTCTGGCTGCATTCCACATTCCCAATCAGAATATGTTATGAAAGATGGCGCTATGTGTCAAGTTTTTAGAAGTTGATTTAAATATACAGGGTGTCCGGTTTTGAGTTTTCCACATCAACATTGTGACGTATGGAAGCCCTAAACTAGCATCGAATACTGAACACTCCTTCAATGTCCCTCTTTTCACCATAAACCCAGTAGGTATAGCTCTATCGCTCTCTCACATTAGAACAATGATGGCATTAACGTCTTAGTACGACCCTAGTACGTATTCACGAACCATCACGTCTCACGATTTAGTTCTAAAGGTACCTAATACGACAGTTGGCATGCAGGTTAACGTTGTGAAATCAGCGTTTAAAATCGAGTTCGTTCGCGGAATCGCACGCACTGCGCCTGCGCAATACTTGGCAAATGTGCTTATGACCTGCGTTTGTCACACACAGGTGGCTAGAATATTGTTTTGATTTGTTTGTGCACAGGTTGATTCTTGGAAAATGTTCACTTCGTTTCGTATACTTAGGGCCTAGTTCACCGACAAGATAATGCTAAATAAAAGACGTGCGTTCGAGCTAACGTATATTTCAACTGGCTGGCCGATACAATTACAAGTGCGCGCTTACTTATAATTACCCACATATACAACACCTTCACCCTTAATTTCTACAATACTTATGACTAACACAATAACAACAGATACACAATATAACTTAACTAATCACAATACCTTAACTAAACAGATATAACTAAACTAACTATCTTCTTAAAACTACTTGTAACCGTCCTCGATACCATATCGTATTACTGGTTTACGTACACGCCGAACATTAGGCGGTTCATAAGGTACATTATTATTCGAGCTATGATTATCTATTTCCTGCACATTGGGCACGCTAGACGTTTCTAACGGGGTTGCTGTTAGCACAATGTCCGTACCGTCGGTTGTTTTTGGTGATGCGCCCTCGGCTACCAACGGCGTGGGCGGGTTCGAGCCCCCGACCGGCGTACTGGACTGTTGGTCGTTGTCTACTGGAAAAATTAGCGAAGGGCGGAATCGTTTTACAAGTCTTTCGCGTACCGGGTGACTGTCACTATTATTACGTGTGAATTTTACTATTTTATTTACCTCTCTTGACACTCTAAGCTTTAGTTGGTCGACATGTCTGTGTTCCTCGGTTCCATTGATAGATCTAACTTTGTAATCCGTACTACCTGTCCTCTCTATGACTGTCCCCGCCGTCCACTTATCAAAGCCCCGATAGTCTCTAAACCAGACCTCGTCCCCCGCTGTAAATTGTCTAACTGTTCCCCCAGCTGACTTTTCCGCCTGCTTCTGGCGAGCCTTTACCAATTCTTTCTGATCAGGTTTTAAACAATCTAGACGCATGCGCAAATTGCGCCCTATGCACATCTTTGCCGGACTTTCGCCGGTTGTATAGTGTGGTGTATTTCTATAAGCCAGTAGGAATCTACACAAGGAAGCGTGTATGTCTGTTTTAGACCTAATTGCTTTTTTTATATTGCGTTTACATATTTTAACGGCGTTTTCCGCCGCCCCATTCGACGCTGGGTGATAAGGGGCTGAAAAAATTTGTTCAACCCCGTTGGTGCTTAGAAATTGTTTGAACTCCGTACTGAAAAAAGGTGGACCATTATCACTAACTACTTGTTTCGGCAAACCGAATCTCGCCCACATTTCTCGCAATTCTTTTATTACAGCTTTCGCTGTAGTGCTACCCATTTTAATTGCCTCTATCCACTTCGAATGAGCATCTACTATAACAAGATAAGTTTGCCCCGCTATCGGCCCCAAAAAATCAATGTGTATTCTGGTCCATGGGCGGTCCGGCCATGGCCAGGCGCGCGGTGCATGCGCCGGCGGGGCGTCAGCTACCGCGGCGCATGTGGCGCAGGCACGACACGCTGCTTCTACAGCCTCGTCTATGCCCGGCCACCACACATAGCTCCGGGCCAACGCCTTTGTTTTCACTACCCCCATATGACCCTCATGAAGCTCCGTCATTACTTTATCTCTGCACGAGTTTGGAATAATGACCCTATGTCCCCACATCACACAACCTAATTCTAAATATAACTCACTTTTTCTATTAACATAAAAAAAAGTAAAAAAAAAAAAAAAAAAGTAAAAAATCATTTATTCAGTATTTCTATATAGCTAAAACAATGTTTCTTTTGGTCCCAAACTAGGCTAAGCCTGTATCTTGGGCACCTTATTATGTTGTAACAATTTGGTCATTTACGTGTTGACATTGCGACAGTTAAGTTCTTTTAAATTGTATGAAATTCTAATAGCTAGAAGTATAGATAAAATTAAAGTAAAATTAGGTACCGTACCGTATGTGAGGATGTGCTTTTGTATAGTTATGTTTTGTATGTGTGTTAGGTGTATGTGAGTGAGGTTTATGTGTGCGTATGTGTAGGTGTGTGAAAGAAAGAAGTTGTGTAATTTTGTGTTTCTATTTGTCTATGTGTAGGAAATATGTTTCGGTGTCAGAGTATGGTTGTTTTAGTAGCCAGGATTTTAAGATTTCTTTTACTTTATTATTTGATGAGTTACTGATGCTGAGAAAGGAATTAACTTTGTTATAAATGTGTGTGTGGAGGAATATAGGTAATCGTTGTGCAAACGTAGAATTTACTGTTGGCAATGGGATTCTGAATCTTCGCTTACTTTGCAGTACATCCAAATCAGTTCTTTTTGGGACTGTTAAATTCATTTTTAATGTTGAATTAAGAACATATAGTTTTCGAACTCCCAGAAGAGCAGCCTCTTCATATAGTTGGGTTGTAGGAAAGCGGTACGGTTTATAAAGCATGACTTTTAGGACTGCGCGTTGTGCCCTCTCTAGTTCTATCATGTAGGTTTTAGCTGCACCTCCCCAGACTACAATACAGTATTGAAGCAGAGATTGGCACAGAGCTAGGTACACTAATTTGCGTATTTTTATTGGAGAACATTCACGCAGAAGCTTCATTATGTAAATGAGTCTTCTTACACGTTTTGCCATAACCACAATATGTTTTCTGAAAGAGAGGTTCTGATCTATAGTTACTCCAAGATATTTTAGATGGTCAATCATTTCAATCTCACCGCATAAGCATGTTGGATTAAAGTTGTAGTAGTCAGAGTTTGAGCATCTGTGGAGTTTAATATTCCAGTTTGGAACTCTGGTGGCGTTGGTTTTCCTAAATGCTATGTACTTTGTTTTTTGTACGTTCAGTGTGAGTAGGTTTGAGTCAAGCCAGTTACCAATTTTCCACATACCAAATGCGGTTTTGGCATACACCTCTTTCCAGTCTTCGCCGTGGAAAATTATAACAGTGTCATCAGCATAGCAGATTATGTCAGCGTTTGGAATTTCAATTTTCAAAATTTCATCCATGTAGATTGTGAAGAGTGTCGGTCCCAGTATGCTTCCCTGTGGCACTCCGAAAGTCACACTTTGTTCATCACTAACCTGATTGTCGACTCTAACACACTGTTGACGATTACTTAGGTAACTATTAAACCAGTTAAGTGCTACTCCTCGAATACCAAGAGATTCCATTTTCATAAGAAGTATTTTAGTCGAAACGGTATCAAACGCCTTGGCAAGGTCTATAAACACTCCTAAACAACGGTGTCCTTGGTCTACATGTTTAGAAACAGAGTTTGTTAGGAGTTCTACCGCGTTTTCTGTACATTTGCCTCGTCTGAATCCAAATTGGCGATCTGACAGTAAGGAGTTTTTCTCAAGAAAGTCCACGATTCGCTTATTGATTATTTTTTCTAGTATTTTTGAGTAAATACTAAGCAAAGCAATAGGCCTGTAGTTGTTGGGGCTTCCTTTAGGCCCGGCCTTGTGTATTGGTGACACAGAAGCTACCTTCCACTTATCTGGAAAGACTCCTGTAGATATGCTCAGGTTGCAGATATAAGTTAAGGGTTCAAGGATGGTATGTCTAATATATTTGATTAATGGTGCCTTGTAGCCGTCAATTCCAGGAGCGCTTTCATTCTTTAAATTGCAAATGATTGTGTCTACCTCATACATGTCGGTTGGTAGCAGAAACATTGATTCACTATTTGATTCTTTAAGTTTGACTTTGGCTGCAAGAGCTTCCTCGGATGTTAACAACTTTTGAAGTATTTGGTCAGATAGGTTTTTTCCTACTGACGCAAAATAATTATTGCAGTGGTTTAAAGACTCCTTTACTGATCCTTTAGATGTCATTAGCTCTTGCGGGTAGTTTTTTTTAATCTGTGGAACTTCAGTTACTTCTTTTATTACATCCCATAGTTTCTTAGGGTTTTTTTGATTTTCTTCTAGTATTTTACTGTTATAGTTATTCTTTATTTTCCGAAGAAGTTCAATAAAGAAGTTCCTGTATCTCTTATAAGATAGCTTTAGAGTTTCATTTTCCGGATTAAGTTTGACTTGTAAGTGTAGTTTGTCTCTAAAACGCATGCACCGCACCAATCCGGGGGTGATCCACGGCTTTAAAATAAACTTTTTTCGACTTCTTTTAATGTTTTGTGTGTTTCGAGATGTGGCAGGGCCTAGTATACAGTCAAAAGCTTTAAGTGCCTCGTTTACATCTTCACTGCTAGTAACAGAGGACCAGTCTGCTTTAGCAAGATCTGATCTGAGTCCCACGTAGTCAATCTTTCCGAACGTTGTTCTGTTTTTTTTATTGCGATCCGTTTCTGCGGTTTTAATTCCGACCATGACAACATCATGATCTGATACAGTGCATTTGGCAACCACACCAAGAACATACCCGCTACTTTTCACAAAAACGTGATCCAGGCATGTGTTTCCGCGTGTTGGTTTTGTAATAGCCGGTAGAAGTGCATGCTGTGCCATAAGGCATTGATACTCCGCGTTATCTCCACTAGGGTTTTCAATAAGTATGTCGATATTTAGATCTCCTGTAAGTACTATCATAGATTTTGTTTTAATTTTGCTTAAGATCTCGTCAAGTGAAACCAAGAAATTGCTTAATCTTAAAAAAGAGGGAGAGCGATAGATTCCAAAGAGATTAAAGGAGCCACCTATGTTGACCATAAGGCAGTTTGCTTCATTAATCTCTGGCTCAGATACAATTGCTCTGTAGCAATCCTTTACATATATCGTTACCCCACCAGATTTATTTATGTATTTAGTTGTATGGTAATCGTTATAACCGTCTAGACGTCTTATTATTGAGTTTTCGTGTAACCAACATTCTGTAAGCACTATTGCGTCAAATTCAATATTTAGGCGTTTTAAAACTAGTAAGAAATTGTCAAAATTTTGTTGCATACTTCTGATATTTAGTGTAAGTATTTTATAAATGTAGTCCTTTGTTATGTGGTCCTGACAGAGTTCTAGTTCATTTAAAGAGTGACATTTAATATTTAGTGTTTGTTCTATGTTTTCGTAAACGTCTACGTTATCCACGATGAGCATTTGTATAATAATACATTTAAAAGGAGAAGATTGTTTTTGTCACTCTTTCTGCTGAATATTTCAGGCCCTAAGTAAGATAGGTTAAATTGTACTTCTTTTTGTTTGAACAGTGTATTTGTATGTGTGATGCATTTATATGTGATAGTGTATGTGTGTGTGAGTTTTATGTATAAGTGCTGAAGTGATGTGGTAGTGTGGGTGTGGGTCATGGTTAAGCATAATATTAATATGTTCAAAAATAAGGACTGGAATAAATATTCAAAAAATAACAAACTTAACATTAATCTTAAACTAATTATGAGATCAAAATATAAACGACAAAATGTTATGAACTTACTTTTCATAAAATATCTATTTTGCTGAAAGCAAAGCCGTTGGTTGTAGTTATAACATGGTACGATAGCTTTAGTTAATTGGGAAATAGAGTTCAAGTTATGTAACATTAATAATAAGTGGTAGAAAGTTTTAGTACATTTTTTATCAAATGTGATAAAATAAACTTTACGGTAGTTTTGGTGTGTATCATATTGATTGAATATGCTAGTGATGTTTATTAGTTTGTTGTGTGTGTGTGTATTAGTGATATGTGGTCTGAGTGGACTTGTGGGTAATGATTGACTCGATTGTTTGAATGAATGTGTTATGTATAAGTTGAGTAAGAAAATGTTAAAGAAAAGTTCAATTAAATTATAAAAAATACAGTTATAAACATTTCGTTTTGAAGGTGGAGTTAACATTGTTATACATGGAAAAATTATACTAAACCACAGGGATTTCCACAGCTTGCGAGTAGGCGATATTGTTATCCAGGCTATCCACGGCTTGAGGGGGTCCAATTTTATCATCCAAGTCTTTTGGATTGCGAATAGGGATTGACGGCTGCTTCTCTGCTTTCCGCATGTATATAGTGCCGTTGCGTACCCAGCAGAATTGAAATCTATGCAGTTGGGCACGTATACGTGCTTCACGAAATAACAACCTGTTTGCTTTTGTCAAGCGTTCGTTTACGTAAATTTTGGAGGAGGTTCCTGTGATAATGTCGTCGGTGGTGAGCGGTCGTCTCTCTTTGGCTGCTTTTAATACATCGGTACGCTTAGCTCGACGAGTGAGCCTCAAGACAATTGATCTCGGCTTCCCCACTAGGTTGGTACGACGTTGTCCTGCGCGATATGCCTCGTCTATATCGTCTTCTGTGAGTTGCACGCCTATTTTCTTCGCAGTTACGATTGATATGTGAATTAGATTTTCATTGTTTCCTTCCGGGACACCCATAATTTCGAGTTCACATCTCATATTATCTTGTTCTGACATATCAAGTTTATGTTGGAGTTCTGTTATCGAGCCTTTAAGCAGCAGGATTTCATTATCTTTAGCGCAGATTTTTTTGTCAAAGTCGTCGAGTTTTTGGTTTAGAGCTTCGGACACGTCAGCCAATTTCAGCCCTATGTCAGTATTTTGTTGTTTTAGATCGCTTACTTGTTGTCTCAGAAGGCGTATTTCGGATAGAAGTAGGGAAGCGTCTGCATCAGTAGGCAATTGAAATTGTGAAGTCTTAACATATGGTTTTAGTTCTTTTATTTCAACATCGTCTGGCCATCCGTCATTAATATATCTAGCTACTTTGTTTAGTATACTATCCGAAGCCGTTTCCTTTTTTAATTTATGCGAGTCTAAGAGTAACGCTTCTGCCGCAAAATGCAAATATGTTTGTTCTGGAGTGTCTAATTCTTCTCGACAAACCCCCTCCTTATGCTTACTAATCAACCTAGACAAAACATCCGCTGTATTCTTATCCGTGCGAATATATTCTATATTGAAGTCATAAGCTGATAATTTTATAGCCCATCTTTGTAATCGACTAGCCGCAGTGTTGGGGATACCGGCATGCGGTCCAAAGATTGTTACCAGCGGTTTATGGTCCGTACGTAAAGTGAACCTTCTCCCAAACAAATATTGATGAAATTTGTCCATTGCAAATATTATCGCGAGAGCTTCTTTATGAATCTGACTATAGTGTTGCTCGGCGGAGGTGAGCGCGCGCGACGCGTACGCCACCACTCGCTCGCCGCCGGCGCCGCCGGGCGCGCGCTGCGCCAGCACCGCGCCCAGCCCCCGCGAGCTCGCGTCGCATGTTACTATGCTCTCTAACGACATATCGAAATGTGTCAAAACTTCCGCACTACACAGAAGCTTTTTAATTGTATTAAAAACCTTTGTGTGTGACATTGTCCATTTCCAGTGTCTTCCCTTTTTGAGCAAGTCATAAAGAGGGCTAATATGAGTGTTTAAATTCTTTATGAATTTCCCATAAAAATTAACCATGCCCAAAAATGATTTTAATTCCGATATATTAGTTGGATGAGGCATATCTAATATTGGTTTTAACTTTTCCGGATTTACTCGAACTCCCTTTTTATTTATGATGAACCCTAAATACTTCACTTGGTCAGCTATAAACTCACATTTTTCTTTTTTTATTTTTAAGCCGTTTGTTTCTAAAATACGAAATACTTGTTCTACACTTTTCAAATGTGAATCCAACGATTTACTCTTTATTAAAATATCATCATAAAATACTACTACGTCGGGGACATTTTTGAAGAGATTTGTCATTAATTTTTGAAAAATTCCAGGACTAGAAGAGAGACCATACACTAATCGGTTGTATTTAAACAGTCCTCTATGTGTGCTAATGACAGTGTAGTTCCTAGACGTTTCATTTAAAACTAACTGATTATAGGCTTGCGATAGGTCTAGCTTGGTAAAATAATGATTACCACTCAGGCCACTAAATAAATCTTCAACCTTTGGAACCGGGTACCTATCAACCAACAAAGCTTTGTTAAGTGTCACCTTATAATCCGCGCACAGACGTATTCCGCCGTCCGCCTTCCTCGCTATGACCAACGGCGTGGCCCAGTCGGACCGGTCAACGGGCTCGATGACGCCCGCACGCAACATAGCGTCTAACTCCGCATCTACTCGCGGCAGCAGCGCGTACGCCACGGGGCGCGCGCGGCAGTAAATCGGCTGCGCTCCGGGCCGCACGTACAGCTGGACCTCTTCCCCAGTATATTTGCCCAATGTGCCGTCAAATAGTTTCTCATGCCTGTGGATAATATCATTTAGCAAGTTATTTTTACTAGTTACTATATTATGAATTTCTGTACACTTACTAAGCTTAGGTATTTCTATACACAATTCAGACAACCATTGTCTCCCTAATAAACTAGTACTGCCTTTATTTATTACATATAAATCTAACCGTTTCACTTTGTTGTTATACTCAACATTTGCCTGCAAGTACCCTATTGGATAAACAGCTGAGCCATCGTAAAATTTTAACCTTAATTTACATGTTTGCAGCGGTAAATCTTTAAACAATTTAGTGTATGTTGAATAGCTTATGCAAGATAACGCCGACCCCGTATCGACTTCCATTTTTAAGAGTCTATTGTTTATATTAACTGTCATACACACCGGTCTATACTTCGCTAAAGACATCTGGTACATTGCCTCCTCGTCATCACCCGACGCTTCCCGCTCCTCCCCGGAGCTGTCCCCCGCTGCTGGTTCGCATAGCCAGTGCGCCGCACCGGCAGCGTCGCGGCCCGGTTCGGCGGCGCTTCCTCGGTCGCGCGCACCGCGTGCCGCCGCTGCCGCGCCCCTGCGTCGCGTCCCTCCGTCCTGCCCCGCGCCGTGGCCGCTCGGACCGAGCGCACGACCTCTGCGTGACCTTCCTCGCGTGCCGTTGAAGTTTGAATTAGCCGATGTCATACGTCTATCGAATTCCTTCTTCATGCATGCTCTTCGTAAATGGCCAATTTTTCCACAGTAACTGCATTCAAAATCTTTGTACCTGCAGTTTTGCGGGCTATGTCCATTGCCGCCGCACGCTGAACAATTTCTGATTCCTAACTTGTGCATCTTCTCGCTAAGTTCCCGGTCCGGAACTTGTTCCCGCGAGCCTTCGACAGCCCCGGCGTCCCGCTCGGCCGCCTCCAGGGTATTGGCTAACTGCAGCGCTTTGTTGTAGTCTAGATTATTTTCTGCGAATAACCTCTGCCGAATAAAATCGCTCCGCAGACCGCACACAAACTGATCTCGTAGGTTTTCTTCTAAGTTTGTCTTAAACTCACAGTACCTAGTCATCTTTTTCAAGTCAGCCACGTAGTCCGCTATCAATTCGCCTGACACTTGCCGTCTTTGACGAAATCTATATCTCTCTGCCAAGATTGACGGTGTCGGTTGCAGATGTGCACGCAGTAGATCCACCGCGACCGCATACGATAAGCTTGATGGCTTCTTAGGACTCGCTAATGTCGACAACAATTCGTAAGCCTGTTCCCCCATTACCGCGATTAAAGTTGGCAACTTTAAATCGTCCGTTAATTTGTTAACCACAAAGTACATTTCTAGCCGCTCCACGTATGCTGACCAGTTACCGGTTTTCACATCAAAGTCTTTGATTTTGCCCACCGACATTGTAACGATTGTCCACGATTACACGACACAATTTTTTATAACTATTCCGCACTGCACCGAACAAAGTTTGTTTTTTTAATCCTCGTCGCCACTGCTAAATAAAAGACGTGCGTTCGAGCTAACGTATATTTCAACTGGCTGGCCGATACAATTACAAGTGCGCGCTTACTTATAATTACCCACATATACAACAGATAACAGTCCGATAAATTGAAAACGGCTGTTTAACATATTTTTTCTGTAGGATAAGGCAGGTTAAACGGCCGTTTTCAATTATCGGACTATTATCTTGTCGGTGAAATTGGTCCTTACATAAAGTGATAGATAGAACTATCTACGTAATAAGCAGGTTTGGTTTGATAAATAATTCAAACTAGGAGGTAAATGTTTATATTTTTTATTGTTGAAAATCCTTTTCATAAAACATGATATATTCATTTATAATCTATATTAAACTTATAAATAAATTACAAAACATAAAATCGTTTCACTGAAAATTTTAACTACCTATTCAGTTAAATTTAATTAGTGTCACCGCACACGGACCATCGGCGACAACAACCCAACGCCGACACCGAGCTACAGACTAGTTTTCATACATTTTATATGAATTAGCTGCACACGTTTGTCGCCGGTGGTCTCACGCCACAAATCGCCATTACTCGCTTCGCCTCGTCGCATACGGGCGCAATTCCATTGCAATAGCAGTGGACTACAGTTTTCGTACATTTTATTACTAGTTGTTACCCGCGGTTTCACCCTTTTTGCTCGGTTCATAAGAGTTGTAGCGTGATTTTTTGTAGCCTATACTATTCCTCATGAGTCTGGCTGTCATATACAAAAAGAAGTTTTCGAATCCGACTGGTAGTTCGAGAGATTGTGGCGGCGTATGTAGCGGCGTTTGTGGCGACGTTTTATGAATGTCGCGAGTAGCTCGTGTGTTGGGAGACTTAAAGCCACATTACCTACATTATTCAATTTTCAGAGCGCTAGATGTGTGCAGTGCTAGGTAAAAGGGGCGCTAGCTATGCCTTTACACTGTGCGAAAATAATACGTTAGCTCACCGAGCGCTCTGTAAGTTGGATCATGTAATATGGCTTTAATTTGTTCTGTTGTTTTTAACAAAATTGAGAAAAGTAGACATTTTATCAAAGTATTGAATCTTGAAGGGCAATTCTCCTAATTAAAATGTTCAAAATATAGTTCCAATTTAGTCTCAGTGTCATAAATGTCTTAAAATGGTATTCTTCTAACAAATAACGACAAACATGAACTTTTATCGCAATTAAATCGAAAATTGACCAAAAGTTGATCAAAAGCAAAGCAGTATTCTGCTAACATTCTGAACTGGCACTAAATAACAAAAAAATCTTTTCTCGTGCTTATATAGATACGACAAAACTGTTAAGCAGAATCACACTTCTAGGGCCAAGTTCACGGAGAAGATAACAGTTCGTTAAATCGCAAACGGCTGTTGAACACATCTTTTTCTATACAAAAAGTCATGTTAAACGACCGTTTACAATTTATCGGACTGTTAACTTGTCGGTGAAGTTAGGCCTTAGTCAGTTCAAAATCTAATCTCAGTTCTGTCAGTCACAGTGCTAAATTAATTACGAAGTTTGCCCTTCTGATCTAGATAGCATTTAAAATATTTAAATCGCTATTAAACCGTAGGATGCCATTAATTTGTAAATGTTTGTTATACCAGTTAGTTACACCAATTAGTTACGAAGACAACTTTGTTTTATTAAAAAAAAGTGTCCTGTGTTGTTGTCCATTGATAACTATCAATGAATCAAATCAAATCAATTATTGTTGAATTTGCCAACTGTCATCAAACCGGTTTTTTTGGCATTGTACGGGAAATGATTTTTTGAATTTAAAATAAATGAATTTGAATTCCAATTTAATAATCGAGATAAAATACTCCGTCTTGCTTATAGACATGATTAAATTAAACAGCTCTTAAGTCAATTTCAATTTAAGTCATTTCTATTCATTGTCATACAAATAACAAGGATAGTAAGTTGTATATTTAATCAGTGGTTACAGTTAAGAGGCGTCTATAAGTAAGGGGGACTGTTTACCGTCAATATTTTTTTACCAACAAACATGGTCGTCTTGATTATAATAAATTCTCAGTGAAACGATCCAAAAACTAAATTGAAATAAGTATTTCCGAAAGTAATAAAACATAAATTTTGAAATTTTAACAATATATGGAATTAAATGATTCGTTTTAAGTTTTTTTTCTCAGATAACGCAATAATCCGTGATATCTCTTCGATAAAAAATAACATGTTTTATAACAATATTGTAATAACAATGTTGTGAATTCGTGTCCTATTTATAATATAACAAAGGTACTTCTTTATATTTACAAAAGTTATTTTATCTGTGCATGGGCGTAGCCAGCCATGGGCTCAGGGTGGGGCAGCAGTCTAAAATAATAATTATGTAACTAGCAAACTATAGGTACCTGCGGTCTTACCCCGGTTAATTTTTTCATACAAAAAATACACTCTATTAAGTATTGTAGTTAGTACCTAGATAATGTAATTTTGTAGGTTTGGTTAGGTACCTTACAGGAGTTCAGGTCAGGGTGGGGCAAGCGCTCCACCCTGCCCCACCGTGGCTACGCCCATGTATCTGTGACATTTACCGCACTTATGAGTATTAATTATAAATACAAAACTATCGGATAGGCACTTAAATGATTTATTTAATCTAAAACTAACACACTGCTGACTTTCGACCAAACTGCGCAGACGCAACTAAAATAAAATTAACATTTCACCTGCCACGCCGCCATTTTTAAAATTCAGAAGTATGTTCAATAAATTTCGTGTCCATTAAAATATATTATCGAATAAATCAGGTATTGACAACAATCCGGCTTCTTCCATCTTTTAACATGTGGTTTTTGGTTCTACAGTTTCAATATTCCAAAATTAACATCTATGAATCTATTATGGCATTCAGTATGGTCTGACGGTACCGAGTCGTCCCCTAGGTATCGGCTCCGCGTAGCTGTGGCGGAACTTTGTCTGTTGTCTGTCGGCAAGGTCACGGAAATCTCTGTAGTCCCTGTCGTAATACCTCTCCCTGTCTCCCTCAACGTAGGACTGACGCTGGTCGTCCAACACGCGGGAGCGACTGAACGCCCTCTGCCGGTCGTTCCAGTCCCTCCTCCTGTCCTCTATCACTGGCTCTATGATCTCGTCCTCCTCGATGCGCCTGTCCAGCTCCCTCCTGCCCCTCCTCTCGAAGCTGTCGAACTCTTCTCTGTGTGGTTTCGGCTCGACTCTATTCAAGTATTCCTCTGCGCCGTATTCGTAACGCTTCACGTCGTCGCGTTTCCTGCCGATGCGCGGGAGTCTTTCCATCTCCCTGTGCGGCGGGTCCCTCGGCTCGATGTCGCGGATTCTGTCAGTCTCCTTGCGCCTCTCGGGCTCTCTGTGGCGCTCCACGTCGCGATGAGAGCGCTCGGGCTCTCTCCGGGAGCTCTGGTCTCTATGTCGGTCCTGACGCTCGTCCCTCCTTTCTTCCTCGGGGGAAGAAGTCGAGCGACTGTTCCGCTCCAGCATGCTCCTCCTCAACGCCATGTGCGCTTCCAGCTCCCTGTTGAACCGCTCCCGTTCCAGATTCATGAACTTTTCTTTAGCTACGTTGAATCTGTCTTTTGGGGACGCTTCGGCGACTTTCAGGCTACCTTCGCTGGTGCCCCTTTGGAGTTTTCCGAACCTCCGATCTTCGACCCTTTCGATGCTTCTGTTGGATGGTTTGGCTTCCGCGACATATCGTCTCCTGTAATTGATTGCGTCGTCTGGGAATTTTTCTACTGGTTTCTCTGGTTTGACGCGTTCCAACGACTCGTGACGGAACCTTCGTTCGAAGGTCTGGTCGCGGAAGGGGGCGAGTTGGTCACGGAACTGGTCGGAGATGTCGTCGGGGTAGCCTCGGTCGTAGTTGCGCGGGGAGAGGGCGCGGCGTGCGGGAGACGCGCGGCGTGCGGGGGAGGCGCGGCGGGGCGAAGGCGCGCGGCGCGGCGGTGACGCGTCGAATGCTTCGTGCATCATGTACGCTGTGCTTTCTGCCCAGTCTTCCTCTGAAAAGAGAGAAAAAAATTGGTGAGTTGATGCAAATAGAAATTGATAGACACGACGAGGTTATCTGAAAAGTTTAAAATCTTTTTTTTTTACTTCTTGTTTCTTATTATCATCGACGCCGATAAGCAAGGCAACTCGTTGTACCGTCTTTTCGAAAATATTGTACGCGTTGTATTGTAAACTATATGCAAAGCTAGTAAACGGTAAACCAAGTGAAAACGTTACGTGGAATGAGCAAGTCTTAAACATTTTAAAGATAAGATTTGTTCCGCATTATCGCACGGACGAACTGCAGTTACTTGTGCCAAAAACTGCAACTTTGTAAAGATAGATTCATCGAAATTCCTTCATGGATTGCGTCTTTGATGCACCAGAATTCAAAATTGATGTAATTCTATGCAGCAGTGTAATCAGCCAATCAAACTATGTACTCTGGTACCATCTCGGTCGGTAGCGTCTCATTGCCGCCACACACGATCAATTTTACCATCCAACTTACAATGAGACTTGACGCATGATCTTATTTGATGATGTGGCAAGTCTCATAAAATGCCGCACGATATATCAGTGGCGAAGGGTCCCCACAATACGATTCCTACCGGCTTCCCTTTGAAAAATAGTACAGGCAGTATTGCCTACTATTGTCAAATATTTATAATTAGCTTTTCGTGGCCAGGTAAGCATTTGTAGCTCCGGCTTACCTCTTACAAAAATTTACCCTTGGCCACTGCTATATATAATGGAGCACTGAATGAACTACTTCCGGGTGATTTTGAATCCGTGAGGCCAAGAATGAGCTAAAGGGGCTGAAGAGATAGCAAATGACCTGTCCTTTCGCCTAGTTCAATTTGACAAACGATGCACCAAACACCCTGTGTAAATGTTTTATATGAAATGAAACTTTGAATAAGCTTACCTAATAACATGTTTAAAAATCAATTAATTTTGTATCGATAACCAACTTTAAGATGATTAATACGCGTAAGACCTGAGCTGAGGCCCTTATTACTATTCAGTATCATAAGCTGAATTATCCTAGAAAAGATAGCTATGTTTACCAAATCAACACCATACATTTTTGACAAGTCAAACTGTACTGAGAGTGATTGGCAAACATCATTTAATTCTCGAATACCTAGGTCAAAAATATTTGCACGACCTACAGAATCTTCAGAATCATTTGTGCGTGTAATTTGTGTATGTAACGGCATCAACTCGACCTAAAGCTTTTATTTAATTCTTTCAACATCCACAAAAACACGAATTATTATGTATTTAGCACTATCAATTTAAAACTTATAAAAATATTTCTGAAATACAACTTACTAGCCTACTTTTATAATTATATGCGCGTGAGTCGTTCGGATGTTCTTGTAGTAGTCTCACTTTTACGTTTAACGGGACCCATCTCCGAAACACTTGCCAACATGTTTTTAAATAAAGAATTGACATAGAAAAGAACCTGTACTGGAGAGGTAGGGTTGTCCAAAATAAATGAAAGTTACACTGTTAAACTGTTATAATTAGTTTCACTTATGGACAATCAAATCTTGTAATCGAATTTTAACTCATTTACGATTATTCGATGAAGCTGATATTTGGTACACATTAAATATAAATACGATGACAATGCGATATTATGGTAGATACTATAGATAAAAAAATTATAATCGTTTCTCTTAAAATTATTATTTTTTTGTTGCTAAGAAGCGGTATACAGGGTGGCAGGTTAGACAGTGGAAATATTTGAAATCGCGAAAAAAAAATCAGCTGTTCCATACATTTTGTTGAGTTATGTGAACATAAATGTATGGAACAGCTGATTTTTTTTTCGCGATTTCAGGGTTGGTCCCATAGTAAAAGTTGTTCATAATGATGAGTGCAATGACCCCATAAAATATTTCCACTGTCTAACCTGCCACCCTGTATATGGGTCATATTTAAAAGCAACTAAAAAGAAACAGATTTGATTGTTGTTTTATTTGCAGGGTTCCGTACAGATATTATTATTGCAAGTTGGACTCGCGCACTAAGAATTCCGTTCCGGTTGTCTGGGGTTTTGACATGATAGCGAATTCCACGGAATACGTGTAGGTAAGTATGGCACACGTATTCTGTGAAAATTTCAATTGGCTAGCTATAACCGACGGTTCAAAAGATACAGCCCTGTGACAGACGGACAAACAGGGTGGCGTAGCAGTAATAGGGTCCCATTGGCACCATTAGATACAGAACGGAAACAGAACCCAAAAAATTGTTATGCGCCTGCCACACACTCGACGAGTGGCATGGGAAGTAGCGAGGAAAGGGCAGAGACATAGTGTGGCAACATTACTCGTCATGCCACACGTCATGCTCCTCGTCCTCTCTCTCTCTCTCTCTCGTCTCGTCCGGCAGAGAGGGCAACATCGCGGCAAATCACGGCAGCGCGAGGAGCATAGCGATGAGCAACGCAAGGAGCATATTCTGGCAGGCGTATTAGAGATAGTGTTCTAGGTAGTTAAATCTCGTTTACGAAGGATTTATTAAATTTTAATTATAATTTTTATTAATATCTATTACCATGAAACTCATAATTATGCGTGATTCGACACGCATCTGTCAGTTGTTTATTCTTAATAATAGCGGTTCTTAAAACAGTTACTTGTTTTTTTCAAAGCTTTAGGCGTTTTAAACTGTAGGTATTGGTAATAGCATGATATATATTCTGCCTATCTTATCCAAATTATGTGGACGGTTAACTTTTACGAGCGCAATAAATAATGGCTAAAGTGGACCACATTTTATACTGTTGATTGATAACTGTTTTGATGGACGTTCTCTGCGATGGATGGATGTTGAAGTGTATCTTTAGTTAATGGACAGCCTTTTAGATGTTAAACTAATGGCCATTCCCAATAACCGATCTATCGGTTTTTAACCCTACTAGACATAGATTTGTGACATTATTTCTACAGCATGATTGTAACAAAAACCCTGTTTGATCCCAAAGGGGGAAAATTATATTTAACTAGCTGTACCCCGCGGTTTCATCCCCATCGGCTCTTAAGGGTCGTAGCGTCATGTTAAGGCGCTGCTAACTGCCAACGGCCTTGAGTGATTTGGGTAGTATAGCTTGAGTGTTCTGCGCTAAACTCAAGCAACGCGACATACGTCCACCGAGCAATACGACTCGCCTATCAAGGAGCGCGCTGTGCTGAATTAGACGTATTATTACTTTTTAGTATCTAAAATATAAAATAAAAAAAAAAGTAACAGGCAATATTATAAGTAGTAACATAGTCTTTTCACATAAAACAAATCATGAAAATATCTTAAGCGATTTGAAAGTAATTAGGTTTTTATGTTTTGGGTAGACAGTAATTCATGAATTTATTTCATTAAGTATTTTACTACAATAGTTAAATATTCACAGGTATGATTGATGTATATATGTTCTAGTTTAACATAAAAAAATGCACAACTAACCTGCATTATTTGACGGCGAAAAAAGAGATTTAAAACTTGAGTTTTACGGCCGTTACCATTTACCGTCGCCTTAAATAGCTTATACTTATTCCCCATGAATCTGGCCGTCATATAAAAAAATATTTTTTCGAATCGGACTGTTAGTTCCAGAGATTTAACGTGTTTAAACAAAGAAACTTTTCAGCTTTATTATTATTAGTGTAGAAACATCTTAATTAATGTTTGTTTATATTAATAGAACCGTTCATTTTATTTGATTGGTTTATAATTTTACCGATATATCTGCCTTACATTTATTATTTTGACCGACATTTTGCATAATTATCTAGAACTGAACTTTTATTAATTTATTAGATATTAAATTCTCAACTCATAAATCCATAAATATAACATTACAAAAAAAAAACAATTTGACAACCTTATGATGTTCCCACGCGGCCATCTTGGATAAAAGCGCGCCAATTGTATGGGATTCGGGCAAGTACTCAGTTTCATTTCATTGTTTTAGTATATTGTGCTGATTCCCTCTGTGCCTTATGGGAAATATAATTATTTTCTAGGCATTGTTTGTTGTAAAGTTTAATAAACTTTTGTTTTGCAAAATAATTAGCGAAATTTTTTAGGTTGTTTTTGTTGCAATTTGCGAGCAGGTGTGCGCTGAATTTTCGCATGACTTGCTGTTGCAAAACTATAGTTGCAAAAGCTTTATGTACTTTTTGATAATTGTGTAACTAAAATTCGAAATGTTTTGCTTGATTGTAGTAGGTATGATAGGTTTTTGATGTTTTTTTTTTGTTGGTAAAACGGGATATTAACCATAGTACCTACAGCCCACAGTACCTACAGCAAAAACTGGTGATATTTCAGAATTTTGTAATAAAATATTATAGAAGCCAATATTACTGTTCCAAAGAGACTAATTTCCTTTTTCATATTATTATACTTTAGATGTGCAAATTAACAATACTAAGAAGTTTTTATTTATGAAACACTTTTGAAACTAAAATGTAATAATTTTCTTTTGATGTTGACTACATGATGATGAGGTTGAACCTAAGTTGTTTTACCTACTACCTTCATGTTGTTTTACTACATAACCCGATTTTTTACTTGTGCAACATTTTCTATAGTTTTAGTATTTTCTAATTCTCTAATGCTGTAATGCTTTAAAAGCAATACGGATTCTACATTTGATACCACAATTAATTACATTGTAAGAATAAATCTGGAGAGTTTCTTTTTTAAACAAACAGATTGCGTAACTCAATTGCTATTAACCATGGCATTGATTTTGACATCCATAACGCCATATGTTTCTTATTTTGTGCTCCCGATAACTAGCTCAACGCCGCAATGGATGTTGTTGAACTGTCAAAATGCAAGCCATGGTGATAGAAATTGTGTTAGGTACGAAATTAGGGTGCAGGTTAATACTAACGGGATTGATGATACGGTACTGATTTTTTATTGCTAATGTTTACAATATGACATTCATAAGCTGCAACTAAGTACTACAAAAAGTCTACCAAAAAATATTGGGAACCTCTACGTGAGAACAATAACATTTCACACCAAATTACTTTCTCAAAACATGTGCTCTTTACACTTTTACATTTAATTTCTAATAAGTAATTAAGATTTTAGGTTGAACTCAAAAGATTTAAAGTTAATAATTTAACTCTCTTAAATTAACTGGAGCCTTCCAATTGCAGTAATTATATTTTTTGTACAAAATTGAACAAGTCGTTAAAATTAAATTTTGCTAATGACATCATTGCATAAGAGATTGCCCGAATATCTGAATGCAAGCAAATGTTTGGTTATTTTGTAATCAAAGTTATGTATGATCAATTCAGTAGTATATGACCTACAAAGTGAATTGATTTTTAGGGTTCCGTACCAAAATGGTAAAAAAGGAACCCTAATCAAATGCTATCGACTTGAAATTTGGAACAGTTATAAAGAATGCTTGTCCAATTTTATTGCAAATGAAAAAAGTCAAAAATATTTTTATTTTCATTGCAAAAGGGGCCGGAGTGGGGGTCCGAAATTTTAAAGTGGGGTTACTAGGTCAAGTGACATATTATATGAAAGGGCTTGATCTGCACATTTCAAAATATATTTTCATTTGATTTTATGTCTCACAGTTTTCGACATATGATGAAAAATTTCTGAAAAAATACCATTCCCTTATCTCCGAAGTTTGCAGAGCGAAAAATCTGAAATAATTAAAGTTGATAGGAATTGACCCAAATATTGCACCAAAAATAAAACGATGTTCCTAACTAGTACAGTTTTTTTCAAAATCAAAATTCCTTCACAAACAAACTTAGTTATGCGGTCCGGTTTTTTTCACTTTATACGTCCAAAAATGGCCTTGCAAAAAAAAAACTCGTACTTGGCCGGTTTTTTATACAGCAATACGATTTTTTGTTGTTTAGTTTTATAATTATAAAGATTCATAACACCGAACCGAAGTTATCTATCTATACATATCAAATCATACTAATATTAATAAAGCTGAAGAATTTGTTTGTTTTTTGATTGAACGCGCTAACCTCTGGGACTACCGGTTGGATTCGAAAAAATCGTTTTGTATATGATAGCCAAATTCATAAGGAATAGTATAGGCCCTATAGGCTATTTGACATCACGCTAAGAATCTCAGGAGCCGAGCAATGAGGGTGAAACCGGGGAACAGCTAGTGTCACATAATATGGTATGGTCCGTCAAAATTTTGGTAAAAAAATCCGTCAAATCCGGACGATTTCTAAGTTCCGTTAAATCCGGAGATTTGACGGAATATGTTGCCTTTCGTTAGCTTAGCACTATGGCCGAATAGAATCAATCTCAAGATATCGTATTATTTTTATTGTTTTTACTGTCCGTATTAATAAAAAACCTTTTTTCAAGTAACCACAATCTACTCATAAGCTCTTTAACATTTTGAACGCCACGGCATAAACGCATCGCCGTGCCCTGTACGCCAAGCTAAAAAAATTCCCGCTTTTTCTGTCACGTATTTGTGTCGTTGGCGTCCAGGGACAGTTTTCGCTTGTCACGTATATGTGACCATGGCGCTCAAAAGGTTAAAAATAATAATTAGGTACCATAATTAGACCTAAAGGCCTATACGGGGTGAGCCTATAGCCATATACCGGACACATTCCTCCGTCGTGCCTAATGTTCAGCGGCGGACTTCTACTTAACTAATATGTGTCGTTTGTTTGTAAATGTTTTTTTTTGTCTGGTTAATTAAAAACTTGCATATACTACAACTATTAAAAATACTATAAACAAAAGAATCACCCCGAAGAATAGGAAGGTCGTTTATTGAAAATCTTTTCAAGACAATCGCAGTTTTTTCCTGCTTGGGAAAACTGTGTCCATAATGGAAAACCATCTTTTGTCTCTGTCGCACCGTATTGTTTTTAACGCGTGAGGCGTGGGAAACTCTAAACTGCCTATTTAGCGTTTGTGCATGTGAAAAACTTGCGTATTCTTCGCTTTTGAGGTTAGTTAGCTTTGATGGTTTCTTAATGGAGTGTGTAGTCTTTTAATTAAATACTTAATAGTAGGTAGACGAGGTTCGACTCGGAAAAAAGGTCATTGTACTATCATTATGAATAACTTTTACTATGGGACCAACCCTGAAATCGCGAAAAAATATCAGCTGTTTTTTCGCGATCAGGGCTGCTCCCATAGTAAAAGTTGTTTTAAACGATGACTATCACTAGATTTGTTTCTAGTTCATTTGATCAGCAAGATGTTCCGCCAGGAATTTAGGCAAATTTTTATACTTTCAAACACCCTGTGGGTTTTTAAAAAATTTTGCGTGTCTTTAAATAACCGTCAATAATTTTGAAAGGGAACGCACTCGAAACCACTCTATACAGCCTCCGCCATAAACCAACAACTACAACCCAAAACCAACCTTATTTGCAATGCACACTCCTTCAAATTTCTACTTTATAACTTTTGAATTAGAGTACTAATTCGTTTGCCTGGTTTGCAACAAGTAGGTCGGTTGGTAGACTTGGTAGTGCGAGGTGTGAATATTTTGGAGGCTAATGTTTCACCAGTCATTAGTTGTCTCAATGCTTTGATACGTTGAAGGTGAACGCGATCTTGAACTATATGAGAGCAAACGTAGATATACAATGCAATAGTAATTATACGTTAATGTTTATTTTTATTGTATGACATTTGAAAAACGCTGTGATTTCTTTGCTAATGTCGCCTTAGTGTCTGCCATTTGCCAGTTGTGTTTATGTTGGCATCTAGTAAAACCAGCTGTGACAAAATATCAATAACAACCCACTGGAACTGTGCATATTTCGGAATAAATCTGATCAGTAGTAGGATAATGTACCTACAAAAACGAAAATCGCTGAAACTAGGGCACAATGTATCATCGACAAAAAACTTCACGCCGACGTAGATTACCTTATCGTAACCCTATTACTTGGCAATAATGATAATATTCTAAGATGAAACGGGTTGCCAGCCTTAGATTCATTACACTTCTGATTCATTAGATTCATACATATACTGTGTATCAACTGTCATAGAAATTCATAGAGGTCCCATTCGAGACTAGCTTTAATTATGCGATCGTCGCCTCCCAACGCGAATTTATTCCTGATCCGATGCATTTTTTATGAACCACAATTAGAAGTACAAACAATGGCTTAGTACCGTGTTCTCTGAGGTAATAACCGGTTGACGTCACTTCCTATAGAAAACGTCTCCCATACTGCAATTGGATATTAATAATATGTTATGTCAAAATAAGTCTGAGATGGCGAACCTTTTTACATATGAGTGGCAATCTAACTAGAAGAAAAAAAATTATAGCCATGCCGCCGCGCCGCCGCCACCGAGAAAAGGCAAAACAAACAGAAATATAAATCACATTTTTTACTATGAACGTTTTCCGTTCTGTTTCTGATTTTTTTTACATTGCTAAGGAATTTCTCCTGCAAGTTTAGTGTTTTTATTACATACACAAGCACCCAAACTAGAAACAGATATTTTATATCCACTTAGATCTTTAGTAAGATGGTAGTAAGAAAAGTTAATAAAAGAAACAATGTGACTTCTGTTGTTAGAGTGCCCATATTTTCTATTTTTCTCCTATTTTTAGAGCGGAAACACATTTGACGTAATTTACGTCGCCGAAAATCCGTTACGTTCAAACATCTCACACCGTAAATATTCAACCGCAGATGCGTCTTCGAATTATGTCTAATGGCCATGTGCGTGCCATAGGTTGACCATTCCTGTCTTAGCTATTATGTGTAGTTGATTTATGATTAAGACTGAGAAGAAGTTCCTATCCTACCTATAATTAATTCTATCTATCTTTATATCTCGTGATTTCACCACGAGAACTGCCAATTTGTACCGACGTGTGTGAGACAGTAATAACGTGCGAGTGAGAGGGAACGATTAGTGGCGTCATATATTTCATTTCTTTAATGGCGCGGGTTATACCTACATCTCAAAAACGCCATAACTTCGAATCACACCGTTTTACATATAACTTATTAAATTCAAAATTTAAACCAGGAAGTGATTATAAACTTAACTAGAATAATAAAAAATATCTTATTAAAAAACCGATACACCGGTGAATGTTGACCAACAATGTCGTAAGCGTACGCGCAACTTTTCTCGACATTTGAGCGCAGACGGATTAATTTCATGAAAGCAATCGAAATATTTGTGTGTATTGGTATAATAATATTTTATACTATGTATATCGCAACTTTGTTTGTAGAATTAAATAATAATTGGCCATTTTATATGTATAACGGCGATGCGATAGGTTACCGGCACAACCGTCATCAGTAGGATTTTCTGATAAATAACAGTGAATAAATAAATAATCAGTGCAGTGATAGCCTAGTGGATTAACCATGTGCCTCCCATGGCAAATGGTTCGAGTTCGATCCCGAGGCACGCACCGCTGACTTTTCGAAGTCATGTGCGTATTAGAAATTAATTATCACTTGCTTTAACGGTGAAGGAAAACATCGTGAGGAAACCGGCATGTCCTAGAACCAAAAATTCGAAGACATGTGACGTCCACCAACCCGCACTGGGCCCGCGTGGTGGACTACGGCCCACTCCCTCTCACAGAGAGGAGGCCTGTGTCCCAGCAGTGGGAACATTATAGGCCGATTATGCTATGCTTATGCTAAATAAATAACACTGATTGACGAATAACGGTTTTTAGTGTATGGGAAATCCTTATAATTACAAATAAGCGCTTGTAGTTGTGACGCACACTGGTTTAAGGGGATATGCGGGCGGTCTTTTCTCCATACGAAAAATAACCAAACGCTCTCGCCTGTTTTCTTTTTGGTTTATGACCTTAAAGCAATGATTTTTTTACAGTAAAATTAATAACAACCTCTTCTATGTTCCTATGTTTTCGTTTTTGATAATACGTTCTCTTTATAAGCGCTAGAACGCTTAGAAAATGCTCAAAAATTGCTTATTTAGACAGCCGTCAACAGAGGTCTAGTGTACAAATTTGACAACTATTCATGCAAAAATAAAAACATAGAAACACAGTATATATTCTTCTTATTCAGTTTATGAAATATCTTTTATATTGGTCCAATATTGGAGGCGGAAACAGTAGAGAGCCAAACCTCGAATTATGTCTACCTATTTATTTAGGCTTTTCAGTTGGATCTGAAGTTGTCCTTATCGCACGAAGGCGAGGGCCAGGACGTGCAGAGCGACAGCAATAGTTTCTTCAAATATCTAATTTTCAAGTCTTTCCACCCGCATGTCCTCTTAACTGGTGGCGACAGCGGTTTCTGTACTAATTTGCTATTATCTAAAGTTTTTTCCATAGATACAAAATTCTCAATATTACCCTCAGATCATAGAAACAAGGGAGATGTGCCAAGGCGCTATTGAGCATGATACTTTAGTTTGATTTATTCACAAGGAGCGCTTGTAATTGTGTCAAAAAATGTACTAAAAGTGGCAACAGTTGTTCCCGTACTAGTTTGCTATGATGGCATATTTCTATGATCTCAGATATTATTATAGATCTATTTTCTATGATCTCAGATATTACTGTACGCGGAGGGCTCTAGATGCCCTGCGTGTGCAATATAATAATGGTTTCAGGGTGCTGTTGAGGCTGCCCCGATTCTGCAGCGTGTCGAGTATGTTTGCTGTAGCACGAACCGACGATTTCTATGCCATAATTAGGAAAAAGACAGCTTATTAAGCAGAACGCGGGCTAGCACCAACAGCATTTTGAAAACCCTAGCCGAAAAACACGATGCACCAATGTTAAGGCACTCAGTTCGGTTGCTCGTGCGACAGGAATGAATAACGGAATGATTAATAAGTTAAGTAATACCTATTTTATATGTTAAGCTTACTAACCCTTAGCTGATAAGTTTTTTACTAACCATTGGACCTATGTTGTCAAACTACTTAATGAATAAATTAATAAAAAAATTACCAAATGGTATTTAAACCAATAGACAGACATAATAGCATATAGCAATAAAAGTCCGTAATAAATAATAATTCATTACATACGTAATATTTTTAAAAGTTATTCGTAAATTAGGTGCCCGTTTTGTTACGAATCGGTCGGTGATGCAAACTGTGGTCACGACGAATGACCATTTATAATAACAACGTGGTTTAGTTTTTTGTTAAATCTATACTATTATAAAACTGTAAAAAAGTCGTGTCTGTACATTGGAGATATTCCAGAAAAAACAGTCTGGATAGGGTAATGGGACGTAAATATGCCCTTTTTTTGTCGGTTTGTCTGTTTGTGCGCGCATCACGCAAAAAGTATTGAACGGATTTTGATGTGATTTTCAGTTTGGTACCTTGGGATCCAACTTAAAATCTAAGCTGTATTTCACTGGTGGGATGAACCAGTGATACCTACAGCTTGACCTCTTCGTAGTACTAGCCACCCTACACTAAAGATGTCATTTAAAATGGTCATTTTTTTTGTAGTCACGCGGATAGATCGCAAATTATTTGCGATCTATCCGCGTGACTACAAAAAAAATGACCATTTTAAATGACATCTTTAAAGTCTAGCTCATTATAATACTATTTTTCCTAATACAGGATGTTGATTCAGTTATCTGCATCCTTTAAGGCTGTGCAAGCGGCTTATTTTTTCGTACAAACGTACAAAAGTTAGCTATCATTAGCATGATATCGATTTGGCTCGTCATTATCTTGTTTTATTGATAAACAGAACTGTAAAAACATATCGATTTGGTTATGAGCCTTGAAAGATCACGTTTTAACATAAATTTTGACAGAACTTAGGCATAAATACAGGCTGTTGATTCAGTCACATGCAACTTTTAGGTGGGTGATTCTACCCTTTACACTGAATGAGTAAAGAGAGACTATGAGACCTATATCCGATCCACTCTGTAGTTTCAAGATGTAAAACCACTGTCAAAGGCCTACCACCAGTGGCGAAGGGTCAATTTTTGTAAGAGGTAAGCCGAAGCTACAAATGCCTACCTGGCCATGAAAAGCTAATTAATAAAATTAGGTAATACTATAGTGCTATTTTTCAGAGGGAAGCCGGTAGGAATCGTATTGTAGGGACCCTTCGCCACTGCCTACCACATTAAAGTTTTTTTCCAATCACATTCGAGAACGCGGAAACAAGTTTTTTTAGAACGGTCTCATCTTCAACAGAAAAAAAAAACATCTGACAATCATTACGATGGTACACGCAACCGCCTAATCGTACGATTAGAGTTTTTTTTTCTAAATTGTAATAATAGCTTTATTTACTCGACAGTCTACGAAAAGGATGTATGTTATTTTCGTGGTTAAGATATAATGGCTTTAGAACCTGGGTTCCGAACCTGGGGGTAATTGCCCCCTCGGGGGTAAAACAGTTATTCTGCGGGGGTAATAAGGCTGGTAATAGATAATAAATTTTATAAGCAATAATTAAAAACTTTACCTAAGAACTTGCAAATGCAAAACAATACCAACCTTCACACTGCATTATCATTCATTCATCTAATGTTTAAAAGGGGGGGGGGGGGGGTAGACGAATTTCCCTAATAGGTCATAGGGGTAACAAGCTTGAAAAGGTTAGGAACCGCTGCTTTAGAAGGTATAAAAAAGATAGTTAAAAACTAGAACCCAACTAGACAAAAATCGAATTGAAAAGCATGAAACAAGAAATTGTTTCTGTCTGATAGCCTGAAATTCTTTTCTAAGCAAATCAACGTTTTAATATCCAGGGCATGGCTGTGGTCCCATGCCGCCGAATTACTAAGCAGAATTTTTATTAAGCAGGCCCAATAGGGCGGCATGCGACCACGGCTAAACATACATACACACCGGTCAAAATAATAACCCTCCTTTTTGCTTCACCGTAGTCGGGTGAAAATATTTGTCACCTAGTGGTTGGTGACAGGTGCGGTGTCTCCTACTGTTAGTGAAAACGGGCATTAGTATCTAGTTATATCAAGTACTCACCACTGGTGCTGTGGTTATCATGTTGCCTGTACTCATTCCTCTCTGGGGAGGGGGCGAGATCACTGCCTATCCCCGAACTCCCCCCCGAAGACTCCAGCTTACGCCTCGCGTTCACCCCCACAATGTTCTGGTTGAGGCAGCGTCGCGTGTCAATGTTGGATAGGTTGCCTTTCTGACGGTGGACCGTGTCATAGTCCCTGGGTGGCAGGAGTATGGGACTTTTACCTGTAAAGTGAGTGAGTGATTGAGATTGTGTGAGTTCGGGTGAGTGGTGGAAAATGAGTGAGTGGTGTGCGAGTTTGTTTGCAATTTATGATCGTCTATTGAATTCAATTTCGAGATTAGTTATTGTTTGTGAATCAATTAAAATAGCTGACAACATAGCTGACTGAAATTGATTGGTCGAGCTTTCAGAAATCGGCTTTTCCGTTAGTGTATTGAACGGAGTTTAGTAACATTTCTGTGGAATTATGATTTTATTTTTTACATGAGTTTACTATGTAGGTAGTAGATAAATGAGGCACCTAGAGTAACGAAAAGGTAAATCTTTTTTTAAAATTCAAAATGGATTTTCAGAAAATGTAGTTTGTTACAAAATTCAAGCGTGTAGGGTGACCATGATTTTTGTGTTCACTGACCGCAAAGCTTAAATTGGGCAACATACATAAATATTTAATAAAAATATGCATACTTAAAGTGTTTATCTAAGCTAAGCTTGTCAACTTTTTTATCATGTAAAACTTAATCTTTCTTTTAAAAAAGTCTAGTAAAATGTTACGGTCTACATCAACTTTTTTAAAATTTTTATAACCGCTGAAGATAATCCTGTAATAAATAAATAAATATAACGTAAATATATAAATAATTTTGTTTAGCTAAAGTAGGACCCAGCACCCTAATGGCGTAACTCAGTTGCTATCACCATGGCATTGATTTTGACATCCATTACGCCGCGCGCCGTATGTTTCTTAGTCCGTCCTCCCGTTAACTAGCTCAACGCCGCATTGGATGTTGTTGATATGTCAAAATGAAAGCCATGGTGATAAAAATAGAGTTAGGTACGAAATTAGGGTGCAGGTTAATACTAACGGGATTGATGATGCGGTACTGACTTTTTATTGCAAATGTTTACAATATGACATTCATAAGCTGCAACTAAGTACTACAAAAAGTCTACCAAAAAATATTTGGAACCCCTACGTGAGAACAATAACATTTACGCAACTGAGATACGCAATAAGGGTGCTGCTTCATTGATAATCACAATACATTCAATATCGCTCTATTTTCGCTACCGTACTATTTTCAAGTCTTCAATATTTTTTCGTTCGGCTGTATTTGGCATAATAATTAAATAAAAAGCTATTAACTACATACCCATACCGGTAACAAAAGGCGTGGAAGCACATCTACCTACCAAAATTAAATGAAAAGACTGACCTAATCCCCGTTTACCTGTCGATAACTTTTGTTTCAACTCTGCGGCTAAACTGTCGTACAGATTGGCCACGCATCTCTCTTCGTTGCTTCCCGAGTCAGATTCCCTGGACACTTCGCTTCCGAGGGATGAATCCGGCGGTTTCTTGGACGAAGGCAAGGCACCCCTCATTTGAAGTTTGCGCTCGATGTCCGCGAATTTCTTCTGGTTTTCTGGTCGCTCTATTAGTGCTTGGAGGTGGGTGAACAACATCTCGGCTGTGTGGTCGGAGTCGCATCTGTAGACAATTAGAAAGGTGTGTAAGTTTTTATACTTAAGTCATAAAGCCATAACTCATAATAATGAAATATGTTATACAGTCAGTGCCCCACATTGTCTGACCCTTTTTAGAAAAAGTAAGATTCTAAAAGGGTCAGACAATGCGGGGCTCTGACGGTAATAGCTGTGCCCCGCAGTTTCACCCCCGTTGCTCGGCTCCTAGGAGTTGTAGCGTGATGTTAAATAACCAATAATATTTTTCATAAATCTGGCTATCATATACAAAAAGATTTTTTGAAATGTGACTGGTGGTTCCAGAGATCAGCGCGTTTAAACAAACAAACTCTTCAGCTTTATTACATTATAGTATAGAACATAAATTACGAGAGTTATCTAGTTTGTTATGCATTATGTATTGGTTTCGAAACTGTCTGGTTTTAAAGAAGAGAACGTCATTTCTTGTAGATTTATGTGACGAAAAATAATTACACAATACTTAATTGATCAGAGGGACTAATTTCTAAGTGAGCTTGTTTGGGTAGTTTTACAACACTGGGTGACAGGCGAAATGCGGGACATATTGAAGCAGGGTTTCAGTATTCGATACTAAGTAGTTCGTTTAACTACGGGATCAACCTTGAAATTACTAAAACAAATCTGCTGCTGCAAAGCGAGCGAGTTCTCAGAGTCTACTTGAACATTCTGGCGTTTTTATGTATGTTTCTTCGACGATAACTCAAGTATCGTTGATTGGAACTTCGTGAAACTTAGTAAACAAATTAATGAGATAAAAATATTTTTTAAGATCGAACATGAGCCAATACCTCAGATCATAGAAACAAGGAGATATGCCATCATAACAAATTAGTACGGGAACATCTGATGCCACTTTTAGTACATTTTTCGACACAATTACGCGCATAATTAAGCGCTCCTTGTAAATAAAAAGATCTCCCACGCATTAAACATTCCGCACACCCTCAATCTAACACTGTTAATCGTCACTCAACACTAGCACTGAACTAAAACACGGTATTTATACCATCGATCGTGTTCGGTTCGTCGCCAGTGCATACGTTTTTAATATGAGCAATTTGCTCAAGATCAGGCATCAAGCTCGATAGCGCCTTGGCACATCTCCTTGTTTCTATGATCTGAGGCCAATACGGTCAAGGGGTTGAAGAGGGGTAAATTGTGAGTTCACCGCTCTGGCCGAACAACTAAGTTATTTACTTTTTAAATGGCGATATCTGCTTAAACCTTCGGGGAATCTAAGCATGATGTTATTTTTAGTCTTGCCGCCAATTTTAACAGCTAGTTACAAAGAATAATTTAAACTAACTTCACAATCCATGATCGTGCTCCAAACTAAACATCTATTGCACATTCAAGCTATTGTTTGTACCGCAAGATGTCCAATTCTCATGCAAAACTCTAAGATAAATATTACAATATAAAACCTTTTCAACATCCATCATTATTCGTGTCGTTCTAACACGATCGCTCTATGACAAACTATGCGTTGCACAACTCTAGTCACGCATGCGAATTCCGAGAGCACCCGAACGAAAGCCGAGCGCCCCCGAATGCTGCGCGAGGTAATGTCAAAGTTGATTATAATAAATGGCGGCCTTATCTGTCAAAATTTGACAGATGGTAGGACAATAAGTGGCTTTATTGGCAAAGGTACACGGTTTGAATGACATTCTTCTCAAGATTATGAAATGGCTTTCGCAATTCTTTTGCTTGACACTTTCTTTTACTATTCGTTTTTTTTGTATAATCAATTATTTGGAGTCTGAGAACGACGTTAGTTATAAGGTCATCTCAATAGAAGTCTCTATTTTCTTCCCAAATTAAACAGAGCGAATGTTTCGTATGCCACTTATCAAACGACCTCAAAGGTGTCCGAGACATTTTTCATTGATAAATCTCATGACACTCAAGTCAGCCATCTTTAAGTGCGTTCCGAAACTTTCAAATTCAATCTCAAGATTGTTTTGACATCTGCAATACAGCCTATATCTGCGGCACGCTATGATGGCCGCTTTGACGTTTAAGTCCGCTCATAAAGTTTCGTAAAAATTGACAACTACTTTTGAAAGAATAATTGCTGTACTTTATAGTTTTTATTGACGCGTCACTATTGACGATAAAGTACAGCAATTGTTCTTTCAAAAGTAGTCGTAAATTTTTACGAAACTTTATGAGCGGGAATACTTCAAACCGGCCATCACAGCTTGCCGCTGGTTTAACAACGTTAATCAGCCAATCTGAGCTTAAAACAGAGTTCACAGATGTCACGGCTAATCTGATTACGGTCGACCACCTCCATCGTAATCTACCGGTATCTACCGGTATCTACTTGCAGCGGATGTGTTGCAAGAAGGACCGTATAGGCGGGCCGGCCCTGCGATTACCATAAACTATAGAGCATTAGCATAGAGTTATGTCATAGAATAACTGGTTGGTTATACAACTTTGTTTATACATATGTGAGAATTAGATCAAAGTGACAGATAGTTTTTGTGATAGGGCTCATGATTTAAAGGCAATAAAAGTTTAATGGTCAATGTTACGGGTATGGTAATTATCAAGATAATTATTTTCTTTAGTAATTAATATTTAATTAATTAAACAGACAGAGTTCCCTTCTCGTTTAAAATATTACTGTGTATCAGGCGAAATGTGGATGTACTATAAATACACCTTTTATCTTATACTTTAACGAAATTGTTTCGCAACTAAGGCCATGTTGTTTCAACTTACAGTTACGTATCTGTAACCGTCAAATATGGCGGCTTATACGACAATTTCATACTGACTTAACGATTACGTACTGACTTACGAATACAGATGGTTTGAAGCAACCCGCCCTAAGTATGTTACAAAACCACATTCAATCTAAATGCCATACAGCATGGCAGCAATTTAAATGTATAATTCATATACAATATTTAAACTCGCTGATTAATGCACGTTCGACAACTGGTGGTCCCTCCCTATATGAATGTCGTATGAATAGGGTTGCCATAACTTCCAGAAACCAATACGGGACGTTTTAATATTTCGATAAACTCATTAACACATTCAAAGCCGAAACTAAGCGTTCCAACTACATCAAAGCATGCTTAATGTATGTCGCAGGGAAACGAGGATACTAGGGTTTTCACGAAATCCCTAGGGATACCACGAAATCACGGTAGATGTTGAATATTCTTGTCTATTACGACTTCATGATAAAAATGTTTAGTGAAATGACGTTTCACTAAATTAAATCTAGTAAAATGAGAAAACTGTTGATGTATAAAATAATAAAACAATATTACAATTAATTAACTGATGCATTTTTGAGACTAAGGGGAGGCAGGGGGAAGGGCAATCGTTGACGTATTTTTGTTAAGAATATAGGTAGTATAGTTAGTTTCTCCTATTGCTGTCTGCAAGGTTAAAAGTAACCTAACACAAGAGATTGACAACGTTTTTCACGCTCCCGTATCTCCGACCGGGCGTACAATACGGGACGCGATGTTCAAATACGGTGACAGTCCCGTACATGCGGGACGTGTGGCAGCCCTACGTATGAACGAGCCTATTGAACCTGTTATTGGTACGTGGGCTAGCATTGCGAGCAACCTGACTCTGTATTGTTGTGCATTTGTATTGCTCCATAGGTAGGTAATAGAGTAACTTCGTAATAAATCAAATCAAATCATTTATTTGCAAACCAAGTGTATTCATATATAGGTACTAGACTTTTGCTCGCGCCTTCGTCCGCGTGGACTAGGTACAATAAGCTGACCATTTTAAATTATTAGTGTAGGATGGCTAATACTAGGAAGAGGTCAAGCTGTATCTCTGGTCATCTCACCGGAATCAGATGAAATATGACTTAGATTTTAAGTTGGATCCCAAGCTACCAAACTGTGAAAACCACACCAAAATCCGTTCAGTACTTTTTGCGTGATGTGCAGACCGACAAATATTCGAAAAAAAATTTTTTTTGGGTATGGTTACGTCCTAGTACCCTATACCGACTATTTTTTCTGGAATATCTTCAATGTACAGACGCAGCTTTTACAGTTTTATAATAGTATAACTGTTGCACTATAGGAATCATTAAAAAACAATAAAATTCTTGATACTTACTACACATTTTCGACATTTAAAGGTTGAATTCTTTCAACATCTAATCACCTGCTGTTATTTTAGAAAATGATGAGTACCTACCTAACTGTTAGTAATTAACGAGAAAATTGATAGCATGCAGCTTAATTGATGATTACAATGACCGGCTCTTACACCGATGCGTAACACAAAAAGCTGATTGTGCAATTTTTTTATAATAATACAACGTGTAAAACTAACGCGTGGTTATATTTATGAGGGATATTTGGACTCTTATTCAGAGTAACATTTTGATAGGTCAAATAAAAAAAATCTGCCCAATTTTTCGATACAAATTGACAGCCGTTTAACAAAATGTCCGAACTTATTTTGTTTGACTTATCAAACCTTTCTCTGAATAAGAGTCCAAACAACCCTCTTAAATAAATGACCACGCATTTCTGATACAGGTTATACATATATTTGATGATTGTAGAATGAATGTTATAAAACGTAATGCGCGAAAATAGCTAGTTATTTCTGTTTTGTTCGCGGCTATTGATACACAAAAAACATATAAATCCACATTTCGGGGAGTCCCTAATCTTGCGCAGATATTGATTTCAATAGGTAGCTATTATGACAACGAGGTTTTAGTATATTCCATTCATATTAATGTATATCCATCCTTCCAAAAAATCTTCAGTCATTTTATACGAAAAATATGCCAGATGATAGGACATTAAATTGTTTATAGACCTTTTGTTTCAAACCTTTATGTATAGTCCTTAAACTTGGACTTAGAGCCAGTTATCATCTCGCGGTTACATGAATGTATTTGTACGTCAGTACGTAGTCATTAACTCGGCATAAAATTGTTACTCAGGCTGTCATAACTGACGATTACAGTCATATAAACTTAAGATGACATAAACGGCTCTCAGTTTTAATCAAAGCCCACACAGAATAATAATTACACTCAATCAAATTCGCTAATCCCAGGCATGGTTAATTTAATGCCTTCGGATTAAGTAACCCCAAACAAAACAATCGACTTTTTGACATTCCATTAATTTAAAATTATTCAATGAATAATTAATCCTATCAATTTAATCCTCTTAAACACTTCGGTGTGACAGGCGACGCATGTTATCACATGCACGCGGGGAACAAAAACGAAATAATGCGAAGTTGCACGATTCGATCCGATGTTCGAAACTCGCTCGATGAAGGAATGTTGACATTTTAATGTCAAGGTTGGCATGGCACTTGTTTGATGCACATTCCTCTACCTATATTGTCTGTGCGATGAAGTGTATTTTTTGAGCTTTCATTTGTGAGTAAGCAGTCGTATGTGGTGATGATAGATAACTGTACAATCATTTGATTATTTGATTAAGTATTAGCCTGCTGTGCACCCGCCGTTTAATTTAAAAGAAATCGGATGGTTTACCCGCCCGCGCTCTTACTTCGTTTTCGCTTAGCGTTCGACTTTTTGCTCGGCTTCTGAGAGTCATAGTGTGATTTTAAATAGCCTATACTATTTCATATCCATCATTATAGTAAATATTTAATTTAAATACAAAGAATCAAGAAGATACACATAATACATACCATCTTAATACAATATTGTGCTCAATTCTGTTGCAATCGCGACCTTTAACGAAAAAGGTAATTTATCTGTTTATTTTGCTTATACGCTCAAAGAATTTCAATTGAGCAATGTTTATTCAATGAACAACGATGCTATTACAGGCGAGTGATCTCAGCAACTGCATTCATGTAGCTTAAATTCTGAGGAATATTTTATGTAAATAAAATGGAGATATTTGAATAGGCTTTAGTATATGCAATATTATTAGAATCTTTGTAGTATAAGCTTTATTTTATTTGTTTTTATGTTATATTTTATTTATGTATTTCATTGTTTTATACTACTGTATACTACTACTGAAATGGTGACTTGTACCGTATTTCATGCAAATAAAATTATGTATTTGATTTGTTTATTGTTATTTGATATTGACGAAATTGTGTATGTTTTTTTACACATCCATCATATCTATAGATATCATATCATAAGGCATGAATGCATTCATCCCACAGGTGCTCTGAAGGCTATATAACTTAAGACTTATAACTCACTCAATAGGCGATAGTCAGCAGCCTGTCACTGCCTATACACAATAGACATCTTCAAGGTTAGTACTAACAAGTAAGTACATACAACCAACGCACTGTTACTTTGTACGCTAATATCGTGTGAATCACGTATTTATTAATTAATTGATACATTGACATAAAGAGAAGTCAAAATGTCAAATAAATAGTATATGCATAATTTAAATATATTTTATGTCCTTACATTGAAATAAAAAATATAATTAATTACCATTTTAACCACTACTTTTGAGGAATAACCAAAGTGTGACAAGATATAACTTAAAGTTAACTTGATTTAACACTAATTTTGGTTACTTATTGCTTATAGTTATGTGGCCCTTAATTTTCTTTTTGTGTTATTGGCTTTACACAGAACCCCATAAAATTCCCAATGGGAAGTCAAAATGATCTCTGAGCCTACTTATCAATTCTTAGTGACTTTATTGAAAAGACAAACCAAACCAGATTTAAAGAATTTAAAACAATTAAAATTCTCGTTTCTAATTTCAATTAAAAGATGGGTAGGTATGCAAATAACTTTGAGGTCAATTTATATTGGGTGATGATGTAGTAATTATAGTATTATCCTGTTTAATGTGACCTCAGACCACGCCAATCTGACTCATATGACCCAGCATTCTCTTATGATGAATGTCAAGGTGGAAATCTTCTTCTATTTAAATGTGAGGGAGTGTCTTGATGTGGTGATAGGTATCAATATTTTTCTAGTTAGACTGGAAACTGACTGCAATTGTTCTTTCTATCGGTAACTGTACTTTTTTCTAGCTGAAAGGTATCTAATCCTCGATCCCTATAAAGTCGGATCTACCTACATTTTTGGCGATTTTGACTTTTTTACATAATTGTGTTCAATGTTGATCTATCTTTATGATACATGATTTATGTTCTACAAAAAATCATAAACATGTAGATCCGACTTTATTAATAGGGACCGTCGTAATGTCATTTTCTGTACCCCTAACAACGTATAATATACCCTTTCATGATGGTCGGTTCAGTTCAATGGTTTAGTCGTAAAAAGGTAGGTAACAAACTTTTCGCATTTATACCTAATACTTATTAGTTAGAATAGTTAGGATGATATTGATGTTTTCGTTTATGATTTTGATATTACCGTTACTAACTATAAAAGATTGAGGAGTTCCGGTGCATAAATATTTGCACCCAAAATGTTTGTCATGATGATATCATAATGACCTTTACGGAAAGCAATCGTAAATTTTATAATCTGTGACATAATTTGACAAGTTCGCGCTGTCATTCCAAGTAACGACTTAAAACGATTGGCATAATGGGCATAATCGAGAGTGTCATAGCACATCGATTTCATAAATAAAAATATTGATACAAAGCAGAATGCCACAGTATCTGTACCAAATAAAAAAAAAAGCTCGGCCGCCATTTTTAATTTTCTCTTCACGCGGCATTAACAAACTATCTTCTGTATAAAACACCCAAACGTGTTCTATTGTTATCGACAAAACTTATTTGTAGCGACGGAATACAAGTGAAAGTATTTTTTTATTGAAGTCAACCATTTGGGAGCAGCTGTCAAAAGTCGCGAGCTGTCAGAACGCGTGAATTATTCGCTTTTACGTGACCATTGATGCGGTGAAAGGGTAATGGAAAACTTGTTGTATGGACAGCGATCGATGGATATATTAGTGTACCTATAAGTTTCTATGTCTTTGTCAGAGGTCGTCCTATTCACCTTTGCGCTAGAAATGCTTTTATTTCTAATAATTAGAAAGTATAATTTATCCTTAATTTTTAAATTAAGTGTGGTTTTGCCACGCCTCGAATCGTCCCTAATTAATTTATCATAAATTAGGTATAAAAAACGAGTTTTTAAAAGTGACACAAAGGTTAACTAGCGACCCGCCCCAGCTTCGCGATCTACTGATGTGGCGAGATATCAAAACATGGAGATTTCTGAGCACAGAAATCTCTATAATTCGTTAATATTTAACATATTATATACAGCAGTATATAATATGTTAAATATTAACGAATTGTACACATAAACATTCCGTAATAAATTCTCTAAATGGTAGTGAAAATCGCATGAAAATCCGTAGATTTAGGTCGTGAGCCGCTGTCTAGTCACGTTGTAAGATTCATATTAAACCAAGTGTTGAATGCTAGCCTAGTGATGAGCCTATGAGTGATAGCCTAGTGGTAGTGATAGCCTAGTGGTTTGACCATGTGCCTCCCACGGCGAATGGTTCGAGTTCGATCCCGAGGCACGCACCGCTGACTTTTCGAAGTCATGTGCGTATTAGAAATTAATTATCACTTGCTTTAACGGTGAAGGAAAACATCGTGAGGAAACCGGCATGTCCTAGAACCAAAAATTCGAAGACATGTGACGTCCACCAACCCGCACTGGGCCCGCGTGGTGGACTACGGCCCACTCCCTCTCACAGAGAGGAGGCCTGTGTCCCAGCAGTGGGAACATTATAGGCCGATTATGCAAGTGTTGAATATAATTAAATAACTACTTATCAGAAATCGTGGTAAATTGTAGTTTTTTTTTTTTTGTGTAGATAATTCACAAAACTGTAGTACTAGGCAAGTAGGTACATTAAGATTAGTTAAAAAATATTTTTCGGACAAAAAAAAAATGTAATTATTAAGTCTCCGAGTTTAGACCTTACCGAAGTCACGTAACTTAATTTCGTTCTTTATTATTGAACAGTGTAAAAGCAACTAATTACAATATACCTACCTAAAATAACTTGCTAGGGCAACTTTGCAAGTTGTTTCACTTATTAACTTGTACCCGGAGGCTTCCTCATAGCTAGGTGAGGACAAAGAGGAACCGACTCCGGGACTACAGTAACCATTTTTAAACCTTCTCATCTATGGCACTGACAACTCCCTGTTCAGCCAAGAACATTTACGGCCAACACAAAAAAAGAACGCATTTAAATTCAAAACCTCTTTTCTTATTCCCAGTAAAAACAATTCTATAACAAGCTTATAAAATTGCCGTACATGTAGGTAGGCTGTGCGTTTAATGCTCAAATACAAGTTTCATGATTTTCATTTAAATTCTAATCAAAACTGCTTCTATTATACACAGGCTTCTAACGCAAGCTCGTTAGGGAAGATAACTGGTAGGAGCAGGTTGTTAGGGCTACACCCTGTGTGAATATATATTTCAGTTTTTGTTTTATTGTATAATAAAATACAGATAAATACATAAAGTATTTATTGTGTAGCAAACGAATATTTTCAACTAGCTTCTGCACGCGACTTCGCCCGCGTTTTTGGGATAAAAAGTAGCCTATGTGTTATTCTAATGTATAAGCTATATTGCTGTAAAGTTTCATCAAAATTCGTTCAGTAGTTTTTGCGTGAAAGAGTAACAAACATCCATACATCCATCCATACATACATACATACATCCGTCCTCACAAACTTTCACATTTATTTATAATATTAGTATGAAGTATGATTTAAAATATGTTTAGGTACATTATTTTACGATACCATACGTCAAAATTATTTGTGATCGGCCCACAGACAATACATTTTACAAAACAAAATATTATTCTACTAGCTTCCGCCCGCGGCTTCGCCCGCGTTTTTCGGGATAAAAGGCCAAATTTCATCCAAATCCGTTCAGGCATTTCAGCGTGAAGAAGTAACAAACATACACACACACACACGCACAAACTTTCACATTTATAATATTAGTGTGATTTTTAAATCAAGGTGATGATAGTAGACGCGAAATTGCAGTCAAGGTACATACAAGTACCGTAGGTATTTTAAAAGACACAGCCCTAATAAAAGTCCTAGGTTATTGCCAGTCACCGGTTGTCAACCTTTTTGCAGCTATTACACCAGAGCAACTTTTAATTTACAATCTCAGCTGCCTGCATTCGATATCAATATTATCAACCCCTCAAGTCAGTGGTTCCTAAACTTTTTGTAGCCACGGACCATTTTGAGAATTTCAATAATTCCACGGACCTCTGATGAAGAAAATGTTAGGGAAAAAAACAATAATTATCGTATTGAAAACCGTTATTGGATAGTTTTTACATAATAAAATAACCAAAACTAACTAATTAAAGTGCGATTTTGAATCAAGCTATGTCTGGATTACTGCATAATTGAACGAGCGAATTAAGTTGTCCAAATCTACTGGAACAATCCGGCGTTTGTATGTATAAAGGACGTCGGCAGTTTTGGGCTTGATATGGTACACTAATAAAAGCTTAAGCAAAAATAAAAATACATTTTAATTGTTCTTTGCCTAATTTATCTTAGAGATTAAGAATTGGAATCAAAAATTTAAATAAATAAGAAATAAAATGATTATGCCGTTGACATTTTGAAAAAACCAATAAAACATAAACGGGTGCATGCTGGCTGGCGCGTGCCTCCACAGAATATCATGTCGACAGTAACTAAAACCTTTGAATTGAGAACTCATTAGTCGGGTTGTATTTCATTGGACTTCCACAGAATATCATGGTGACAGCAACTAAAACCCTTGAATTGAGAACTCATTAGTCGGGCTGTACTTCACTGGATCATTCACACCATACTTAACCTCACTGTCACAAATACGAAGATTTCTCTTTAACCCAATTACGTACAAAAACAAATAAAAAATGAATTTAAATACTCTTGAAATACTCGACTACACCAAACTAATTTCATATCTGTACCGACTTACACAATCTGAAGCCCAGCGTTCTATGGGCGTCTGCCAGTGCCCTTTTTGTTCGACAATAACTCGAGTATCGTTGATCCGAACATTGTGAAATTTGATAGGCGTCCGTCCGTCAAGGGTAATCGTGAGTTCACCGTTCGGGGCGATCGACTAGTATTCCTAATAAATATGTTAAGAGTGAACTGAGTGGCTGTGAACCCCTGACACTTACATCACGGACCCCTAGGGTCCGTGGAATCACTTTAAGAAACCCTGACCTAGGTGATTGTCGTAAACACGGGTAGTAGTAGATTAGATTTGCGTATAGAGAGGCCATTTAAAATGTGTGGAAAGGTGGATGACCCGTTGTTGATATGTTGGTTGAAAGTTGTTTTGAAGTATTTTTAAGGTTTCACTAATAACAAAAAGGTAGACATACCATAAATGAACTTAACGAGTTGTTGATGCCTTCTTGATTTATACTTCCGACTTTTAATTTTTATTCGGCATTGACATAACAGTTGGAGGGATACCAATACCACTTATTGACTAAAAAAGTGTAGTGATGTGAAAAATAGAATGAATGAAATGGAATGAACTTATTTGTGTGCAAACTTTTTATTGAATTTATTGACCTGACCATCAAAAATCTATACTATTATAAAACTGTAAAAAATCCGTGTCTGTACATTGAAGATATTCCAGAAAAAAATCGGGATAGGATACTGGGACGTAGCCGTACCTAAATATATTTTTTTTTATAATTTTATGCCCGTATACAGATCTCTGCTTGAGCATAGATTTAAAGCCATTTCATTGGTTAAAACTAGTTGCAATCTATGCTCAAGCAGAGATCTGTGCTCGAGCATCGTTCTGTAATACGAGCCTAAGTCTATTTGTGCGTGCATCCCACAAAAAGTATTGAATGACTTTTGATGTGCTTTTCATAGTTTGGTAGCTTCAGCCACATTTCATCTAATTTCGGTGAGATGAACCAAAGATACAGCTTCACCTCTTCGTAGTAAGTTCTAGCCACTAGCCACCCTACAATAAGGTAATTTAAAATGTATTTATTTATTTCGCCCAACCCAGCCAATAGCCATAAATTTCAGAACTAGGTCTCGTAACAAATTCTCCAACTGGCTCCGCTAGATGTCGCTGTGACCTCTAGATGCGCCGGCGCACAAACGTGATATGTCAGCCGTTGCTACATTGAGATGGAAAACTTAGTGGTTGGTTAGTGCGAGTAATGCAAGCATTATTTTATGGATAATTGTAAAGTAAATTGTGCATAATCTAGGAAAAAACATCGTGGTAGATAAGTGTACTTTTTCTAAACCTATACTTTGACCCAAAATAATGCCTTACCTTAATTAAACGGATAGTGTTGGGGCAGTGAATGAATTTGCAAAAAGAACGAATGATAAAAAAGTGAAGTAAGTTATTTGGGTGACAAAATACCTACGAAAACCTGTGCGTAGCCGGGGTGGTTCCCTAGTAAATTATAGTTAAGACGCTAGAGTCGTGTCTGAAACTTTAATAGAAATAACCAATAACCATTTAAAGAACAATTATTATCGTTTTACAGTATTTGAGTTATTGTTGATGCCAACATAAATAATGGTTGGCAAGTGTACGGAATTGTACAAGGATGGTGCGCGGGAGTTGCGACATTAAATGTCAAATGTCAGGTGAAGATGCCACCCTTTGTATAAGCTTTGTGCTTGTGCTAAATATTTAGTAAAGGATCGTGTTTGTTTAGTCACGGTTTATGTGAAAATAATTTATTTTTTTATTTACACGTCACGCTGAAACGGCTGGATGGATTTGGATGAAATTTAATAAAGAGTTAGCCTGAGATATCCCGCAGTGCCATTCATCTTTTAAAACATCCATCGTAGACCGCATCATCGCTTAACATCAGGCGAGATGGCGGTCAAACGCAAGCCTATCAATGAATAAAAAAAACCGGACAAGTGCGAGTATGCCTCGCGCCCTAAGGGTTCCGAAATATGATCATAGATGGCGCTACTGCATACTTCCAATGGCGCCATCTATGAGCAAATGGCTCCACTTATGGTCCGGTAACTGACGGCGGACAACAAAGTGATCCTATAAGGGTTCCGTTTTTCCTTTTGAGGTACGGAACCCTAAAAATTAAAATAACTTTTGTTAGGTTCCTGTTTAGGGTTACTTTTTTGTAATACTTTAGGGTCATTTTTGCAGAGTTATTGTTGTAAGGTTACTTTTGGAGAGTTACTTTTTTAGGGTAACTATTGTAATTTCTAAAAACATGCTAGTATCTATACTGTATACCTATTCATATTACATACATACTCTACAGTCTACGTAATAGCTAATAGAGCTATTTACCTATAAACCTCAATCGTTCTATTGTTTCCTCACTGTTATCAGCTAATCATTGCAACCATTATCTACAACAGAGTGTACAGAATCCAATTTATTTTACACGAGTTATTAGGCACATAAACCTTTATTCTTAAACATAAACCTAACCGTTGGCCGTTCCCAATAACCGATCTATCGGTACCCGACTTCGCCGGGTGGGTATACTATTTTAGAAGTAGAATGGTAGTGGTTAATGGGCAAAACACCCGGGTGTTTTGGAAAACACCCGGGTGTTTTGGGACACACCCGAACACCCGATAAACGCCCAAGATTTGGGTGTTTACGGATGTTTATCGGGTGTTTATTGGGTATTTATCGGGTGTTTACCAAAGCACCCTGGTGTTTTGCCCATCTATAGTAGTGGTTCTATGCGCATCTGCCTACCTCTTCGGGTAATTAACTGTTACAGGAATTTCGTAATGGAAAAATCTAACAACTCTTTTTCCTGATCCGGGGTTCGAACCCGGGACCCCGCGTTCGACAGCCGCGCTTGCGACACTAGACCAACGGGATCAAATGGTCGCTGGAATCTGATAGATCCGCCTGGTTGCTTCAATTCAATCTTAAAACCAGTCTTGGAATTATGACATTAACGGTATGACCTCACTATATGCTAAATGTCATTCGTTTCCTACTATTGATTTAGAGATGAACGGATTTAACTTTGTATGGACGTGTGATTTTTAGGGTTCCGTTCCTTGAAAAGAAAAACGGAACGTTTACCATCAGGCAGGCCGTATGCCACCATGGCCTTACAAAAAAAATCGTAAACTACAAACTGAGAAACAGTTAAAAGTTACACTTATATTTTTTTTATGTGGCAATCGTTTGGACTTTGCGTGGCAAATGTAAGACTAAATGCCATTAATGTGTTAAAAATTACTTCATAAACTACGCTATGCCATAAAATACGATCACAACCATCTATGTACGATTGATTAATGAATGTCGTTATTAGCGCTTACATTTGTCAGATAAATCTGTCAACAAATAAATTGGCTCTTAATAAATTACAGCACTAACTTGCGTAGACGCCGATGACAAGATAGATATCGCGTCAATTAACGGTACCTATACTTTTAAGAATTTAAGTTTTTTACGAGTGTTTTCGAACTTTTTTGATTTTTTTACTTAGAAAAATAACACGAATGTCTAAGGGAAGTATTTAAGTAATCATTCATTGCGACACCTACAGCTTAATCACTGACTTATAACTAAATTCGAGGTAGGTATTCTGATACGTAGTATCGCCATTGGCCTGTGCTCAAAACTCCGGAGCACCTCGCCCGCGGGCTGACCACGCGCGGGCGGCGGTGGTGGGTAGACCACGCGCGGATGGCGAGTGGACCACTTGGACGCACGCTTGTCTTGCCTTGCCAACGCGTAGGTCCCGAATGGATCGCGCGCTGTCCGCAAGTGGTTAACTGGTTGGCACGCGGCATCCAACCGTGGACCACCTGTCGACAATGAGTAGACACCGAGCACGAGATGGTGCTGATAGGGTACCGGGTGGTTCCTTGAGCCTTAACGCACCATCCTGTGATGCCTTTTTTTGAGGATGGGAAATCATCAAATGACCCCTCCCGCTCTGGGCGGAGCGGAAGGGAGTGTCAGACTCTTACTGACTAAAACCCACCCGTGTTCCTTCCTTAGCCATTTTGTCCGGGTCAGCGGTATCCCTTCCGGACAATCCCGCTTTCCCGGCAGGCTTGGGCCCTAGTGGGCCCCCTCTTTGATGCTGACATCTCTTTGAGGTGCGCGTGGAACACGTACGCGCCGTTCGGCACGGGCCTGGTCCTGATCGGACGGTGAGCTACCCATTACTCACATCCTGTGATGCCTCAGGTATCGTTAATGGCGGCGGTGTGCAATTAAATAAGGCAGCCAGCTTGTTTGCCATTTAATTACATAGCATAAGCATAGCATAATCGGCCTATAATGTTCCCACTGCTAGGACATAGGCCTCCTCTCTGTGAGAGGGAGTGGGCCGTAGTTCACCACGCGGGCCCAGTGCGGGTTGGTGGACGTCACATGTCTTCGAATTTTTGGTTCTAGGACATGCCGGTTTCCTCACTATGTTTTCCTTCACCGTTAAAGCAAGTGATAATTAATTTCTAATACGCACATGACTTCGAAAAGTCAGCGGTGCGTGCCTCGGAATCGAACTCGAACCATTCGCCGTGGGAGGCACATGGTTAAACCACTAGGCTATCACTGCTCATTAATTTGCATTTGCATTGCATTGCTCATTAATTTAATTACATAATACAAACGAACCTGTAAGCATGCACGTGCACGGGACACCCGGTGAGCGGGTTGTATAACAGCAGCACGCACGCCACGACATCCGCCTGCACGACCGCGCTGGTGATGCTGCCGTGCGGGATGAAGTGCTTGATCGTCTGCTGCTTGCCTTTAGCTGTCACATTCTGGATTATCTTCAGTCCCTTGTGGGATACCTGGAGGGAGAAAAAGAGGGTTATGAAAATGAAATTGACGATTCGAATGACGCAGTGGTTGATCGGTTTCGGCTTTACGTGTTTTCGGTTTCGGCACGTATGGAATATTATTACGCAACATTCTTCAAATGTTATGAGCAACTTTTACTATGGGACAAAACCTGAAATCGCGAAAATAAATCGGTTGTAGATATCTATTATATAAAAATAAGTCGGGTTTTCCTTCCTGACGATATAAGTCCAGAACGGACGAACCGATTTCCACGGTTTTGCATTCGTTGGAAAGGTCTCGGGCTCCGTGAGGTTTATAGCAAAGAAAATTCAGGAAAAATTAAAGAGAAAAGCGGGAAAACCTTTTTCACATACAGCGCCATCTCTGATACATAGCATGTACTACGGTGGCGAAACGGAGTTCGCCGGGTTTGCTAGTTTGCCATAAATATCGATTTACCTATATAAACTATTTTTATTTTGAGCTTTTAATGTCCACTGACTTGTCTTAAATTTGAAATCAGTAATTGATTCAATGTAAATTAGTCTTGACATCCTAAGCTGAGGTGTTCATCTCAGTTGTAAATATATTTAAACCAACTAACAATGTGGAGGTTTCATTGAATCCACAACATTCATTAACTCGGAACAGAGGAAGTTCTTACATAACTTAGCAACGTAAGAACAAACAAATCAATTAGAACGATCACTTTCCCTGCCATTGCTTGCTTATTGACGGGTCGAAACCAAAGAGTATGGAATGCATTTTTATTATGAATAGGTACCGGCACCAGTGATGAGCACACGTCACCGGCGCATTAGTTGATTTTTCGGTCTCTTAGACGGAATGAAGAATAGGATAGAAGGATAGATATAGGTCTAGGTCTAAGCCGATGCTAGCCGATATCTCTTTCTAAAGCTTGAACACAATTCTTTTTGTAGGACCACAAATGTGAACCGTGTGAAAATTGAAAGCTTAAAACTTACGTCAAAAAGACTTAAATAAAATGGCAACAACACAAATATTTCCGTCGGTATGTATGTCAACAAGAGTGAAGTTGGGCGCGCCCTCACTGTAATATACTTAATACTTTTCCTTATTGCCATAACACACCCAGATGTGACGAAACGAGAAGAGATTCGTGAGAATTTCAGAGATACGAGAAAGGATATAGGTACTATAGTTGGAGTCTGTATATAGTCTCCGATAGATGTCACTAAAAATATCTTGGTCATCGTAACGGTTTTTTTTTTAACTATTCAAATTAGTTGTTGGAAATCAGGTGAGCTACCTACCCGTTACGTTTAATCCATTGCTTACGGGACACCCTGTTTAGTCATGGGCGTAGCCACGGTGGGGCAGGGTGGAGCGCTTGCCCCACCCTGACCTGAACTCCTGTAAGGTACCTAACCAAACCTACAAAATTAAATTATCTAGGTACTAACTACAATACTTAATAGAGTGTAACTGTAACCTTTTTGTATGAAAAAAACCGGACAAGTGCGAGTATGCCTCGCGCCCTAAGGGTTCCGACATATGATCATAGATGGCGCTACTGCATACTTCCAATGGCGCCATCTATAAGCTTGAGGCTCCACTTATGGTCCGGTGACTGATGGCGGACAAAAAAGTGATCCTATAAGGGTTCCGTTTTTCCTTTTGAGGTACGGAACCCTAAAAATTAACCGGGGTAAGACCGCGGGTATAGTTTGCTAGTTACATAATTATTATTTTAGACTGCTGCCCCACCCTGAGCCCATGGCTGGCTACGCCCATGTGTTTAGTGGGCACTGAACGAAATAAATCTTAACAAATCTATAGTTTTGTTAATTTTATTTTAAACATGTCAAAGCCTCAAACTTATGCATACCTATATTTTTTATTTAACCATAAATATGCTTATCTTAATTTAAATCTTATCAGTTTAATTTGGTTTATCGTTTTTTTTGCACATCACTACCTTTTTCTTGTCAAAAAGTGATATCCCTTCAATTGTCAAGTTACTGCAAAAAGTTAATGGATCAGGGTATAGGACACTACCTATTAAAGATTAGGGGATTAGGGGAAACTAATAAAGGAACAATATTACTCACATTTTTTTCAAATTCACACTCTTGTATAAACTTTCATTATAATATGAGACACTTTTACCAACTTCACTAAGTTTTTTTATAAAATACACAATTTACTTAAATTAGGTAAATATCAGGGTACATCCGAACTCGACCAGTGCTGGGGTCAGAATGCCCGTCGCCGTTATTGTTCCCACCAATAATAATATTTAAAATAATTAAGTATTCTATTGACTTCCGGTCATGACCGTATTAATTTAAATATTGCCACATAAAATCAACTTCAAATGACATACTAACATTTTAATAAATCCTAACAGTAGCTTCATGTTATATGTCTCACATAAGAAGTTCTTTCGACACTATGTTGGCTCCCCTGTCTGTCACTTCTGTTTAAGTCTTAACGTTTTATGTTTTTTTGTAGATTTATTTATGTGTTAAAGTAATGCCTAGGGCACTAAAAAGTGGTGAACGAGATTTGGTACTGAAAAAAAGCTTCCAACACCGTTGAAAACGTAACAAGTCCCTTCGACGTTATGTTGGCTGCCCTGAATGTCCATGCCCAGGGCAGCCAACATAACGCCGAAGGGACTTCTTAAGTGAAACGTTCTCTAAGAGGAGGCGAACCTATCACCTCTTATTTATATAATTTTTTTTTAAATAACAGTAACTGAAAGACAGAATCGTGTTGCTGCGGAGTTTGTTGCGCCGTTTCTTCTTCGCAGCTAAAACACTAGGAAGCGGTGAAGGGTGGGCGTTTTTGGGGGCTGTCTAATGTACAGGGTGGCAAGTTAAACAGTGGAAATATTTTAAGGGGTCATTGTACTCATCATTATGAACAACTTTTACTATGGGACCAACCCTGAAATCGCGAAAAAAAAATCAGCTGTCCCATACATTTTGTTGAGTTTTGTGAACATAAATGTATGGAACATAATGATGGGTACAATGACCTCTTAAAATATTTCCACTGTCTAACCTGCCACCCTGTATATTGACGTTCAAAAAGTGCTAATTGGCTTTAGCCCACTTTTAATAAATATCTTTTGAATTTTGATTTTTTTTGAATTTTCTATAATTCAGACTCTGTTACAAAGCATTTCTTAAAAGAAGTCCCTTCGTTGTTTTATTGGTTGCCCTGAATGTCAATATGTTACAACGTTTTTAACTATGTTGGAAGTTTTTGTTCAGTATCAATTCTCGTTTATCACTTTTTAGTGCCCTATGCATTATCTACTATAACACATGAATCTACAACAGCAGTGATAGCCTAGTGGTTCAACCATGTGCCTCCCACGGCGAATGGTTCGAGTTCAATCCCGAGGCACGCATCGCTGACATTTCGAAGTCATCTGCGTATTAGAAATTAATTAGGTACCTATCACTTGCTTTAACGATGACGGAAAACATCGCGAGGAAACCTGAGAGGTTCTTGAAGATGTGTGAAGTCTGCCAACCCGCACTTGGCCAGCGTGGTGGACTAATATGGCCTACCTACTCCCTCTCACTCTCACAGGAGCTCAGATCATAGAAACAAGGAGCTATGCCATCATAGCAAATTAGTACGGGAACAACTGATGCCACTTTTAGTACATTTTTCGACACAATTACGCGCATAATTAAGCGCTCCTTGTGAATAAAAAGATCTCCCACGCATTGAACATTCCGCACACCCTCAATCTAACACTGTTAAACGTCACTCAACACTAGCACTAAACTAAAACACTGTATTTATACCATCGATCGTGTTCGGTTCGTCGCCAGCGCGTACGTTTTTAATATGAGCAATTTGCTCAAGATCAGGCATCAAGCTCGATAGCGCCTTGGCACATCTCCTTGTTTCTATGACCTGAGGATAGGAGGCTCGTGCTCAGCAGTTGGACAGTTTATAAACAGGACTGATATTAATAAGAAAGAGTTTTACCAACCTGAAGAGTAACTTTAAAAGGTTCCAAGTCCCGTGCCCTCTCCTCCAATATCCTGATGGCCGGCAGAGCGAACTCCTCGCCCCTCAGGCCGCGCGACTCCTGCGCACCCAGGAACCACACGTAATAGGACGCCTTTTTGATGTCTTTTTTCAACCGTAGCGCCATCTTGTGGGCTTATGTCATTGTTGGGGTACTGTAACAAGGAGAAAATAAATTGTAAGGTTTTTTTTTCAGAAACTTTATTTTAAAAAATGAGAAGGCAAGTTTTCATCGCATTGGTTGACAATTATTTGTTAGGTTTGAAACATTTCTAAATTGAATTAGACTTATTTTATTCTGAAAATCAGAGTTCGAAATTATCAAGATAATTATTTTCTTTGACAATCATTCGATAATATTAGGTATCCACGCCCGTTCTAGTTTAAAACCAAAAATTGCAATATGATCAACATAAAACATAATATAGGAGTTTGTATTTTTCTAACAAGTCTGTCTTACCATGTCTAATATTTAATTAATTTACGTCTAGGGAAATCATGTTCAAATACACGGCGCGACAGTGCTAGTGCTGTGTTTTGTGTTTTGCGATTAAAGGTAAACCTATATTTATCCAGATAATTATCGATAATAAATTATTACTTCTGCTGAAAATGTTCAACTTGTTCCCTTAATATGAAGCCTTATTTGAGTTATTCTATGTACTTATATTTAATACGTAATTATTTTTCAGTCAAATAGCATATCCAATTTCTTAGATAACGCCCAGAAAAATCTAAAATATCATTTCATTGTCAAAACCCACATAAAAATATAGAGTTGCTGAACTGTCTCGCATTTTGACTTATGTAAATCTATATTGTTAAATAATAACACTTCTATCGGAAACCAGAAAAATCTTAAATATCATTTTATTCTTAAAAACCTACATAATTATTATAATAATGTAGAATAATGCTGTAAATTATAATTTTATAACTGTCTCTGATTTTGACATAGATCTATATTGTTAAATAATAACACGTTGACCGGAAAGCAGAAAAACCTAAAATATCATTTTATTAAAAACCTACTTACTATTATTATAATGTAGATATTGCTCTAAATAATAGTTTCATAACTGTCTGGGATTTTGACATAGATCCGTATTGTTAATTAATAAGAAAAACACTTCCACTGCAGAATCATGTTAGATTGCATAAGAACTGCATCAAATCATCTCTTGTAGACTTGGAAAGAATGCCTAAGGTAGGTAAGTATTACGTCTGCATAATGCATAAATTTTATATAAATCTAATTTTAATTTAGTTTTCGAGCGCAAACGACTATTTATCGGTGACACATTGAGATTCACAAACGATGGACGGCTGTTGCCTAAAAACATCGAATAAATTGATAGTAATTATTGTAACACATGGTCGAATATCGAATAATTAGTCTTTACAAATCAAATGTTTATAGAAGATGACGACACAACGTAAGTCAATATAATATTACGACGTAGTAGTTTTTAATTTGATTGTTTTTTTCATAAACACCTACGTATATGAATAGATATTCCAACATGCGCAATCAAAATAATTGATTAAGTAATTCGATTGTTTTTATAATACCAACAATTGCCCATCACTAGTGAATTTACAGATTGATTTATTTAAAGGACGTCGGCAGTTTTGGGCTTGATATGGTACAGTAATAAAAGCTTAACCAAAAATTTAAATTTATTTTAAATGTTCTTTGCCTAATTTATCTTAGAGATTAAGAATTGGAATCAAAAATCGAAATAAATAAGAAAAAAAATGATAATGCCGTTGACATTTTGAAAAAAAACAATAAAACAAAAACGGGTGCATGCTGGCTGGCGCGTGCCTCCACAGAATATCATGTCGACAGCAACTAAAACCTTTGAATTGAGAACTCATTAGTCGGGCTGTACTTCATTGGATCATTCACACCATACTTAACCTCACTGTCACAAATACGAAGATTTCTCTTTAACCCAATTACGTACAAAAACAAATAAAAAATGAATTTAAATACTCTTGAAATACTCGATCACACCAAACTAATTTCATATCTGTACCGACTTACACAATCTGAAGCCCAGCGTTCTATGGGCGTCTGCCAGTGCCCTTTCGAGCTTGTATTATTTGGGATTCCAAATAAGTAGGTACCTACGCATCTTTACATTTTTGCACAAGTTTGGGATCATTTTACGGAGACAATACATTATTATAATATCTAAGTTCGCTCTTGAATCTTGCGCAGAATTTTAATAAAACTAAAATGGATTATGTAAAACATGATATAGCTAAGAAGGAAATAAACAATGTGTGACGACCGATAAATAATTAATAAAAGTAAAAGGTGTATCGCCGGATCTAAATAAGAATATTATGTGATATAATAGATAATAATTAATAAGAATAAATATTTAGGAAATGAGGACAAACGTATTAAACTTGTGCTTCTTATTTTAGCGTTTGCAACATTCAATAATACTTTTTTTATACGACGTTGGTGGTAGTAGAAAACTACACGAATTTTTAGCAAAAATTTGCATAGTCTATCCCAATATATACATAAGTAGTTGAAAGAAAGGCTGGGATTACAATGTTGGTTTGTAAAAAAAGGAAAAATGTAGGTAGCATAAAATCCTCAATTCCCCTGTGACGGAGTCATCCTTCATTCATCATTTAGTGCTGGCAATCTTCCATTGCTGGCAACTTCATCCATTCCATTCTTCCAAATTCGGTTTAAATTTTAAGTTTAAATTTCAAAATTAGAACATCTCATATTTTTATGCATTTATTTCATTGTTTTGCTATTATTTCCCTCCCATAGCTAGCCGAGGCTGAGAGGACAGAAGTAAAAAGGCACTCCGGAAAAATGTACGTAGCATAAAATCCTCAATTCCCCATAACATCAAAATAAACTGCTACAAACTGCAAACAAAAAAATGTATCAAAATTCCAACCACGCACTTAGAGATTCACCTGTTTTAACAATACGCGTAAAAAATTGTCATTCTGTACATGACGTGTATATTAGCATTCTATGATCGAACAAGTTGGACAGTTGGCAGATTCACCGATAATATTTAGTGGACGCAACATGTTACCTAATAGGTTCTTTTAGTACCTTTTATAACCTTATTGTAATGGTGTTAAATAGCAACGTATTTAGCTTTAAAATGTTAATAGATCGCAAGGTTGGGAAGTCAGGCGTTGTAGGTACCTCTTTGTTAAACTAGCTGGTCAATGATACAGTAGGTATAACGTTTTTTGTATGCGACGACCGTGGCAAAAGGCCTATACGCATTACCAATCCTTTCAAATGAGAATTCGCTGTGCCGTCAGCTTACGACAAGCAGATCTCCCGCTGGCATCCTTAGGAGCTCTGGCGACCTTACTCACCACAGGAATACAACACTACCAAAGAGTAGGTACCGTTATTTGGCTGTGGTATTCTATAAGCATAAGCATAAGCATAGCATAATCGGCCTATAATGTTCCCACTGCTGGGACACAGGCCTCCTCTGTGAGAGGGAGTGGGCCGTAGTCCACCACGCGGGCCCAGTGCGGGTTGGTGGACGCACATGTCTTCGAATTGTTGGTTCTAGGACATGCCGTTTTCCTCACGATGTTTTCCTTCACCGTTAAAGCAAGTGATAATTAATTTCTAATACGCACATGACTTTGAAAAGTCAGAGGTGCGTACCTCGGGATCAAACTCGAACCATTCGCCGTGGGAGGCACATGGTTAATCCACTAGGCTAACACTGCTTAAGCTTATTCTGTAAGGTGGAAGTACTATTTCCGCAGTTGCGTTGCTCTAGATTTGAGCGAGATATCCCATAGTGCTCTGCCCACAGAAATCTAATGACCTTATTATTTCTGTGGCTCTATCATCAAACCATAAGATGGATCGATACGATTTGGTTGTTACGATAATCTCGTGTATGGACATATTTATTTACAAATATGTTTTTAACTAATTTAAATCCGACCTTACCTCATCTACAAAGCTTTTCTATTCCAGAGAGGTGTTAAGATTATGACCATAACCAGGTGTTCTCCGCGGTTTCACCCCCGTTGCTCGGCTCTTGAGGGTCGTAGTATTATATTAAAGAGCCTAAAACCTTCCTCAAGAATTGGGCTATCAAAATATAAAAGATTTTTTCAAATGCGATTGATAGTTCCAGAGATTAGCGCGTTTAAACAAACAAACTTTATGACCATAATTTTATCGCAACCTTCATTACACAACAAAATAATGATGCGCTATTTACCATCTTAATTAGTAATTACACACTACACAAACTAATGTTTATCTTGTGATAAAACCGAAACAGCGGTGAAAATCATGCTAATAAAAAATATCTCACGCGTGGTTGCTTCACCCGGCCTTGGGTCCATTTTAATTGGTTGCGGGCAACCAACGTGCCCGTAATGACATAAGCTGATGTTGAGCAACCTGTAATTGTCTTTACTTCATAATTTGAATGTAGAACTGAATAAAAAGTCGTGATTGGTCGAAAACGGAGTTCAAAACTTGGCGCCATCACCGTCAAGAGACCCAATTTCTGAAAGACTATGTTTTATTTTTTTAATCTAGGTACTGTTAAACTAATGTATGTTATTGTAATTGGTTGATCGAAATGTCAACAGTCAAACAAGTCACTCGACAAAAAGATAACAAATACGCTCTCAGGAATGGAACTGCGGGTCAGTCTAGGGTTGACAACTTTTTTATAACAAATATTGAAATATTGTATTTTCGAGAATATTATTAGCGGTAAAAATATAGAAGAGATGGCGAAAAAATATATAAGTAGTAGGTAGGTACGAGTATGTTTTAAAATAGGTACATAATATTTTATTTTTTAAACAAATATTTTTTACAGTTGAACCTTTATTTTTTTAGTTCAATTTTACGCTTCAATAAAAACAAATAATGTAGATTTAACCAACAAAAATATAGTAGTTTCGCCTACTACTTATATTTATTTTTTGAAAATATACTAGTTGGACTCGTAATATAGGAAACTATATTATACAGTGGGGTTAGCAACCCTAGGTCCGACACGTAACAAGCGTTTTCAATCTTCCCAAAATTCCGAAATGCTTCATCGGCGGCCATTTTCGACCGATCAAGCAAAAACCGCAATGGCGATGGGGCATCACGAAAATAAAATCAAACGTACATTACAGTTGTATTCTATTAGCATTTCGGAGCCCCGGTTGGAGCCCCGTTATGTGATGCACAGATTTGAGGCTCGCGTTCAACTGCCTTTTTGCCTTTTTAGCTATTTATCTCTAAACAAAGCTATTATATAGCTGAAGAGTTTGTTTGTTTGTTCGTCCGAACGCGATAATCTCTGGGTCAGATTCGAAAAAAATATTTTTGTAATTTGGAATCTCTTTGAATAAGCCTCTTCAGAGTGTTTCAAAGAGATTCTTTTCGACACGCACACTAAGGCCGCGGCCGCACTGGTACGGCAAAAGCGATGCGACGGTGATTTTGTGAACAAATAAAATGTCGCTTGTCGTTTCTGCAGTGCGGCCACCGACATAATGTTTAATATGAGTTTGTTTTCACGAAATCGCCGTCGCGTCGCTTTCGCCGTAACAGTGAGGAGGCCGCGGCCTAAGAGTACGACAGCAGCCAAATTAACGTTTTTGTGCATGTTACCAAAACCACAATTTTTTTTACTACCTTCTTAAAAAATATGTGACAATTTGGATTATAATTGAAAAACACTATTGAGCCCAAAACACGAAAATTCAACTATTTTCGCTTAATAGAAAAAAAGCAGTCACCAAAAAAAAGCAGTCACCTCAAAAAAAAATTTAAAACTAAAATATCTCGAATAATTAATCAATTTAAAAGGTTGGCATTCACTGATTAGGAAAAATATCGTTTTCTCTCTGAAGTTTATATTTTACTCGCAATTAAAATTTGGTTCAATTTTACCCTGTATTTTAACACGTTTTGACAGAAGGTTACATTTTACCTACCCTGTATTTTAACACGTTTTGACAGTTTTTCCTTCACTCCATTGTGACCTGTACATATAAGCTTTTACGGGCGTGAATTGTGTAAATCTAAAATTGGGTCTCGTCTCAGATCATAGAAACAAGGAGATATGCCGTCATAGCAAATTAGTACGGGAACAACTGTCGCCACTTTTAGTACATTTTTCAACATAATTGCAAGCGCCCCTGGTGAATTTAAAGATCTCCCACACATTAAAAATTCCGCACACCCTCAATCTAACACTGTTAATCGTCACTCAACACTAGCACTAAACTAAAACACTGTATATTTATATCATCGATCGTGTTCGGTACGTCGCCAGCGTGTACTTTTGTATTACGCCCAATGTGGGCAAATTAAAGCATCAAGCTCAATAGCGCCTTGGCACATGTCCCTTGTTTCTATGATCTGAGGGTCTCGTCAACCTCTTAAGTAGAAGAGAAGGGGCCTTCATCAGTCTACCTGTCCATCCATTTAATATTTGTACCGCTAAAACACACACATTATTAAAAGTAATAGCGACCATCATAATATACCGCAATAATAGAAATAATTCCATCAAATTACTGACGTCTAATAATGGTTACTGTATCAACCGATGGACTGTTCATATTCAGGTTAATAGTGCCAGTTTTTTAGGGTTCCGCAGAAATATTTCTTGATACGAAACCCTGCCTGCCCTGCGATCCGACAAGCTCTTGCCTAGTTTTTTGTTACAGGTCGTTTTTGTAATCCCCATTTTCTTTGCGTGGTGCGTGCCTAATTGTGAGGGGCTCGTGGCTAAATGACAGCCGCGCTGATCGATCGATCTGCGAGGTTAAGCTGCGCTTGCCGCGATCAGTCCTTAGGTGGGTGACCGTTCTTTACACATCGAGACCCATCCGTGCCTCGGAGAGCACGTTAAACAGTCGGTCCCGGTTGTCATAGGAATATCTTTGACAGTCATTAGTCAGGAGCCCAAAAGTCTGACAACTGGTCTAACATTCGAATACCGATATTCTCCAATAATTGGGTTGTGGAGGTCAGATGGCAGTCGCTCCATGTAAAATATTGATATTCAGCCACAACCAGTTAGACTGGAAGCTGACCCCAATCATGTTTGGAAAAAGGCTAGGCGGATGATGATGATGGTGCGTGCCTAATTGTCTCAACTCTCAATGTTGAGTAAAACTCTTTTCTTTTAAGGTTGCTTGGTGTTATAATGCATGGATATAATGCGAGGAATTTCTTTCAGTATTTAGGGTATTTACTGCCCTGAGATATATTCAAGTTATCTCGTCATGATGTGAGAGCAGCACGCATAGACCATTTTTTTACTACGGGACAACCCTGAAATCGCGAAAAAAAAATCAGCTGTTCCATACATTTACGTTCACTTAACTCAACAAAATGTATGGAACAGCTGATTCTTTTTTCGCGATTTCAGGGTTGGTCCCATAGTAAAAGTTGTTCATAATGATGAGTTCAATGAGCCCTTAAAATATTTCCACTGTTTAACCTGCCTCCCTGTATATTCTACCAAGAATAGACAAAGTTCTTTCTATCCAACTCGTTCTCTTCTGCCCGAGCACGCGGCGACCCGTGCACCGCGCTGTAGACATTTGTCGACTGAAGAATAACATTTTTTCTCATCATTAGGGTTCCGTACCTCAAAAGGAAAAACGGAACCCTTAAAGGATCACTTTGTTGTCCGCCGTCAGTCACCGGACCATAAGTGGAGCCATCTGCCCATAGATGGCGCCATTGGAAGTATGCAGTAGCGCCATCTATGATCATATTGCGGAACCCTTAGGGCGCGAGGCTTACTCGCACTTGTCCGGTTATTTTTTTAACATCGCCATGTTACATCGATAGAAATCTTTCTACGATCTGACATTTTGTCTATGCTACGTGAGTAGATATTAAAAGCTATTTCTATTTATGAAGGTTTGAATACGACCATTATTTTCTTAGACTACCTCCAATTACTGAATCCATGTAGGTTGAAATTATAGGTATATAATATTGAATTGCCGGTTTAACGCCAACACAGTGCTAAATTGACCTATTAACTTGAATATAGTATTAGAAATGTAATTATCATTAATTTTAAGAGAGCTTTAGAAACGTAGATAGCTGTAAAGTTTATACTGACTTAATATTATAGTGATTTAAAGGAATTGGAGGCGATATTATAAAGATGAAATCAAATACAGAAAAAGAACAAGCTTAAGCATTGAACGAAGAATCTCATAGTTAAAGTCGGTTAATAATATTCACCAATCAATACTTTTTTGTATATTTATTCGGAGTGAAATTTCCCATTAAACCATTATGTTTTTAATGTTTTTGTCACTATAGTTCAACTTATAGAATTTGATACTTGAAATCAAGGTTTTAACAATCAACGTTTACCTGCAGGGCGATTGTCGATGTAACATACATTAAACAAGATACTGTCAGTGAGCCGTGATGCCCTCAAGGCTTAACCGACGATACTGAGAAAGTATCAAAACTTTTTCTTCGATCACTTAATTACACAATAGAGGGCGATGACGTAACGTTAAACGGTAACCATGGTTACGATAACAAAACAAGGTATGAAGTTAAGTCATTTTAGTGTTGTTTAACTGAAAAAGTTAATCAACAATTTTTTTTATTAACTTTTTAAACTGTTTTAACTATTACAAGAGAGTAAGCTATATCTCGCTTAAATCTGGAGCAGCCCGACTGGGGAAGTGCCTCCACCTTACAGAATACCACAGCCAAGTAACGCCACTCTTCGGTAGTGTGTTCCTGTGGTGAGTAAGGTCGGCAGAGTTCCTGAGGATGCGCTGTGTTGACAACGCACTTGCTTGTCCCCTAAGTTTTGCACAGCGAATCCTCATTTTAAATATTCGGCAACGCGCATCTGATACTCCGTGTTGCAAGCGTTCATATCATAGGCTACGGTAAGTTATCGCTTACCATATGACTGCCATACGCCTGTTTGTCCTTACCATTAGGCAGACCGTACTCGTGTTTGCCACCATCATCATTTATAAAAAACCGAACAAGTGCGAGTACGACTCGCGCCCTGAGGTTCCGAAATATGCAATAGCGCCATCTATGCCGCTATTACATCATAGTAGATACATCATAATTTGATCATAGATGGCGCATTTGTTATCATTTAGTTGTACTTTTGTGTGCTATGTTATGTCTCTTGTGTGCACCAAATAAATGTTTTATCTATCTATCTATTGCATACCTCTAGTGGCGCCATCTATGAGCAAATAGCTCCACTCATGGTCATGACAGACGGACAACAAAGTGATCCTATAAGGGTTCCGTTATTCCTTTTGAGGTACGGAACCATCTACTATGTCTAAACGGTAGCCCACAACCGATTGCGTTATGCAATAGGAAACGATCGTAATATTAACTAACACACGGTGCTAACCGCAGACTGTGTGTAAAACTCTCACTTGGAGTGGTAATAGCTGTATGATTGAATGTTTGTTAAAGAAATATGAGTGAAAGATCAGAGTGCCTAATGAACACATATTATTGATTCGCGTGAATGTTACAAACGAGAATAAACCCTTGGAGACGGTATAGCGGTGAATCGTCGAATAAAATTTTCTACCACTTTTTGCGGGGGGCGAGGTGAACACGTATAGCACTCTACGGGACAATTACACACGGATACAGGCTTACAGAGTGTACTTAAATAAAAAAATAAAATAAAACCATGTTGGTGCATACGTACGGAACCCTAAAAAAACAAATATTAGAACTGGTTTATTAAATTAACTTGTGTTTTCACGAACCAAATAGAACCGGGGTATACATGTTCACAGCTGTTCTTATTCACCCTATTGTTCTCCAAAGTTTCACAGTCCATGTCATCCTAATCCTAATTCCTACTTAGTCTTACTAATATTATAAATGTGAAAGTTTGTGAAGATGGATGTATGTATGGATGTTTGTTACTCTTTCACGCAAAAACTACTGAACGGGTTTTGATAAAACTTTACAGTAATGTAGCTTATACATCAGAATAACACAAAGGCTACTTTTTATCCCAAAAACGAGGGCAAAGCCGCGGGCAGAAGCTAGTGATATTATAACTGCGAAATTACATAAGTTTGTTTGTTACCTTTTCACGCAACCACTGAATCGATCATCATGAAATTTTGCATATACCCACAGGGTACAGAAAAGGACATAGGGTACCTTTCATCCAGAAAAAAGTACTGTATTGAAAGAACAATAACTTTCGACGGTCACGATTGCTTTAGGACGCTAGATGGCGCTACGTATGTCACGCGGACAAAGTGCTAGTATCCATATAAAACATGTTGCCATTAAGGCCTAATCACATGACCACGTTTTCACCAGTAATTAAGACATAAAACATTACTGACAGTGAGAACGGAGTAACCGAGTTGCCTCAATGTGCTTCATTGTTCTACGACATTGTTTGTTGAGCTTCAAACGTAGATGTCCATAGATGTGGCTAGATGTGTTTGTACTAGTTCATAAGCATTTACAGAATTTAAATATTGCTGTCTTTTTCTAGCAGGCAGAAGACGAAAGAGATGTACAATTTTTTAGGTCTCGTCTGATCGTCATTATTACTCATCAATTACCGGGTAATTGGCAAAATGCGATACCTCTAGTGGTGGTGACTACTTACCATTAGATAGGCAGCCTGCTTGTTTGCCAAAAATTACATCAAAATACTTTTTTTGTTGTAATTTTAATATTAATCTCTGTCGCGCTTCACACAGCTCTCTAGTGTTTCGAAACAATTTAAAAAGAATCTGAAATCAAATGCTGCTGTGTTCCATGTTCCATCCATATAGCATCCTCTTAATAAAAACACATTAAGACCAGAAACACACTTACATAATTGTAAGTGTGTTTCTGGTCTTAATGTCGACTAATGTCGTTGTGCGATAATTGCACTAATTTGTAAAGTATGGAATAATCGTTTTAAAAGTAATTGCAAGTGTGCGCGCACTATCTGTGTGCGTGCACTATTTGTGTGCGCGCACTATTTAATAACCATGTTGCCTTTGATCAGTCCAACTATCACATAGCGATTAATTGTAAGTGTGTTCCTGGACTAACTGTGGTTTAATTCAAGGTTTTAAGATTTATTCTATTACTTTTTAGCCGTACACGACAACATACTGAACTCGCGTCTGGTTTTGCAGATACATACCACCTACATAGTAGGTGGGTACCACTTACCATCAATTATAGGTATATTATAATTATACCTTTAAACAAGTTTGTCTGTGTGTTCCGATCCTACTAATATTATAAACGTGAAAGTTTGTGAGGATGTAAAGATGTATGGATGTATGGATGTTTGTTACTTTTTCACGCAAAATCTACAAAACGGATTTTGATGAAACTTTACAGTAATATAGCTTATACGTCAGAATAACACATAAGCTACTTTTTATCCCAAAAACGCGGGTGAAGTCGCGTGCGGAAGCTAGTTTTTTAAGTAATATCCGACTTTTATTTGTCGCCGAATGTACAAGACTTATTACCGACATGACCGTACTAAAAAATGTACCGTTTAACTGCCTACAATTATCCGACATATTATTATAACTACTTTTTCTTTCTTTCCGACACGAGCGTGTAACTCAACGGTGTCAACGGTTACACGTAACTAAAGGTTAAAGCCCCTCTCACACGGTGCTGGTATCGCCAGTGTTATTTAAATCTTTTTCTTTGCGTGCAACATTTTGTTAAATAAAAAGCCAATAACAAAATGTTTAATCATCATTTAGTTTTTGACTAGGACGTGGCCAATTCTATGTCCTTATTTGAACCCATCAAGTTCATCTGGAAACAGGTGATGAGGCACAACGAGCAGAACAATTATTGAAATAATTCATCATTATTTTTTGTAACTTGATCGTTTTTACTAGAAATACCTACTTCTAAAATAAACGCCTTAGAGCCTTTGCACACGGTCTATTTTCAACGCGCTGACGACATGCGTTAAACGCAATTAGGACGCCTAACAAACGCAGAGCCGTCGACGCGGTGTGATCTTTGTACACGATACTCGCGCTTGTATCGCTACAAACGCGCAGATATATCGATACGAATGCGCTGTGAGCGCGCGTTTGTAGCAATATTAACGCGCAAAAAGCAGACATCCACATCGAATGGCTCCATTTTTCATTGCAAAACACGTGTCACTCACAACTAGTTATAATTACAACTGGACCGGTATGTGGGCAGTGTGCGCAGCCCCCCTCCCCTTTCTCTACGGCCTCGACTGTTTGAAGTGCGTTCCACGTGCGTTTGTATCGATAAAAACGCGCGTATGAAGCGCGTTCCACTTGAGTTTGTATCGATACAAACGCATACAATCTGCTAATACACGCTGATAATGTGCAGAGGACGTGCTCATCAAAAACGCGCGTTGTCGGCGCATAAAAAATACGCCGTGTGCAAAGGCCCTTAATTGGCGAATTAACGTTACGCTTGTGAAACGTGGTGATGGGGAAAAATATGCAGCTTGAGCCCATTGGTTTTGAAATCCCATCGAAGCAACGTCAATCTTGTCAAGACTTATTTGCTTAGCATGGTTTTTGCGTATAATATTTTATAGTAATGGAATTTGACCATCTGAAACTTAAGTAATATAAGTTTGGTATTGTTCAGAATCAGTCAAAAATAAAAACAAACCTGTGTCTATTTTTTTATACAACCGAGCTTCTTTCCAAAATCAACAATATTATCACCCGGTGATTCAAGTGTCGTGTGAGCACATCTTTACTGCTAATAATGTTAAAATTGCCGCGGCACACGCCGTTACTATTACAGTTACTGACGGTAACGGTGACGTAAGGTGGCGGTCAACTCAATTGTAAGACAATTAGCGTCATTATTACTCAGCTGTTTATTTTTTAAACGAGGTAATTCTTTTGATTGTGATTGTGTGCCGTATGTGCTGGGTCATTATAAAATGGTGCTGGGTCATTATAAAATGGTGTAATACATTAGAGTTTTCTTAACAAGGCTGCGAGAAAACATTGTTGTAGAAGCTTTTTTGGTAATCAACTGCCAATTTGTTTGCGAACGTTCGACGGAGAATGTCACGGTGAGATTCTCCCTAAAACGTTCGCTAACTAATTGGCATTTCTCGCGGTGATATCACACGGCGGCGTGTCGATACAGAATAGACAAACCGTATGTCAAGTTTTTTTTTATCGGATATTTTTCTAAATTATATTTCCTATATTAGACATTATAAGCAACTACATAGTTAATTTTAACATCTTCTGTTTCAATTTATACTTATTTTTAATAACGTTTCGAAATTTTGTGAGTTATTAACATATCTACCAATAGCAAGCTGCAGCTGCAAGTTTTGAATTAAGTTTGTACATAAATGTATTTTAATTCAAAACCTGTACCTGTTAAGATCATATACCAGGTTGCGAAATACTATATTCATAACAAATATGACACATTTTGGATACGGAAAAATAAACTCTCTGGTAATACTTGGTTATCTTTAATTATACATTTTTTAATCAAAACAAAAACTAAAGGGTTCGGCTCCACACGTTTGGCCCGCAAAATTGTGTCAACGTTGGCACAAACGTTTGGGCCAACATGTGGCGGAGATAGCGTTGAAAATTCCGAAAAAAACAATTTGTTTTTTTCCACGAAAAAAACAAATCGTGGTTTTTTCCGTTTTTTTTTCGGAAAAAATCTAATCTTTCCCGCCCCCCCTCACCTCCACACCCCTCCCCCCTCCCCACACCTTGCCCCAAAAACGGGAATTTTCCCTGCTTTTTTCAACGCTAGGCGGAGATATCGTAAAATAAAAAGTTTATCAGCAACTTGTATAACTTCTACAATATAATAAAGGGCCTCGTTAAAGCCTGAGCTAAATATAATTTAAAAACTAAATAAACCAATAATATTAAATAACTCGCACTTTTCAATCTAAATAGCAAAATCCTAAACTTAGGCACGCAATATTTCGTCAAACCGGCACGGAACGGGCAGACACGCACAAAAGACTTTTTGTTTATAATTTCATATTTCTATAGCTCCTGGCGATTGTTTATTGCGTCACAAATCGTGCCCCGGGCAATGCGTTACCCCTTCTATTTCGAACTAGGTGGACCCGTGACTTTGTTCGCGCAGAACTTGGACAAATAGTGCTTTTTTGGTCATAATACCCGCTAGATGGCAGTAATAGGCTTTAAAAATATTTATATTACCCCAACATTTAGATAATTTATTCCGTAAGGTTTAAGTGTATATTATTTAACTTAGATACGTTAATAAACAGCAATCTCGATGTTTTGACATGTCGCCACGTGTCGTAACTAGCCTACTATGCACCCGGTGCGAGCTCCTTTAACTGCACCCTTGAAAAATGTTCTAGTCTGAAACTACTACTACTACTACTACTAAGTCTGGTCAATTCTGCGCCCTTCCAGAGTCTGCGACCTAGTTACGGCACTGGTCGCCACGTCAGTAGATGGCACCCGTACGAAGGAGGGGCGGTATGCAAGCAAATTATAGTAGTGGAGCATTGGAGTTCATAAAACACGAAATAATTTGAAATACAATTATTTTTGTTATTCCTACGTACATATTATAATATAGTTATAAGTAAAAATATGGCTGTCTTCCGTCGAAGCTTAATAACCCATTGTTATTCGTTAGTCACGCTTTTAAAGTTGTGTGGGACCTCAGATCATAGAAAAAAGGAGATATGCCATCATAGCAAATTAGTACCGGAACAACTGATGCTACTTTTAGTACATGTATCGACACAATTACGCGCATAATTAAGCGCTCCTTGTGAATAAAAAGATCTTCCACGCATTAAAAATTCCGCACACCCTCAATCTAACACTGTTAATCGTCACTCAACACTAGCACTAAACTAAAACACTATATTTATACCATCGATCGTGTTCGGTTCGTCGCCAGCGCGTACGTTTTTAATATGAGCAATTTGCTCAAAATCAGGCATCAAGCTCGATAGCGCCTTGGCACACCTCCCTTGTGTCTATGATCTGAGTGTGGGACCGTGGGCACACGTCCTAATGTTTTGCTAAGCTGTGGTGGTACGTGCTTACAAATAGAAATGGTGAATTTTGCTAGAATTATATACTAATGCGAGCTCCAGGAGGTTTCGTGTTGCAAAATATTTTAAAATATTTCTCATTATTTAATGTTATGTAGTTAAACTGGCCATGGCGAAACAATTTTTTTTATACGACAATTACTTAGCACTTTGCCCGCCACTTCGTCGGTGACCCACAGGACCTGTGAAATTTTTCGGGATAAAAAGGAGCCTATGTTACTCCCTGATAATTTAGAATGCTAAATTATCAGGGATAATGATTAAAATCGGTCCAGTACAAACAAACGAAAAAAAAAATATTTTCTCTTTATTATTAGTATAGATGGCGACAAACAGGTAACAGGTATAGTTAGAGGTACCGGCACCAGCCATGAGCACGAACGTCACCTGCGCACACTTGCACATTAGCAGATTTTTCGATCTCTTTGGCGGAATGAAGAAGACCCGCACCCCGAAGGGGCACCGAGGCTGCACGCGATTGGTTCGTCAGTCGATGCTCGTCGTTTATTGGAATATTCTCTATTACGTATTGTTAACTGTCTATTGTCTATTAGGCCGAAAATGTACATGCGCGATCTGTGCTCATAACTGACGCCGGTACCTATACCACCCATCTGATGATAAGCAGTTATAAGCTATAAGCAGTAACCGTAGCTTATGAAACGCTTGCAACACTACCTATACCTACTTGAAATGAGATACCTACATACATTTTTATTCGAAACCGATTTTTGTAATTTTTGGAAAGCAGGTTTGTTTCCATTTTTTTTTTATTCAATAACAATTGTATGGCTTTTTAAAGTAAGTCTAAATAAGATACAACTGATATAAGATGAAAGAAAATATCATGAAAAAATGAAATAGTCTGTTTTTTGTATGAGAAAGACTTTCCATTCTAACACTTTTTATGTATCATAAATCATAGAAATAACATAGAAAAGCGATAGTATCTAAACCAAAGAATATTATTTAAATAATCATACAATATCAGGTAAACAATAAAAGTCATTCAAAAGTACAATAAAACGTAGTAATCATCATGTGTAATGTTGATAAAAAAACTACTCAAAGCCACTGTACAAGAATGGACAGTAGTACAAGAATAAAATTGTGTTTATTTATAATGATCATGTTTTGTTTAGAATGTCATAGCTATTGAATTTAAGTTACTGGTTTGATTGAAATTGTGACTTTAGTACGAAATATTATTATTGTTATTAGAGTTTTAAGGGATTTTTTTACATATATTTTTGTGTACTGCGTATATTTTTGTGTGCTACAATGGCAACATTAATTTAACACAAAGGTAGGGCTCTAGTGGTCAGTAATCCTACAAAAATAAAAATAAAATACTTAGTTCGTAAATTGAAATATCAAAATTGTGTCTGTAAATCGAAAAAAAAGTGTCTCATTCTAATAGTATTTCTTTTTTTCGTTTCAATTTTATTGATGCAAAAATAAAAAGCTTCCAATGACAGCTAAAAGGTTAAACGAACTACACCGGTCACCTATCCAAGTATTGGCCACAGTAAACTAAAGTTACCCTTACAGATCACTCAAACTGCAAGTTTACAGTGTAAACCAATTTCAATGACATATCGAACTTAACTTACTGCATCTTCATTGTGTCTGTCGAGGCGCCTGCGCATTAGTTTTTCATACATTTAACGCTAAATGAAAGTCGGAAACTGCGCCAAGCAATTACAGCGAACATGCACCAACTACAGATGTTTTTGTTGTGTACATACGTCAGCGCAAAGAATGCATTCTGTGGAATAATTCCGTTTGATATTCATTAATGATTTATTAGTGTAGTAAAGTGTATAAGCACGTTTTTTAGAGTTTTTGAAGAGCTTCTTGAAGTGGTATCAGCCTGTCACGCCGTGTGATATCACCCCGAGAATTGCCAATGAGGAAGAAAACTGTCAATTAGTTCCGCCTAGAGGGCGCTAATTATTTGTTACAAGCGAACTGTCAATCTCCATAGAGATTAGTAGAATAAACTATGTCGGGATTTACACCATGTACCTGTTTATTTTTGAGACTCCGATATTTCGGCGCAGTTGTGTGGGTGTGTGTGTGTGTGTGCGCATGGTGTAAATATCGGAGTCTCAAAAATAAACAGGTACATGGTGTAAATCCCGACATAGTTTATTCTACTAACGTCAATAACCATGGAACTTTAAAACAATACATCCACAGAGATTGTTTAAAATTTGTTATTTTCTCGATTTATACCAAAATATGGGTACACCTATTTGGTCGAACACCTATTTCCTTAAATCCAAAGGCTACACGCCTTTGGATTTAAGGAAATAGGTGTTCACAAATTCCCAAGTAATATTCGTTTAAAAAGAAAGTGGTAAAAAGCACTGACAATAGTAAACTTTAAATCAACTAACTTTTCACATTTCACTTACCTACATGCTATGTGGTAAACATTGCTTAAAAATTTGTTTACGAACGTACGATGGAGAATCTCACCGTGATATTTTCTTTCGAACGTTCGCAAATTGGCAATTCTCCCGGTGATATCACGCGGCGAGTTGGTACAGGATAGACAGACAGGCAGTGGTTTTTGAGTTTATTCATTACAAATAAAAAACTAATCTTGTATCTTTATAACACCTATTAGTGTAGATGAAAATATTTTTTGCCATTCCAAGCTTATATTTTGTACGGAACTCTCAGGGCGCGCGTCCGACTCGCACTTGTCCGGTTATTTTGTTATTGTGGCATGAACTATTCTGTGGGCCGATCACGAGTTATTTTGACGTATGGTATCGTTAAAATGTAAGCATATTTTGAATCTAAAATACAACAGTCCTAGAACATTTAGATAAAATTTCACATTTTAAAAAATACAGAAAAATTAATTATGTATTTCATTTATATAAATATTGTGTGGCAATCGTATTTTCAATTCAATTCAAAATATGCTTACATTAACGATACCATACGTCAAAATAACTCGTGATCGGCCCACTGGTGTAGCGCGTGACGAATCGACAGAAGCCCTATTTCGATCGAATCGACATAAGCTCAACAATATCGAATGCTCTACTTATCATTGACACGGATAATAATATCCCTGAAGGGAATACATACTCTGGGAAGGCGCCAATGATGATTACGTTTAACGATAACGGGTACTTGATGGCTTCGTTAGTTAGTATAATAGTACACTCATTAACCTGCTTACCTCAATTGAGTCTAGGAACTGCTTGATGATGAACTTTTATCCAACAATGGTTAGGAAGTGAAATGTTATCTAGTTGCTAGGAAATATACGGTTATGAAATAAGTTTCTTTCAGATGAAGAGATTGATGGCCTGGTGATTTGAGGAGGGATTTTCTAGGGTTCCGTACCAAAATGGTAAAAAAGGAACCCTTATGTGGAGTGACTTGATCTGTCTGTTACAGACTCACAGCTGCCTATTTCAGCAACTACAAGCTTGAATGAATTTTGAAAGAATGCTTGTAACACCTTTATTGCTAACTAGCTAGCTAGTTTATTGTTCCCTTCGGTTTCACCCCCATTGCTCGGCTCCCAAGGGTCGTAGCGTGATATTAAACAGGCTATACTATTCCTCATGAATCTGGCTATCTTATGGCTTTTTATCTTGTTTTGTTGTTCTAAGTATCTAATATTAAATAACGATACCTATGTAATATACAGGAAAAAATTGCTATTATTCTGGGTATCCTACCCACATAAACTATAAATTATAAGGCAACATAATTTAGTTATTAGAGAATATTTACTGTTCTTATCAGTTCATTAAGTATTTTAGAAGCCTACCTCATCTTTTGATTTCTTTTTATTTAAATTAAAATCACTACTGGTCCTCCTATTCTTCCCCTCATTTCCATCTCTTTTGTCTATTCAATCCATTCTCACTGTTTCTAAATTAAACTTTCAGTAACCAGACCCGTCACCATGCCAATGCTGACCCGTAAGGCTACTGCTCAGGAGTTGCAGCTTAAATTGAGTGCGGCCCTCAATGAACTCAAAGCAGCCAACACCCAATGTCAACAACTTTTACAAGAGCGAGAAGAAAGCGAAGAGGAAGTGAAGAGGATTGTTGACAAAAACTCAAGTTTAAAGCGGGAGCTAGTAAGCTTACATCAGCAATACCTGGAGGTTATTGATGAACGCGATAAACTCCAGGAGGTGACGGATGGTTTTCACAATTGTAGTAACATCTATGAGGAGGCTTTATGTAAAGTTAGGGACCTAGAAGAAGAACTAATTCATGCAAATATTCAAATTACAAAATTACAGAGGGAAAAAGAATGCTCTCAAGCTGTTCAAACGGATCACTTATATAATGAATTATTAAATCATAACTGTAACCCACAGTCCATAATTACAATTGACCTTACTGAACAAGACTCCATATTAAAAAACACAGGTGGTCATAAACTCAGTAAAAATAAAATAAAAAAATATATAAAACTAAATAAAATAATCAAAAAATGTAATAAGTTTAGAAAGCAACAAAAACACTATTCCAAAAATATTGAATTGAGGAAAGAACGTGTTGCACTAATAAATAAACTCGATAATTATAAAATAAAATTAGAAGATAGTATAAATATTTATCAAATAGATACTCAGCGCCTACAGTCAGAAATTCAGACATTAGACAGCTCGCTAAATTCTCTGTATAAGAAATATGTTACCTCTCAAAAGCAAATTGATGAGCATATCCTAGCTGCAAATAAGCTAGTAGATATGTGCAACTATAATGCAGACAGGGTGGAATCGCTGACTCTAAGTAATACACAGTGTACTTGTATGAGGGATGTTAATGTTTCCCAACCTCAGGAAATACAGGGCCCATCCCAGGCTGGGAACATTCAATATAACTGTATCCTCAATACAGAAAAATCGGACAGTGTGCTGACATCTAATAGTTCTATCCCTTATAGCTATAGTGAAGTTTGTTGTCATTCAGTAATGTTTTCAGATAGCTTCGGAAAAGGTTTAGGAAAATTGCTTAGTAACAGCTTGAGTCATTCTACACAAAACAATTGCATGCCTGGGTCAACTTACAATCAAATAATAACATCAGTGATAAAACACCAATATAATTCTGACACAAATATTACAATATTTGTAGGTAATAGTAAAAATATTAGTAAAGAGGACATCACCGATAGTGTCACAGAAATATTAAAATTAAATTGTAATAAAATAATATTGTGTGCATTCCCATATTTTGAACAATTGTCACATAGGCAAAATAATTACATACACATACTTAATAAGCATATAGATTTCTTAGTTAGTCACCATAGTGACAAACTGACATATTTTGACACCAACATTTTTGTTGATAAATTGAAGTCGACTAGGGATACCGTGTATCTGCCACTTAGTTTTAGACGCCAAATAGCAAGGCTATTAGCTAATATAAACTCAGACATAAGTAGTATGTCGAAGTCATGTCATCGCAACATAGTAGTTAGTAATTGTACTAATGTTCAAATTAACTGTAGCGCATATGCTATGAATAATTATACACTCTGTACGAAGGAGGATCCAGGTATAGAACTATTATCTTCAAAGACCACCATCAGTGACTTTCAGCTGAACACAGGGTCCACAAGTAGTGGGAACTCACAGACTTGTGATGGCATTAGGGCCTCGGAATTCACTCCTGATAATAATTTAAACTAGTCAGTAAGACAAAGGATGGTACCTGTAACAATAAAGTTAAATTCACCAAAACTAAGGTACCTTCTGGCACACAACGACCTCATTGTCATAAAGGGGCTAAGCAGAACACTCTGAAATTATTTCATCAAAATATTCAGGGTCTCTCTTCAAAACTATTAGAAGTTGAGATGTTTTTAGAAAAAACAATGTTTGATATTATTTGTATAACAGAACATTGGTTGAAAGATTACCAAATGCTAATTAATTATGAGAATTATAGTGTGGGCAGTTGTTTTAACCGTAAATCAATGCTACATGGGGGTTCATTAATCTTAATTAAAAATTGTATTAAATCTAAGCCACGTAAAGACATATGTGGACTATCAGTAGAACATAGCATTGAACTGTCATGTGTTGAGCTAGATAAGCATGTTATAGTGTGCGTGTACAGACCCCCAAATAATCAAAACTTTGCTTTATTTGAGTCCATAATGGAGGATGTTTTGTCAAAACTATCTACAGGTAATAAAGCAGTAATTATCTGTGGTGATTTTAATATAAATATCTTGGAAAACACATCTTATAGTAACAGACTGTTGAGCCTTTTAAAATCATATAGCTTGAATAATGTGTTTTTCGAACCCACTCGAGTAACTTCGACTTCTGCGACTTGCATAGATAATGTTTTCTGTAGTGGTGATTATTTAGATAAGGCCATTGTTAATTATCTGCCTTCCGATCACAGTGGACAATCCGTTACATTTGGGCCCAACACACCTATACAAAAAATAGAGATAAAGTTTAGACAAATATCAACCGGTGCTTTAAAAAGATTTGATGATACTTTAGTTAATAAGTTACAATATGTTCAGGGTCACCATATGGACAGTATAAATAAATTATATGATGAGTTCTTCTCAGTAGTACACACCGAATTTAAGAACCATTTTCAAGTCAAGAAGAAAAATATTTACCCTAAATTCATATTTAGCGACTGGGCAACTATAGGCATTAGGAAAAGTAGAGAAAGACTGTTCGAGCTGTATGGTCTTAAACCTTTTATAAATACGGACTTATTTAATCAGCATGTTGCCACATATTCTAGAACTTTTAAAAAAGTGTGTAAAACTGCTAAAGCTCTTTACATTAGTAACAAAATAAAATCAGCTGAAAATAAAATAAAAACCACTTGGAAAATCATTAATAATGAAACCAATAGGAATAAGAAATCTAATCATGATTATGTACTGGAGACACCACAAGGTCCCATAAGCTCCAACTTGGAAGTGGCTCAGGAATTTGTAAATTTCTTTACTGATATACCGTTAAAAACTACGGAACCTTTAAAGTCCTCGCCTACACTTTCTATTTCTTTGCTTAGAGAAAACGTCTCCAGCTGTCCTGTAGAATTTAAGTTTAAACATATAGACCCTATGTCCGTGATTAAAGCTTTTAAAGATATTAAGATAAAATTGACCGAAGATCTGTGGGGCATGTCAATTAAAGTTTGTCAATCTATTATTGTTACCGTAGCGCCCTATCTGGCCCTAATATTTAATTCGTGTGTGGATCAAGGAATCTTTCCGGATCTAATGAAATACAGTAAAGTCATACCGCTCTTCAAATCCGGGGATAGTAAGGACACCAATAATTATAGACCTGTATCTGTGTTACCAGCTTTCAGCAAAGTGTTTGAAAAAATTATGCTAAATCAAATGCTACATCATTTCAATTCTAACAATATCCTACATGATCAGCAATATGGTTTCACCAAAGGACGTTGTACTACTGACGCCGGTGTTACATTATTGAAGCATATTTTTAATGCGTGGGAGGAGGGACAAGATGCCATTGGAATCTTTTGCGACCTCTCGAAGGCATTTGATTGCGTAAATCACGAAACACTGTTGTTGAAGCTTGAGTTTTACGGACTTCATAAATTAGCACTCAGTTTGGTAGATTCTTACTTGAGTAACAGACAACAGCATGTTCAAATAAACGGTGTGAGTTCATTGGGTCTAAAAGTGAAAATGGGGGTACCGCAAGGATCAATATTGGGTCCGTTCCTATTTTTAGTATATATTAACGATTTACCACATTTACTGAAAAATCAGCCAAAGATGGTTTTATTTGCTGATGACACATCATTGATTTTTAAAGTAGATAGACGTGTTCATAACCTTGACGACGTAAATAATGCTATTCTTCAGGTACATGATTGGTTTACCGCAAATAATTTAGTGCTCAATGGAAAAAAAACTAAATGTATAAGGTTCGCCTTACCGAATGTTAAAAGTAGTGAATGTGACGTCGTACTGAATAAGGAAAAACTCGAGTTTATTAATGATACAGTGTTTCTAGGGATCACGCTTGACTCGAAACTTCAATGGGGTCCTCACATAACATCCCTTGCAGGGCGGCTTAGTTCAGCCGCATATGCAGTTAGGAAAGTTCGGCAACTAACAGACGTCGATACCGCGAGACTGGTCTACTTTAGTTACTTTCATAGCATCATGTCTTACGGTATATTATTGTGGGGACGAGCTGCAGACATTGAATCTATTTTTATTCTGCAAAAGAGAGCTATCAGAGCCATTTATAAGCTTCGCAGTCGCGAATCTCTTAGGGAACTGTTCAAAGAAATTAATATCATGACGGTGCCTTGTCAGTACATATATGAAAACATTATGTATGTTAGGAAAAATCTACATCTATTTGGTAAAAGATGCGAAAGACATCATTACAGTACTCGAGATGGAAACAAACTAGTCCAACCACGCTACAGATTATCCAAAGTACATACATCTTTTATGGGGTACTGCGTAAAATTTTATAATAAACTACCTCTCAACGTTCTTCAATTAAATGAGAATAAATTCAAAAACTGTATAAAACGCACACTATGTAGGCAAGCATATTACAAATTAGAAGATTATATTGCTGATAAGAATGCTTGGCTTAATGCTGGTCCTGCTCCACAACCACTTAGACTCATGTAATCGGAGTTATCTGCCCTTGAAGCTCTTCTTTATGACTTTGTAAATTACTTTATTATTCTGACATTTACAGGTAATCTATTCAGAAATTGACATGAATTAATATAATAATTTTCAATAGTAAGTTTGGTTTTGTTGTACGCATATGAATAACGTTAGTTTTGTAATTGAGTAACTTTCTTTGTGTATTGTGAATGTGAGTGCCATGTACCTAGCTATTTAAGTTTTAAGCTTATAGTATGGCAGTTGAGAGCATGTCATGCTCGCTTAAATGTACCGCTGATGGTGGCGTGTGTATTGGATCGTTCGATTCCCTCCAAAATGGTTGAGTTGAACGGTGCTGATGCGCACGTCATGTCCGTGAACGGGCGCTGTCAGTTGGTGCTGGTCATCTCTTGACTGCCTAAACAATGTTTTTTCACTTGTCTAGTTGATAATTATTATTTTGTACCTTACTAAACATAGTTCTCACATATTAGGGCATCACTGTAATCAAAGAAACTGTAACAGAATTTATTGAAAAAGAGTAACCATGGAGTTTCTTGTCCGTTCTTCTCCATAGGAATCTACGTTTTGGAACGGACAACTAGCTTCAACTAACGGACAAACCGACTGACAACTATTGTAATATTGTTTGACATTTCAAAAGTGCCTGTAAATGGTCTAATTGAAATAAATGTTTTTGACTTTTTTTTTTTTTTTTTTTTTATACAAAAATATTTTTTCGAATCCGACTGGTAGTTTCAGAGATTAGCGCGTTCAAGCAAACAAACTCTTCAGGTTTATAATATTAGTATAATAGATGAAAAAAAATGACCGCCCCGTCATAGAGCCTATCGTAACGATCTTGTCAAGCATGTCACGATCACCATAGCAGAGAACTTGCTATAAATAATAGCTCAAATAAAGATATTACATAAGTTAATAGCAATATTCAGACTGTCATGGCGTAATATCCGGTGACGTCATTTCCACGGAGCTTTCGATTTAAAAGCTTTATTAGTTGTAAGCGAGTGGTATTGCAGCTTCGCTTGTATCTATGCTGAAGTGTATGTGTATGTTTGAACGCGCTGATCTCTGGAACTACCAGGCGGATTCGAAAAATTCTTGTTGTATATGAGAGCCAGATTAGTGAGGAATGGTTTAGGCTATTTAATATCACGCTATGACCCTTAGGAACCAGTAAAATGAAAAAAAAGTCAGAAAGAGCGCTAAGATTAAACGAAGTAATAGCACGGGTGGGTAAATAACTAGTGTGAATAAAAATAATATTATTAGATTTAATTATATTCGGAGAACAAAATAAACTGAGGATCTCCCTTTTTTTAAATAAAGAAGCTTTTTAGGGTTCCGTACCTCAAAAGGAAAAACGGAACCCTTATAGGATCACTTTGTTGTCCGCCGTCAGTCACCGGACCATAAGTGGAGCCATCTGCTCATAGGTGGCGCCATTGGAAGTATGCAGTAGCGCCATCTATGATCATATTTCGGAACCCTTAGGGCGCGAGTCATACTCGCACTTGTCCGGTTTTTTTCTTATGAAAATAAAGAAGAAAACACAAAGTCATCAACGTTTGGGAAATAATTACACTTTTATAAGTTTTTTTTTTTTTTTTTTTGAGGATGGGAAATCATCGAATGACCCCTCCCGCTCTAGGCGGAGCGGAAGGGAGTGTCGGACTCTTACTGACTAAAACCCACCCGTGTTCCTTCCTTAGCCCTTTATGTACCGGGTCAGCGGTACCCCTTTTGGACTATCCCGCTTTCCCGGCAGGCTTGGGACCTAATGGGCCCCCTCTCTGATGCTGACATCTCTTTGAGGCGCGCGTGGAACACGTACACGCCGTTCGGCACGGGCCTGGTCCTGATCGGAGGGTGGACGGCTTTTATAAGTATACAGTCATGATTTTCACAACAGCGCTTACTTATTCTGGTGATTTTAGGCCATAAAATTTAGGTTCCTTTAAGATGTTTTCCTTATCTTTTCGAGTTTCTTACAATACATAGTATTATTAGGTACTTTTTAATTTTTATTTAATTTCAGTAAGTCTAATTTTACATGAATATCTATGTAAAAATCATATAAATTGAAAACTGGAAATGTTAAAAAAAAAATTGATGTTACGTTCATTTTGTATAATTATAAATATTAATTATCATAGCTAAATATTAGAATACAATTTACCTTTCAATATAATATGGACGCCTTATTCGAAGATCTGTAACAAAAAAGAAAGAAAACATTAGTATGTTTGTTTGTATTACAGGTAGCGTAGTAAATATTTATACCTACCTAATCTTTATGTTTAGTAATATCTGTAGATAATTTTATAGTAGTTTCTTGTGAAACTCGATTATATTCTACTGTTTACACGTTTTGTTCATTATTTGCGTTGTACCTAAGTGTACCTACCTAACTATTGCGCTATTATCAAAGTAAATAATGTATGTAAATTAACACACAAGAATTGACGTATAAAAGGATTAAATTAACATTACATACCCTTCACACTAAAGCCTTTATCTAACGATTAAAATTAAATTTAGTGTCGGCGGCAGTTGGCTACCGCGTGTGGTAAGCTGGGTAAGTGGTAGCCTTATCGCGAGGTCGACGACCGGAGATAACGAACTATTAGCATATTATAAACTTAGAAACACACTTAAGACGTAATATAAGAAAGTACAGAAAATCCACGCATGCCCGTTTTTACTAACACTAGGAGACACCTAAAGGAGTTACCTAGTGCAAAAAAATATGTCACCAACCGCTAGGTGACAACCTCAGATCATAGAAACAAGGAGATATTGCCATCATAGCAAATTAGTAACGGAACAACTGATGCCAATTTTAGTACATTTTTCGACACAATGACGCGCCTAATTAAGCGCTCCTTGTGAATAAAAAGATCTCCTACGCATTAAACTTTCCGCACACCCTCAATCTAACACTGTTAATCGTCACTCAACACTAGCATTAAACTAAAACACTGTATTTATACCATCGATCGTGTTCGGTTCGTCGCCAGCGCGTACGTTTTTAATATGAGCAATTTGCTCAAAATCAGGCATCAAGCTCGATAGCGCCTTGGTACATCTCCCTTGTTTCTATAATCTGAGGTGACAACCATAGAAGTCCATAGTTGTCGCCTAGAGGTTGGTGACATGTTTTTAGCGCTCCTTTTATTATTTAGGCATTACATTTAGGTGTCTCCTTTAGATTTATAGAGCGTGGTTAGACTTAGCTCAAACTTAACTAACGAATTATGAGAATATTAACCATGCACGCTCTATAAATCTCGTAATAAATGTTTTCACTAACAATAAGAGACACCTAATGATGATTACGGACTTTACTAGACAAGTTGGAGCACTCCACTCCACTGCCTTATTCGCTTAGTGCATACGGGTATTATTCCTTATGAAAGCTTTTTATCAGACTTAAAAAAAGGAGAAGGTTCTCAATTCGTCGAAATGTTTTTAGTATCAAGTATTGTGTACAGTGGTACTTCGGCATTAATTTTTTTGTGTGCAGCGAACCTTGAAAGTACGTAGGGATGGGATTATTGCAGTCGATTTAGACTAATCGACTATTGGTGACGGTTAAGCTGACTAATTGTATTAACTGTTGTGTATTTTTTATAAGGCCGTAAGTACAATGTTTTGTTGAAGAAAGGGATAAACTATTAGTCTTATTATATCGCCATCTCTCTCGCACACTGGAACAATGATGGAAATAATAGTACGGACCCTTGAAGCCTTACCTACACGTTTTGCTAAATTTCTTTGTAAATAAATTGTAAACACATAGTTATGAATCAGTTTGTACACGTTTTCTTGTGGTTGGGGGTCGACTACCGCACCCACAACCACGAAGATCTTAAAATAGAAGAACAACAAAAAACGGGAAGCAATTTGTGTTTTATTTGTTATTCTTTGAAGTTCAATTGTACATACATATACTTATAGTTATCGTATTTTATCTGTAAGTTTACTGGAGTATTAAAAACTTAACACAGTGACCATTTGAAAATTAATATTTTTTTATTTATTTAATTACAACGGTATTATACCAATAATGATAATTAAAAAATTATAGGTACGATTGTACGAATGGTTTTATAATATCGATACCTTTGGGTTCAAAGGGCGTAAAGACCATTTTGGCAAAAATGAAATTTGGGCCTAAAGGTATCGATTCGGCTCAAATCTCATTTTGGTCAAAATGGTCTTTACGCCCTTTGAACCCAAAGGTATCGATATGTACTTTTGAGTGTATTTTATAACTTTATAGCGGTTTAATATATAATTTGTGTGTTATATTTTATTGTAATAAAATTGCTAGTAAAAAAAAACTAACAATCATCTTTATATTACTACGATCACTAATCAATCATTCACATACGATGGAATTGGGATATACTTTCATGTATAAAAATTCCTTTAACAATAAAGAAAGAAAAAAAAAACATTCATAATACATAATTATTAAAAATTAAATATTGTATCTTCAATCACACATTTAGTAGATTACAACCATATTAATCTTCTAATCACAATCGACTAAACCTCTAATTGCACATCACTACTTGCTGAAGGCGAAAAAAGCTTGTCTTTGGATACAGAGGTTAGCGCCCTGAGCATAGACTAGTAATCTTCACACGTAGTCATTATTTTGGTAGGTGTATTTAGTCACTTATCAGGACTGTCCCTTCAGGGTAATGTTTTATAGATCATACTTGCAGGCAAAGGTTTGCTTGAATCAGACTTTACGAAGAAACGTTGCTGTCCTTCAAATAAAAAAAAACCGTAGATATACTAACCAAGGGACCCGCGATGCTTGTATTTTTTTTGAAAATCATTTAATTTAAATTTTAAGGCGCGACAAGGGATGGTAACTATAAGTAATGGTTTAGGTAGATATCTTATTGCACTAAAGCGCGCGGTTCCTTTATGCGAAATTCGCTGCGTTAAAATGCATTGCAATGGACGCACACTATTTTATCTACTTATTAAAGCAATTACTATGCATTGATGAACGCACCGGCAAACGCAGCGTGCGTCAATCGCAAATTCGCAATGCGTTTAACGCAGCGATTGCGAATTGCGTTTCGGGTTCCGTAAACAATATCTAAGTATGCAAAAAACCCATGAATCCATCTCAATATAAAAATAACAATCAAAATTATTACGTAAAAAATTCTGACACAAATATCTGTGAAAGCACAACGCTACCATGCGATCGGAACAAATGCCGCATGATAGATTCGCATAACATCCAATGCTTGCTTTAACCGCACATGTTGTTATTAAGGCTAACAAAACTGGATATGTATAATGTATTATGAGAAGAATTTTATGTTGTACAGGGGGCGAAAGTTTTGGCGACTTTGTCGTTTTTGTTCGTCATTGAAACGTTTATGTTTATTCGTGTGATGTGTTTTAGCCTAGGTGATATTGATAACAGGTATTATTTCCGGCAAAGTAAAAGCGTAAAAGCAAGTAGGTAGCAGGTGTTCAATTTTATTTCATGTTTAGGGCTCCGTACCAAAATGGTAAAAAAGGAACCCTTATGGTGCGACTTCGTCTGTCTGTCACACCTGCATATTTCAGCAACTACTAATGCTATCGACTTGAAATTTGGAACAGTTATAAAAAATGCTTGCTCAACTTTATTGCAAATGAAAAATGTCAAAAAATATTTTTATTATCATTGCAAAAGGGGCCGGAGTGGGGTCCGAAATTTTAAAGTGGGGTTACTAGGTCAAGTGACATATCATATGAAAGGGCTTGATATGCACATTTCAAAATATACCATTCCCCCCCCCCTTATCTCCGAAGTTTGCGGAGCGAAAAATCTGAAATAATTAGAGTTGATAGGAATTGACCCAAATATTGCACCAAAAATAAAACGATGTTTAGTTTTTTCAAAATCATCAAAATTCTTTGACAAACAAACTTAGTTATGCGGTCCGGTTTTTTTCACTTTATACGTCTAAAACTGATACGGAACCCTCGGTGCGCGAGTACGACTCGCACTTGGCCGGTTTTTATTATTAATTGTAAATACCTTTAAGTAGGTATAGTACTCAGCTATAGCTAAACCGCTTAATTAAGACCTCACCTGCGGGGTACAGGGGTGCGGGGGATGTTTTTGCACCTATTTTGCGGATTTGACATTCAGCAGAATCGGTCCATTAGTTCCATTACATCTGACTAACTCAACAAATACCTAAATAAATAAAAAGAAAAATGTTTATGCCAAAGCATTGAAAACTTTTTAAACATTTTAAAGCCAAAATTCAGCATTTTTATGTTAATGTTAAAAAAAAGGTTAATTTCAAATAAATCTTTGTGAATGGTCAACTGACAGACTGACAGATAAGGATAAATCTTGTTTAACTGCATAATAAATTATTTTTGTACTGTTTACGTTTGTATTTCTGATAACGCAAAGAATACTAATATAACGTGCATATAATTTTGGCTCAGTGAAATAGTCATATTAAAAAGTTATAACAAATAAATGGCAATGTTGCCAGGTAAACGAAGCTATAAATATTTTAGGATTGCTTAGAATAAGATCTGATAAACTAGATGAACGAAATAGAATTTTCACAGGTAAATCGGTTTTAAAACCAAAAAGACTGCATACATGATGCATGATGTGAAATAATGGTGCTAATTCTGTTGTAAATCGTACTAAACTAATTTTAATGACACTCTAATCTCTTTCTTACAAATATCATTAAAAAAGGACAGACAGTAAGTATTAATAACTGTCAAAATCAAAATCAAAAGTCATTTATTCAAAGTGGGCTAAATGATTAGCACTTTTTGAACGTCAACATACATAAGACAGCCCCCAAAAACGCCCGCCCTTCACCGCTTCCTAGTGTTTTAGCTGCGAAGAAGAAACGGCGCAACAAACTCCGCAGCAACACAATTCTGTCCGTCAATTACTTTTATGTAAAATTATATAAATCAAAAGAAATATTAAATAAAGTTACACTGAGGTTTAGAACAGAAAAAGCTATAGGTAAATACTTAACAGTAGAATAATTAAGTAACCTAATTAAGTAACCTAACACACGTCAATATACCTAATCAAAGAAAATTAAATAAAAATACTTAAGTATAAGTACTTACTCATCAAATAATTACACAAATTACTACTAATAATTACACAGTTACCAATCGGTAATGAAGGCCGTGTGCCAGGTTACCAGTGCAGTTTATAGACAAATAAATTTTATTTGGCAGTCAAATTTCATGCATGATAATCTAGGACCAGGGGCTAGTTATTCCAAGAATGTACTATATTAAATTAACTGTATTAAATTAACTGAGCTCAGTCAACAAGACGACCAGTCACCACAAGCAGCACCCATTCACGAGTATGACGCAGAGGCCAGCCATCACCTCCCTCGCCATTTTAGAGGGAAGGGGGTAACCCGACCAATGACGCCACCGCAAGCAATGACGTCTAAGGGAGCATGACGAACCTGCTGACAAGAGGAAAAATTCAAAAGGCTAAAGAACTAATAAAAGAAGACTGTCCGAGGTCACTAGTTAACTGCATTACACTGTTACTTGAACTCTTCGTAAAAAGAGAAGTATTACAATATGTCAACAATAAACATTGTAAAATAATGAATGTCAAGATGTAAAATATGTCTGTATTTATAAATTCAAACATCAACTCAGAGTCATCTTGTGCCTACAGCGACCAACAAGATCTATCCTCTAAATATTCTTTTAACGTATAGTATGCCTTTTTGACCAAGAATACCAAATTAGTCTACGCCCTTGCCATTTACGGGAAAATAGTCGTGACCTTTTGCGATGACGACTAAATTGATATTAAAACTATTCAAGTCAAATTCAGGTGGACTAATTTGACAGGATCTTCTATCCCTTTCTCATGTTTTTTGTTGAAATTATATTTATTATAATAAAACAACCATGCTTGCTTTTACAGTCAACGGATATAATATGTCAAACAGAGAACCACAGATGATACTGTCACTTGACTATAGAGATCACAGACAAAGAGAAGACACTCAATTTAAATATTCAACACTCCCCCTAAATTGAAGACTTCTTTACTATTTAACAGTAGTTACATTAACTAACAAATCACTGTGGTATACAGAAACTTAGGAGAAACATTCACAGAGTACAAATTCTATCATTTAAAATTTATTCCCTAATGTTTCTTTTTAGCCTATACTTTTTGTTTGAGTAAACCCTTTTGCTTATAGCCTGAAATTTAAAGCTTGGATCGATTGCCTCATCCTTGACTATAAACATCCACTTGCAGCCGATATCTTGGCATTTGGACGTTTGTTTCCCAATATCCATGTTTCATTCTTGTCATAGGCTTTATGTTTTTCTTTAAAAGACTTTTATAACATCTACTAAATTTATTGCTTCTTCATAAATAGCAAGTACGGTATCTGATCAGATAGCAGGTACCTATTCATCGCAGCTGAGGTAACTTCACTACATTAACTTACACTAAATTAATATTCTCACTCAAATTCTTCGATTTTTTTTTTTTGATACTTCGCTTTTATTGTGCAGAATATTATCAACAAAAACCTTTGAATGGTCATCCAAAAAGGTTAGAACATATTTATCTCCACCCAACGATTGAGTTTCCTTCAGGCCGCAGAGTCAGAGTGCACCAGTTCGAATAGCATCATTGAATGTGACACTTGACTTTTACCTTCTTGACATGACATGCATGATAATAAATTATTGCCTTTGCCTGATAAATTCATTACCTTCAGTGCACTCAGTCATTTTCTTAAAATTTAGGAAATTCAGATGGACTATTATTTGATGCTATAGAAAGTCATCACCTTGATTAATATCAGACATGTATGCATAACTTTCTGTACTGTTAAGCCGGTACATGTTATTAATCTTCATTGTTCAGCATAACACAGTCATCACAGTAAGATTTCACTTGTCCACCATTCTCAGTAATCTGATCAGTGATTAAGTTCACCGCAAGTTCAGGCGGAACTATCATTATTGGAAACAGCGAGAAAAGTAGCAGCATGTGTGCTATCTACTTTGTTGAATTCATTACTTTTGGTAGACCGGAGAGCAGCTGGGTTCGGAGCCACTCATTGTCACCTCGAAGTCGATGTTTCTCAACTGGTGTGCGTCGGACTTTATCTTATTGACTGGTTATTCTTCATAATTTAGACTGTCGGAAAGTGCGGTTGTACAGAGATCACGTAGCAGAACTATACGGCGTGTAAGCCCCGAATTGTTAAAAGCCCGTGTCAGATCATCCCAGACACCAGACATCCTTTTCTTTGCCGTCTCGGCCTCCCATATATTCACGCTGGGAGTAAGAACTGCCTTCAGTTAAAACAAATGCCAATCACGGTTTTTTTCACTTTTCAGAAGTTTGATGTGAATCACTTTTACTGACGCATACCTACGTAACTTTTAACAACATTTTATTGTTTAGGCTTTTCTGGGCCCATAACCTGTTGAAATTATATTTATTATAATAAAACAACCATGCTTGCTTTTACAGTCAACGGATATAATATGTCAAACAGAGAACCACAGATGATACTGTCACTTGACTATAGAGATCACAGACAAAGAGAAGACACTCAATTTAAATATTCAACATTTTTTATTAGAAAAAGACATAATGAGACTAAATTAGTTAACTTAGTTAAATTAGTTAATTTGTAAACAACATCTAGAAATTTTGTAACAACTGTGATTAGCTCCAATAGTAACCTCCCATCTCCCATTAAATAGGCGTAAATATAACTGTCATTTGTCCGGCACTAGCTGTACCTAGGCTATCTAGGCACGGCTAGGTATCTAGGTATAGACCACTCGGCCTAGGACAGGAAAGCTAACGGTGCTTAGAACTTAGTGCATGCGGCCAGTACGAGCCAGCGTGCCTATTTAGTTCCTAGGTTTTACGTGTTAATGGTTAAATTCTAGGTGTAGAGAGGATCTTTCTACTTTGCATAAAGTTTATTTAACTTTGAGCATAAATCATCAAAGCACTTTGCCCGCGTTTCGTGCGCGTGAACTGTGCATTTTTGCGTGATAAAAAGTTGCATAAATGTTACTCAGTGATAATATTAGAGATCGAATATTCGGATGCATATTTACGAAGTCAATTTTTGGCTAAGAAATTTGGAAACGGCTTCTTAAAATATATATTTCTTTTAAAGAAATCCCGGGATGCCAGGAAATCCGTACCTACCAGGTCGCCATTTTAGATTCGCTTCTTTATTGGCGCGGGTTATAAATATACATTCGAATATCCGATCTCTAGTGATAATGTCACTTTTTGTTGGTGAAATATTTTATTAAATCGGTCCAGTTGTTTTTGAGTTTATTCATTACAAACAAAAATACAAAAAAAAACAAACCTTTTCTCTATAATAATAGTGTAGATAATGGAAACAATGTTCATGTTAATTATATTATAGTGACAAAAGTGATAATTTTCTTTATTCTTCCTAGGCGATCTGTCATTTTAAAGTAGGTAAAATAATAATACTACTACTACTAAAAATACTAACAACAGAAAAAAAAACTCAAGAATGCTTAAAAATTCCTCTACCTATTTAATTTTAAGACGCAGTGTATTCACAGTCTTACAAGCGAAAAAAAAAAACAGTAGGTATATAATGGTTCTATAAAGAGCTAAATAATCGAGTCATTACACTGAAAGACTTGGAAATGGCACAAAAAGTGCTATTGTACGATTCGAAAAAACCGGCCAAGTGCGAGTCGTACTCGCGCACCGAGGGTTCCGTATCATTTTTGGACGTATAAAGTGATAAAACCGGACCGCATAACTAAGTTTGTTTGTGAAGGAATTTTGATTATTTTGAAAAAACTGTACTAGTTAGGAACATCGTTTTATTTTTGGTGCCATATTTGGGTCAATTCCTATTAGCTCTAATTATTTCAGATTTTTCGCTACGCAAACTTCGGAGATAAGGGGGGGGAATGGTATTTTTTCCGACAGTTTCCATCATATGTCGAAAACTGTGAGACATAAAATAAAATGAAAATATATTTTGAAATGTGCAGATCAAGCCCTTTCATTTGATATGCCACTTGACCTAGTAACCCCACTTTAAAATTTCGGACCCCCACTCCGGCCCCTTTTGCAATAAAAATAAAAATATTTTTTGACTTTTTTCATTTGAAATAAAGTTGGGCAAACATTCTTTATAATTGTTCCAAATTTCAAGTCGATAGCATTAGTAGTTCCTGAAATAAGCAGGTGTGAGAGACAGACGAAGTCGCACCATAAGGGTTCCTTTTTTACCATTTTGGTACGGAACCCTAAAAAGGTCTGTACATTTTTTTTTCTATGTGCTAGTCTGTGGTAGTGTGTCCAATAGGGTTTTAATTTTGTATGTATTGCGAACTTTTTTGTTTGTAGAGTATACTGAACTTGCAAATGTTCTTTTGGTAGTGCTTTTTTCTTTTACAGTAATTAAATAACATCAGATAACACGCCCGTAGTCTAGTCTGTATTTATGTAAACGTATTCCATTAACGAAACATAAACGAACAAATTATGTCATACAAGCGCTGTGCTATTCTATTGATGAAACGATTACGATTAATGATTAATGACATTTAGCGATTATTCGTCGATTATTATTGCGATTATTTAACGATTAAATTCAATTTACGTATTTTTTATAATTTGAGCCGTTTCAATAAACACTTCCTAAAGGTAGTTATGAGTATCTAAATTAAACACATGTTTCTACAGTAAGTTGGTGACTTTTTTCTGAAGATCCGACTCAAATTGTAGGAACTACAAAAATGTGTTTTGTTGCGTATTGGGAATTTTTGTATTATTTTGATTCATGTTGAAAGCATTACAAGTATCACTTGCTTTAATTTTCTAAAATTAAATAATTATTTAGTGTTCCACGCCAAACTGCCAGTAGGAAAGTAATTTTCTCGGTTGCATATTATTACCTATGTTTTTCTTTTTCTTTGTGTGTTGTTACACTAACCTAAAAGTCGTCCTAACTAAATCATTTCACCTGTTTTTCTTTTTCTTTATGTGTTGTTACACATGACTTTTAGTCGTCCTAGCTAAATCATTTCGTAACTAGTTAGAATGCTAATTGATTTTGTACGTCAGCGAACTTGCTGAATGCGATTACACTTATCGGAGTTTAGTTAATTAGCCATTTAGGACGACTAAAGGACGTCGGCAGTTTTGGGCTTGATCTGGTACAGTAATAAAAGCTTAACCAAAAATAAAAATAAATTTTAATTATTCTTTGCCTAATTTATCTAAGAAATTAAGAATTGAAATAAAAAATCGAAATAAATAAGAAATAAAATGATTATGGCGTTGACATTTTGAAAAAAACAATAAAACAAAAACGGGTGCACGCGCCAGGGCGCGTGCCTCCATAGAGTTAAGAGTATCATGTCGACAGCAACTAAATAAAACCTTTGAATTGAGAACTCATTAGTCGGGCTGTACTTCATTGGATCATTCACACCATACTTAACCTCATTGTCACAAATACGAAGATTTCTCTTTAACCCAATTACGTACAAAAACAAATAAAAAATGAATTTAAATACTCTTGAAATACTCGATCACACCAAACTAATTTCATATCTGTACCGACCTACACAATCTGAAGCCCAGCGTTCTATGGGCGTCTGCCAGTGCCCTTTAGTGAAGTGTAATAAGCGCTTTAGGTAAGTCTGCTTGCTCACCTAACAAACTGTTTTATCGAAGGTTGCTAAATAAAAAGGCGAGCGGCACGCGGCGCTGCGGCTGCTGTCAACGACCGGCGCATGCGCACCTGAGACGCCAGGCACGCGCACAATTGTTGGCACTGGAGATGTGGCAAATAAATTACGTTTTTCAGTAGTTTGTGGTAATTATATATATATGTATATATATATATATATACGTAAATATAAATAAAAATAATTTAACGATGTGCAATCAAATGCAAAACCAAAAAAAGAGTTTAACTAATAAAAAAATTAAATAGACAAAGTAAAAAATAAATGAAAACTTCGAAATAAAATACCTAAGTACCTACCTAGTTATATTTTCTGAAATAATTATTTAAACATTTTTTTCCATTTTGTTTCGCAATTTTCATTTTGTTTTTATTTATTTTTCTACTTTGTCTATTTTAATTAAATCCTTTTTGGAGTTTTGCATTTTCATTTAACATAAGTAATTGAAAAGCCAATAGGTAGACTCTTCTTAATTCACGTCTTTTCCAATTAAATTAATTACCATTTTTTTATCAATTCTCCTAGTGATCCATACTATCAAGTTTGTACGTTGCTAAAAATAAGATTCTAAGGTAGGGAGCGGTATCGATACAAGTATTGATAACCACTACCTCTGCTTACGCCGTAAATGGTAAGAGCGTGAAGATTTAGTCATGATATCATTCTTGAGTTTTTGTACCCATTAGCACCGCTTACAACTTTGTTGTCAACATTTCATTCAAAGGAAATTCGACTCTATTTTCTAAATCATAAACCTCAGAATAACTTTGTAATTTTCGTTTAATATTCCATACACAAGGTGATTTTTACTTTGTTGCATATAAGTTAAGGTTTAAAATTGAAATAATGTTGATTAGAAATAGCGGAATTCCTGGCTAAGTCCTCATACTTGTATTATTTATCTACAAGATAGTTCCGTTTTAGTATCAGCAGTGTCGCCGATAATGTAAATAGATCAACATAACGTGAATTAGCTAAAGCTTTCTTCAGTTTGTATTTGTATGGAGGAATTCGATATCACGCTAATCCTTAAAATGCATTAGGCATAGACAAGAGAGAGGACACTGCGGGATAAATCTCGCTTAAATCTGCGGCCCGATTGGAGAACGTACCTCCCTTACCTTACAGAATACCGCAGCTCGATTGGAGAACGTACTTCCCTGACCTTACAGAATACCACAGCCAAATAACGCTACTCTTCGGTAGTGTTGTGTTCCTGTGGTGAGTAAAGTCGCCAGAACTCCTGGGGAAGTGTCGATGTATCCACACTTGTAAAAGCGGCATCTTGCTCATAGATGGTGCTAACCACGGAGGAAATGCTCAAAGATGGTGCTAATTCCTCTGTGGTACTAACGCATATTTCTAGTGGATTTTATTTTATATATCCATATAAAATCCACTAGAAATATGCGTTAGCACCATCTATAAGCAAGATGCCGCTTTTACAAGTCTCATAGATGCTCTTAGCATAATCGGCCTATAATGTTCCCACTGCTGGGACACAGGCCTCCTCTCTGTGAGAGGGAGTGGGCCGTAGTCCACCACGCGGGCCCAGTGCGGGTTGGTGGACGTCACATGTCTTCGAATTTTTGGTTCTAGGACATGCCGGTTTCCTCACGATGTTTTCCTTCACCGTTAAAGCAAGTGATAATTAATTTCTAATACGCACATGACTTCGAAAAGTCAGCGGTGCGTGCCTCGGGATCGAACTCGAACCATTCGCCGTGGGAGGCACATGGTTAAACCACTAGGCTATCACTGCTACCCATAGATGCTCTTATCTGCTCTGATCTGCTCATAGATGACTCCACTAGAAGAAGTATCTTCTAGTGGCGTCACCTATGAGCAAATGCCTCCACCCGTTAAGGGCGCTCTCGGAATTTTGTCTCCTCTCTCGATCGCACAGAACCATTTTTAAGAATGTTGAATGAAAAGATGCATTTTTGGAAAATGTAATCTCAACGCGAACTACAAAATAATATTAATTTTAAAGGTAAATAATTAAAACACATTTCTACTGTAATAAACAAACTTAAAAAACAATTATGATCTGTTTCTGAGGTTTGTTTAACTCATGTGTTTTAATAATTAAATTTGAGTTTATAATATTATAATTAATATCATTTTCTAATTCGCGTTGAGATTACATTTTCCAAAAATGCATCTTTTCATTTAACATTCTTAAAATATATGGTTCTGTGCGAGAGAGGTGCCGAATGCGAGAGGCCTCTTATGGGTCTTGCCTCGGACAGATGGAGAACAAAGTGATCCTATAAGGGTTCCGTTTTTTCTTTACGGTACGGAACTCTAAAATGACAGAAGTCATCGCCATAGACGTAATAAATACTATCTATACAGTAACCCAATTTTTAGTTTTGTTTCGACATCAATATTGGAGTGCGAGATAGCGATGGAATGTACAAAATTCTTTTAATATTTGTGACCGGAAATATCTCAAAAAGATAAGATTCTATGCAGTCACTGTGATATTTATTTTCAGTTGATGACAGTAAATTCTAAACAATTTTACGAGATATGAAGACCTTTTCTCGTAATTAATTTGGCACTATGACAGACCGACAGTTGACTAAACTGAGTTGATTAAATTTTGATTCTGCTAATTTTATATGCACGAGAATACAAAAATTCACATACATATTTTTACATATATAAAACATTACCGTGACAGACTGACAGACAATGCACAGCGTAAACCGCTGCAGACCTAGAGATCTGAAAGGAGGATTTTTTTCTTGATTACCTACCTTAGAAGCATATGAATAAAAGAAGTGTAGGTACCTACTAAGGATGATTTTCTTTTTAAAAACGTGGAAAAATTTGTATGAAAAAAATAACAACATTGTATTGTTTTCCGATTTCCACACAGACAGAGTCGCGGTAACAGCCAGTGTATTACATAAAGAAAAACGTAACATTCACATTCTTCAAACAAAGAAAACGCTTCAACCAGGAACAAATATTAATACAATTAGAATTTATTAAAATGTTGACGGCCTCGGCTTCGCAAACACAGGCCACTGACATGACGTGTGCATCGATATCTATACTAAAATTATAAAGCTGAAGAGTTTGTTTGTTTGAACGCGCTAATCTCTGAAACCACCAGTCGGATTCGAAAAAATATTTTTGTATGTGATAGCCAGATTCATGAGGAATAGTATAGGCTATTTAACATCACGCTACGACTCTTAGGAGCCGAGCAACGGGGGTGAAACAGGGGAACAGCTATACCCTTATCTTCCCAGTGATCCATTTTTGGAACGGTAACAGTGATATTTTTTTTTAAACATAACAATTGCGAATTAGTACCTATTCTTTTTTTACGTAGGGATAACATTAAATTAGTTGTCTCTCAAATTCTAACGCCACAAAGCGCATTGCGCGCGCATTTTGATCGTCAAATGTTTTGTAATGAGTAATTTTCACAAAAAAGACGTCACACATTCGGTAAGTAAAATTTATTTGTAATTTTAGTAAAATTAAATATTTTCTTGCAAATTATAGTTGGATTTACTGTTATTTTATAATACCTAATACTAAAATAAATATATATTTTGAGTATATAGTGCTTTTGACATGTTTTCTGACACCGTTCCATTTTTCAAACAATGGGAACATATTACCCTGTTATCATTGAGAAAAAGTATGAATACATTCGGCTTCATATTGCTTGTTTTTTGTTTTAGGTTGACGGTAAATTACATTATTTCGTATTTAGAAGACGATGACGATGTGCTGGAAGCCGCAAGGGTGGATCCAGCCTCGAGTCGGGGGGAGTCACTACGTGTACTTTACTATAAAATATTTTTTTTTTAGATTAGAAATAATATATTATAAGTGTTCGACCTAGGGCACGTTGAGGGGGGGGGGATCATGACCCCCATGCCCCCCACCCTGGATCCACCGTTGGGAAGACGTCGTATAGGTATATGTATAAACTCCCCCGAAAGAGCGCAACTAGGTACCTACTTGTCTGAGCACCAGCTATTATATCAGCAGAAGTAGAACTTCGGCCCAATGTATCTGTAAAGGGATGGATAGAGGAACTACAGCAGCAAGAATCCCAAGAGGAAGAGCCCATCCCAAGCACCAGCCACGCTATTTTAGAAATATAGATAATAAATATATGGGAGGTGTAGATTGATTAGATCAGAATGTTGGCTGTTATAGAATCGGCATAAGGTTGAAGAGATGGTGCTGGCAACTACTCATGTTTCCTCTCAACGTGTGTATAGGTAAACAACGCTTATCAGCTTTACAGATTGTCGCCAGCTGCAAAGGAAACGATGCACATGACATACCCACTATCCTTTACCTTCGTAGTGCAGTCGAAATTCGTAACGAATGACACTACTGCATCCAATGGCGCTATAATAATATAACGAAAATGAAGTACCTACCTACACAAATCACCTTTGGATGTTATGAAACGGGTTCCTTCAAGCGTTAGATAAGATGGAAAGGACTACTACATAGTGGATAACAGTAGGCAGAGCCAACGTAGCTTGTGTCATAAAAATACCACGAAGAAATGTAGCAACTATGTGGTCGCTTTGCATTCTAAATGCTCAGTAGTATTTCATATAACCCCATAATGTTACGGCATATATAAATTTTACATATTTTATAATAAACATGTCTAAAATACTCTTTTTACAAGCTTTTATTTAGTCTCCTTTCCATTCATCTCTACAAAGAAATTACATAAGCGTATGTTCCCACTGTTCCATTATTGGATCGGTATTGTAATTCAAAAGGTCATTGACCGATATTTTTTTTTATTGTGTCTATTTAATACTTTGCCCAATAACATGATTATATGTAAACATAAAATAAATCGGGTTAGAAATTATAGTGTTGGGAACATATGGGTTAATAACAATACTTGACTACCATATGTGTGGATTAACAATGGTTTATCATTGCCGTTTGGATGAATGTGCTGCCAAGCTCGTAAAATGTCCCTTTTTGGGACATAGAAACCTGAGGTTGGGTTGGTCAAAAGGTGATGCTATATTGTGATGGTTCCAAAACGTAGATTCCTATGGAGAAGAACGAGCAAGAAACTCCATGGTTAGATACGCTTTTAATAAAATTACCTACTTTAACTTAATAAGTTATTCATCTACAGGTAATATTCATTACAATTTGGTCTATTGTAAATGTAAACGCACATTAATTATGTGAATAATTAATTTCTGAAACTTTTTTGTTAACTCTAATTCAGAATCAACAGTTTCCGAATTTTGATGGACCGTCCATTTACCTTCCTCTTTCTTCAAATTAATGATAAACCAGAAAGTTCTGAATCAACCCTTTCGCTGTCCTGTGAATCACATATGATTCATGGCGATCATTTACCTATTCTACCTGCTTCGCGGACAGTAATCCTGAGATGGTGCTTGCACAAAAATAAATTGTCGGTGTAACAAGAAACGATTGAGCCGTGAAAATTGCATGATACCGTATTTTGTTCTAATCGTTAAAAAAATAAATTAGAGTTAGTACCTACACTTTATGATTGAATTAGTTCAGCAAGTTTGGAAATAGAATGGACCTGTTAAATCGCTCTTTACGCAACTTTTTTTGAGGTGCGTGCAAATCTGAAAGTAGTTGATTAAGAATCACTAGGAAAATCAATTGGTATAGTTTTTATACCATGTTATGTTTTATCAAATAATTATCTAATTATTTTATAGTTTTTGTTTGTTGCGCGAGGTAGCACTAGACTAGCGTATTTCTGTTAGTTATGTTTTACATGGACTCTTTAATTAATAATATAAATTAATTAATAATATAAGCACAATTGACAACATTTCAAAATTACTATGCTACTAAAACAAAAATACCGTTTCTTTATTTTCCTATCCTGAGTATGAATATTTTTTTTTTTTTTTCATTGATTAATTTCGGAGAAAATAAATAAAAACTGAAAAACCTACTATGACGTCACTCATACGGCCGAATCCGTAAGTTATGTTTGTCTTAGCATTTATCATGTTCTAAGAAGATAAGATGTTCTAATATCATTAAAGATACGTCTGTAACATCAAAAACCATTTATAAGAATAACCTATTCTGAAGTACATACTGATTACCAGAGCCAAGTAAAGGTAAAATCGCCAGTCAACCGTATAATTGACGTCATTTGGCGCTTACGTCCTGTTTAGAAAAAAAATTTCAAATTCGTTTTTTATATGAAAACGACCACGTTTCGAAAAGATAAAAATATGGGTACCTTATTTTTGGACGTTATTTCAATTACCATCATTATTTGAGTAAGTACATTAAAAAAATGAAATGTTGTCAATTATGTCTGCTGCCAATAAATAATTATTAAAAACGTAGCTCTCACCTCATTGGCACACACATTATCAAAGAATTATAATTTCGCAAACACGACTCTAAAGCTGCTTTCAGACTACGCTATAATATATAGCATATAGCTCATAGCACAACAATATCGCGCACGCGCATCATAAAAAGTCAATAATATTAGTATAGTACAGTGTGAATTAACATGTCCACTGTCCATAACAATGTATGGTGCGCGATATTGTTGAGCTATGAGCTATATGCTGTAATGCTATATAGTATAGCGTAGTCTGAAAGCAGCTTAAGAACGGTATTAAGTACTTAGAACGTTACTCAAACTTTAAAGTTTTTTTTTACTGTAAGTATTTACAACTCGATTCAACCTATTAAATCTAGCGTCAAGACGAGTGGCCGTGCTTGGGTATCTATTGTTTTATAATACTGGCTTATACCTATATACTGGATGACAAAATAAACGAGGAACGATTCGATGCTAGTTCGATGCGGGACCATCCTTGAAATCATAAAAAAGCTGTTCCACACAGCTGTTTTTTTTTTGTACCGAATACTGAATATCCATCCTTCAATATGCCTCACCTTTAACATTACACAATATATATTACAACTTAAGTTACATACGATTATCAACAATAGATTTACAAATACATCAAACGTCAAAATCAATGTTAAATAAATTAATTGACTCTGCATTTGGGAAGATTCCGAAACGATTAATGCGTAGGAGTATAATCTGTTGGTTTTCTATGTCAATGTTATAGATAAACAAATTCATCATCCAATCATTAAAGATTTAATTGGTCGTGGGAAAGATAAAAAATCTTGTATTAATCATTACGGTACGAAAACCTTGGTCAGTTTTGAAGTTGAAGCGATGACACTGGGCAGACTACTACATAGAAAACGATAATGACTCGACAACAAAGGTTAAAACAGCATACACCGTGGACCAAATATTTCTAGTTGACATCACCTTAAAACCTTTTTAACCTTACGTATGCTGCAATTCCAAACACAATAAAAATGACACCATGTTGTGTCTCGCGTGGATTTGGTGGTTAATGGCGTCACCAATAAAATAAATAAAAAAAAACCGGCCAAATGCGAGTCGTACTCACGCACCGAGGGTTTCGTATCATATTTAGACGTATAAAGTGAAAAAATCCGGACCGCATAACTAAGTTTGTTTGTAAAGGAATTTTGATGATTTTGAAAAAAACTGTAGGTACTAGTTAGGAACATCGTTTTATTTTTGGTGCCATATTTGGGTCAATTCCTATCAACCCTAATTATTTCAGATTTTTCGCCCTGCAAACTTTGGAGATAAGGGGGGGAATGGTATTTTTTTGGACATTTTTCATCATATGTCGAAAACTAAGAGACATAAAATAAAATGAAAATATATTTTGAAATGTGCAGATCAAGCCCTTTCATATGATATGTCACTTGACCTAGTAACCCCACTTTGAAATTTCGGACCCCCACTCCGGCCCCTTTTGCATTAAAAATAAAAATATTTTTGGACTTTTTTCATTTGCAATAAAGTTGAACAAGCATTATTTATAACTGTTCCAAATTTCAAGTCGTGAGCATAAGTAGTTGTTGAAATAAGCAGGTGTGACAGACAGACAGACAGACGAAGTCGCACCATAAGGGTTCCTTTTTTACCATTTTGGTACGGAACCCTAAAAATATAAATAAAATCTGTTTTATTATCTGTTAAAGTCTGTCAGTGTCACGTTCTTAAAGTTTTCATAAGTGTCGTTCTATGATTTTTACATTAAGACGAACTACAAATACTTCTATGTAATATATGCATTTCACATAAGAATTCCTTTCGATGCTATATGATGGCACCCCTGTCTGTCACTTTTGTTTAGGTCTTAATGTTTTGTGTTTTTTGTAGATGTATGTGCTAAAGTGGGACACTAAAATGTGATGAACGAGAATTGGTACTGAAAAGAAAACTTCCAACACCAATAAATAAAAACTTTGTAGGTAAGATATTGACATTCAGGGCTGCCAACATAGCGTTGGAGGGACTTTATAAGTAAAGCGCTCTCTAGGTTATAGGATTACTATGTACCAATGTCGTCCTCTAGCTACGGGTAGGTTTATAATTTTAGATTAAAGTTATTACTGTAGAAATTATGTTTAATAATATACCTTTTTGTATAGGTACCTAGTACAAATTATACAGATATAGGTACATTAAGAATTCAATTCAAACACCGGCATTACCCAGAATTAGTTCCGACGAATTCATCGGAGCGCGAACGTAACGGGTCAATCAATCAATCGACGATTCACATAATTGATTGATCAACTGATTGATTCAACGCAACATGAAAGAGCGGCATTGACACTAATGAACTACGATTGACAGCTACATTTCATACAAACATATTTCTCAAATTTCATTCAACATTCTATTATAAAAAATAACTTGATATATTCATATTTTACAGTATTTTTTAAGTAATAAAAATCTATAAATCCAGTTTAGAATTTAGTTCAAAATTTATAGGTTAATGTGACAAGCTATTTGGCTAAAATTAATGGTTAAGTTAGCCGTTACTTACGTATACAGTAGTGAATATTTTATTTCATTTATTATAACGGTTTATCGAAGAGCTCATTAGGTAAAGTACCTACTGTTGGTATTTATTTTAAAAATGTTGTAACATTTATTGACATTCAGGGGAGCCAACATAGCGACAAATCCCAGTCATATGTGGAACGTACTATAGTTTATGTAGATGATATTTGCCCTATAGACATAACTATAAATTCTAACCTAGGTGTTTGATTTATTCGCGAAATTGCAACCAATAGCATCTTTTTAACATCATAAACAAAGTCTTTAGTTATCTTTCACAAATCACCAGAATAAGAGAGAATGTAAGAGAACGAGATTTCAATAAAAATATATATTTTTGCGACATTTAAATCTACACAAAGACATAAAAGTAACAATTCTATGAGTACTAGAAGGATAAAAAATAAAAACAGATATTTTTGAGATCACTCGACATTCGGCATTGAATTCGAGATATCTAAAAAGAGTCTCGATTTTTATTTTTACTTATTTCTGTTGTCTACGCAATTTAATATTATCTTAATATAAAATTGATTCGTTTCGTTTCGTCATGGACTTATAGAAATGTTTTTATTGGATAATAAAAATCAAAGGAAAAAGCAACTGCACACATTGTTATTGGTCAGCCGTTCGCGGAGACTTTGTTTGCGTTTTTTTTTTTTCAAATAGTATGGTTTTATTACCTACGTTTTTAGGACATTAATGGACAACCGCACTATTTTTTAATCACCATCAAATTGAAATAGTAACATCTTTGGTGAAAATAATGATGATGCTTTTTGTTTTAGTATCACTCAGTCAGTACTAAAATATTGAGTTGTCTAAAAAATACGCGCACGCATTTATATTGAGATATGGAATCATTATGTCGTCTAAAAAATACGCGCACGCATTTATATTGAGATATGGCATAATTATGTCGTCAAAGAAAATCGCGCACGCATTTATATTGAGATATGGCATCATTATGTCGTCTAAAAACTACGCGCACGCACCTACCACATACTCTTCCCGCTACACCCGTGGGTCACCCTTTTCTGTCATTCAGTGCATGCGCGATTTTTTCGTATTTTATGTTTGACTAGGTAACTATGCAGAATTCGAGTTTTGCGAAAAATATTTTTTTATGAAAATTTTACCTGCCTATTTTTTGCAAAAATAGTGTCTTTGATTAATACCTAAAAAAATTGGATGGCGATTACAAAGTCATCTTGAATCATAATTGATTTTATATTTGACAAAGGGACGCGAGACGCTTAAAAAATCAACTGGTTCATACAACACATCATATCACTTGACAAAATTGAACAGCTGATTTTTTTTGCGCATTCAAGTTTGGTTCCGTAGTTAATTGAACTGGTATCGAATACTGAATGTTCTTCAAATAAGTCCTTCGATTAACCTGTATCATATCTAACTTCTAAGTATGTCTCTTGCGGTCGACAAACCATAGAATTTTAATTGCGTCTCATTTATAAGTGCGCTATCAATAGAACATATCAGTCTAAACACTAAACACTTCCTTTCACAAGTCACAATGTCAACGTATACATATTCAATCGTCGTAACATTGAAGGTGTGAAGATAATGAGTGCACGCAGTTTCTCTCACGTCCCGCCAGAGGTCGCGGGTGACGCAGTGCTGATGTGGGTAGGGCTAGCTATTAACACACTATCAATCACATCTATCAATCATAGCTATCAATCTTGAAAGGTATGTAAAGGTATGTTTAGAATGCAATTAGTGTTGGACAGCGGGGCCGGACCAGAAGATGGCGAGGTAACTTACAGGCAATCTCACCGTGAGATTCTCCCTCGAACGTTCGCAAACAAATTGGCAGTTCTCGCGGTGATATCACGCGGCATGTCGGCACAAAATAGACAGGCAGATCATAGAAAAAAGGAGATATGCCATCATAGCAAATTAGTACGGGAACCACTGTGGCGACTTTTAGAACAGTTTGCGACACAATTACAAGCGCTCCTTGTGAATATAAAGAATATAGAAATGCTTAAAAATATGTACCACGCAATTATTTGAACATTACAACATAATACGCGTTCATAATAATATGATTTTAGCATATATACGCAAAACAGTTAGCCACTTTTAGAGATGTAACGCTAAAATAATTTCGCAAGTGTTTTTTACTTATATTGGAAGGAAAAACAAAAGGTGCTGTAAGTTTTTCACACCTTGTTATGAGGAAGAGATATTTATTATTTGGTCAGTTTTTTGTTATTAACAAACGTTATATTTAACGACCTCAGCGCCATTCTTTCAATCATGATCTCGTTATTTCCTTATCATCTTTTTTTTACTCTTTTAATGTTATTAAATACATAAAAGGTTTTCAAAAATCGAATGACGCGAGTGGGATTAGAACCCGCAACCTCTGCCGTACCGTGGCTAGCGCTCTGAACCAACCGAGCTATCGCGTCTCGCTCGCTTCATTCTACATTTCAAATCTCTTTGAATACCTCTTGCCTCTTAGCTTTTGCATTAATAAAAATTAATTAAAATCAACTCATATCCTCATTATAGGCTCAACAAATGTAGCTTCCATGATTAGATACCAATTCAGATTAGATTAACTGTTAAGGGCCAAATTCACCGACAAAATAACAGTCCGTTAAATTAAAAACGACCGTTTAACATAACATTTTCTGAAGATATGATAAACGGCCATTTTCAATTTATCGGACTGTTATCTTGTCGGTGAACTCAGCTCTAAAATTAACGAACAGAATATTCAGTTGAACAAAGCGAACAACAGATTGTGCTTAAATTCACGACCATAAAGCTGAGCCACTCAATGCAGTGATGCAACTGTTGACGTAACATCCGCTAAAATTAACACCTTTACCGCTTTGCGTGCCTGTCTGTTCTGAGGCTCTAGACAGTTTAGCGTTCACGCCAAACGATAAGCACAAAATGTATGGCAATGACATTACCTGCGGAAAAGTCACGTGACTCACAAATGTCATTTCCATACATTTTATCCGTAGCGTTTGACGCTAACGCTAACAGAAAAGTAACTTGTCTAGGGCTTCTGTACCGACACGCCGCGTGATCACCACGAGAACTGCCAATCTCTTTGCGAATGTTCGAGGGAGAATCTCACCGTGACATGCTCCCTCGAACGTTAAATTGGCAGTTCCCGCGATGATATGACGCGGCGTGTTGGTACAGAGGCTCTAGACAAGTTACTTTTCTGTTAGCGTTAGCGTCAAACGCTACGGATAAATTAAAATGTATTGAAGTGACATTTGTGAGTCACGTGACTTTTCCGCAGGTAATGTCATTGCCATACATTTTGTGCTTATCGTTTGGCGTGAACGCTAACAGAAAAGTATCTTGGCTAGGGCCTCAGAATAGACAGGCAGTTGACGTAACATCTACTATACTATATTTACTTGGCCGTGAGACAAAGCATAAACAATGAAGATCTAACCCGACCGAATACAAAATCGCGCCTTGCACCACAGTAAAAATATGTACACCAGTACGGAAACTACGTACTAACGTTCGAAACGGCACACTCACACAAACACACGGCAACCACTCGTCTTGACGCGGCACTCGCGACTGACAGCACCGCGATGTCCGCTTAGAGGTCTCGTCGATTCGCGTGTTTGTGTGAGTGTGCCGTTTCGAACGTTAGTACGTAGTTTCCGTACTGGTGTACATATTTTTACTGTGCTTGCACTGTAAACTATTGATTTTCATGGGTCATCTTAACTTAACAGTATAATAATGGCAGCTTATGTTGCTATTATACTGACAAGGTAAAATGAACTAAAATATCAACAAATAACGGTGCATCGTGTGATTTTGAATTTAGTAGGGTTAGACTTATATTGTTTACGTTTTGTCTCAAAGCCAGTTGAATATAGTATAAAATTAACAACTCTATCGATTTGCGTAAGTAAAGTTTCAAGCTTTGGTGTCTACTGGATTCGTATCTTTCCTAGTTTTAAAAGAGATTATTGTACGTCACTCGCACATACTCGTACGACGTTGGTTTTGTTTCCGATTTGTGCACTACACCCTACGTTATGGCAATGCGTAATGCAAACAATAATATTTTTTTTTCTACGGACTGGTGTTATTTTATAATAAACATTATACAAGCGGCTTTATTTTTGAATGTGGAAGTGGCAATTTTGAAAAATATATGTTCTGAACCTTACTAGAAATCGAAAACGAACATACACGAAAATTCAAGTTAAAATTCCTGTTTTAATCCCTAAAGTCATTGCAATTCGTTGAACTGTTTCGGTGCCTATTCGAGACAAAGTTCAGACAGACAGACACGAAAATTCTAAAAACGGTAATTCATGGTTAGGCATCGTATAAATAGCAATTTCACTTTTTCGGCATTTATTTTGAAATCACAGACACTTCAATTGTGTTTATTGGTGTAGATCAAAGAAGTGCGAATTCTGTACATAGTACTATTATCTATTCTGCGCCCTTGCGAACTAAAATACAAGTTGAAACAACAACAAGCAGTGTAATCGCCTCAGCTAGACCACAGAGTAACATTGTCCACCGGCTGCCCTCCACTCGAGGCTAGTTCAACCGGTCACATTCCTTTCCACTCGTGCATTTTGTTTTTTACACAGCCTACATGTTTACGGTACTTGGTATACTGCTACTGGGCATACTGTTTTGGTTAGGCTGTGTCCTGTTGGTGTAATGAGGTGTTAAATGTAATGGTGACTTCCTCCCGCGGCTTCGTCCGCATTTTTCGGGATAAAATATAGTATGTGTGTAATTCTGATGGATAAGCTATATTACTGTAAGGTTTCATCAAAATCCGTTCAGTAGATTTTGCGTGAAAGAGTAACAAACTTCCATCCTCACAAACTAGGATAGTAGGAAGTAGGATAGGGTGAATTATGATTTTTGTTTTTACTATCAAATCAAAATATTACTTAGTGAATGTTTACTGTGTCTTTTTTTTTTTTTTTTTTTTTCGAGGTGGAAATCCTCATGGATGTCCCCCGCCCTGGGGAGGGCGGAGGGGTCTGTCAGACTCTTACTGACTAAAACCACCCCGGTGTTCCTCCAAGTACCTTACGCCGGGGGCACGGGAGTCGCTTGCGCATTCGTCCGCACCCCCGGCAGGTATTGGCCCGCCAAATGAAAGGCGGGCCCCGTCACCCTATGCGGCCGTCATGTACGGCCGCAATTCCTCTGGACAGGCGCGCGCGGAACACGTCGCGCCACCGTCTCGGGCCTGTTTCCGTTCGGGCGACGGACGCCCCAAGTCCGCCGCCCGCAGGCCGCACCCTATGGTGGCCGGAGATCGTTGGCCGCCCTACGGCGCCCGGTGCGTCTGCTGCGGATGGGGAGAGAGGACACCGCCTCCCTCTCCCTTTCCGCCGCCTCCTTGGCGTCCATCACCTCCTCGCAGAAGGAGGCGACGGCGCTCCAAGCGCTCTCGCCGCCGACCATGGCCTCAACCACGGCCGGCAGCGAGAGGCCACCCGCAGCTCCGACCGCCGCGACGAGGTCACGGCGCTGCACTGCCCAAGCTGGGCACTCCTCCAGTGTGTGCTGCGCCGTGTCGTCGGGGCAGTCACCGCAATGGTGGCAACCGGGCGTCGGCTCCCGGCCTATACGGCACAGGTACTTTCCGAAGCACCCGTGTCCAGAAAGCACCTGTGTAAGCCGGAAGCTAAGGGCGCCATGCCGTCTCCCGAGCCACTCCCTCATCACGGGCCTTACCGCCGCTATTGCGGCGTGCCCGATGTTTACTGTGTCTGGTACGGCCTCATCTTGCCATTAATTACCAATTTAATCGGACTGCTGCAAAATCCAGAATCCAATCCAGGTTCTCATATTTTGCCCTAGCTACAAATCGAAATTAAGATCTCATATGCTTGCGACCAACTGCTGAAACAACATTATTGACACAATTTCAAAGTTACAAAATAGATTTTTGCCGTGGAACTGGCAACTTATTGACTGACTGACTGACCCCATGACAGTTAACCTGTTAATAGTCTGATTCGTTAATGCTTTGACTTTGACAATGCTCAATATTACAATATTCGCTCAAATCTAGACCAGCCCGACTGAGGAAGTACGTCCACCTTACAGAATACCACAGCCAAATAACGCTACTCTTCGGTAGTGTTGTGTTCCTGTGATGAGTAAGGTCGCCGGAGCTCCTGAAGATGCGCTGTGTTGACAGCGGGGGACCTGCTTGTCCCCTAAGCTGTCGGCACAGCGAATCCTCATTTTAAAGGGTCGGCAACGTGCGTGTGATACTCGGTGTTGCAAGCGTTTCTTATGTTATAGTAACCGCTTACCGCTGCTGTTTACCACTGTCGTTGTATAAAAAAAAATACCCCAATTCAAAGATTTGTCATTTTGAGAAGTTGTGATTATGAGAAGTGGACATTTTGCGAATTTGTCATTGTGAGAAGTGGAAATTCTGCATCCGATTGTCATTTTGAGCTGATACGCTATTTTCTTACGGCTAACACACAATCCCACAAGGTGTAAACAAATAACAGGTCTTAATTCCTTCAGTCCAGCTTATAGACGCACACGCCTAACATAAACACAGACCGGCTAACATATCAGTAATAGTTGTGACCTTGCCAGCTTTCGCCACCAGAGGTCAGCACTGGCGAAAGGCAGCAAATTGCCGGTTAGCAGCAGCTCTAGGCATTTCTCTGTTCTCTTGATTATTGAATGTAAGTAGTTTTATACATAAAAGGTCTGAATATAGTGACTGTGGCGTGCATTGCATATAGGCAAGTAGGCAGTTTATACCTCATAATTATGATTCAATACAACCCTATCTATTACTACATAAATAAAATATATCAATCATCACTGATTTTATTGATATAATGATGATTATATAATGTATGTAGTAATAGTAAAAAATTTAAGAGGTAGGCACTGCCCACTTGCCTATTATATGCAATGCACGAAATAGCATGCACTAAAAAATACGCTCACTTAAACTCAATCACTATTGAATCATAGTTTAGTGAACGTATTTTTTAGTGTATGCTATTTTGAGTTAGATTAGATATTTGTATTGCTTGCTACTTGTTGATTTCAAAGAACATGTTGATAGTACGTAAGTACCTAGTTTGAATTATTACCTGAACTTATTAAAAAGGGTAAAATTTATACCATTGAGATTCTGGAGAATGATTTTTTTAATTATCTAAATATATAAGTAAAAAAATCTAAGAAGTTATAAATATTGCAATTTATTTCTTCTATAGTGTGCAATTCGATTACAAAGGACTTAATTATCTTACCAAGAAATACCTAACTTCTAAAATAATTACTTATAAAAAAAAAATACATACTTCATTAAAATTACAACAATGAGCATGCAAAGAAATTGATACGTACAGCCAATGACACTACCATATCAAAAACAACTTTACTTAAAATCGATGGAACCCGAACCGCACTTTATACCGATTACGCAACCGTATCGATTTTACGGAAGAATCGATTCTCGGTAATTGGCGACTCGGTACCGTAAGTCGGCCAAGTGCTTGACAAATCGGCCGATGAGACCGTTCTATTGGGTTACCAAGCATTTGGTCCGAACAAAGAAAATTTTGCAGATTGCCTACAACTTATTGAATGTCAATTGACAAAAAAAGTATTTTATTGTAGTAAATATTTTTTCGTGCAATTTCAGTGAATTCACAAAGATTCTATTAAATGGAGTTGGTTAAGCAAGATAAATATAATTGCTAAATACGTAGAATTTACTTACATTCTACGTACTTATATTTACCTACTTACTATACAGGGTGGCAGGTTAAACAGTGGAAATATTTTAAGGGGCCATTGTACTCATCATTATGAACAGCTTTTACTATGGGCCCTTCCCTGAAATCGCGAAAAATAAATCAGCTGTTCCATACATTTTGTTGAGTTATGTGAACAAAAATGTATGAAACAGCTGATTTTTTTTTCGCGATTTCAGGGTTGGTCCCATACTAAAAGTTGTTCATAATGATGAGTACAATGACCCCTTAAAATATTTCTACTGTTTAACCTGCCACCCTGTATATTTTATAAAAAGTAGCCTATGTGTTATTCTGATGTATAAGCTATATTACTGTAAAGTTTCATAAAAATAAAAAAAAAACGTATTTATTTAGAGTGCATTGTACCTACCACAAAATCGGTACCAATATTCAATATATTTTCCCTCATACTTCATTAGTCCGTAATCGTATGTATGCAAGGTACGATTCAATAGCCCATCTCGTAAAAAAATCTGCATACAATTTAAAACTGGTAAAAGGAAGACTGTGTACAATGACATCATGATGAGCTCATGGCAATCAACTTGATGGTTAGCCTGCCACTATAGCAACTAATAGCAAGCAAACATGGTATTTTAAATATAGAACGTAACCAACTTTTTTATCTGTGGCTATTACCTATTATCTTTGGTTGTTTTTTGGTGTCAAATAGACGGAGTTTATAGTATAGAAAAGGCATGTAATAAATCGTGAATTTGTTTCAAAACACTAACTTGCAAAGCCTTTTAATAAAAAAAAAATTTAAACTAAAACGCGACTACGAAAAAATCGAACTGAAAAGCATGAAACAAGAAAATATTCCTACTGTCAGCTAGCCTGAAATTCTTCTCTAGACTTAGTACGGTGATATCATATGAAAAAATATATAGGTATTTATGAATGACTAGGTGATTTTTTTTCTGTAAAAATAAACCAAGGAAAGAAATACCTATGACAAGTACTTTTTATAACACACTACCATGTTCTTTTTAGGGTTCCGTACCAAAATGGTAAAAAAGGAACCCTTATGGTGCGACTTCGTCTGTCTGTCTGTCTGTCTGTCTGTCTGTCTGTCTGTCTGTCTGTCTGTCTGTCTGTCTGTCTGTCACACCTGCTTATTTCAGCAACTACTTATGCTATCGACTTGAAATTTGGAATAGTTATAAAAAATGCTTGTTCAACTTTATTGCAAATGAAAAAAGTCCAAAAATATTTTTATTTTCATTGCAAAAGGGGCCGGAGTGGGGGACCGAAATTTTAAAATGGGGTTACTAGGTCAAGTGACATATCATATGAAAGGGCTTAACTTGCACATTTCAAAATATATTTTTATTTTATTTTATGTCTCACAGTTTTCGACATATGATGAAAAATGTCCAAAAAAATACCATTCCCCCCCCCTTATCTCCGAAGTTTGCGGGGCGAAAAATCTGAAATAATTAGAGTTGATAGGAATTGACCCAAATATGGCACCAAAAATACAACGATGTTCGTAACGAGTATAGTTTTTTCAAAATCATCTAAATTCCTTCACAAACAAACTTAGTTATGCGGTCCGGATTTTTTCACTTTATACGTCCAAAACTGATACGGAACCCTCGGTGCGCGAGTACGACTCGCACTTGGCCGGTTTTTTTTTTTTCAAAGCATTTAGATCATCAGTTTAGGAGAACTAAAAAAGTAAAAAAAAATGTATGATTTCAGATATATACTATAATTATAATTCCATTTCATAAGTTATCAGAATTATTAATAGTATACAATAGCTAGAATATACTTGTAATAACAAAAAGTAAATGCTAATTAAATGAGTCACACGTATATTCCACTAATCTAATTATGAAGGTGCATAATGATACCATTTCTCACGCTTCTCGACTGCTAAATTGAGCAAAAACTTTATTATTGTTATCTTAAGAATATTTATGGATTCAAATGTTTACATTAGAAATATTTTAAACAATGTGATAGGTGCAAATAAAATAAATATGACAGTATAAATGACTACAGATGAAGTTCTTTAAAAAGGTCAGGGTTCGTAGTACCTACTCACAACCGGTGCAGCGGGCGTGTATGACCAGAAGAAAATTAAAAAAACTATAAAAATCTATCATATTACAAAAACAACAAAACATTTATGAAAAATTACGTCATCCTTGACAGCCTTAAAATAATCCGAATTAAGCTTAAATCCCGACACCCAAACAAAAACGGTCCAAAATATTCAACTAAAAAACGGATAACAAAAAACGACAACAAAGGTAAAGTATTAACATTCCGAAACACGGCACGCGATCGGGAATCGAACCTGTACCATTAACGCGCCGGACGCTAAGATACGCCCACCTGATAAAAAAGGGTACCCAAATGTATGGGCGAGCACAAAAGTGGTTTAATATTATTTAATTTAATTTATGAGGGCTCTTGCATTTCGTCACCTCTCTCGCTCGCACAATCATGTTCTTAAGAATGTTAAATTAAAAGATGCATTATTGAAAAATGTAATCACAAGACGAACTACAAAATAATACGTAAATAATTAAAACACATTTCTACTGCGTTATCTAGTAAACTCAGCTCAATAACTACCTACCTATAGATTATGATCTGTTTTGAGACGAGTTCAACTCGGTGTGTTTTATAATTTGAGTTTTTAATATTTTTAAATGGATTTAGGGATCGAACCCAGGGCCATCAAAAGTAAGTACTGCTTGCGAGTCTTGCGACCACTGAATCGACGAAGCTGTAATTAGTAAGAAATTATTGAACAGGTTGATCGTCTTTTGCTTTTTGTTTTAATCTTTTTTTTGGGTTAAGGAATGCGATTTATTCTGCCTTGACCGTTGTAAAGGGTCAGGGCAACAAATGGCTGTAAGGAGAACTTCATTGTTTTTATATATTTTTTCGGTTTTCCTTGTTAAAACTTGTTCATTTTGCACGATACTATAATCATGATCCAGACTCAGTTGATGACTTAATCGTCATTTTGACTCTTAATACAGCTGTATTAAATAAAAAAAAATTAAAGTAGGTAGTAAGATGCGGAGGAATTTTTAGATCATCATTTTTTTTTTTTGTATATAAAACTATATGTATGTAGTTTAATAAATAATAATTATACTTATCGAAAATAAAATTAAAGTAGACATCAAATCAGATTTGAAAAAAAAATCTTCAAAGCAATTTATATTTATTTATTTTCCCAAAATTTCATTGAGCACCCTCAATGAAATTTTGGGCACTACTCATAAAAAAAATAACTTACCACCATTGGTGCCATCTGTACCAAAATATTATGGTCCAAGCACCAAACTAGTTTGGGATATCTCTCCTCAATGCTTATAAAAATAAAGAACCTAAACTTCGATAAGATAACTTTCCTTGTTCATCATGCTTAGACTGTAGTCAGAGTTCCATTGATGAAGTGGTCATTCATTCTATCACTAGCTGTTCGCCACGGTTTCACCCCTGTAGCTCGGTTCCTAAGGGTCGTAGCGTGATGTTAAATAGTCTATACTATTCCTCATGAATCTGGCTATCATATGCAAAAAGAAATCCTCGAATCACACTAGTAGTTCCAGAGATTAGCGCGTTCAAACAACCTCTTCAACTTTATAATATTGGTATAGATTAGCAAGTACCAGTTATATGAATATCCATGATTAGAGCTCTCTCCATTCGTTGCTTAATTGAATCAAATAAACATGGCGTGCTTAAGTGGTTTTAAGTTCTGCAAATAAGAAACCATGGAGAGCTGTGGCAACTGTTCCAACATACAAGTCGTAAAGTTAACAGGCATTTATAAGTAAAGGGGTTAATACTTTGAATAGAAAAAAAAAAAACTTATATTACATTTGGCCCAGAAATTCCCGACTCCTTGCTACAGATACACTAAATTCTATTGTTTCAAAGACTTGCAGTAGTGAATGCTAACACGTATTCTAAAGTAACGATTGGCATTGAGATGTTGCAGATCAACTGAACTACTGCAATCCAATCAGCACAAATACTGCAATGTAATCAACAACTCGAATAGGTACTGCAATCCAATCTATTGTAGGTACCTACTGGTATAATTCTAGTTTGATTTGAATAATTGACATATTGATTTGAAACACGAAACGGACATTTTGCAAGAGATAGGCTTTTTTTTGTGGTAAGATGTCATCTGAAGAGTTTGTTTGTTTAAACGCGCTAATCTCTTCGAACTTTGTATATGATAGCCAGATTCATGGGGAATAGTATGGGTTAGTTAACATGACGCTACGACCCTAAGGAGCCGAGGAACGGTGATGAAACTGCGGAGAACAGCTAGTCTATAATATAAATAAACTAGATTCCGCCCGCGGCTTCGCCTACGTTTTTCCGGATGTATTATACATAATAAACGTTCCTTTTGAATCACTCTATCTATTTAAAAAAACCGTATCAAAATCCGTTGCGTAGTTTTAAAGATTTAAGAACACATAGGGACAGACAGACGGAAGCGACTTTGTTTTATACTATGTAGTAATAATAATGTAAAACGGCTATCGGGCTAAAATTTTCACTGCTACGCGCTAATACTATTAAGTAATGTGTTAATGAATGGCACTCGTAGCTTTGTATGACAATGAAACCGAGTTCCTCAATTAAACACACGATTTTTTAAACTTCTCTGCTTACCTATCATGTTATGATAGCATGCAATGACACACATACGCACAATGGAACCTTCAATTCGCTTAGCTATGATTATGTGGAACGCTACGTAATACATACGTTTATATAATTGTTATTTGCTAGATTTTTGGGGTCAATAATTACTTGAGTGAGTTTGAGTCTAGATTGCTTGGGTCTAACGAAGAGTTTCATAAGCAGGCAGGTGTCACATTCCGTAGTTTAAGTAAAAAGCTAAAATTAAATCGTAAAAATATAAACAAATCTGACAGGTTCATGTGGGGTATCAAAATGGAGGGTTCGAAGAGACGATTACGAAAATATATCTTATTATTAAAGATTATACTTACATTAAAGACTAAAAAGTGAAAAATAATAAGTAAGTAGGTAGGTACCTACTAAAAATTAAAAGCGGTTTGCCTTTTTACTTTTGGGCTTCGCCACAGTCGGGTACAAAAAGACTGCATAGTCAAAATCACGATAGTATCGGAGCAGAACAAATCTTAACATAAGTGAAACCTTTAGTTTTCATGTAACAGGTTTTTGCAGCAGTAAACCACAGAGGTCGATCATGTCTTAAACTACTAACAAGCAGGTACAAGGTTAAAAATAAGAAGGTTAGAATAACTAGGTAACGTGATCATTCAACTTTAGTCAAATAATTGAAAAGATGAGTTATTGGTAACATGAAAATAATTCGAATGTCTCGATTATTAACACGTTCAAATGTTTTTTTTTTGGGAATTATGATCTCTGAATTTTAACCTTTATTAAAAAAAAAAAAACCTATCAATGTTATTTCTACGGCGACAATAATGTCATTATTCGTAACGTACAGTATTCCCAAATTAATAATGCGCATGCAGATCTTCGCTAATTGTCGTATTCCCGGAAACACCGAATCATTGAATCGTAAGAGCCCTAAATTATGCATGAAGAAAATGCACTTACCCATTCTATATACTTTTTTGTTTCCGGGAATACGACAATTAACGAAGATCTGCATGCGCATTATTAATTTGGGAGTACTGTAACAAAGTAGGCAATAGGTGTTAAAATATTAAGTTGCCGTGTGGCGTATACTATTATGTTAGGTTGGTAGGTATGTCAAAGTTTACCGTAAAAAAATCGTATCCAAAAAGGAAACTTACGTCGATGAAATATCGTAACACCCACTGAATACTAAAATAAACATGCAAAAAAATAACATCCAACCTATCTTGACCCGTCACAGCGGCGCTGATCGCTAAGTAAACTGTCAAATTCCATACAAATAAACTTAGTTCCTAATACCACTGTGTATCAAGACATACTGGACAACTACAACGTCTAATATATCTTTACGGCGGTATCCTTATAGGGCGAGTAGTATTCCAAACGGTATTATGAGACAGCCTATAAAATAAAGTACCGGTTTATGAGGTCAGATGGCAGTTAGACCGCGTTAAATGCTCGCATCTAGTTAGACTGGAAGCTAGTTTAGCCTTCTTTGGAAGTGGCTGGGACTATCATGATTTGTAGGTACTTATTTCTTACTAAACTTATATAAAAAAAAAATATTATATTTTTGTCAGTCATTCCGAAGTCTTTTTTCTAGTTTTACAGCGCGACATTATTATGACGTATTTTTTTAACCATTTAGAGCAGGAACACACTTGCAAATTAATCGATATGCCGTATACGGGGTAGGTATATCCCATCCACCCCGGTCGTCCCGCCCCGTTCAACGGGACAGTTGTTAAAATTTGTTTTATCGACCCCGGTAGTGCCGACTAACTAATAATCATGTTTCTGCCATTATTTATGCTACATTTTGATATGATTCCAATTTCATAATTCTGGGCTTAACATAAACGTAGATACAGACGTTCAATTCAAAGATCATCAATATTGCGAAAAGTGGGAAATCGACGGGATCGGCGTAACCGGGGTCCAATCGACCCCGGTTACGCCGATCCCGTCGTTACGTTTAATCAGTCCAACTATTACGCATACGGTATGCGTAATAGTTGGACTGATCAAACGAAAGTATCAGGAATCTACGAGTAATTACAAGTGTGCGGCCCACCTATTCAATATCCATGCTTTCCTTTGATCAGCGCAAATATACCGCGCAACGATTAATTAAGTGTGTACCTGCTCTTACTCATATGACAAAAAGCAAGTGAAATTCGCAAACCAACATCAATTTATACGAAACAGGATTTGACGCGGGGTCAAGAATGTAATGAAAACGTTTCTTAGTAGAAAGTACATACATAATACATGCACCAATTGTTTTCACTCCATCGCGTGCATGTTAATGGTATATAGTAAAAGTGATTTTAGATTGATACCCTCGAGGTGTTGATTCTGTCCCGTTTAGCTATCTTACTAATAGGGCGGCTTTAGGGCAGGGAAACAGGGGCAGTGGCCCCGGGCCTTTCACAAAAAAGGGGCCTCCACAACTTGATTTTTTTTGATTGATGGATCATGCAAATGTGAACATTTTTCTCTTTGACAGATTTTTTTTTACTGTTATTAGTAAAAAAAATTCTGTCAAAGAGAAAAAAGTTCACATTTGCATGGTATATTTTTTTAAATATTTATAATAAGCATATTCCTATAAAAATAAATATGCAAAACATGAACTATTTGTTTCATTCTGCTCGTTAAGATATTTTTTTATTGAAATTTTTTTTCCTCTAATTCCTACGTTTTTCGGGGTCTATAATTTTTGGTTGCCCCAGAGCCTCCACATTTGTTACTCTTTTCCCTCTCACATAATTTGACCGCACGATTGTCGCAGTGGCTGAGAGATTTGTTGCTGCGCGACATGTCGCGGGTTCGATTCCCGCATTGCACATAGGTCTGGCTGTTTGTGTATGTGAAATTTGTGTTTGTAAACGCACCCACGACACAGGAGAAATCCTAGTGTGGGGCAACGTTTTTTAAAAAAATAAAAAAATAACGAAAAAAATAAATAAATACAAAGTATCCGTATACATAACTTTGCATATACAATCTACATACCTATACTTATTATACATACGTTACGCATTTGCTTTAGTCTTAATGGTTTCCTTTTATTCATGAAAAAGTGATCTAATTTGAATACTTTTTCTTCCTTACGTTATAATTTCCTTATATAAATATTTATTGGATCGACACAACTCTCTGTTTTAATTGTTTTAGAGTTTGAAATGTTTACTATGCGAGTCAGTTGGCAGATTTACATGAATGGAATCGGAAAATAGTGATGAGAAAACTGTATTAATTTGTTCGGATTTTTTTATGTCAATAAAAATACTTCAGTAAAAAAAAGTATCATTCGAAAAAGATAATTCGTTTCCATTTTTTGTTTTTCCTCTATGTAGAACGCCATTTCATTCAAAGTTTATGGTATCTAGCTGGCTATGCTTTGAAAAATCTGTTTAAAAAATATTGAAAAAGTTGCTTACAAGTGTTATGGGGGATCCGTCAAGGTAGGGCGCGAAATTCAAAATAAGTATCTTACGTTTTTGCAAAGCGTCTTATTAGAATTAAGTCAACGATTGGCTAATCATACTAGGTACTTGACATGAGATTTGACAATAAATTATTTTGAACACTCTTTCATAAACTGGGGAAAATGTCGCAAAACTATGTCAAAATGCCACAACATCAGAATGATAATGTGCTATATAAAACGCATATTTTACTGACAGTCAAGGAAAAGATAAGCGTACTACTAATATAGCTTGAAGTAAACCGTGCAGATCTAGTTAAATGCATTTGCGTTGAAACTAACCTCTTTGCTTATCAAGATAGCTTCATTAATCTCGTCATTACAGCCATAAGGCTGTATGTCATTTTGTCCTTTGCCAGTAATTAAAGAAAATAATTAACTGTCATAATTTGTTTTTTATTCTGATATGTTAATGTGATTAACAGAGTTATTATCTATGGTTTTTATGAAATAATAGCAATCTCGGTCAAATAATGTAATAATGTTTATTACTATCTCAGAAAACATTAAATTATCTAGGTACGTTCCTAATAACTAATTAAACGACAACGTGTTATTCAAGGGTGTCATAGCCAGGTAGGTACTTTTCTTTTAGCGTTTACGCCAAACATTAAAAACAAAATGTGTGATAGTGACATTAGTGAGGCCACGTGACTTTTCTACAGGTAATGTCATTGCCATACATTTTGTGCTTATCGTTTGGCGTAAACGCCAACAGAAAAGCTATTTCGCTAGGGCCCAAGATCCCGGAGTGCAAGTCTTTCCACGCCTCCCCTGCATTAAACGACTTTATGTAGAAATCTAATAGCTAAACTGTGGTATTACCATCTCCATAAAACAGATCTAATCTCCACAGATAAAAAATCTGTTTGCGTTTCGTTATCAGATGATTCACAAACCTTTTACCATGAATCTCAATCTAGACAAGGACATGTTTGTTTGATCATCGCAGTAATTACTCGACACTAACTACTAAGGTTATTACGTGGTTCAAGTTAAACGGGTTTTTATTAACATTCTTGTAACTGGTGTGCGGTTAACTTTGATAATAAAACGTACCTAGTTTATAATTTGTGTGTTGTTGCGAATTTAGGTTAAATTCTAACTTTAGTTTTTAAGGGTTTAATCCGTGAGAACAGTATTAAGATAAGTGTTTTGATAAAGTTGAGTTGGAACTTAGTGTACCTACTTGTGATGTGGCTATTTATAAGGCCAATTTGTTGGTGGCTTTATTTCTATAGGTACATGATAGATATTAGCAATACAAAATTATTCAAACTTAATAAAATTTTAATTGTTTTATTAGACGATAAAACAAAATGAATATTAATCTTCATTAGTTAAATAATGAATATTCTAATTTTACTGGTTCACACTTGACACAGAATTTAATTGAATTAAAATCAATTCTTAATTGTCCAGGCGCCAGAGCTCCTGAGGATGCGCTGTGTTGACAATGAGGGACCTGCTTTTCCCCTAACCTGTCGGCACAGCGAATCCTCATTTTAAGGCGGTGATAACTGCCAACGGCCTTGAGTGATTTGAGTGGTATAGCTTGAGTGTTTTGCGCTGAGCTCAAGCAACGCGACATACGTCCACCGAGCAATACGACTCGCCTATCAAGAAGCGCGCTGTGCTGAATTAGACGTATTATTACTTTTTAGTATCTAAAATATAAAATAAAAAAAAGTAACCGGCAATATATATATATATATATATATAGGTAGTAACATAGTCTTTTTACACAAAACAAATCATGAAAATATCTTAAGCGATTTGAAAGTAATTACGTTTTTATGTTTTGGGTAGACAGTAATTCATGAATTTATTTCATTAAGTATTTTACTACAATAGTTAAATATTCACAGGTACGATTGATGTATATATGTTCTAGTTTAACATAAAAAAATGCACAACTAACCTGCATTATTTGACGGCGAAATAAGAGATTTAAAACTTGAGATTTACGGCCGCTACCATTTACCTTCGCCTTAAAGGGTCGGTAACACGCATAATGTACTCGGCTCAGGCGGGCCAGTTTGCCACTATCGTCATATAAAAAAATGCGGTCAAAATATCAATTAAATAGGTATTTAATAACAGTATCGGTGGGTCAATTGCTACGAAAATATATCTTATGGCAACATAATTGTAACATCGAACTTTCTTTTCACACTCATAGGTACTTTTTATTTAATCAAACGTATAACTATAATTGAAAACCGCAACAAAAAATAACACGAAATACTTACCTAATAAAACCTTTAATTCGAACGCGGCATAAAGAACTTTAATTTGACAGCTGTCAAAATGCGCGCCAAAACACGCGTTGTCAGGAAATGAAAGTAGAGTTTTACGTGTAAAAACTATTTGTTTGAACCTCTTTACTCTTTGGCTGGTCAGCTTTCACGAATTTATGTTTCACACGTTTTCGAACATAACTGTGTGTTTGCGTGGTGATATAATAATAAATTGTGTGGGAACCGTTTAGTTACTTACTAGACTTTTTTTCAATTACATATTGTCGGCCTAGTGCATATGCCTATACAGCCTTGCTCTCAATGTTTATATTAGTTTTCTTTTTAAAAACGATGAACTCAAAATTGCAGTAGCAAACATTGGTGATTCAAAAATTCTATGTGGAACTTAAAATCATTGCCACTACCGCCATTCATTCTATTAATTTTCTTTTCATTATTCGTAACTAGAGTCTGTGTCTTAACTGAATTCAGTAAAATTTTTCAATTTCCATTTTAATAGTTAATTAATTCATCAAACAGCTCGCAGTTATCGTAGTTACTTAAAAAAAGTAGACACAATATACCGCCTAAGGCTTAGGCTTTCTATTTCACGTCACAAAAATTCCATATCAATAAAGAGAAAATTTCGAACCAAATAATTTGTATTAAACGATTCATAAAATGTAATCTCTTCTATTCAATAGAAAGATGAAAGCTAATAACTATGAAACAAAATGATTCATCTCTAATCTTTGATATGATCGCATCTTTTTCATTAAAAACCTCTCAACTATGTAATAATAATTATGACAGTTAACTTGAAGCTGAGTATCCGATGGACGACGATAAATGGTGCACAGAATGTTGGCCGAGACATGGGCTACCTCTGAATAAAGACAATGCCTTAGGTTTTCGCGATTACTACACATTATAATGAAACAAGTATAAACGGATTACGTCGCGTATAATAGTGATTTTTCCTGACGTTTAGAACACTTTTCAGTGTTCATGGTCGCACTCTACGCACACCACGAACGCTGCAAAGTGTGTGTTAAACTTGTTTTATTATACTGAATAAAGACTCTTATAAGAGACAGAGATATCAGATCGACCAAATATTCATGGAGGTGACACACTCCTTGATAATTCAAATTAAGTTTCTAATTTTAATATGAGTTATGTTTATGATTTGAAGAGAGCTATGATTTAACGTGTCGAAGGCTTACGTCAGATCTAAATTTTTGAAAATTTTCTATTGACCTTTAAAAAGTAATTTGGTCTTCATGCTATGTTCTTGTGTTGTCTTCTTCTTTTATAACGTAACGCTATTTCTATAAGGGTCAGACAGAGGTGTATAGTGTACCCACATTTCGCCAGTTATGTTTATGTCCCATGTTGGGGGCCATATTAGCATCAACCGGGACCAAATCCAGATTAGAGCTGTTACTGCGAATTTCATTATGGCAAAACCTAATACTGCCCGACTCGGGAATCGAACTCAGCAGTCACGGTTGCGATCACTAGACCAACGATGCAGTATATCGGTGTTCCTCATGCTTTTTATCATACAAAGTGAAGTAAGCAACAGACCTCAAAAGAGGTCAATAAACTCATCATTATGAGCAACTTTTACTATCGGACTAACAGAAATCGCAAAAAAATCAGCTGTTCCATACATTTTGTCGATTTATGTGAACACAAATGTATGGAACAGCTGATTTCTTGGACCCATAATAAAAGTTGGTCATAATGATGAGTATTTTGGCCATCTTTGAAGCATGTCGCTAATCTCGGACGTTGTACGTATATCATTCGCAAGTGACGTAACAACACAAAATGTTTCAAAAATCTGCTCTACCTCACGGCAAAGTCGTGCGATGTCTGGCAACATATCTCGACGTTGCAAGCAACGATGCGTACAACATTGTTGCTTAGTGAGAGCACGGTTATACACAATTACTGGTGTACTTGAATGTACGGAATGATGACTTGCTGATGAGCAAAAATGACATGTCTTGTAGAATGTAATGACGAGCTTGTTATAACTAGTGTTAGGTGTTGGTAGATATATTAAATTAGACTGATGTTTACTAGAACTTACCCAAACCTTTAATGCTGCAAGCAAAACCGATTAGAACACATGATTTATTTAGTTATTTACCTACTAGTTTTCGCCAGTGTGGAGGTCGGAAATTATGCCACAAGAATGTACTTCCTAAATAAAGAAGTCTATGTCACTCTCTTGCCCATAAACTATATCTGTGCAAAAAATCATGGCAATCTGTTGCTCCGTTCCTGCGTGAGACGGAAAAAACAACAAACACACTCTCATTTATTTAGGCCCGTATTCCAGAACGATGCTCGAGCACAGATCTCTGCTTGAGCATAGATTTAAAGCCTTTTGATTGGTTGAAATCTATGCTCAAGCAGAGATCGGTGCTCGAGTATCGTTCTGGAATACAGGCCTTAGTAACTTAGTAGAAAGTTATTGAAACGAAGATTTACAAACAAAGTAACATCAAGGTAGAGAGTCTTGTGCCATTCTTCACAAGTAAAGGGTGGGCCAAAAATTTTTGCACTTTTGAAACATGAATAGAAATAAAACTACAAATGATAATATATTTTGTTGATCATTTATTCAACGCAACAAACATCTAATGCCATTTTTTTTTTTTAAATGATATCGATGAGATGTGCTCTGTCTCGACGCAAACACTTGTCGAACCTGGAGCGCAAAGTAACAACTCTCTCACATTTTGACGCGTGGAATGGCAGCCATTTCTTGGATGATGATTTATTTTCTGCCAATTGGGCAATTGATGTTATTTTCCTTGTGTATACTCGACTAAAATTTCTAATCCAAGAACAAATTAATCTTATTCTGGGACACTGACTTAGATCCATATTCAGAGCGAAATAAACGCCGAAATTGTACCTAAGATTCACTGTTTTTGTAAAAATGTTTTACACAAAATGCATGCTGTTCTCCCGTGAAACGCTCCATAGTGACTAAAATTGCATGAAGCAACACATAATTTTCCGCCATCCGCGCCCTCCTCCCTCCAATGGTTTTTGATACGTTCAGTGTTGCTATTTGCAAGAATTTTTGGCCCACCCGTATATTAAAAAGTAAAAAAACCGGCCAAGTACGAGTCGTACTCGCGCACCGAGGGTTCCGTATCATATTTGGACGTATACAGTGAAAAAATCCGGACCGCATAACTAAGTTTGTTTGTGAAAGAATATTGATGATTTTGAAAAAACTGTACTAGTTAGGAACATCATTTTATTTTTGGTGCAATATTTGGGTCCATTTCTATCAACTCTAATTATTTAATATTTTTTTGGACATTTTTCATCATATGTCGAAAACTGTGAGACATAAAATAAAATAAAAACATATTTTGAAATGTGCAGATCAAGCCCTTTCTTAAGATATGTCACTTGACCTAGTAACCCCACTTTAAAATTTTGGACCCCCACTCCGGCCCCTTTTGCAATGAAAATAAAAATATTTTTGGACTTTTTTCATTTGCAATAAAATTGAACAAGCATTCTTTATAACTGTTCCAAATTTCAAGTCCATAGCATAAGTAGTTGCTGAAATAAGCAAGTGTGACAGACAGACAGACAGACAGACGAAGTCGCACCATAAGGGTTTCTTTTTTACCATTTTGGTACGGAACCCTAACAAACATGTGCGCTGCAGTTGTCATCAAGAGAGCGACTAAGGGTATCATTAGGGATTTACAAACAAGTTACTTATTAGCTTTTTAACTGAAGCAGTGTTTGACAAAAACAGGTCTATTTCAAAAGGAGTTATTTTATGGTTGACAGTACGACGTCCTAATTTTCTGCCCACCTTTGTTAAAAATATTAAAAATAAATTACTTCAAATTAACAACTAATTACTTAAACTCTTCATAAACTTAAACCAATGTGTAGACAGCGCACTTGTATATTTTTCATTACGCATCGGCGGCGGCGGGCCGTTGGCAGAGTAATCATCGCTAATAACTTAAAAGTGAACATTACTGTGATGAATGTGCTGTCTGTAGCTCTTATAAAGCTGTTATATACAGTTTGGTAATGTGTGGTGGATGTGGTAAGAAAATGAGTAAATAAGTATGTTATTTTAGCATCTTTTGTAGTTTGATTCAGAAGGAACTTGGGCTATTTAACAACCGTGTTGTTCGATCGATATGCAAGGTTAAGCTGCGCTTGCCGCGGTTAGTTTATAGACGGGTGACCATTTTGTTATCAAGAATCCTCCGTTTTGGAAACTTACTCCAATATTGACTATCTTAATGTCTCCTGGGACTGTATTATGGAGTGTTAATAAAAGCTATCATTTTTCCGTTGCGCAGAAAGGATGTTGCTACTGTATTATTAAATGTGACAAATTAACCATTTCATCACCCAGCTTTTAATCGTCAAATAAAACTTACTTCAAACATTAATTGTATGGCTTCTAATTAGAAGTCATTGTATGAAAACTGTATTGTTTGATGTAATGTCTTTCATGACATTAACTATTTTTAGATAGAATACAACTGAATGAAAGGAAAATCAAAATAAACAAACAATCGTGGTTTGTCGTATAAATCCGAATCAAGCGGTTAAAGGGTTAAACAGAAAAACATTTCGCACAACGAGACCTAGAGAGAGCCAATTCAAAAAAAATAAATGTTTGAATTTGCTCTCTAGTACCTAGGTCTAAAGAGAGCTAAATCAGAAATTAAAATTTTTGGATTAGATCTAAGATCTAATCCAAAAATCTCTTTAGATCTAAGTACTCTAGGTAGGTAGGTGTACGATTAAAATGTCATTGTTTGTTTCAAATGGTTGGCCATAGTTAGCACTCGATACATCCGCCTTGAGACATGTTGCATGTCCTTCGTGACATGTTCTCGATAATATCTCAATTGTCAGGGCATTCAACTTTAGCTGAGGTGCTAGGAAAAGTGTATTAAATCAAATTATAACAGTCTTGAAATACTTACACAAAATAAACAGGAAAAGTCACCAGATCTGGAAAAGGAGCAAAAAGTTATTGTTTTGTATCACGATTTTAGAATGTACAATATAATATCAATCGTGACTGAACACAATACCTATTAAAAGTTTTTCTCAAAAGAAAGAATATTCCACAGACGTTTTTTAGCATTATTTCACAAAATTTAAATGTTTTTATTTTGAAGGTATGTATTTTTAAACATTTTTCTTAGTTTTAAACCATTTACAATTTCCTGCATTCTTATTCTTAGACATAAACCTCAAACATAGACTTGGAATAAATATCTGCGTATAATTATTATTTTTCTATAGAAGGCGGAAGCTACTACATTGCTACAAAAAACTTCTTAAACTTAATAATACAACTAAGTTATTCTTATTTGTAACGCTAAGCACCTACAAACATCAAATAGATTTTTATCTCCGGCCATACATTTATGTAAATTAGATAAAATTCCAAGTTCATACATTCGTAAATCAGATAAAATCGTAAGTTTATGTCATTACTTACATATACTATGCTAATTTTTACTTACAACATTTACCGGATATTACTAGCCTTGACTAGCTGACATTTAGATTTTGAATACTTTTATTATATTTAATATACAAAAGAAATAGGTATTACTTAATTTAAAATGTTTAAGATGAAGGTATTTCGTTTTGACATTAGCGCCATTTTGAGTTGTAACATTTTACGCTAATATCATCGTCATTTTAAAAGGTTATCTTTTAAATATTATTCCTTGAAAACGAGATAGAATACAATGTCTTACAGTGTAGTATTATCTTGGATCGGATTACTGAATAAAATGGTCTAAATCAAATACTATTCTGACAGAAAATACGTCAGTTATAGTCTAATATTCCCAAAAGAAGATATATTTTGGTGTAGTATCAAATTACGATTCCTAATTCGGACATAACCGTTGCAAGCGTGACGGAATTGAAGCTCTCTGAATATAGATTCGTCTGTGTCACGTCGAATTACAATTTCAATTCACGTACACAAACATCATTTCTTTATTAATGATGCATTGTATTGCTTTAGGTACGTACTAAACCCTTAGATGTGTGTATGTCCTATTTTGATGGAACAGGCTGAGTAACGGTTCAGTTTGTCCCCAATGTCGTTGTTCCACTTTACGTAGGGGTCTAAGATGTCCGAATTTGCAATGTGCGGATTGTAGTTGAGGCATACCTATTCAAAACTTTAGTAACGGACAGGAAACTGAAGTTTGATAGGCAAAGTAACAGAAAGGACTTCCTTGTTGTTATTTTTCTCTAATGACCGTAAGACGTCTTACAACTTCGAGATTTCTGTGCTGTATCTAAGTTATATTAAAATTTTAAAGTTCTATATACGTAAACTTTTCGGGATAAATTCTCTAAATGATGGCGAAAACGCATTAAAATCCATTGTGTAGTTTAGAATTACGCGGATAAACAGACAGATACGAAAAGCGACTTTTATACATATGCAAATACAAATTAATCAATGCAAATAACACCTTTAGAAATCTCAATTTCGTCATACAGATAATCACTTAATTACAACACAATAGAAAGAACCTTAGCAAAGTGATAAAAAAGCACGAACCTAGGTATAAATGTGCCCTTTTAAGTGGATTGTGATTCAAACAATAACAACATAATTCGATTGACATTATTCTCGTTTAAGCGTAGACAGTCGTGTGATAACAATAGCTCGTACAAATCTAGTTGGTTAACTATTCATTGCTTTGTTTCATAAGTTCTATGTTACGATTTAATAGTAATTTATAAACTTAGTTTCGATTACAATTCGCAGATTTCGTAGTCGAATTATTTTTGTCATATTAACTTCTTGAAACAGTGATAAGTCAAAAAATTTATAACACGCTAAGAATATTTATAATAATAATTATATATAATTATTTATAATATTATAATAATTATAATTTATAATTATATATAATATAATTATTTCCCGGATTTAGTTATTAGCTGTTATTATTTCCTGTATTTAGCTTTATTTAAATACGCCGTTCGTTGTATCTTGATTTTAAAAACAAGATACATCTAGGTATCCAATTTAACAGTAGCCATAAAGAAAACAGAACACATTGCGAGGAAACCTAAATTTATTAATTCACCAAAACGCAAAACAAGTACATCATAAATATAAGATACTTTTGTTCTGCAGTACCTAAAACATTTAAAATATAGATATGCACCTATTTTAACTAGAATTTGCACTAAATTGACTTTGTACGTCATATTCATTTATTAATTCAAGCTTACTCCATTCATAAAACCAGGCGGGTTAGTGAAAATGAGCTCAAACGCGACTAATACAATGTATTGAAAGGCAAGTCATTGGAGGCACAGGTGAAAGCAGGCGGCTTCTACGTTCATCTGTGCATCGCCTTAGGCTTTCAAGAGATTGTTTGGAGCCAGCGTATGTTGTTGTGTTGTATACTATAGTGGAATAGATTAGAAGAATGAATGAATAAGAGACTAATAGAAAAGTCACTGCACATTTATTTTCTTTTAGACGACGACTAGCATTTTGCCCACAACTTCGTCCGCGTAGCCCACAGAAGCTGAGCATTTTTTTCAGGATAAAAAGTAGTTTGTGTTACTTAGTGATAATGTAGCTTTCTACTGCTGAAAGAATTTTTAAAATCGGTTCAGTAGTTTATGTGTTATTAATTTAAAAAAAATAGTTATTTGTTATACAAGAGTGCAAAGTTGCATTTTAACCGCGTGCTCAGTTTCGATGACCGAGCAAGCGAAGGATTCAAAAGATCACGAGGTAAAAAATCTTTGCACTCGAGTGCAACACGTAACTTTTCATCCCACCTCAGAGAGGAAAAAAACGTTGTATTATAAATTCGGCACCATGGAGGTAGAAGTAAATAGGTTTAATGATGTTTTGAATTCACAAACTTATTGCACACGATGTTCTAAATTCAATTTACTTTATCTTCTAGAGAATAAAAGCGGCTTTTGCACTCAGTTATTGAAGAGAATTTACTTTAACCTCTAGCGGATAAAAACGGCTTTTGCACTCAGATATCGAAGAGCAAAAATACTCTTTCCGAGATGGTGGGATGAAATAGTATATTATGCAATTAGTGAATAAAGGACGGATTTAAAGCGAGGGCCATAGATGAATCACGAGCTAGTGAAGGATTTTAACGATTGAATCACGACCGTAGGGAGTGATTCATGATGATTGAATCACGAGCGTAGCGAGTGATTCAAGTGTTAGAATCCTGAGCGACGCGAGCGATTCATGGCCCTCGATATAAATCCGTTTTATTCAAGAGTTGCATACTATACTTTATACCATGACTACGAGAAAAAGAAAGATTTAAGTGAAAATATACATATAATGCAGAAAAAGTAAAGTTAAATTGGCTTTGATGTAAACCAGCCGTGATTTTTTGGGTAGCAAGCTTTCCACCTTTCCACTATATCGGCCGCCCTCTCTTTCACAAACTCAGGTGTTAACACATCTTCATCACTAGAATGCATTTTTAATCGATTAGAACAACACTAAACAAACACAAAATTAAAGATTAAAGTAACACTAAACTTTGTGTTCGTACAACTTACAGTATTCAAAATAGCGCCAATTTACTAAGGACAGCAAAGAACATAAAACAGTTTTTATTCTAATGCTAAACTCCTTGTCGAAAATGTCGACCAATCAAATTGAATTTAGAACACATCAATATAGGTCGAATACACAGATTACACTTACACTAGATACGGCAAGCCACGACCAAGCGTGCCCTGCATGTTCGACTGTTCGTACTAAAAAAGTCTGTTAGCTCAGTGACGCTTAGTGATTGAAACAATTCTGTTTACTCTGAGCACATCACTAAATGGCTGGGGTGAAGTTATCGTAGGTATAAAAAAGATGACACGTTCGGTTTTCATACAATCTAATAACGTGCCGCATCTAGCATAGGTTCTTTAAATCTGTGGTCGAATACATTGGTGTGTTCCATTTTCAAACATCAAAACAGTGAGTAAAAGTGCTTTTTATTCACTGTTTTCAGTGAATAAAATAAGCTTTTTAGAGGGGGAATGGTATAAATTAATTATCACTTGCTTTTCTATTTCTATATTCTAGTGATGAAGATGTGTTAACACCTGAGTTTGTGAAAGAGAGGGCGGCCGATATAGTGGAAAGGTGGAAAGCTTGTTACCCAAAAAATCACGGCTGGATTACATCAAAGCCAATTTAACTTTACTTTTTCTTCATTATATGTATATTTTCACTTAAATCTTTCTTTTTCTCGTAGTCATGGTATAAAGTATAGTATGCAACTCTTGAATAAAACGGATTTATATCGAGGGCCATGAATCGCTCGCGTCGCTCAGGATTCTAATACTTGAATCACTCGCTACGCTCGTGATTCAATCATCATGAATCACTCCCTACGGTCGTGATTCAATCGTTAGAATCCTTCACTAGCTCGTGATTCATCTATGGCCCTCGCTTTAAATCCGTCCTTTATTCACTAATTGCATAATATACTATTCTAATACGCACATGACTTCGAAAAGCGGTGCGTGCCTCGGGATCGAACTCGAACCATTCGCCGTGGGAGGCACATGGTTGAACCACTAGGCTACCACACATCATCACAGAGCATCACATGCGTCTTGCCAACCCTTAAAAATGAGAATTCGCAGAGCCGACAGCTTAGTAGACAAGCTGAGGTATCCCGCTGAAAACACAGCGCATCCTCAGGAGCTCTGGCGACCTTACTCACCACAGGAACACAACGCTACCGAAGAGTAGCGTTATTTCAGTTATTTGGCTGTGATTGATTATGACTTAATTAGGGTTCCGTACCAAAATGGTAAAAAAGGAACCCTTATGGTGCGACTTCGTCTGTCTGTCTGTCTGTCTGTCTGTCTGTCTGTCACACCTGCTTATTTAAGCAACTACTAATGCTATCGACTTGAAATTTGGAACAGTTATAAAGAATGCTTGTCCAACTATATTGCAAATGAAAAAAATCCAATAATATTTATATTTTCATTGCAAAAGGGGCCGGAGTGGGGGTCCAAAATTTTAAAGTGGTGTTACTAGGTCAAGTGACATATCATATGAAAGGGCTTGATCTGCACATTTCAAAATATATTTTCATTATATTGTATGTCTCATAGTTTTCGACATATGATGAAAAATGTCCAAAAAAATACCATTCCCCCCCCCTTATCTCCGAAGTTTGCGGGGCGAAAAATCTGAAATAATTAGGGTTGATAGGAATTGACCCAAATATGGCACCAAAAATAAAACGATGTTCCTAACTAGTACAGTTTTTTCAAAATCATCAAAATTCCTTCACAAACAAACTTAGTTATGCGGTCCGGATTTTTTCACTTTATACGTCCAAAAATGATACGGAACCCTCGGTGCGGGAGTACGACTCGCACTTGGCCGGTTTTTTTTACATGGAATACCTACAAAATGACGCTGCTAATTTGAAAAAAAATGCATTTTCTATTAATTTTCTTTCGTTTTCGTGTTGTAAATACGGAAATGGACTCAATAGCGGGTTTTTACAGAATAACAAGACTCGAACGTTTTATTCAATATACAAATTTTATAAAGCTAAAGAGTTTGTTTGTTTTTTTGAACGTGCTATCTCTGGAAATATCAGTCGGATTCGAAAAAATCTTTTTGTATATGATAGCCAGATTTATGAGAAAAGTATAGGCTATTTAATATCACGCTACGACCCTTAGGAGCCGAGCAACGGAAGTGAAATCGCGAGGAACAGCTAGTAGATATTAATAATTATTATCATTTGATCAAAATGTTTGACGCAAGTAGGTATGAGGCAGAAAATTTTTCACGTAGGTACCTATATTCGGTAATTGCGTTTACGTTATTTCCTAAATTAACCTATCAAGGTTTACTGGTCTTATTTGTAAATATAGTAATAAAAGTCGTTAACCCTGTTTAGATTTTTATTATCATAGCCAATTTATAAATACCTATTAGTAGACCGGATGAGGATTTATTATTCTTAGATTGCGGAATTTACCCAAATTGTTAGGGAAATAATCATAAGTTTAGGTACGCGTCAACGTTCAACTTAGCCGGATCCGCAGCGACATGTTTTGTGTTTTTTAAACATCGAACATGTTTAATGAACATAAAAGGGGCGTGGCCTGCATGTTTTACTTAGCAAAAACATGTTCGATGTTCAATTAAATCAAATCAAATCAATTTATTTGTGTGGTTCTTGGTGGTACAAAGATCTTAAACTAATGGCGTGTTGCTCAAAAACCTGCCCAATGGGCCTACACAATTCATCGTTTTGATAGATAATAGGCGTTACAAACATTATCATAATAATTGATCAAATAATAATAAAGCACTCATAAGTCAATAATATCTACATAATTTAAATTACAGAAGTTTGCAATTAAACATCGAACATGGAACTGCGGACCCGGCTTTAGGCTTGTCAAAGAAGTCTATGTAAGTCTATGGCCCGCATTACAGAACGATGCTCGAGCACAGATCTCTGCCATTTGATTGATTGAAATCTATGCTCAAGCAGAGATCGGTGCTCGAGTATCGTTCTGGAATACGGGCCTTAGTATGTAAGTGAATAATAAATAACTTGATTGACTGACAGACAAATTATGTACCTACCTACAGCAAATACTTAAGAAATATGTTCCTTAGTACTAGAAAAGAATTCACACCCTTGACGGTTGTATGAAGGGTCGTTTGTATGCGAAGTAAGTCGCAAGCCGCCAGTATTATTATATTAAAATTAATACAAACTTAACCAACAGTTTTAAGTATTACACTATCAATAAGGAATGTTGTCTTAAAGGCCGCAGTGTAAATATAAACATAATATAATAATATTATAAACCAAACTTGTTTCGCGAGTTACAACTTTATGACTTCGCTCATTCGAGTGATTTCGAATGGTGCTCTTGCTACTTTGTAAGATGAAGAAACATGTTTGTAGGTAGTTACGAACTAGGTCTAGACCAAAGAAAATTTATCCTGGTTTAATGTAACAATCACCTACTAAGGGTCAAGTTCACCGACAAATTGAAAACTGCCGTATAACGTGACGTTTCATGTATAAAAAGTCATGTTAAATGTTTTAAATACTCTGCCACTAAAATATGGAACGACTTACCCCCACCCCTACGCAAAGATATGCCCCAGTCAACTTTTAAAAAGCACGTATCCAGAGAACTCCTGTCCATTCAAAAGCTACTATAGCTACTATAGCAGAGTGTGTGTACCCATTTTCTACCCATCCTCTAGCCAGTTCTTGTGGAACGTTGTCCAGCCATATTTAAATATTTAAATATAATATAAATATAAAATAAATATATAAATGTATGATGATGTTTAATGTAAAATATAAAAATGTATAAAATTAATAGCATAAGCCTTTTCTCAGTTAAAGGAATGTTTATAATTCAAAATAATATTGTTATTGTATTTACCTATTTCAATCTTACTTCACTCTAAATAGGAAAAGAATTGGCTCTTTGTTGCACGCAATTTTTTATTTGTTCATTATTTTTTATGACCGTAACAGGAATATCTGTTTATTGCGTTTTTTTTTTCATGATTCCGTCAAAACTTGTGTTGTTATACTTACTTAAACAAATATTAAACTCTAGCCTGTCTGCTATAATAAATTAATTACTATTCGATAAATATACAAAGCCCATTCTCGACTGGGCCCAAATTTAAAATTATAGCTGCAGGTCCAAAATTGCAACTGTTTTCTTTCTTTGTTTGTAAACGTTTTTCTTTCTTGTGCGCGTAACTATGAAATTGTTGCTCTAATTTGCAGGGACTAGCTGAAAATCAGTGCTGTGCCATCCGCACAGCAAATACTGAGCTAGATCCCTTGCCACATGTATGTTGTGTATATTGTGTAATGTGTTATCTTACTTAGTTTGTATTGTGTTATGTGTGTGGCTAAATAAATGGTTTAAATGGTTTAAATGGTTTAAAATGGTTTAAACGGCCGTTTTCAATTCATCTTGTCGGTGAACTTGGCCTTTGATCTCGTAAATGAGTACAGACACAGTAAAAATATGTACACCAGTACGGAAACTACGTACTAACGTTCGAAACGGCACACTCACACAAACACGCGAATCGACGAGACCTCTAAGCGGACATCGCGGTGCTGTCAGTCGTGAGTGCCGCGTCAAGACGAGTGGTTGCCGCGTGTTTGTGTGAGTGTGCCGTTTCGAACGTTAGTACGTAGTTTCCGTACTGGTACATATTTTTACTGTGGTACAGAGAAGGCATCCGTAAGAAAATTAGGTCCCGCCCAAATCTTGAGCAGCCCAACTGGGGAAGTAGGTAACTCTAATTTACACTCACAGCCAAACGCTACTCTACGGTAGTGTTGTGTTCCTGTGGTGAGTAAGGTCGCCAGAGCTCCTGAGGATGCGCTGTGTTGACAGCGGGGGACCTGCTTGTCCCCTAAGCTACTGGACAGTAAGTCATTTGAAAGGGTAGGCAATACGCATGTTATACTCGGTTTTGCAAGCGTTTCATAGATTACGGTTACCGCTTACTATCAGGGCCCCAATTCTGCTATTTGAATAGTGTATGAATGGTGTCATAATGACACCATTACTATCAAAACCTAAGCGGTCATTGGCTTAGAGCAAGACTAACTCTTTCGTCATTGGTCAAAACGATGCCATTGAGACACTATTCTGACACGATTATAACAATTGCATTAGCAGACTTGGGGCCCAGGGGGGCTGTATGTCTGTTTGCCACTGTAGTTCAGCGTATCCTCAGGAGCTCTGGCGACTTTACTCACCACAGGAACACAACACTACCGAAGAGTAGCGTTATTTGGTAGTGGTATTCTGTGAGATAGAGGGTACTTCCCCGGTCAGGCTACTCCAGATTTGAGCGAGATATCTCGCCGTGCCCTACTTCTCTTAAAATGCCATGTCATTGCTTTACTCGAAGTATAGACACCGGCAAACATCTTGAACCTTTGATTTTTTTTATTGACCTTTGACTACTTGACCTTGACTGCGCAATAGTCGATTTTTCGTTTAAGCGACGTGCGCTAATTTTCCTCCACTACGCGGCTTTTTGTTGCTCAAGTTGTTTGCCGGTTACTGTAAGACAATACGCTTATTTCTAGAGTTAGTAATTGTCTCTTGTCTTGGTGAACGATTACAGTTAACCCTACATTTTAAGATGGCGGCCATAATTGAATTCGAATCTTCTTGTGATGTAGACTGCGACATCTGGATGGTTAACTGTCGTTTAAACTCATTTCGAGTTTACATGGTTGGGAGATAAAAGAGGTATCCATGTCAAGTAGTTAAGATAAAAAGAACTGCATGTGACGTTTGTTGCAAATCTAGATTGAAAATTTTCTTTATCATAACAATATATACTATTAGCACTTTGCCCGCGACCTTGTCTGATTGACCAACTGGAACTGTGCATTTTTCGGGATAAAAAGTAGCCTAAAGCACTCAGAGGTAATGTAGCTTTTTATTAGTGAAAGAATTTTCAGAATGGGTTCAGTAGTTCCGGAGATTACCCGCCACATATATCACACGTTTAGTCTTTATAATATTAGTATTAAGTATATAGATTTTTTTGGTTGTAGAGACTGAAAGTGTAATAACGTTATTTAGTTTCCATAAATATGATCATCAATAAATAATTTTAAATAGCCCAATAAGTTTTATAATACAAGTACTTTGTAAGCAATCAACCCCCAAAAAATAGATTTAAATATGACCATTCATACCAACAAACCAACAGCCAATAATCAACAAAAAACAATAAAGTAACAGTTTTATTAACGGATGCGCACACGCACGCTATCGGATACAGGACGCTATGACGTCATTAGGAAGCACCATTTACATGAATCAAATCATGAGTACATAATTATGCATTTAAGCGCGTATAGCTTGAATACGTAATACATGCGTGGAACACTTCCTTGATTGGCTAGGGAAACCGGCTCTTAATATTTTGTAATTATTAATAAGTAATTATGTTACATGCGAGTTTAAATGCTTAAAGATTGTAGAAGAGTGGGCTTTTTCTGTGGTAATACTTTTACCAGCTTTCCCAGCTAGAAAGCATCCTGAAAAAATAATTAAATTGATAGCCCTTATAGTTTTTTTTATGTTTTTTTCCTTGAGCAATAGTGCTCAAAGTGTAGTTTTCAATCATTTCGCATAGGCAATGTGCTTGAAAAAAAATGGTCTGGTCTGAACCGTAAAAAATGGTCTGGTCTGAACCGTAAAAAACTGCACCGAAATTCTCAGGGTTATAAAAAGTTTGGAAATTACCTTACTCATGCCCCTATTCTATTTGATCTATACTTCCAGGTACACCCGTTATGGCCTTTTTTGGCAGATAGATTCAAATGAAAAGAATAAACAATAATAATTAAAATAGACTCAACATATTGGGATCAAAAGGATAATTAAAACTAATCGGTTTATTTTAAGAAACAACCATAAACATACTCATAGATCAAAACGGTGTAAGAGTTTAAATTAACTTTATCACGTTACTTAAACACCAATGCATTATCTTTTCCGACCATCTAATTTAGCTCGGTCTCACTCAACCGCTGTAAAGAAAAAAGAACTAACTCAAAACGGCTTAGGCGCAAAATGTCTATTTCGCAAAATGTCAACCATGCGCAAAATGTCTCTTTCTCATAATGTCTCTTTCTCAGGATGTCACTTTCGCAAAATGTCTATTTCGCAAAATGTCAACCGTGCGCAAAATGCCTCTTTCGCAAAATGTCTCTTTCTCATAATGTCTCTTTCGCAAAATGTCTCTTTCGTAGGATGTCACTTTCGCAGGATGTCACTTTCGCAAAATGCCTCTTTCGCAAAATGTCTCTTTCTCATAATGTCTCTTTCGCAAAATGTCTCTTTCTCATAATGCCTCTTTCGCAAAATGTCTCTTTCTCATAATGTCTCTTTCGCAAAATGTCTCTTTCGCAAAATGTCACTTTCGCAGGATGTCACTTTCGCAAAATGCCTCTTTCGCAAAATGTCTCTTTCGCAAAATGTCACTTTCGCAGGATGTCACTTTCGCAAAATGCCTCTTTCGCAAAATGTCGCTTTCTCATAATGTCTCTTTCGCAGAATGTCTCTTTCGCAAAATGTCGCGATAGTAACTTACGCCTGTTTCTAGAAAAACTGCTAAAAAAATATTTGATATAATTTAGAATGTCTGTTTGTCTGTATGTTGCTAAAGATCTCGAAAATGGCGCAATGGATTTCAATAAAACTTACATTAATCCTTTTCCTTAGGGCCGGCAACGTGCGAGCGATACTCCCGGTATCCAAAATTGTAATTCTTTATACTACTAAAGTGGCAAACGAGCATACGGCCCGCCTGATGGCTCGCGATACCGGGAGTCTCGCTCGCACGTTGCCAGCCCTAAGGAAAAGGATTAATTTCAGTTTTATTGAAATCCATTGCGCCATTTTCAAGATCTTTGACAACATACAGACAGACATACATTCTTCATTATTCATTCATTTATTCATTATATTGCGTAGAAAGAGGCATTTTGCGAAAGTGACATCCTAAGAAAGAGACATTATGAGAAAGAGACATTTTGCGAAAGACGCATTTTGCGAAAGTGACATCCTGAGAAAGAGACATTATGAGAAAGACATTTTGCGCACGGTTGACATTTTGCGAAATAGACATTTTGCGCCTAAGCCCTCAAAACTTACACCAACAACAAACCAAAACAGGTTCAACAAGAAAAATCACCTAAAATCACTCACATTCAATTACAACCGTGAAAAAAGGTACGTATCAATTTGATACGAACTATTCCGACTTGTTCATCTAAACACGTGTACGTAACAAGTTGATCACAAAGCCTTCGAAAGTGTTACGTAACCGGCCGTGTGGAGTCGGTCGCTTTCCAAAGAGTAGAAATGCACGTGCTTGCGGCTGGTTGAAATTGTTGGATTGATTTTGTGCCTTTTTAGTTAGTTATGAAGTTACTAGAATAAACTATGTCGGGATTTACACCATGTACCTGTTTATTTTTGAGCAAACCCGTGACTTTGACAAGAACTTTATCATAAACCCAAACTAGTTCAGGTTTTTGATCAAAGGTGCTGGATTGTTACAGGTTTATGATGAAATTGAGTTTAAAATGTGTCATCTTCCGGTTTTTCATCAAAAACTTAGGTTTATAATCAAAAACCAAATTTTATGAAAAACCTGCGCCATAAACGGAAAAATAATAAAGTCTTGAACGAAAGAATTAAAGAAAGTTTTGGTTTTATGTCTACACGTTAAAGCTTATCTGCATACCATAAATTCGGCGGCATTCTTTTGAAAATTCAATTAACCTTAATGCGGTAGGTATTTATTTGGATATTAACCTGGATATAGGTATTTTATAGAAACAGCATTCATGTACAGGGGATTTCAAAATGGTGTCCTTCCCTAAGTAGTTAATTTCATACTGTGGCGGAAAAATAAAAGAAAAAGTAGTTTTTTGTTGTTTTGGCTCGATTATAAAAAGAAATGATATGATATGACTTTTATTTAAATTTTTCGCTATTTTTACGAAGCAGTCCCTTTCAACAGAGTTAGTTTGGCGGCGCCGCCGGCCTAGCATGACCACGATAGAAACGGGTTGTGTCTACAGAAGAATAGACAAAGTGACAGATTGTAGAAAGATTTCTACCGTTTTATGCATATAACGAAGAGAAGAAATGTCTCTTATTCTTCAGTAGACAAAATTCTGATAAACCAAGCACGGGTCGCAGCGTGTTCGGGCAGAAGAGATAACGATTAGATAGAAAGATCTTTGTCTATTCTTTGGTAGAATAGAGATAGAATTGGTCATGCTGAGCGTGCAAGTCATTGGTGAGTCTCTGCAACAATCATTACACTCTGCGTGTGTAGTATAAGAGATAAGTTTCAGTATGTACGTAAGAATGATCTACATTAATAAGAAAATTCAAGAAATGTTAATGAAAAATTTACAACTAGGCGAAAAGTTAATTAACAAATTCATAGAAAGTGTTATAATTGCGTGTTATTAATTGACTTTGCTAACAACACGTCAATTTAGTGTCGTTTAAAAATATTAGCATGGCGTGCGGCGGTAATCGTGTGATCTCGCGTTCATTACATACTTGTACACTTAAGTTTACATGTAACACGAATTCTTTTGTTTTTTTTCTCTAATTCGAATCAGAAAGAGTTGAAATCACGTCGTAAGTAGCATAAGTAGCTAATTTTATTGTAGACTTTTGTCCGCGACTCCGTCCGCGTGGACTACAATGAAAGGTGATGGCTAAAAAAATACCCAGAGTCGACACAAACTTCTTATGTGCGGTCTGAGTAGGCTTATTATGTACCTTAAAAAAGTGTTTTCATTTATTCGAAAAACCGTGAGATTTTGTTTTTTTTTTTATAAAGATCATGTCTACTAATCCTTACTAATAATACTATGATATTTTCAATGTGAGAGCAATTGTTTCATAATTGTGTCAGAATTGTCTCTTAGCAACGTAAGCTTAAATACAGACTAAACTTTTGCCCGCCACTCCATCCACGTGAACTACAATAAAATGACCAGTTTAAATGGCCTTCGTAGTGTAGGGTGGCTAGAACTACCAAAAGGTCAAGCTGTAACTTCCGTACCCCACCGATTTCAAGGTTTGCACTTTGGTACCATCAAATGTCTATTAAAGCTAACCCGTTGGTAAACATTTCATTGCTGTCGATTCTGGGTTTTCGGTGTATGGATTTTTAGCCATCACCCCAGTTTAAATGCGTAGTGTAAGGTGGCTAGTACTACCAAGAGGTCAAGCTGTATGTATGGTTTATCCCACCGGATAAACTGAAATGTAACTTAGATTTTAAGTTGGACCTCAAGCTATCGAACTGTGAAGATTACATCAAAATCCGTTCAGTACTTTTTGCGTGATGCGATAAAATTTTAAAAAAATCTTTTTGGGTATGGTTACGTCCCAGTACCCTATCTCGACTGTTTTTTTTCTGGAATATCTTCAATAAACAGACACGGCTTTTTTACAATTTTATAATAGTATAAACTAGCTGCAGCATCTACACCTTGACCACTGGAAACTTAATAATATTTTCTATGGCATTTATAGGTTGTCCCATAAAAAACCATAATTATGAATGGTAAGTACCATTCGTACTTACCTCAGATCATAGAAACAAGGAGATATGCCATCATAGCAAATTAGTACGGGAACAACTGATGCCACTTTTAGTACATTTTTCGACACAATTACGCGCATAATTAAGCGCTCCTCACTTGTGAATAAAATGATCTCCCACGCATTAAACATTCCGCACACCCTCAATATAACACTGTTAATCGTCACTCAACACTAGCACTAAACTAAAACACTGTATTTATACCATCGATCGTGTTCGGTTCGTCGCCAGCGCGTACGTTTTTAATATGAGCAATTTGCTCAAGATCAGGCATCAAGCTCGATAGCGCCTTGGCACATCTCCCTTGTTTATGATCTAGTCCCTGGTACTTACCTAGTCCCTGGGCGAACGAGTTTCGTTCTGGAAACTTGGAACATAAAACATTATCTTTGTACCTACAAAATTCCATCCATTTAAATAATATTACAGTTCTCCATCAATGTTTCATAACTTACCAAACAATTCTGAGATTGTTTATTCGTTATTATTAATATTTGATTTGAGTGAAATGTGTTAAAAGTTTCCATCAACATTACTATACATTGTTTACACACAAAATAACGAAACAAATTTATTGGTTACTAATTACTGTTCGCCGCGATTTTACCCCGTTGTTCGGCTCCTAAGGGTCGTAGCGTAATTTTATATAGCTATAGCTTTTTCGAATCAGTCTGGTAGTTCCAGAGATTAGCGCGTTCAAACAAACAAACTATTCAGATTTATAATATTAAGTAGTATAGATACCATTAGTCTTGATCCTTGATAATTTCAGAGACCTGCAAATTGTTTAAATATTTTTCTTCTATAACGCCTATAACCGCTTTGATTGCAAGTCAATGCAACATAATTATCTTGACTAGTGCAAGTACAGACAAAACCAAGTTCTTATATCTTGTTCTTGTATAATTTACTGCATATTATGAGTACTAACTGCTTATTGTCTAGGAGCAAAAACAAAGAAAACTACACTTTATTCTCAAGAAGATAAGATTCAAAATAACAGCTAAAACGTAATAAAAACAAAAGTTCTCCATATTTTATGCTCATGTTAATTTCTAGCGAGTTCACCATTTAAACTCCACAAGCCATTTACAATCTTAATTCGCTGTAACAGAGTTTAATATCGTCTGCAGTTATTTAAAACTAGTTAAGCTTCGTAGAGATTCAAATGAAACATTTTTATTACATTTTTACTTGACTCAGGGGTGGTCGTGATGTCAATTACCATTTATTTATTTGTAGTCATTCTTTAGTAACGTAAGAATGGAAATGCAACATAATTTGTAAAAAACATCGTCAATAGTTCAGACGTGGCCTTAGGAAAGAAAAAAAATCTTGAACCACGAGAGGTCTACGAAAGATCTCGGAATAAAACGATGGATAATTCTTTAGTTGGCGAATAAATCTTGAGATAGAATAAATAAAATATCAAACAAGATGTTGCTACGAGGTTTCTATGTCCACAAATTGACTGTGGCAGTTTTTTTGGGGCCTTTTATTTTACCTGTGCAAAAAGGTTTCGGTAACTTGAGTAACCGAAGTATGCATACTTTTGATTTTTTTTGTTTAAAATAATCGGGGCTGGAATGAAGTGGGGAATCTATTTTCAATATTTAAACAAAATATAATACTTACAAAAAAAAATGCTCAAAACAAACATAATGAAATGAATAGTTCATGTTTTGCGTATTCCTTTCATTTTTACAGGAATAAAAGCTTTTAAATGTTTTAAAAAAAGTACCTTATAAATGTGAACTTTTTTGATAAGAAAAAAATTAAGTTGTGGAGGCTGCAGATATCTGGATGAGCAATAGAAACCTTACTTTTCCATACACCGGAATAAATAAATATAATAATATTCTTTGAAAAATTCTCACAAATATTTTAACATATATCCATGCTTAAAGTATATCGTGTGAAAGAAAGTGGCTTCTCTCTAAATCAGCTCCGAGTGGGCGTTAGTTGCATGTTGTACAACTTTCAACGCTAAACTGATGATCTGATTGTAAGTCGCGAAATTATGACAGACTTTATTTACACGAGTCTAGGAATGTGATAGTGGCAGAAAAGTTATACTAGGAAACGGATATCTTGAGGAGAATCAAAATGGTGTCTGGTTTCCGTTTTCTAAGTTTAGAGCTTTACTTAATTCACATTGGCTTTTGAACACTAATATTATGAATGCGAAAGTTTGTGTGTTTTTATTACTCGTTCAAACTGAAGCGGCTGGATGGATTTGGATGAAAGATGAAGAGGTAGCCTGGGACCTGGACAAGCACATAAACAGGGGGTCTACTCTGTAAGTCCGTCAACGAAGATACGAGCCCGTCCGAAAGTACAATAGACATAGGATTCCGTCAAAACAAGTGTGAAATAAAAAATTTCGGACGGATAAAAACACATCGGGAGTAGGGACAACTCTCAAATCGTGCTATCATTAATTCTTAGTTCGAGCCCCGAACTAATCTTAAGTCCGTAGGTGATACGGAGTAAGAACGCCCGTAACTAAGGTCGAAACTACGGATTTCGTGCTTAGAGAGTAGACCCTCAGGGCAGGGCAACAAGGGCTGTGGCCTCGGAGCCTCCACAAAAAAGGAGCTTCCACAGAAAGGAACCCCACAACTTTTTTTTTTTTTTTTGAGAATAATAAAACCTGTCTGTCAAAGAGAAAAAGAGCCAAACGACACTTTTTATTCTTAATTTTTTTAATCCTTTAAGATGCAATACGTCATTGAGAACCAAGGTTCGCTCAAAAACAAAAGCAAACTGATTTCCGAATTATGAATTTTAATATTCCTCCATCTGTCACATTTGAAAAATCTGCCTTAGGTCGAAATCAATTGTGTCTGTCAAGTGCGGCAGACGAACGATTTAGCTCATTTACAGATAAAAATATTTACTAAAAGAAAAAAATCTAACAAGTATCAAGAAGGTGTATGCTTTCAACATCTTGTAGAAACGTCAACACCCTGTATCACGGCAGTTCGTGCCCTTCCTGTCACGCGTGACACGTTCACAATACATTACTAGCTCCTAGCCTATAACTAAGACTTCATTATAAATAATTATAATGTTTAAGTAACATTTTATTATTAATTGTCTTACTCATCTTTATTTGAAACTACACACGATTTTAATTATGAAAAGGATGTAGATAGCATAGAACGCTTTCGTGTCTGTTTGTCAACCTACTCGTAATTCTGTGAACCTAATCAAAGGATTTTAATGCGGTTTTCAACATGACATATTTATTTCGGAAGTTTTATTTGGTGTATAATCCTACTAATATTATAAATGCCAAATTTTGAGAAGATGGTGGATGAATGGATGGATGTATGGATGTTTGTTACTCTTTCACGCAAAAACTACTGAACGGATTTTGATGAAACATTACAGTAATATAGCTTATACATCAGAATAACACATAGGCTACTTTTTATCCCAAAAACGCGGGCGAAGCCGCGGGCGGAAGCTAGTTAGGTAATATTTAACTTAGATACAGTGTAGCTAGAGTAGGGAAATAAAGCAAACACCTTTATACAAAACACTATGTATTTTTTTACATTAACAAATATAGTACCACACTTTGGTAGACAGAAATAACTAGAAACTCAGGGGTGAGTAGTTCGCTGGCAATACGGGTCTTCAGGTCTTCAGGTAATGTGGCTGGAGCACTTAACTGGTGGTCAGCCGCTGGATCAAGAGGGCGGGCGGCTTTTTTTTTTTTGACAGGGCCTCTCGCAGTTGTCTTCTAACAGCCGTCACTGCTTAACGCGGACTTCTGGTGAGGACTTACAAATGCCTCCAGCCAGGCTTAAAACTAAATAAAAACTACAAACTAAGCGACCACACGCTAAGGGCACCCCCTAGTGGGGTACGGGCCTCGGCTTAGGGCGTCGCTGGAGGGAGGGCAACTAGAGGGAGGGACTACTAGCTGGAACGGATTAATATGATTTAGGGACATATTTAAATCTACAGGCTCAGCGCGGGCTGGCTCGAGCAAGGGTCCGTTAGGGGACTGAGTCATACTCGGCGGCGGACTCGGGTCATGATGGGGACGTCGCGACGGGCCTCGTCGGTGAGGTCGGAATGGAAGGTGCGCGGCCACCAGGCGAGGTTTTTATAGCCGTAGACCCCGCCCATCGGCTCCAGACACCGTCACAACAGCACAGTGCCATTTTGACCATTGGACCAAGGGTACCGTAAGAAATTATAAAATTATCTAGGTATAATTAGCGTGTACCGGTACTGGTCATCTCTTGACTGTCTAAGTAATTAAATAATTTAACATATAGTATGTACATTATTACCTTTTATTGTCTTTGTCAATTTATATACATATAAACTCCAATATATCCTATGTTCTTTTGACATAATGTATTTACTTAATGACAAGGTGAAATTATTATTTAATTTAACTTATTTTTGTGAATGTGAGTACGATGTGGGTTTCTATGTTACATATATAAGTATAGATCTCAAGTTCAGTCTGACAGTCTGAGTACTTTATGCGACCTACCCAAATGTCCTTTCTGATATTACTATCAGAAAGGACATTTGGGTAGGTCGCATAAAGTACTCAGACTGTCTGTTCGCTGGGTCGTTGAGCTCCCTAAGTCAGGGTTAAGCTACCACGATACTCAGCACATGCGTGCACAGTCAGGACAGGTCCACTCAAATCTGTATGGCTCTTTCCTTTAAAAGCCATTCCAGACTAACCTGCATGGTCCTTGCATAGTTTCATTTTAATTTGTCTGGACTTTAAAAGAGACTGACCTTTGAGTTTGTTTCGGTGTTTCTTCTCAAAGGTAGTCAGATAGGAAACACCGACCTCATCTAGCTTAATAATCAAAACAATTTATGACGTGTAAAAGTGTTACCTGTAACCTATTTACAGAATAAAATATAATTTCATCATCATTTCATCATGTGATTTCCATTTTCTGTTAATAAGTAAAATATCCTAGATTCCATAATTTCTGTAAATTAGTTCATAATATTTGTATATGCATTCAATTGTGATGTATTATCATCACAATTGAATGCATATACAAATATGTACCACATATTATCAGTATTCAACAAAACTTTAAAATCAATTTATATTCATACAATTGTATACTCGTTGATGTCTTTTGTTCGGCAAAACTAAAAATTACGAATTGTGTCGCGGACATTTAATTTTTGGATTTATTTTTGCTACTACTTAAATAACTTGATGGCCGCCGACATTGGACAAAGTAAACACACAAGTTATGTTGTTTAAGTCCCCCATGTAACAGGGGGCGCGCCTTTTTTTTTATTTGGTAATCGGCTTGCGTTTGACCGCCATCTCGCCTGATGTTAACGATGATGCGGTCTACGATGGAGCGCACTTGCCTAGAAGAAACCGATTCACTCGTGACTTGAAGACACCCAGATTGTAACTATCGGGGAACACCCACTCGGGCAGCGCATTCCACTGTTTGGCGGTTTTCACAATGTAAGTGGAATCAAAGCGCTTGGTTCGGGTTCGGCCTATTGCCAACAACCAGGCACAGATCCAGACTTAGAGCTAGTAAGAATTCCAGTCTTTAACACTAGTACAAAGTTATTAATACATAATTGCAATGCCACCGACATTGCTCACTCCACATTGATATTATCAATCAATCAACAACACTGATTGATTCAGCTGTATAAACAAACAAACAAACAACATTCCTGCGTTTGTTATTATTTACGAGTCGCTTGAATGTTACAATGCATCGCTAAGATTTTGTATCGAGATGTTTAATCGATTCTCTTTTCGTTTATGAAGTTTTTTATTGGAATTTATAATGATTTCATTTAATGGTGAGTATGTGGAGTGAAAGAGGTAGTTGGTAGTACTGTTTCAATTTGATTGGTAGTATTTGTGTCGTTATAAGCGTGTAGACAACAAGCATTCTGAATATGTTTCTTGACTACCAATTTTTTTTTTTTTCATAATTTTGAAACTGCATAGTTGGTTACTTGTATTACGTGGATTACCGCGTCGGTGTCCTTAAAATGTCGTTGTTTTAAAATTGACTATTTTAATTTAAAGGATTATTAAAATAAAATTATTTCAATAGCTCAACAATTATATAGAATCCGAACGATATATTTAAAATATAACCTTGAAATAAAAATAGTATGTATACATCTTTCCAAATCTATCGTTGCTAAATATACCAAACTTCTTTAACAATAGTTAACGACAAAAGTTCAACAGACAGGATTTAAACTTGTAACCTTTCGACATTCTAACTGAGCTTAACGTACTTGAACTCATAAGTATTTAACTGTTGCTAAATGTCTTTGAGTTCAAGATCAGCGCCGAAACTGAACTTAATTAAATACAGAATGTATTTCAAAATTTCAACTAATTAAAACTTTAATAGCTGAGCTAAATTTATTATAATAGGTCTTTACCTATGAAATTGCCGTTTTGTATGAAAAAATTTAAACGATTTTTTTTCATGTATTTTTTATTTGTATTAATCGAAGTAATCACCCATGCAATCAATGCATCTTTGCCAATGCAGTGGCAGTTTATTGATGCCCTCCTTAACGAAATCAGCTGGACGGGAGGCAACAAAAGCTTCAAAGGCATTTTGTACTACCTCTCGGGTATTGAATTATTTCCCGCCAAGAAGTTATCCAAATTCTGGAAAAAAAGTACTAGTCTGTAGGCGCAAGGTCTGGTGAGTAGGGCGGATGACGGAGAGCTTCCAACCCCAGTTCTTGTAACTTGGAGACTGTCTGCTGTGCAGTATCAGGTCGCGCGTTGTCGTGCAGGAGCAGTGGAGACGAGCAATTGACCAATGCTGGTTGGAGATGTGCCAGCTTCGTCATCATTGTGTTCAGTTCTTCACAGTACACATCTGCAGTAATGCTCACCCGGTTTGGTAAGAAGCTGTGATGAATCACACCGGCGCTAGACCACCAAACAGTGACCATCACTTTTCTAGGGGTAAGTTTTCGTTTAGGGCATTGTTTAGGTGCTGAACCAGGATCCAACCAACTTGCTGAGCGCTTGCGATTATCAAACAGAATCCATTTCTCATCGCAGGTAACAATGCGGTTCAAAATTCCTTCATTTGTGTGTCTGTTGAGCAGTGCAAGGCACGTCTCGACGCGTACTTCGCGCTGGCGATCATTGAGTTCGTGGGGCACCCATTTGTCAAGCTTTTTTACCTTGCCAATTTGACGCAAATGGACCAATATTGTTTTGACGCTAACGTCGAAAGCTGCTGCTAATTCAGCCGTAGATTGTGTATCATCAGCTTCCACAATCACCTTTAATTCGTCATTGTCGACCAAAGTCTTCGGACGACCGCGAGGTTCATTTTTCAGGTCGAAATTTCCAGAACGGAAGCGAGCAAACCAATAACAGGTGGTGCGTTGGTTTGTAGTGGTAGCTCCGTAAACGTCGTTGATGTTGCGTGCCGCTTGTGCCGCGTTGCTGCCACGACGGTACTCGTATTCCATAATTACTCGAATTTTTTACGTATCCATGATGACGAAAAAGATTGAAATGCGATGAAAATGTAACACTAATCAATAAACAAATGACTACTTTTGGAAAAAAAAAACATGTTTTTAAAATAAAATTAATTTGAAATTAGAATTCTTAGCCAAACAAAAAATATTTTGATTTGAAATGGCCAGTACTGCAGAACGGCAATTTCATAGGTAAAGACCTAATATTCTAGCGACCCACGATCTAATGATGTGGCAACATGTCAAAACATCGAGATTTCTATGCTTCAACCTCAGATCATAGAAACAAGGAAACTTGTTTCTATGATCTGAGGTTTCAACTAAGTTAAATAAAATATTAACGTATTATACTTACCTACACATATTCCTGAATATGACCGAACTTATCTAGCTTAAAAAAATGTTTTGACGTGTAAAAGTGTTATTTTTAACCTATTTACAAAATAAATATCATTTATCATTTATCAATAAATTCTTTAGATGGTGACACCAGGAGTAGTCACATCACATGTGCGTTGCCGACCCTTTAAAATGGGGATTCGCTGTACCGACTGTTTAGGGGACAAGAATGTCCCCCGTTGTCAACACAGCGCATCCGCAGGTGTACTGACAACCTTACTCATCACAGGAACACAACACTACCGAGGAGTAGCGTTATTTGGCTGTGGTATTCTGTAAAGCCTGCAATACATGTTGGCCGAGCTTAGACCAACGCGAGCCTAGACAAATTGACACAAGGCAAGCGCCTTTGATTTGTGCAGAAAAACCGACACCGCTCCTAAGTGAGGCAAGTGATCGCGAGCGACTGCCAATTGTGGCAAGCTACGTCAAATGAGGTCTATACACGTTGGCGCTTGTCTATACTCAACCAACTAGGCAAGTGACACCGAGCGATAGCAAGACAAGGCAAATATACCGTCTACATGTTGGTATTGGCCTTCACTCGACAACGCTCGGCCAACATGTATTGCAGGCTTAAGGTACTTCCCCAATTGGATTGCTCCAGATTTGAGCGAGATCAAATTCTTGAAATTTGACATTTGTGTTTGTAAATACATTTACAAAACAAAAGAAATGCCTAGTGTGGAGCAACGTTAAAAAAAGGCACAAAAGGACAAGGATTTTTTTTACCTTACCAAGAAACGACCTTGCTATCACTTGTCTATACCTCGGTCTACGAGCCGTCGATCAACACAATGTACCGCAGCGACAAAAGTAGGTGAACAAAAACAAAATTAATAGGCTTTAGGAAAACTTGTTGTTAAAGTTAAAACATTGAAGTAATAGAGCTTATTGTGAAAAAACGCGGCACTCGTATTTATACATTTTTTTTTTATTTTATTTAATAATAGGCTTGCCTTTGACCGCCATCTCGCCTGATGTTAAGCGATGATACGGTCTTCGATGGAGCACGTTTGCCTAGAAGAAACCGATTCACTCGCGACTTGAAGACACCCAGATTGTAACTATCTGAGAACACCTACTCCGGCAGGACTGTTTGGCAATTCTCACAATAAAAGTGTAATCGAAACGGTTCGTTCGGGGTTACAGTTTTAAAATTTAAATTACCTATCTTCTAAAAATTCAAATTATCTTCTTATTCATTTTTTTCAATCAATTTTGTATAGTATTAAACGATTAAGTAGCTAACTAGGTATACTTACAACAGCCGTACATAATAACTTTGTACGTTCGAATAGTCGATCCAATGCACAGAGGTGTGACCGCCCAGAGGCCCTAGACAAGTTGCTTTTCTGTTAGCGTTCACGCCAAACGCTACGTCCAAAATGTATGGCAATGACATTACCTGCGGAAAAGTCACGTGACTCACAAATGTCAATTCCATACATTTTGTCCGTGGCGTTTGGCGTGAACGCTAACAGAAAAGCAACTTGTCTAGGGCCTCAGTTATGAATGCAAACAAACTGGACCACTAATCAAGTTACACAGTTTAAATCGTTGTTGGAACTACGTCATGTATTTGCTTTGTATAGGTACACACGGCTACACATCAAGCTATACATTACCAGTTTACACTGACCTCTCACTGTAAGGAAATCCTATACAATGCGAGATCAGCTTATACTGGAAATTTATAGCTTGATCTGTAGCCGTGCGTACTGGTAATGACATGATTGCTCGATTTCACACTTTACATATTGGTTAACAAATTGCAAATTGATAAAATGGTAGAAAATCAATCATACAATTTCTACTTAAAGGTTAGGTATAGTATGAAACAGTCACTTTTCGTGAACTCTCGAATAATCGTATATCAAAAGCTATAGGGTACTTCCCGTTGACCTAGAATCATGAAAGGACAATGTCAGCCAATATATGGCGCTCCGTACCAAAACTCAAAAGTCTTTGTGTCACGACCAAACTCAGTGTTTTTGGAGGAAAATGAAATGCTCTTTCTGTATTGCTAACTACTTTTCAGATAAACACCCTCAATTTGTATTTATTTGCAATTTATCTACTTAATATTTTGAGTTTAAGTTGGTGAAAATAACTAATTTGAAGTCTATACATAGGTAGTTGGTGTTTATATCAGAAACCTGGGACTCGTATCATTACAAATTAAATAAAACAGATTTTTATAAAAACGAGTAACTTTATGAACTAAAGGACACGGCAGACGCCCATAGAACGCTGGGCTTCAGATTGTGTATGTCGGTACAAATATGAAATTAGTTTGGTGTGATCGAGTATTTTAGAGTATTTAAATTCATTTTTTATTTGTTTTTGTACGTAATTGGGTTAAGGAGAAATCTCCGTATTTGTGACAGTGAGGTTAAGTATGGTGTGAATGATCCAATGAAGTACAGCCCGACTAATGAGTTCTCAATTCAAAAGTTTTAGTTGCTGTCGACTTGATATTCTATGGAGGCACGCGCCAGCCAGCATGCACCCGTTTTTGTTTTATTGGTTTTTTCAAAATGTCAACGGCATAATCATTTTATTTCTCATTTATTTCGATTTTTGATTCCAATTCTTAATCTCTAAGATAAATTAGGCAAAGAACAATTAAAATATATTTTTATTTTTGGTTAAGCTTTTATTACTGTACCATATCAAGCCTAAAATTGCCGACGTCCTTTGGTTGTGACACTCTGCGGCACAAATTGTTACGGTCTCCCGGCATTGCCCTGTGGCATGAAGCAAGGCCTTATAGCACAAGTAAAGAAAAAATCCAAAAATAATTAATTTGTAGTGAACATACATAATATCACACAAAATTATTTTTTTCCGATTAGGTACAAAATTACATTTTGTACGGAACCCACAGGGCGGAGTTCTAGTCGCCCTTGTCCGGCTTTTTTATTAATATATAGTAATGTTCTTTCATATCACTCCACCTTCACCACACATATACTTATCCATTTTTGAAAGCGATCGTCAAGAAAACACAAAAAACACTAGATCAGTCTATGAAACTTTCACTATTGCAATCCTTCGACGAAATCGTATTAATTATAAGTTATCACGCTATGACTAAAGGCTCATAATGTGTAATATTATGTATTATATTCATGCTTCAACAGCAGTGGGCCCGACAGAGAAAGTCCAAAAACTGGAAAGTGAAGTCTCTGATTTTAAAAAGAAACTTGTATCTTGGATTTGCGTAAATAACAAAAAAGAGACATTACGGTTTTGATGGACGATTAAAAAGTGGACGAAAAAGAAATGTGACGGTCTGCTTGAATGAAAGTTGTAATCATCGCCTTTAAACTAGTGATGAAACGATTACGATTAATCGTAATCGTCGATTACTTTTGCAAAAAAGAGAAGAAATGTCTCTATTCTTCAGTAGACAAAAGTCTGGTAGGCATCTACGCCAAGCACAGCTTGCCGCGTGCTCGGGCAGAAGAGAAAACGAGTTGAACAGAAAGAACTTTGTCTATTCATTGGTAGAATAGAGATAGAATCTGTCATGCTTAGCCAGCTGGTTCCTCCATGCCAAACGACAAATAGGCAACGTTATTTGATTTAACCATAAGCGCAGTTGTATGTACTAATATGTGAAAATATTTTGAATCCTAACAATCTACCTACTTGGCTTTTAAAGGAGTTGTTTCAGAAATGTATGGAGCCTGGGAGGGGTCTACGTACGCAATTAAGTATTATAGCTATACATGATAGTAATCGGTTCCTAATGCTTATTTTCTATAATATTACTTCGTTGAATTGTAATTCATTCTTTTTTTGTCAAGGAGAGCTACACAACACAAATATGGTGGATCAACAAACGACAAATGAATTAAGTGAAACGTCATTTTGACAACTGTCAATGTCAGTCAAAATGGCAACATTCAATCCACCACGCGTGCGCACAACGACTCAAACGTCACGTCATAAAACTGTCATGGCCGCCCTAAAAATAGGATATCAATAGTGAAAAACTTCATTTCAAATAATTCTCTTACAATTGTACTCTTCTTCAAATGAATTTAATGATATTTTTATGTAAATCCCCTATTTTTTTCCTATTTTTCTATGTGGCGTACGTATACCAGTTCCAGGATGAAACATCTCCTTTAATGTAACATCTTATGTGTGTGCCAACTGTGTGCAAATAACCAACCAACCCATCAACAACCAACATAGCAACCCAGCCTTCACTCAACTTCACACTCAAATCCTGAACAGTTAATTCGTTAACACTCAACCAGTTTGCAGACAGGTATGCTAATGTACGGTTATTGTAACCATTTCCTACTAGCTATTGGCGAAGAGAAAACCTTTATGCCTACTTCCTTATTTAGATACTAAGCTTTTGCCCGCGGCTTCGCTCGCATTCGGGATAAAAGGTAGCCTACGTTTTTCTGACGTATAAGCGTATTACTGTATAGTTCCATCAAAATCTGTTCAGTAGTTTTGCCTGAAAGAATAAAAAACATCCATCCTCACAAACTATCGCGTTTATTAGTAGAATATACTTTAAAGCTCTGTTCACACGGCTCCAGTTTTTAGGTGAAGGCAAGAATTTAGTGCTTTGCATGCGAAAAGTAGTTTGGTAGTTAGTCAAGTACCTACCTAAGTTGTTTTTTTTATATACCTAAGTAAAATAGGTACCTACCTACCTACTCTGTTAGCTTTGCTACAGCCAAATCGTGAAACCCGCTTCAATCAACGAAAAAATATTTGTGAACTACTAACTCCTAGACTACCTATATCAGTTTGTCTCATTGAATATCCAACACTGCCTAGTCTAACAGCTGTCGTAAAACACACAATATTCATCCTCACAAAAGGTTAATAATAATTTAACCCTAAAATTCCACTGCAGTCAATAAAACACTATAGAGCGATGTATAAATCTTAATCCGCGAATTCCAAAACCGGCTCAACCAATAGGCGATCACCTCAATTGACCATGCAATACCTAAACGGCCCCAAAACTCGTATTGACATTCGCAAACGACAATTTCTTCACTTTTACTCGTGTGAAAGTTAAAATTCCGACTTCAATTAAAACTTGGCCCAGTTTCCGTACATTATCCTTGAGAAAACGTAGATTTCGAGTCTGTGAATTAACTTTACTTTCCGAGTTTTAAGAAACTAAGGTTACAATCACTGCAAAGATAACCTTCTCCACTATTACCATCTATAAAACGGTTTTTTGTCAAGTTAGGGATGTCATTGACTGACCTTCGAAACTTCGCATAAAACTTAACACTATTCCCCTCAGAGAAAATGGCTTTACAACGCCACACACACAATCAAATAGTTAAGTTCCGTCTAAGCTAACTGTACTAAGTTCACCGCATAGCTTAACTACGAACTAAACTAAAAAAACCATAACGAATCAATTAGATTAAACATTTTTGTAACTAACCTTTTCAATCCACAATAGCAATCCCGGAATCGAACAGCAATTGTTACCAAAAAAAACACTTGAAATAATCTTACAAATCCGTTGTAACACTGTCCTTGAAAACGAGATTTTTCTTCACAAAACTTACCGAAAAGTTGTATTTCTTAACAATATAATGTGTTTAAAAATGTTTTGTAGAACAAACACAGTTAGTTAGCGACACCAATTAATAAATGAATAATGTATTTCGTTGAGAACTGTCAAGAACGTACGTCCGTTTCGCGCGGCGGCTCGCGGTAAACTGAAGGAAGAGAAGTGAGAAGACACGTCACTCGCTGCGTCTGAGCACCTCACCTTTACTTATTTTTAGATGAACTTAACGGTCTTGATACTTTGTTAAAAGTCGAAAAGTTTTTAAGGAAAAGACCGTGAAAATATTTTAGCAAGTTAATAATTTTTTTTAATAAGTTTTTTTTTTATACAAAACATTAATTATTATTAATTAAGTTGGTTTTCAACAACATCATTAACTTAAAATTAAATATCATTACTAAAAACTTGTTAATTGTTTGAAATCAGCGCCTCATAACAATAGCGGTAATTTATTACTATTAGGAAGCCAGCATTACCGGCTTGTTGTACATACTAAACATAATTAAGGAAATTCACGCTAGCTTCATTGTTTCGTGAACGTCTCCTTGAACTTGACTAGTAAGGCTTCGATAATTGACGATTTGTTTAATGCTTAAAACAATAATAACATTAAGAAAACGTACAAGTCTTACTATATTTTAAATGGATACTTATAAGTCATCTGAGGCATTTCTTCAGGGATAAATGCTTGCCTTTATTCTACTAAGTTGATAATTTGGGAGTTTCATAGTTTTTAAGGGTCCAAGAAAATTCTTCTTATTTATTAATATTGGAATTACTAAAAAAAACAACCTTTGAGGAGACAATTGGCCTATTAGGATTCAAAATTGAAATGAAGATAAGAATAAAATAAAAAAAAGGACTGTACTTTGGAGTACACAAAATTGTATTCAAACGTGTAAGTATACAGTTTCCTGAAAAAAATCTTTTAGCCTTTACTATTTCATTTCGCCAAATAATGAGCAGGTGTCTTGTTGACTGATATATGAATTATGAATGTTCGAAATATACATTTAAATGTGGAAATATTAAACGAAATTAAAGTTAATAGAGTGTAGAAACTCGGATTTTAAACATTATGACCTACGTGTGCTCATTTCATGCTTCAACGCTTAAGCTAATTAAGAAGGTACTGAAGGTACTTAACTAAGTTTGTTTGTGAAGGAATTCTGATGATTTATAAAAAAACTGTGCTACTTAGTTACGAATATAGTTTTATTTTTGATGCAATATTTAAGTAAACTACTATGGATCCTAAGTAATTCAGATTTTTCGTTTCGCAAACTTCGGAAATAAGGGGGGAATGGTATTTTTTTACATATTTTTCATCATATATGTTACTTGACCTAGTAACTACACTTTGAAATTTCAAACCCCTTCTCCGGTGCCATTTTCACTTTTTAACTTTTTCTATTTGCAATAAAGGTGGGCAAGCATTCTTTTATAATTATTCCAAATTTGAAATCGATAGCGTTAGTAGTTGCTTAAATAATCCGCTGTGACAGACAGACGAAGTCGCACCATAAAGGTTTATTTTTTACCATTTTGGTACGGAACCCTAATTATTCATAAATAAATAGTATTAAATAATATTCTGCCGCAATAAACATAACTAATATCCCTAACCTAAGTTAGTTATAACATCGCTTTGGCGTTAGCTGTTAAGGTGTTATTAACGTGTTTTATAAATAAAAAAACCAACACACACCATCTCCAACTCCAAGTATCAAGACCACTCGGTCGCCGTACACAACATCTCGCGTCCTCGTTATTCGGACAGAAGTACAGAACACCTCTCTACGCTCCACCTAGCTATTCCACATTCATGCGTGCCAAGCGTTTGCCAAACGTTAACAAACCGATATATAAGGTGCTTTCAAAATATCTGCCACGGCTTTAATGGGAGGTAGTATTGTGTTTATAGATTACAATAGTGAAGAACTTTCGTACCCCGGAACAGTTAATTCAATTTGAGAAAATAAAGAAGTTACTCTACTCTGCATAATGTGGTTCACAAATTACGCGCGATGTGTCGCTTCGTCAATGAAAACAACTGCTATCTCTTTCCATCTGTTCTGTGAATGAAAACTGATATCAGCTGACTAGTTCGTCACTACCTAATCTACTAAAATTTATACGTACTTTTTTTGTATGAAAAAAAAATATGACAAATAATCAATAATTTATCTTCACTATTGTAATCTATAAACACAATACTGTCTCCCATTGCAGCCGTGGCAGATATTTTTATAGCACCTTATATATGGATATGTAGATACGTGTTTACGCATATACACGAGCGGGGTGGGCAGCGATGTTGATACCCGAAAGACTTGTTTTTACTGAATAAACGTTTTATTTTATTTTTATTAATTTTTTTTTATTTTAACTTCAGATCATGAGGCTAAAATCTTTCCTCAGATCATAAATAGTTGAATAATATAAGATTTACGACATTTTTAATAAATAACATGGGCACGGACTATTAGTCTGTGGTGTAAAAAAATAATAAAAACCTCAGATCATAGAAAAAAGAAGATATACCATCATAGCAAATTAGTACGGGAACAACTGTCGCCACAAGATTAGAACAGTTTGCGGCACAATTAAAAATGCTCCTAGTGAATATTTAAAGATCTCCCACACATAAAAAATTCCGAACACCCTCAATATAACATAGTCATTCGTCACTCGTTAGTACTCATCACTAATATTAAACTAAAACACTGTAGGTATATCATCGTTCGCGTTCGGTCCGTCGCCAGCGTGTACGGTTTAATTTTGATCAATGTGATCAAAATTCGTCAAGCTTCGAAAAGACAGAAGCGCTGATAATAGTCACTATTTGTATTCATCATTTAGGTCGTCATCTTTTTCTTCGTCGTCTTATTTCTATCATCGGTAGGTAGAAAACAGGAAATGAATACCTGTTTTCTAGATTTACGCACACTAGCAAATACGACCTATTGATAGTAAAAATACCAGATAAATACATACCTGCCCGGCCTCTAAAAAACAGGTAACATAAATATCACGAATATTTCACTCCTACGTCAATTTTCGGATACAAAACTATTTTTATAGCTTCTATTTTAGTTCTTTCTGTGATTTTCACTGTCTATGGTATTTTGAGGATGTGTGGTGGTTTATGGTTTTCTAATCGGTGCTATAATAGTAGATTATGCACCAAGGAGATAAAGCAGTGTCTTATGTCATGAGCGTCATATTGAATCCCGAGTACAACGAAGGATGCTAGGGTTAACTCCCGAGCGAAGAGAGGGAGTTAAAACTAGAATCCTGAGTGAAACGAGGGATACCAGCTCGCCCTAGACAAAGACACGTTTTATCCCCGAGGGGAGTATAGGTACTCTACTTTTCACACCTTCTGCGAGAAAATAAAAAGCAATAGTACTAGAATCAGAGTTTTTTTTAATGTGTTCTAATAAAGTTTTAATTACAGTAGTGTGTACTATATGTATATAACTCTGACATGTACGCCTCTAGCATGGCTACGCTACGCCTGGCTCACCAGCGTGTACACTATAGACCACACAATAGACCAATGTCAAGCTGTCCGTGCCATGGAGGTTTTTATTTATTGTTAATAATTCCAATAGTTTTTTTTTATCGACTCTGGAGTCATATTACTGTCGTCACTTGAATTTTTTTAAAGAATTTGTCGTTTGGAATACAGTGATTTGTAATATTCGCGCTTTTTTTTGTGTTCTACGCGTGCTGACTAGTTTGATTTTCGAACAAGTTCTTTTTGGTGCAGGCCTCTGTGGTAAAAGTGTTCATACGAAAGTTGAGGTTCCAAATTCAAATCACTTTATTAACCAAGAGTTATAATGAAATTCAGTACAATATTATTGCCCATGGGCTTTAATGACCTACTTTAGGTTAGAGTTACATGACATATAATTTGATATTTTCGAGCAGGTGCTGTGAAAAATAAATTAAAGGTATTAGTCAAGATGTTGTGAAATCCGATGATCATTGCAAGTTCGATTGGTGACCGATGACCACTGTTGACTGTTGTACACCCTATGAGATATGGGTTCTATTCCAGTATAGCAAAACTAAATATTTCTTTGTAAGACATACTTACTAGGTATTTGTTTTTAGGGTTCCGTACCAAAATGGTAAAAAAGGAACCCTTATGGTGCGACTTCGTCTGTCTGTCTGTCTGTCACACCACACCTGCTTATTTCAGCAACTACTTATGCTATCGACTTGAAATTTGGAACAGTTATAAAGAATAATTGTTCAACTTTCTTGCAAATGAAAAAAAATCAAAAATATTTTTATTTTCATTGCAAAAGGGGCCGGAGTTGGGGTCCAAAATTTTAAAGTGGGGTTACTAGGTCAAGTAACATATCATATGAAAGGGCTTGATCTGCACATTTCAAAATATATTTTCATTTTATTTTATGTCTCACAGTTTTCGACATATGATGAAAAATGTCCAAAAAAATACCTTTCCCCCCTCCTTATCTCCGAAGTTTGCAGGGCGAAAAATCTGAAATAATTAGGGTTGATAGGAATTGACCCAAATATGGCACCAAAAATAAAACGATGTTCCTACTAGTACAGTTTTTTCAAAATCATCAAAATTCTTTCACAAACAAACTTAGTTTTGCGGTCCGGCATTTTTCACTTTATATGTCCAAAACTGATACGGAACCCTCGGTGCGCGAGTACGACTCGCACTTGGCCGGTATTTTTCAATAATACTAATTTTATAGAGAGGTAAAGTTTGTATCTATGCGGTAATATCAGGAACTAGTGATCCGATTATGAAAATTATTTCAGTAATAGGAAGCTACATTATTCCTCAGTGCTATAACTATAAGGCTACTTTGTATTCCGAAAGAATACATCGTTTATGAGACGAAGTCACAGGCAAAGTGCAATTTTTAAATTAAATAACTAAGAAATGTTTTAATAAATAGAATTATGTACTATATTAATATGCTTTTTCGTATACCTACTAGTTTGTTACCTACTTATTTTTTTAACAGAATTTTTCTAACAGAAAACCGCATTTTATTTTTGACCTTCCTAACCTGGGACATTCAGATCCACAGCCCAGCTAAATTATAACTGTGCCAAAGGTCAGTAAGCTACTCCTAACTAATTAGAACAAGCAGTAAAAGAGCTGGCATAACAGTTATAGAAGACATAAAGGCGGTAACAGACTTATAACATAACACGTGATACCACGCGACGGCAGCATAGCGTGTTCATTGGCCACATTTCCAAGCCACTTCTCATCGTTTGTGCGAGTAAAATTCTTATAGTAAAGACTACAACTTAAACTTAAATGATTAAAGTAAAGACTTAAACTTAAATTGATTATTATAGTAGAGACACAGCCATGACAAATACTATTCTAGACTTTTTTTACAATGTTGCTGCATTTTGCAATAACGAATTGTTCTTGTAGGTACTAATATTTCATATTTTTTTTAAATCACCCTTTACCTTAGAAAGTGTACGTTTGGCGCGTTATGTATCTTAGTACCAAATACTAAGTGCGTTTTATGACAGGAATACAACACTACCGAAGAGTAGCAAAACTATGTCCAACCTCTTTCATACCTACATTCGTTAAAAGTGTGCTGCAGCCTTAACTATTACATAAATTAGTTGTAAATTATATTTTATGCTTGAATACCGTTCAGTAGATTAATAGAAGTGATCGATTGGAATGTGTGTGACCCACATATATTATTTGGCGGCAAAGCTATTCAGATATTCTAGACTAAGTCCACGTAAGCGTCCACTGTTGAGACGTCACATAACGTTATCGTAACGTGTTTTTTCGATAGGTGTTTTTTTGTAGTTGAGCTCATCCGGGTTCACCATACGTCCATACCTATTACTGCCGCTAAGCAGTGTTTATTTATTTATTAAATTAGAGAAAACAAACAGTAGCATATTATGCATGGGGGTAGTATAATTTGTAAGACTTAATAAATATACTACCCACTAGTACATTTTCCGCGGATTACTACCTACAATTCAATTATATTAAAACAAACTGTTAGCAAGATTGAAGGATATAGGTGCCGGTGTAATGAGCAGGGATGGTACGGACGTGCTATTATCGGAACCGATAAGTAAAATACATAGTTTATACATTATTCAGCCAGATTCTTTAATTTCAATAAAAAAAAATTGAAATTATTCGACCTCCGATTATTACCTCCGATTTAAAAGTATCGGAGCCGAAATCGGAACCGGAGGTGTAATATCAATTGGAAGTTCTGACTCCATCATACATCCCTAGTAATGAGACGAGATAGTTAACTTTGTCTCTAGGGTAGACCAGTACCCCTATCATGAGTTTTTTTGACGTATAGTTTCGTTAACGTCAGCATATTTTGAATTGAAAATACAACAGTCCTAGAACATTTTGATAAAATTTTATACAATTTGCACATTTTAAAATATACAGAGAAATTTATTAAGTGTTTATTTTATATAAATATTGTGTAGTAAACGTATATTTTCAATTCAAAATATGCTTACGTTAACGAAACTATACGTCAAAAAAACTCATGATAGGGGTACTGTAGGGCTAAAATGCGCGCCGCGAGAAATTTTGTCGACTGTTTTGTCTCGCTCTTACTCGTACGAATATGAGACAAATGCACAATAAAAGCGTCGACAAAATTTTGTCACGGTGCGCATGTTAGGCGCTCTGAGTAGACATAACGCATCTGCAACGATCTGATATTGACCTCACATGTTGAAATCTACCAAGCCTTTTAGGCTAGTGGGCCAAAGAAACAGGCATACATACAGCCGAAAACATTTACCTCCTTCCGGGGCAGTCGGGTTAAACATCCTCTTAATTGAAAGGTCATAAGCACATCTTTCTTGGTCAAAAGTCAACACTCATTACATCATAAAGGCGTTATCAATCAATGACTATTACACACACCTCAGATCATAGAAACAAGGGAGATGTGCCAAGGCGCTATTGAGCTTGACGCTTTGACATGGTCACATTGACCGTATATGTATAAAACGTACCAATGATATAAATACATACAGTGTTTTAGTTTAGTGCTAGTGTTGAATGACGATTAACAATGTTAGATTGAGGGTGTGCGGAATTTTTTATCTGTGGCAGATCTTTTTATTCACAAGGAGCGCTTGTAATTGTGTCGAAAGATGTTCTAAAAGTGGCGACAGTTGTTCCAGTACTAATTTGCTATGATGGCATATTTCCTTGTTTCTATGATTTGAGACACACGCACCAACTTATTTTAGTCCTCTAATAGCTTTTACATAACTTTAAATAACCGACACAGCGGAGTTGCAAAATTGTTGAGAATGCGACACAGACACAATTAGTTAAGTATTACGTACATAAATTCTTAAACGGTGTTAATTCTATTTTAATTATATAATTTTGTATGTTACGGTGTCATTTTTTATTGATTTAATTGTACCATTATGATTTATACAGGATGGAAAATTGGGACGAAACAGAACTATACATGATGTTTGCATTTAAAATAAACATTTTTTTATTTTATGTAAGGAAAATTGCTTTTTTTATAAGTCTCACCCGTGTATCGAACCGACTCGTCATATGCGAAAAAATAATTATGTAGGACTATAACTGTATTTTTATATCACGAATTGATAGGGTTAATCATTAGCATCAAATCTCTGTAATAAGCATTACCTACTTCTTAAATTAAAGGACGATCATGAAAATGAATTATAAGAATGGAGTGTAATGCAGAATTTAAGCATTCGATTGTTTAATTTCACATGTAGGCGTATATCACATTATCAATTTGACACCATTATTACCGTGCCAAAAATAACCACACATACGCAAAAAAAACACGAAAATACTTTTAATAAAAAAAACCATAAGTATTTATTATTCAGTAGATCTGTCACCCGCGTGGGCCGATTTTTGTGAACCAAAGAAAGTTTGTATGTATGCCACAACCTGTCTCAAAACCGGTCCGGTCCGTCTTACGAGCCGGTCGACTGATATGGTCAAATTATAGGTTAGTGACACACTATCTGATGGATACTAATCGATTCGGATATGTTATCTTAAATGTTTGTTTTGTGATCTTTATGATGGGCTTTTAGAGATAATATTAAAATTACCTGCATATTATGGTCATCTCCATCTGATGGTAAGTGGTAACCGCCTTTTTTACGACGAAGGTGGCAAAAAGAACCGCTGCGGCACGGCTCCTGCGGAGCCTAACCTGACGATACGTGCCGCGAAGCCAAACGCTCCGGTGTACATCTCCCGCCTACACTACAGCACTAAGGCGGAGGACATCGTGGAGTACGTGCGCCAGAAGGTCAAGTACCGCCGTAACGCCAACTTTAAGGCGTTCGTGGTGCGAGTACCGACGTGTCTTCTGCACCTCGTCATGGAAGAGAACTTTTTGCCGCAGGGAGTGGTGTTCCGTCGCTTCCGCGGACAAGTGCCACACGATCGCACAATGACATAGTGCTTATGTGAAGTGTTTTACTAACATAGGCTTAAGTTTATATACTAACCCAAGTGTATTATAATAATACAGGGTGGCAGGTTAGACAGTGGAAATATTTTAAGGGGTCATTGTACTCTCCATTATGAACAACTTTTACTATGGGACCAACCCTTAAATCGCGAAAAAAAAATCAGCTGTTCCATACATTTTGTTGAATTATGTGAACATAAATGTATGGAACAGCTGATTTTATTTTCGCGATTTCAGGGTTTGTCCCATAGTAAAAGTTGTTCATAATGATGAGTACAATGACCCCTTAAAATATTTCCACTGTCTTACCTGCCACCCTGTATACTTTTTGGCCTGGCATCGTTATTAGATCGCTGTGTTGACCGCCAGATCAACACGTAGAGTAAATTATATGCCGCGGTCCTCAATAGACATACCGGCGTTATTATAGTGCTGTTCCTACATATTTGTATCGATAATAAGAGGTGCAGCACTGACTCGACATAATTTTACCTATAATAGTCTCCATGCTAATGTAGGTAGAATTATGTGGATAGTTGTGCGAAGACATAGATTTTGTTTTAGATTGTGTGTGCAACGTACCTATACCTAGATACTTGCTTTCATCATCATCTGCCTAGCCTTTTCCCAAATTATATTGGGGTCGGCTTCCAGTCTAACTAGTTTCGGCTGAATATCAATATTTTACGTGGAGCGACTGCCATCTGACCTCCACAACCCAATTAATGGGTAATACCGGTATTCGAATGTTAGAGCAGCTGTCAGACTTTTAGGGCTTCTGACTACCCGTAACGATTGTCAAAGATATTCCTATGACAACCGGGACCGACTGCTTAACGTGCTCTCCGAGGCACGGAGGGGTCTCGATGTGTAAACAACGGTCACCCATCCAAGGACTGACCGCGGCAAGCGCAGCTTAACCTCGCAGATCGATCGATCAGCGCGGCTGTCATTTAGCCACGAGCCCCTCGATACTACCTAGATACTTGCTTTAAATTATAATAATATAAAGCTTAGATTTTGCTAATTTAGGTATCTTAAACATGTAGGGATTGCCTTACTTATAAACGCCTCTTAATTTAACCACTTATTAAATATATCTACAACTATCCTTGACATTTGTATGACAACGAATGGAAATGACAATTGACATAAGGGCTGTTTAGTTTTTAGGGTTCCGTACCTCAAAAGGAAAAAAGAAATAGGTAGGTACCTACTTATTTATATTTTTTCCGATTTCAAATTGGCTTCACACACAGTATTAAATTTTCCTTTATAGGTAGGTATCTACCAATTTAGGTATGATATCAGAATACCTACTTAGAATTTCTAGCTAATTTACGCACAGAACCTTGATGTCATTGTTATCTCTCCCAGTGTAGGCTTAAAATCTGATCTAACTACCTACCTTAGAATGCGTGCCAGATGTATGATGCAATGGTTATTTTGTGTGTAAGATATAAGTAAGATACCTTGTTAGGGTTCCGTACCAAAATGGTAAAAAAGGAACCCTTATGGTGCGACTTCGTCTGTCTGTCTGTCACACCTGCTTATTTCAACTACTAATGCTATCGACTTGAAATTTGGAACAGTTATAAAAAATGCTTGTCCAACTTTATTGCAAATGAAAAAATTAAAAAAATATTTTTATTTTCATTGCAAAAGGGGCCGGAGTGGGGGTCCAAAATTTCAAAGTGGGGTTACTAGGTCAAGTGACATATCATATGAAAGGGCTTGATCTGCACATTTCAAAATATATTTTTATTTAATTTTTAACCGACTTCAAAAAAGGAGGTTCTGTATTCGTCTCGTATGTATGTATGTATGTATGTATGTATGTATGTATGTTTGTATGTGCGCGATTTTCTCAAAAACTACTGATTCGATTTGGATGGGGTTTTCACTAACGTAATCTACATACTTTCAGGAAGGTTTTAGTATATAATACATTATGTAATCATTCTTATGTACAAAGTTATATGCATAAATGTACACACTCCGTAGAAGATTAATTGTTGAACGAATTCGTGAAAGTAATCTAATACGGGATAAAGAACTAAAAAGGGAAAATTAAAAAACTTTTTTAACAAAAAATAACCGACTTCAAAAATCCACTACAAAGAAAATAATAATTTTGGTTTCGGAAGTCGGTGGCAAAAAAAAGCAAACAAAAATTAAAGCCACCGACTTCCGAAACCAAAATTATTATTTTCTTTGTAGTGGATTTTTGAAGTCGGTTATTTTTTGTTAAAAAAGTTTTATATCTCAGTTTTCGACATATGATGAAAAATGTCTGAAAAAATACCATTCCCCCCCTTATCTCCGAAGTTTGCGGAGTGAAAAATCTGAAATAATTAGAGTTGATAGGAATTGACCCAAATATGGCACCAAAAATAAAACGATGTTCCTAATTAGTACATTTTTTCAAAATCATCAAAATTCTTTCACAAACAAACTTAGTTTTGCGGTCCGGTTTTTTTCACTTTATATGTCCAAAACTGATACGGAACCCTCGGTGCGCGGGTACGACTCGCACTTGGCCGGTTTTTTTTTATTAATACACGAGTAGACCTACGTATGAATTATTAAGTATTTTGTGTATGCAGATAATCAATGATATGAGCAGTGATGATTGTTTTTATTCACAAATGTTCCCCGCAGTTTCATCCCCGTTCTCGCCTCTCGGCTCCTAAGGGTCGTAGCGTGATGAATAGCCTATAGATACCTACTGTTCCTCATGAATCTGGCTATTATACAGGATAAAATTAAAACCAGTGCGGATATTTTAGGAAGTGAAAGTACTCATGAATATGATCAACTTTTATTATGGGACCGACACTGAAATAAGAAAAAAAAAATCTACTGTTCCCTACAAAAATGCACTACAACACGACCAAAATGTATGGAACAGCTGTTTTTTTTTTTCATATTTCCGTGTCGGTCCCATAATAAAAGTTGATCATATTCATGAGTACTTTCACCTCCTAAAATATCCGCACTGGTTTTAATTTTATCCTGTATAAACCATTGGCTTTATACTCAGATCATAGAAATAAGGAGATATGCCATCATAGCAAATTAGTACGGGAACAACTTTACTGATGCCACTTTTAGTACATTTTTCGACACAATTACGCGCATAATTAAGCGCTCCTTGTGAATAAAAAGATCTCCCACGCATTGAACATTCCGCACACCCTCAATCTAACATTGTTAATCATCACTCAACACTAGCACTAAACTAAAACACTGTATTTATACCATCGATCGTGTTCAGTTCGTCGCCAGCGCGTACGTTTTTAATATGAGCAATTTGCTCAAGATCAGGCATCAAGCTCGATAGCGCCTTGGCACATCTCCTTGTTTCTATGATCTGAGGCTTTATACATATCATTACTTACCTACTAAGCTGAAATGTTGACTGTACCTACTCTAAAGCTACAATTAAATCACCAACCCACGTGTAATGGCAGTTCACTCACTAAGAAATCACTCAAATAATTTCACCCATAATTCTCAAACCCACACTCGCACAACGGACAGTTATCGGTAGCTCACCGATACACCGACAGGTACACTTTACCGTTGTTGTCGCAAAAAACGTTGAATAGGACTCCGCTTGACAAATGACTACAGTACCCCTATCATGAGTTTTTTTGACGTATAGTATCGTCAACGTAAGCATATTTTGAATTGAAAATATACGTTTGCTACACAATATTTATATAAATTAAATACTTATTTAATTTCTCTGTATTTTTTAAAATGTGCAAATTGTATAAAATTTTATTAAAATGTTCCAGGACTGCTGTATTTTAAATTCAAAATATGCTTACGTTAACGAAACTATACGTCAAAAAAACTCATGATAGGGGTACAGATAACTTTGCACACAATAGAAGGAAAGATACTCGTAGGTACTTATACCAGTATGCCATCAAATTATTATTTTATTCATTTGTTTATTTTTTTGGTGGGCAGGTCAGGGCTAATAAGTCATATTATACAGGGTGGCAGGTTAGACAGTGGAAATATTTTAAGAGGTCATTGTACTCATCATTATGAACAATTTTTACTATGGGACCAACCCTGAAATCGCGAAAAAAAAATCAGTTGTTCCATACATTTTGTCGAGCTAAATGAACATAAATGTATGGAACAGCTGATTTTTTTTTCGCGAATTCAGGGTTGGTCCCATAGTAAAAGTTGTTCATAATGATGAGTACAATGACCCCTTTAAATATTTCCACTGTCTAACCTGCCACCCTGTATTTTACCCTCATTTTGTTAAAGCTTGTTCAATTTAATTTGTTATCCGCGATGTGATTGGCCAATGTTATTTCAGTAAACCAATATACAGCTGACATGAGATTTGACAGCAGATTAACTAATCTGTTTGCTTGACTAGGCTTTCAGAAACGGAGGGTTAAGGAGATATAGGTACCGACACTAGTCATGAACACAAACGTCATCTACGCATCAGCTGATTTTTCGGTCTCTTTGGCGGAATGAAGGAGACGGGAGGCGCCGAGGCTGCACGCGATTGGTTCGTCAGTCGATGCTCATCGTCTATTGGACTATTCTCTATTACGTATTGTCAACTGTCTATTGTCTATTGGGCCGAGAATGTACATGCGCGATCTGTGCTCATAACTGACGCCGGTACCTATAACATTTTTGTCGTACAGGTTATAAGAACTCTTACAATTGAGACGATTGGTGTCGGACTGCTATCGTGCGGCAGAAGTGCGGGTGTCACACACCGCCGATTGTTCTTAGGGTTCCGTACCAAAATGGTAAAAAAGGAACCCTTATGGTGCGACTTCGTCTGTCTGTCTGTCACACCTGCTTATTTCAGCAACTACTTATGCTAGCGACTTGAAATTTGGAACAGTTATAAAGAATGCTTGTTCAACTTTATTGAAAAAAGTCCAAAAATATTTTTATTTTCATTGCAAAAGGGGCCGGAGTGGGGTCCGAAATTTTAAAGTGGGGTTACTAGGTCAAGTGACATATAATATGAAAGGGCTTGATCTGCACATTTCAAAATATATTTTTATTTTATGTCTCACAGTTTTCGACATACGATGGAAAAATGTCCGATTAATTACCATTCCCCCCCCCCCCTTATCTCCGAAGTTTGCGGGGCGAAAAATCTGAAATAATTAGAGTTGATAGGAATTGACCCAAATATGGCACCAAAAATAAAACGATGTTCCTAACTAGTACAGTTTTTTCAAAATCATCAAAATTCCTTCACAAACTTTTAGTTATGCGGTCCGGTATTTTTTCCATACAGTTGACACGTCGAGAGAGTCGTCCGACTGTCGTGCGGGCGTCGCTCTGCATATCAGGCACAATAAAGCAATTTCGTTCAACAAATCAGTGTGGCTCCGCGATTGTGCTCTAAAAGCATTAGAATGTGAAATAACATTATCTTGTACACTTAGCTGTGGTCACGAGCGTTGCTAAGACGAATCGATTGACACCTCATTTATACAAATCGGTTCAGTAGTGCAGACTGTATCACGTATAATGATTTGACTACCTACATTTAGCAACCTAAGTACCTCATATACAGGGTGGCAGGTTAGACAGTGGAAATATTTACTCATCACTATCATATCATAGAGTAGTTTCGGGTATTATGGCCTAGCCGGCCAATATGGCCTGCCTTGTTATTTCTGAAACTAACCAACACTAGTGGTCGTAAGTATCTGTCGTATGTTCGCGGCTCTTCCCTCGACCCCCTCAATCGATCCCTGTGTCGCGGCGAGTGCGCATGTGTTCTGTACGTGCGACGATCGAAAATTATCGAATGTGATGTTATTTTTTTCGTAGGTTTTACTCATTATATTTCGTTAAATAATCGTTGTTTTTATATTAATAGTGCATAGTTTTGAAGGTAAACTTTTAGTCTATAGTGTGGTGACGTTTTTGAAGCACATTATTAGCACTTTTTTAGGTTAAATGTTTTATTAGTCAAAAACATCCCTGCGACCATTATGGCTCACTAGGCAAGTGGCCAATATGGACTACCTATGTTGTAAATTATGGGCTCACGAAGAATGCTCAGGAGGGGAAACACGTTTTTTTGTGCGAATTTTGTTCTGCAAAGTAATGCAAAGTATATTTCTTTTAGGTTTTTATTTTATTTGTTACGGTGACCTATATGGCTCACATCAATTGTGGCCAATATGGCCTTAGGCCATATTGACCTACCATGTTTAATTTTTAATGATTATTTAAGATTAAAAAAAACGTTAATTAAAGCTATGTTTTGATGTTAATTATCTCAAATTGATAATTTTTGATTACTATTAAGTTCAAAGAACTGATTTAAGCAATAAAGACTGTTTGGTCTCTTAAATCTCGTCATTTATTTCCAAAAAAGCTTATGGTGTGCCATATTACCCGAAGTTACTCTAATAATTTATTTTCAGGTAGCAATGACCCATAACATATATACCTTAAAAACTAACATACATACTTTATTAACATATTGTGTTAGTAAATAGGGCTTAGGACTATGTTAGTAGCACTTCACTTTGCACTCAATGTCTTTGTGCTGTCCGGTGGCACTTGTCCGCGGAAACGACGGAACACCACGTCCTGCGGCCAAAAGTCTTCTTCCATACGAGGGGCAGATAACAGTTTGGTACTAGCACCACGAACCCCTTGAAGTTGTGTTGGGTGCTATGAACATGAACAACTTTTACTTTGGGGACCAACCCTGAAATCGCGAAAAAAAAATCAGCTGTATATACACTTATGTTCACATAACTCAACAAAATGTATGGAACAGCTTTTTTTTTCGCGATTTTAGGGTTGGTCCCATAGTAAAAGTTGTTCATAATGATGAGTACAATGACCTCTTTAAATATTTCCACTGTCTAACCTGCCACCCTGTATATGGAATTCAGGCGTAAGTAGGTAATGACAGAATACTACAGTCTGTCTATTCTGTAGGTACAGACACGACACGTTCGAGAGAGAATCTCACCGAGACATTCTCCCTCGAACGTTCGTAAACACATTGGCAGCTCTCGCGGTGATATCACGTGGCGAGTCGGTACAGAATAGGCAGGCAGGGGCGTGATATTGTTTATTAGATAGGTACTATAAGTAGGACCTCAGATCATAGAAACAAGGAGATATGCCATCATAGCAAATTAGTACCGGAACAACTGATGTCACTTTTAGTACATTTTTCGACACAATTACCCGCATAATTAAGCGCTCCTTGTGAATAAAAAGATCTCCCACGCATTAAACATTCCGCACACCCTCAATCTAACACTGTTAATCGTCACTCAACGTCAACACTAGCACTAAACTAAAACACTGTATTTATACCATCGATCGTGTTCGGTTCGTCGCCAGCGTGTACGTTTTTAATTTGAGCAATTTGCTCAAAATCAGGCATCAAGCTCGATAGCGCCTTGGCACATCTCCCTTGTTTCTATGATCTGAGAGTAGGACTCACATTAGTTTTAAGTATAACGTCAAGATATTTATCGGCCATCACTTAAAATTAAATAGTGGCAGTCATTAATCTTAGAGCAATATTAAAAAAAACATACCTACTCAGACTTATGTTAAGCTCTTTGCTAAGAGACGAAACTTTGTCTCTCAATCTGATTGTGGCTTTAAAATCAGCGGGTTTACCTACCTACATGTCCAATACCTATGGTGTATCTACCTACGACTAAACCCCTAGTGAGGTATAGCCTCAGATCATAGAAACAAGGAGATATGCCATCATAGCAAATTAGTACCGGAACAACTGATGCCACTTTTAGTACATTTCGACATCGACATCGACACAATTACGCTCATAATTAAGCGCTCCTTGTGAATAAAAAGATCTCCCACGCATTAAACATTCCGCACACCCTCAATCTAACACTGTTAATCGTCACTCAACACTAGCACTATACTAAAACACTGTATTTATACCATCGATCGTGTTCGGTTCGTCGCCAGTGCGTACGTTTTTAATATGAGCTATTTGCTCAAAGTCAGGCATCAAGCTCGATAGCGCCTTGGCACATCTCCCTTGTTTCTATGATCTGAGGGTATAGCCTATCGGAGAGAAGTTGAGTCCTATCGGTGATGAGTTCCGTTAAAGTTAGGTCTTGTCGGAGTTCAGTTTTTCGGTGTACCTATGTGTATCGGCGTTCAGTCGTAGGTACACTTCTTTTATCTAGTATCTAATCTACATAATTTCTATAAACACACTACTTACTCTCGGGTTGTTCCCGCTCGTTAATACTCTATCGTTAACACTATTAACGACTGGGAATGTTTAAGTCCCACTCGTTAACACTGTTGAAAAATGCGACATTTTTTTCCCATTCGTTCACCCTTCGTTCCGCGTCTAGTTTACGAGTCGGGGTACCTACCTCAGATTATAGAAACAAGGAGATATGCCATCATAGCAAATTAGTACGGGAACAACACTTTTAGTACATTTTTCAACACAATTACAAGCGCCCCTCGTGAATATAAAGATCTCCCACACATTAAAAATCCCGCACACCCTCAATCTAACACTGTTAATCGTCACTCGACACTAGTACTAAACTAAAACATTGTATTTATATCATCGATCGTGTTCGGTTCGTCGCCAGCGTGTACTTTTGTACTACGCCCAATGTGTCAATCAAGCTCAGTAGCGCCTTGGCACAACTCCCTTGTTTCTATGATCTGAGGTACCTACCTAAAGAAAAGTAAAATGAAACAAAAGATATAACGGTTATTGGAAGTGCTTTCTCACACTTCTAGGCCCACAGTTATTAATGAAGCTGCCAGCTACCTAGATCCCTCAAAGTGACAAGGTTCCACCAGACACCTGTTCAAACTGATCACCGCTGCCATTAATTAAGTTCAGTTACAAGTTACAACTCAATTACACATGATGTATTACTGTTGTTTCTGAGTTGCAACTGATTTCACTTGTCTCGAAAGTTAATGGTAAGGTGTAATCGCCCGGGGCGCAGTAATTTGTTATAATTTTAAGTTGTTCTTTCCTTGTAGGATTGTTCTAGATTGATCAGATTTTATGGTACAGCGCTGTTTCAAGCTAATTGTAATAAAAGCTATATATTGTACCTACCTACCTACTCCTCAATCTGTGGTAACAATATTTTAATTAATAGCCTCTCAATAAAGTTGTTAAATGAGGCCAGCTAGTCTATATTGTACCGACACGCGTGATATCACCGCGAGAACTGCCAATTTGCGAACGTTCGAGGGAGAATCTCACCGTGACATTCTCATTACAACGCGCGCGCATCACGGCTTCCCCCCAATTTTTTGCGAATGCTCAAGGGAGAATGTCACCCTCGAAGGTTCGCAAACAAATTGGCAGTTCTCGCGGCGTAAAGGCGCGGCTTCAAGCTGAAAACCAAAAAGGCATCAAATAAAACACGCCATACAATATAAACAGATGATATAATTATTTTGACACTGTCAACTTATAAATATTACATTATACATTAGGTACCAATGTCTTTACAGCATTATTATATCACTACGTGATAACATTTAGTAAAAGAAATTAGTCAGTTTGAATAGGCAATGGTATTAAACTAAAGTGCCTGTGTTCCCGTTAACCCATTGGAAATGTGTTTTTAATTTAAATAAAGTCGTTTTTGGCGAAAATTGTATTGTTACTTAAATAATAATTAAATAGTCAACTAAATAATTTTAAAGTTAAACTTAAAAATATAAAAACAAGAATTATATTTGAAAAAAAATCCAACGTCATTGTTTTTTTTTGGAACGAAGTTCCTTATCGCACGTTACACTCCAGCCACTTGGCGATGAGAACTAGGCTGAACAAAGTGTAAGACTTCGGCCGTCAAAACACTTTTGCTTTAATATGTTACAGCGTATAGTCTTTGTTAATTTAGGTATTTCATTGTGCCTGTTATTTTGTACATAATAATTATATAGCGAAATAAACTTCGTTCCAACCGGCTGTCCCAAGACATCTCTCGTTTTTTTGCATTTTAAAAATAAAAACATCTGCGCCGAATCTGCAATTCCCGCCAAAAATACCTCATAATCACAGTAATCGACCCCTACAATCTAGTACCCAGTAGCACTGTGACTAGAATTAAAAATAAAAATTAAGAAAAAACGACAGCTTATAAATTACGGAATGATCATCTAAACCTACACTTGCGGACATAAAAAATTGCCCACTCAATACAGATAACAGATAGCACATTATTTTGGGCCGTTCCCGCTAGTTAGTACCCTGTCGTTAACACTATTAACGATTAGGAATGTTTTAAGTGTTTAAGAACGCAACCTTTTTTCCCAATCGTTTACCCCTCATTCTGCGTCTAGGGTAAATAAAAGTGAAATGAAACAAAACATATAACGGTTATTGAAAGTGATTTAATCACAATTTTTGAGGCACCAAAATAACGATTTCGTTCAATGTTTACCCTAGACGCGGAACGAGGGGTGAACGGTTGCGAAAAAATGACGCGTTCTTCAACACTTAAAGCATTCCCAGTCGTTAACAGTGTTAACGACGGGGTATAACGAGCGGGCACGACCCGTTATTTTTATTTATAAATAACCGTTAAAAACTACTAAGAAACTGCTATAATGTATAAATATTATAATAGATGTGTTTATTGTGATGAGCTGTAGGCACTTCACAACATCGTAAAATGGTGTGCATCGTTATTACGTTTGGGAATTGGCAAGAACAAATTATCAGTCAGTTACTACTATTCTGTTAGCTACATAGAAAAGCTAGGCTAGCTACATAGGCTCGACTGGAGAAAAGGACTTGTCGGATAAAAAATCCGTGGTTTAAAGGAATTAATCTGTATACGCGCACAGATAATATAATAGGTACTACATATAGATGAAATGTATGAAATGTGAAAATACATGTTTCATACAAGGAAACGTGACCGCCGTAACTCGGGCTATGCTCGGGTTATAATTTTTTTCGTGCTTAGAGGTTTACCAATGACCAATGATAGATGGATTGAAGTGAAAAACAGAAAAAGAAATAATCCAGTAAAGAAAGGCGGTAACACTTCAGTTACATTGTTGAAGGCGGTGGAACGGAAAAAGTATCTACATGTATGGAGGTTGGACAAAAGTACTACAGAAGATAGCATTAAGGAATATATAAAAGATATATTAGGAAATAACTCGGAATTTACTGTAGAAATAATAAAAACGAGAACGGAAAGAAATTATTCGTCATTTAAAATAGGTTTACCAGAAAATGGCTTTGAAAAATTATGTAACCCTGATGTTTGGCCACTACATGTGGAATTCAGTGAATGGATTTTTTTTCGACGCTCAACCACAACCACATCAAACCAGTCGCGAACTAACACGCAATAGAGCATTCAACATTTTATACCAAAACGTTAGAGGACTAAGAACCAAAACAACAAGATTTTTATCGCTGCTGGAATCGTCCGATGCTGATATATTTGCTATTACTGAAACGGGATGTAACGAATCAATTTACGATTCGGAAATTTCACTGCCAGGGTACCAGATCCTACGTTGTGACCGAACGGATGGACGCAAGCAGGGCGGCGTACTTTTAGTGGCCACACCGCGGTTGGAACTGCGACGAATACAGATGCCACATGATATTAATATTGATGCTCAACAATTCGAAATAATATGTGCAAGTGTTTATAAGCAGAGTCGTTTCTTATTTATTTGCTGTGTAGTGTATATACCACCAAAGGCAGAAGAGACTGAGTACATGGTAATGTTTACTTTATTAGAGAATTTGTGTATTAAGTATAGAAGTAATATAGTAATTTTAGGAGATTTTAATTTAGTTTCGTGTAATAGTAATGTATGTAGTTATTTTGAATATTTTGTGGCCTTTTGTGAGGTCGCTCAGTGTAACATGGTGCCGAATTGTAATAACAGGCAACTGGACCTGGTGTTGAGTGGGCGTAGTGGGGTGACGGTGTGCGTTGCAGACGAAGGTCTACAGCCCGTGGACGCGTATCACCCGCCGCTAGCGGTCAGCGTTGCAGCGTCATGTGCGCCAACACCAACTCATTGCACACCTGCAGCTCGCGAATCACAACCACACCCTCAGTCCCAGTATATGAAATGGAATTTCCGTAAAGCAGATTACAATAAGTTATATTATTTAATTAATTCAATAGACTGGAATGATTTATATAGTATTCAAGATCCCGATTTGGCTTTAAACTTTTATTATGATAAAATATATGAAACTTTTGAAGCTAGCATTCCTCCGAGGACAAAAAATATTAGTAATAGAAGATATCCAGATTGGTATAACTTAGATCTTATTAAAGAAATTAAATTAAAATACAATTTGCACAAAAAGTATAAAGCGACCAAATCTCCAACTGATTATGAGGCATTCTCTCAGTGTCGGGCAAGAGTCAAGGCGGAAGCAGTGAGTTCTCACCTTCAGTACAGAGATCGAGTACAGAACCATCTCGCTACAGACCCTAAATCATTCTGGAATTACGTAAGGTCCAAAAAAGACACTTCTAGTCGGTATAAATTGATGAAAGAGGGACGAGTTCTATCTGGTGATGAATCCGCAAAGGAGTATGCGAGATTCTTTCACTCTGTGTACAGTACGACAGCGGGCACGCTGAGTGCGGGGGTGGCATGCGGGGAGGCAGCGCCGAGCGGCGCATATGCGCACCTCGCCTGCCTCGAGCCGGCAGGCGTCCGGCGCGCGCTGTCTGGTCTGCCGCCTAAGCGCTCAGTAGGTCCGGACGGTATTCCGCCCTTTATTTTGAGAGATTGCCGCATGGTATTAGTAAAACCTTTGCTGCACATATTTAATGCTTGTTTATCTGTGGCACACTTTCCTAGTCGTTGGAAACTTACGCGGGTGGTACCTATACCGAAAGGGCCAGGTGGTACGGATGTCAGTGACTTCAGGCCAATTGCGGTACTTAGTGCACCAGCCAAGGTATTCGAGATGGCTGTTCACAATTGCCTTTATGCACAGATAGGCCCCCATTTGTGTGATGCGCAACACGGCTTCCGTCCAGGGCGAGGTACAATGGGGAACCTGCTTCACCTGATGACACAGTTGGTACCAGCTGTTGACGCTGGGCTTCAGGTTGACGTAGCCTATCTGGACTTCAGGAAGGCGTTCGACACAGTCGATCATGACATACTCTTGTTAAGGCTGGCGGGTATGGGCTGCACATTTCATACTGTAAAATTCTTCGCCAGTTATCTTCGTGATAGACGTCAGTATGTGGACTGTGGCGGACACTTCTCGGAGCCCTACTACACCAGATCGGGCGTTAGTCAGGGTACAAATTTAGGACCCTTATTATTTATTATAGTGGTAAATGATTTACCTAAGGTAGTCAGATCAACTTGTATGCTATTCGCTGACGACCTTAAGTTGTCTGCAGTTATAAAAGACACTGCCGATCATGACATGCTGCAGCACGACTTGGATAGAGTCACTGAATGGAGTCACTCCAATAAGCTATGCTTTAATGTATCAAAGTGCTCGGTGCTTTCATTCACACGCACACGAATCCCACAACACCACCAATACAGCATGGGCGGGGAGCCGCTGCAGCGTGTCATGGAGGTGAAGGATTTAGGCATACATTTCACCAGTGATCTGCAGTTTCGCAAACACGTGGTACTTGTTTGTAAAAAGGCGTACAGGAATCTGGGATTTATGCTGCGTCAAGCAAATGACTTCACAAACATCAGTGCTTTGAGGGCCTTGTATGAGGCTCTTGTGAGGAGTCATTTGGAGTATAATGCGGCGGTCTGGAGCCCGAGCGAAATAAAATACAAAAACATGCTCGAACGGATACAGAACAAATTCGTCAGATTTATGTATTTAAAGCTGTATGGGAGATACCCGGGATACCCGTTACTGTATCCTACCCTATTTTGTCTCGGTATGGTGGGCTACTACAAATTAGAAATTAGGCGTGAAGTGGCACTGGCAACGTATCTTTTTAAAGTTTTAAGAGGTAGTATACAAAACTCAGGTGTACTATCAGAAATAGGGTTTAATTTACCGGATAGGTACGTGGCACGGCGGCGCATGCCGCAGCTGCTGGCGGTGCCGAGTGCGCGCACTAACCTGCTGGGGCGCGCACCGCTGACTCGCGCGCTGCGCACTCTCAACACGGTGGCGGACACCATAGACTTATTCACCTGTACACTGAGTGAGTTCACAAGGGCCACTTACTGTGTAGCATGTAAGGTATAGTTAAGCATATATTTTTAAGCATATTTCTAAGTTACTTTGTCGCATTAGATTTTATCTGTAATGGCAAGGAAACTTGTGTGTGAAATAAATAAATAAATAAATAAATAAATAAATAAATAAATAAATAAATAAATTTTTTTAATTAAAACAAATATTTTTAAGTCTATTTTTTCATGTTTGAATTTTACACTTCTATACTTATCTCCTTAACTTCAATAACAAATCTATACATATAACGCCATCTATTGAGATTTATTGGAACAAATATTCTGTTATTTTAGATTTAGGGCTTCGAATCTTGTGTTTCTCATTCTACCTGTGTTTCGATAAAGTGTTTTTTCTCATTCAATACAAGTTTAGCTTTAAACTTCCAAGTTGATTTATTGCTAAGCTTTTTCGTTAAAGAAACGTTTGTTAGAATCAAGTAAACATAGGAACTCCTCCTTTTTTGAAGTCGGTAAAAAAGACTTACAAAGTTGTACTGTATAATTGTACTTATTCTGAATCTTACTGACGTATACACAAGTTAGTTAAACTAGTCCTTTTATCAGTCAAATGCCTTCCCAAGCATAATAACGAAGCATCTAATTGAATGAGTACCCTATTTGTGTAAATCCGAAAATCACCATACCATTAGTCTATATTCTGGGTCTATTGGTTCTAAAACTGTTTTCTATCTAAATCTTTTTTCTGTCTAAAAATGCCTGTCAAACTTCAACTGGTTTTCTAGTCTAGTCATTTCAAAAATTTTCTCAAATGTATTTCAAAAACATGTCTTATTGTCGATGTGCTACAATTTGTATTATCTAGTGAAATAAATATTTTCGCGGTTTCGAGCCAGCAGTAGTAGGTAGATTGTAACGACTTACTTCCTTTTTTTCTGGATTTTTCAAGTTATTGAGATGAAGCATCGCTATTTTAGCACCATAAAAACTATAGCAGCAACGTATTTGGATGGCAGTTTATAAAAGTAGCATTTATAAGCACCAGAGACATTCCATTATCATTTATTTTTGTTTTTTTTTATTCACCTATAACTGCTACACTCGATAACGACGTCAAAACTAGGAAAATTTAGGCTATTTTTATTTGGTAACTTAATACTTTTAATATGAAAGGAATAAAACTAATATTAATATCAATCAAGTCAATACGTTAAAATATATTTAGGCCATGAGTGAAAATACTGATGGGCCACAAAACCATATTTTTATAAGAAACAGCTTACCATTTCTTTGGCCAGAAGTGCACGATGAAAAGTGTATATATATTTGGCCGAAAGTGTATGATTAAGCGAATACAAAGTGTCCGTAGCCTACATATCGAGACTAAAAGGGATATGTTATGTTTGGCCCTAATATAGACCAACATTCATGGCACACACTCTTACTCGAACAACATGTATAGAAAAGTACCATTTCAAAATGTTACATTTTTCAAGAGATTAAAAATTATTTAGGAACTGTAGTTCTATCATAGACAGATATTTTTTCAGTACCTAGAACACGATCGCTGTTACAATGTGCATATCCATACATTTTACAATTCACAATAATTATTATGTAATTTCCATAATTTTATATTATGTCCTAAATGTTCCTAGCCATCGCCTTCGTGCTATGAGTAATCAATCATTGAATATTAGGCTTCAATTACCCAATAAAAGTACAGTCGCGCCCATAAGTGCAGTAATACTAAGGTAAGCCGAACAAGTCGGCACATTGGATTTTGTTTAAAAATTACAGTCCTTAAAATATCGCTTGATTAGAATGACAGATGTCAAATATGTACATTTTGAATGCATTTTGACATTATTTGTTTGTATTTGACATCTGTCATCGAACTCAAGCTTTTTAAGAACTGTATGACTGTCTGCACATGTGTACGTCACTGTATATCTATGATAGAACTGCAGTTTCTACATATAATGGAAGAACGAAGAAGAATGTATATAGTATCGTTCGTACACACAGTTAAAAGTCAATCACACAATAATTTTCGCTTTCAGAGAAACATTCGTGTTTTTAGTTCACACTGTTTTACGGAACTGCTATAAAGTCAATCAGAAATATTTTTTTTAAAATAAGAACACGACGGTTTGTAACCATATAAATAATATTAAAATTGACTTTCAATTAAATTTTTCCATAATAATGACAAACAATACCAGCCGTGTTTTATTTCTCGAGCCTCCATTACTTATAGGCGCTTCACACACTGCCCCGCATCACGCAGCGTAGCGCGGGGGTGCGTGATGTTTCGTTGTTTGCAAGTACCTGTATTTGTATAGAAATCACGCATGATGCAACACACTGAAAACGCATTCACGCGCGGGATTTTTGTTCCGTCGCCACGCACCCCGCAGCGTAGCGCGGAGCGGTGTGTGATTCGCCTTAGTCGTCTGTAGACGATTATACATTTATTAGCAGTTTCATAAAACAGTTATAAGTATCTTACTAGACTACAAGACGGGACATTTATTAATGCAAATATATCTTTGTATACCCTACATGTGCAGCTTGAAGTATAAAACATGATATTGAAGTTCTTTCACCGAATAACAATAAATTCCTAGTTACATTAGAATGGCCGAACTACAAAACGCACATTAGTCCTCACATATCACGATAGAAGTCACATTAGCACTCCACTAATTAACATAAGACACAATTTCAAGCCACATGCAACAGTAACAAAAACAACACAAAAGATGTTATACTTTTTCTGTCCCGCAGTGTACTCTTTTTTTTACAAATACCTTTCGTACATAAAGTAGTCACAAGAAATTGACAAGAAGACAATATATCGAAGTAGGTACAGCATCTAACAAGAACCCTGTTCGATCCCAAAGGCGGCCATTATGCTCATCATTATGAACAACTTTTACTATGGCACCCATGCTGAAATCGCGAAAATAAAATCAGCTGTTCCATAAATCGATAAAATCAGGGACAGAAAAGGTCACCCGTATAGGGGTTAACCCGGGTTATTTTTTTTGGGTTAGGTGAAAACCTTGCATAAAGGTTAACTAACCCGTATTCTGGGTTAATTATCCTAATAATAACCGGTTCACGCATAGAGTTCATTTTTGTTCCTTTTTTAAAATTTTGTTCTATTTCATTATCAGCAATATTAACCGGTAACGGTATCCGTATTAAATGGTTACCCTGCATTAGGATTAACCAAAAATATGGGTTAGAGATTTAACCGGTAACCTTTTAACCCGATTAATCGGTCCCTGGATAAATGTATGGAATAGCTGATTTAAATTTTTACGATTTCGAGTAGTGTCATACAAAATATTGTTCATAATGATGAGTATAAAGGCCCCCTTTGAGATCGAACAGGATTTTTGTTACATGCTGTATAAGGCGCTAACACTCATTACAATCTTAAGACTGCACTTAGAATTACCTATCTAGAATATTTATATATTTTTAATGTTGCTACGTAAGACGTGAAAATGTTAGGAGATATCGCATTAGACAGACATACTGAGGGCTTAACTCACGGCGCGGTGTTCTTGCAGTTCCCGTAGAATCCAGATCAGGCTGATTTTCAATGGGGCGTCTGACATCTGACCTCCACAATCCAATGGGTAATACCGGTATTTTAAGGTTAGACCTTTTGTCGGACTTATGGGTTTCTGACTATCCGTAACGACTGTCATAGATATTCGTATGTCAACAGGACCAATAAAATTGATATAGGTATTTTTTTTTATTCCACAGTAACTGTAGTTGCGATATTTTTTCTATGACTTGCGGGCGTTTACCGGGGTACTACACTGTCAAATATAATTATTCATATGATCAAAGATTATCGAGTCTTATAATAATATGATAATGTAATATAGACATTTGAGTTATATCGACATCAAAGATTACTAAACATTGGATCAAAGACAATTATGATCCTATAAGATCATATTTATTTGATAATATAATACCCCCCTTAAAAACATACGGAGCACTTAGTGATCACCGCACCATGAGTTAGGCCTCATTATAAACGTTAGCGAAACGACAAAATAGCTGCCAATCAAAAATCAGCTCAATGTTATCTACAATAAAATATTAATTTGAAAATAAATAAAAATCACAGTGACATACATTTTGCTTCCCGCAAAGCCAATAAATTAAAGCATAAATAAATTAACAAAAAACATTGCGTTAACGGAGTTAAATGATAAAAGCTGCTAAGTTAACATCGAACAACACTAGAACATAATAATTCTAAACCTGTTAGGTTAATAGCATCCAATTCTTAAAATACTGATTAATCGATATATTACTATCTCTTACTAAAATGCGAAAAAAAGGGAGCGGAGAAAAGCTGTCAAACTACAACGATAGTTTGAATATGCCATTTTTTTCTGTTTTATTTAAATATAATTAACTTGACAGGTTTTCTTTTATCACTCTCATTTTTTCTGTCAGCAAAATAAATAATCATAGATTAAAATAATGTTGTGTCCAAAAAATTTCTACGATAAAGTAAAAGGGTCATTTTCAAATTTTGTGGGTTACCAAACTGTTTTTTGTCCATTATCAAACTGTTGTAGCAAAATTGTTGTAAATTGGACCAAAGTTACCAAATTTTAATTCTAAAGTTTGGTTTACAAGTGGTTCCGTTACCAAACAATACAAAACAATATTCAATTTATATAAATACTAGCGACCAGCCCCGGCTTCGCATAGGTGCTATAAACCTTCCTCTTGAATCACTCTATCTATTAAAAACAACCGCATCAAAATCTGTTGCGTAGTTTTAAAGATCTAAGCATACATAGGGACAGACAGGGAAGCGACTTTATTTTATACTATGTAGTGATAATACCATTGGTCCAATTTACAACAGTTTTGCCACAACAGTTTGGAAACACACACAAAATTTGAAAATGACTCTAAAATTGGATGTCATTATCCTACTGATTATGGTCAAGATGTCGCAACCATAGTCCAAGCATTAGCTTCAACACGTGTATTATACACTTGTACATCTCATCATTCACATTATTATTCTCGTCCCAATATACCTTCCTACTGTTACAAGAAACAATTTTAACAAACAAGTTACTAAGCGCACTCCGTACAAAGTATCCTCTGTCTTCGTTACATATTCGACAATCACATTTTCTACTTATTTCTACTAAATTGGAAGTATTTGATATTTTGGCAACACCGGTGTGGGAATCCGCTTGGGATATGATTATAGTGGGCACAATGACAGGATCAGTGTTGCCCGGAAATGAATAGTTCCTATTTAATTTTGGGAAATTCGAGTTTTCTATATTGCTGCCTTTAAGACTTTTGGAAGTTCTGGCAAGATTTTCGGAGCTCTTAAACTCTTTCACTAGAAGTTTTTTTCTCAAGTTTTTTACCATAGTTTGGAGACCAGACTTTCGCCACACTTTGCTTCCCTCGCCTTGGTGAGGAGATATGCTCCTGTACGACGGCTCCTCAAACACTTGGTCCTCATCATCAGACTTTGTATCATCAGCAGAATTTCGATCGAATTGCCTCAATCTACTGATATCTGGTGAAACTGGACAACTGCTGCTATTCGTCCTACTCGGAATTACCAGCCTAAGTTTCGGCCTTTCCAAGTTTTCTACTGAACTATCTTTAATACTGTCAAAAGTCCCGGCGAATGTGAAACATCTTTGCAGTTTCCTTATCTGGGCCACGCCGCTTGTGTCCAGGCCCTTATAGCTCTCCCTCAACCCCGCCAAAGCCAAGTCCCGTTCTGAGGACGTGTCCACACCAAAAGATGCACGCCTGCTTCTCGTATACGGAGAAGTGGGGATATCTTCGAAACTCTTATACCTTGTGAAGCTAGCCCTTCCATCAGAATCTACCGTCCACAGGGAACTAATGCTGTTAGAACTCTCTGATCCTATGGTCTGCAAGTGATTGAAGATGTCGATTCCTCGGTCGAGGGAAATACACCGCTGCAGGGGAATATCGTGCTTAAACCTATCGTCGTAAAGTTCATTTTCGTCGACTTTGTCCCCGAGCCAGCTGTCGAACTCTTGGGTCCCGAGGTTAAGGTTGAGCAGTTCTTGCCTGAGGTCTAGTTTGGAGACTGGGTTCTTGTCAGAGTATCTTCGATGTTTGCGTGCGTGCGTGTGTGTGTGCGGCGCGTGTGTGCGTGCGGGGGGGATGGAGTGCCTACGCGGGGGCGGAGGGGGCACCTGTGGGGTGCGGGGAGTGCGCGAGGGGGGCGGGGGACGTTGGGGGAATGGGGGAACCCCTCGCCAGCGATGATAAGTTGCGCCGCTGGAAGCCGCCCACGGCGAGATCAGACTCAACAAAGAGCTTGCGAAAACTGCGAACACAATATTATAATAACAAATTAGTAAATATACTTTAATGCTACTGTGGGTCTATTTAAGTTTCACCATGTAATATTTTATTCTCAAGAAGATAATACACAAATACAATCACTTTTTTACATACTTTTTAAACAATAAAAATTTATATTTAAATATTTAATAATATCATAATAATATCATTTTCTATGTAAAAACATAAGGATTTTATTTATCAAACATTTTGATGATAATCAAAGTATTTCAAGTGTCCGTAATTACTCGACTGCCCAAAAGGGGGGTAATGTTTTTCAAGAGTAATGTGTTTGTATGTCTGTTTCATTGACACGTTCTGTAGCCTAAACGGCTTTATAGATCTCAACACACGAGGTGTCGTTAGATCTGTCTTTAATATTTAAGTATTACGCAGTCGAGTTTTTTTTTTGGTTTTTATGTATCTTGTTTAAATTCAAAATAAGTGTGATACTATCTACTGCATTGTGTGATTGTGAAAGCTGTGAAATTAATGTAATTATGCAGTCCAAACCAGACTGCTTCATTTCCATCGGTTAATTAATAGATATTTGGTTCACGTGTAGTTAGCCAAATATCTATAAATAGAGGAACGTTCTGAAATAAAGTGCTGACGATGGCATTAAAAAAAAAGTATTGAAATACTCACGCGTTCTGTAGGCCTAGTACCTACAAATAATTTTGTCGTTACGTATCGTAAACGTAACTGACCTTTGAATCTAAAATACAACAATGCTTTTACACATTGGTTTAATTTTATAGGTACAATTTGCGCACTTTGCTAAATATGAATAAAGTTTAAAATAATTATATTTTTTACATAAACATTAGCTTTCAGCCCCCGCGAAAAAAAAATGTTTCTTCATACAAATTTTAGCACTCTTTTTCATCCTTCTTGGGGTTGGAACTTCAAAAACCTTTGGGATAGGTACTAAGGAATATTTGCTCCAAATTTTAAATCTCAAGATCCACCGATTTTGTCTGTCAGTTAGTCAGTCATGGTACGGTTTTATAGGTACTTAGATATATTACCAATTTCAAATTCACATAAGTTTACGATACGTACCATCAAAATTATTTGAGCTAGGCCCACTGATTTCCAAAAACGTTAGCAACAACACATAAGAGTATTTTTTTCAAATATTTACCTTTTTAACCGACTTCTTACGCTGTAATATCGTAAAAAAACATTTTAGCTGTCCCCTTAGAAACATCGTAATGTCTCTCAAAATAAAAATTCTTCATTTATGCATGCATAGTATGTAGCAGATACCGTAGTCATTAGTCACCCACCTTCTCGTTTCTGGCCAATAAATTCGAAATACATCTAAGCCATCGCGCCAATGCCTGCTTTGGCGTCAACGCCATTTTACAAGAACCCAATGACGATCCTGGCTGATAAGTGCGCGATTTTTTTAGTCCCCAATCGTCAGCACTGTTCAGAGCGTCCCCCTATGTCCCCAAACGTACCGCAGACGCAACACATCTTCAATACCAAGGGCCGAAAGAGATTCTCGGCGGCGGCGAGCGGCGCCCCTCGCCGCGCGACCACAGCGCCAGGCGGAACCTAGCGCGGCCCCAACAAACAAACGTCAACAAAAATGGGGGAAAATAAAACGGGGAAGGGGACAAATAAAATCGGTCATTATTTTGTACTGGTCAATTGATGCAAATTAATATACTCTATTTAAAAATATACGTATCTGACTGGGAAGCACAAAATATTATTTGTGACAATTCAGTCGAGATTATAAGCAGTATAGATATTATTAAAAAAAAGTCTTCTAGTTCATGCCCTTCAAAGTATAAATTCGATCTTTTTTTTGCTATTTTATTAAAAAAAGTATTACATACACCTAATTGTTATTATAAAAATCTTAAAATATATTTTTTAGATTACAATGAATTATTAGCATTGATCTACAGCACATTCAGAAAGTACTGAAAAATAATTATTACTAACTTTTTTTATTAGAAGTATAAAAAAATGTGCAAAAATTATCTAACTGACCGTACATTAGCAAGAATAATGAAAATTACAAAAAACAGAAAACGAAAATGAAAAATATAATGAAAAAGTGCTGGACACATAAAAGTGAGTGGGTTAAACAAAAAAGGGAATAGGAACGGGACAGTGGTCAAGCGTGAAGCGTTCATGACAAGTGTAGTAAGTGTCGTATTTCGTATATTACATGCAACACCGTGCGGCATAGTTGTCGTATCGTGCGCCATCTCTTTCGGCCCTGGTGGCATTTTCCATATATTTTTAACTACACAAAACACCTAAAAACAAAGAAATTTTGAATAAAAACAACCAAAAACTTCTTAGATCTAAATTTTCATGCTTTCTTAGGAAAAAATAGGAGAAAAATGTACCAGAACCAAATATAAGCCGGAGGTTAGGAATTGGACGCTACATTACAAACTAGCTGCTGCCCGCGACTTCGCCTGCATGAAAATGGATGAAAAGTAGCCTATGTGGTTCTGAAGTAGCGTTGAAAAAAGCAGGAAAAATTGCGGTTTTTTTTTCGAAAGGAGCGGGGTTTTGGGGGGGAGGGGGGTGTGGAGGTAAGGAGGGCGGGAAAGATTCGTCCTGTGAATTTTTCGGATTTTTTCCGAAAAAAACGGAAAAAAACCACGATTTGTTTTTTTCCGGAAAATTCAACGCTATTCTCAAGGCATAGGTACCGGCAGGAATCATGATCACAGATCGCGCATGTACATTTTCGGCCCAATAAACAGTCGACAATACGTAATAGAGAATAGTCCAATAGACGACGAGCATCGACTGACGAACCAATCGCGTGTAGCCTCGGCGCCCCCCGTATTCTCCATTCCGCCAAAGAGATCGAAAAATCACCTAATGCGTTGACGTTTGTGATCAAGACTGGTGCCGCTAGTTATACCAGGTTCCCCCTTTGTCAAATTTCATCCAAATTCGTCCAGACGTTTCTGCATGAAGGAGTATCAAATACACACACACAAACTCGCATTTACTTCGTGCGCGTCAGAATGTAGGCGGGGCCAGGATACAGTAGGTGGAGCCTATTTACAAAAAAAAATGGCTGCCAAAGCTTCTTCGTGTGACTAGCCAGTGGCGTGCCTAGAGGGCAAGCCCGAGGGTATTTATCTTAATTTTTCATGAATGTGTTTTTTATTGTACGCTTACACTTACATTTATGAAAAACTAGCTTCCGCCCGCAGCTTCGCCTGCGTTTTTGGGATAAAAAGTAGCCTATGTGTTATTCCAGACTATAATCTGTGCCAAAATTCACTCAAATCCGTCCAGCCGTTTCAGCGTGAAGAAGTAACAAACATACACACACACACACACAAACTTTCGCATTTATAATATTATAGTAGGATTAAGATAAATACCCTCGGGCTTGCCCTCTAGGCACGTCACTGTGACTAGCGCTCAGTGGCGAAGGGTAAATTTTTGTAAGAGGTAAGTCGGAGCTACAAATGCTTAGGTACCTGGCCGCGAAAAGCTAATTATAAATATTTGACAATGGTAGGCAATACTGCCTGTGCTATTTTTCAAAGGGAAGCCGGTAGGAATCGTATTGTAGGGACCCTTCGCCACTGCAGCGCTAGTAATTAGTATACAAATAAAGATAATGAATGATATTCAATGAAATGATGACATGATTTTGTTATTTACAAAATTATTCCAATACCACCACAATGAATATTATTAGGAATTAAATACTGTGCGTAATTTGGAGTGCACTAAGGATTCATGCAGTACTTATAGTACTAAGAGACCAGCCTGCCTATTTTGTACCGACGCGTGATATCACCGCGACGACTGTCAATTTGTTTGCGAACGTTCAAGGGAGAATCTCACCGTGACATTCTCCCTCGAACGTTCGCTAACAAATTGGCAGTTCTCGCGGTGATATAACGCGGCGAGTCGGTACAGAACAGACAGACAGAAGCGTATAAACGGAGATTACACGCTGTTAAGTTACACAGCACTGCATTTCAATGATTTAACTATAGTCTGTTTCTACGGCAGGCGAAAAAACGGACAATGACCTTTGAACGTACCGTATGGATATTATCATTTACCTACACAAGCGGCACGCTGTGATGGACGGTTTGACGTTTAAGTCCGCTCATAAAATTTGTGAGGGGCTCGTGGCTAAATAACAGCCGCGCTGATCGATCGATCTGCGAGGTTAAGCTGCGCTTGCCGCGGTCAGTCCTTGGATGGGTGACCGTTCTTTGCACATCGAGACCCCTCCGTGCCTCGGAGAGCACGTTAAACAGTCGGTCCCGGTTGTCATAGGAATATCTTTGACAGTCGTTACGGGTAGTCAGGAGCCCAAAAGTCTGACAACTGGTCTAACATTCGAATACCGGTATCCCCCAATAATTGGGTTGTGGAGGTCAGATGGCAGTCGCTCCATGTAAAATATTGATATTTAGCCGCAACCAGTTAGACAGGAAGTCGACCCCAATCATGTTTGGGAAAAGGCTAGGCGGATGATGATGATGATAAAATTTCGTAAAAATTGCAATTGCAGTACTTTATAGTGACGCGTCACTACTGTCAATAGGGTACAGCAATTATTGTTTTTTCAAAAGTATTCAATTTTTACGAAATTTTATGAGCGGAGAAACTTCAAAGTTCAAACTGGCCATCATAGCTTGCCGCTAGTTTAGCTTTATATCTCTGTTGCACCTTCTGTATTGGTTCGGTTTTTTGTAAACACTAACGGCTGAAATACACCAAATCCGTCATCGTACGAACTTTGCTCGTACGATGACGGACGAACTCGGACGATTGAATGAAACACTTGTAAATTGTAGAGAGCGCGTACACCAACACGACCGATTTGTCCGATTTTGTCGGCCGATGGCGGACGTGTTGGTGTACGCGCTCTCTATGATTTACAAGTGTTTGATTCAATCGTCGGAGTTCGGCCGTCGTCGTACGAGCAAAGTTCGTACGATGACGGATTTAGTGTATTTGAGCCGTAAGAGCGGTTTCGCACTACATCCGATCCCAATCCGAGAAAAGACGGTCCGAAGTAGCCGTAGTATTATTTGTATAAGTGGTTGCGCACTGCGTCCGATCCGATTTCGAGTTGTTTTCATAGTTTTCATCCATATTTTTTTCAGACCGAATTTTCTCGGATTTGGATCGGACGTAGTGCGAAACCGCTCTAACACAATACCTAATTATGCGTCATGGCATGGAATAGGCGTCATGACATGAAAATAATTTTGAATATCTGTCATGACGCCTACCAGCTTAGTCATCCTGCGACCACGACCGCTGCAGAGTGTTCGAAACGTCAGGAAAAACAAAAAATCAATAATATACGCGATATAATCCGTTAAAACTTGTTTTATTCTAATGTGTAGTGATCGCGAAAACCTAAGACATTACTACAATACCTAATGCCTGCCCTCGAAACATACTTTACCAAGTACAAATACCTCAAAATCTACTAAAATACCAATATGCACAATACCCCTCTCCAACTAAAACTTGTATATCTACTCACAACTTCCTAATGCCGCTGTTTCTCTTCCAGGGCGCGTCGTCCGGTTCAGCCGGCAGGGGGCCCTGCACCGGAGCCTCTTCTTCCTCAGGCGGTGCCGTACTCACTGAGGGCGATGTGTCTGAACCACTGGAAAGAAAGCAAGAGGTCAGAGAGGACGTGAAAAGAAAGAAAGAAAGAAAAGAAAGAAAGAAAGAAAGAAAGGAAAGAAAGAAAGAAAAGAAAGAAAAGAAAGAAAGAAAAGAAAGAAAGAAAAGGAAGAAAGAAAAATTGTATATTTGGGACTCGCACGGGAAATTACAAACATGAAAAGTAAAAATAAAAGTGTTAAAATAAAATAGTAACACCTGTACAAGGCCAAAAGGCTCCTATCTCAGCATAATGCAGCGCCTTTTAAAAATAAATAATTCTGCGGCTAAGCAGCATTGCTGTGTTCTGGTTTGAAGGGTATGTGTGCCGGTGTAATTTCAGGCACATGAGACATTTCAACTTTGTCTCTAGGGGACACCGCGTCTGCCATGCGTCTGGTATTGCAGATCTACATCAAGCAATTGTTATGTGCCCACTATCAAAGCCTCATCGGTTCCTCAATGAGCTTTTTGGATTGGAACAGGTGACGATTTAAAAGAGTAACCATGGACTTTCTTGGCCGTTCTTCTCCATAGGAATCTACTAATCTTTGGAATGGGCATCTGGCTTCATCACCGACTCCTTAACAATTCAAAAGTGTCTGTAAGTGGTCTAACTGAAGAAAATGTTTTGACTTGAACAGGTCTATGTCCAGTGGAGTGTGTGTGTTCTCCCTCGAATTGGCAGTTGTCGCGGTGATATCACGGGGCGTGTCGGTACGGAAGAGACGTGCAGGACAGGTCGGTCCGTGTGCGTAAGTTTGGTTTTGTTGTACGCATATGAATAACGTTAGTTTTGTAATTGAGTAACTTTCTTTGTGTATTGTGAATGTGAGTGCCATGGACCTAGCTATTTAAGTTTTAAGCTTATCTATAGTATGGCAGTTGAGAGCATGTCATGCTCGCTTAAAGGTACCGCTGACGGTGGCGTGTGTATTGGATCGTTCGATTCCCTCCAAAATGGTTGAGTTGAACGGTGCTGATGCGCACGTCATGTCCGTGAACGGGCGCTGTCAGTTGGTGCTGGTCATCTCTTGACTGTCTAAACAATGTTTTTTCACTTGTCTAGTTGATATTATTATTATTTTGTACCTTACTAAACATAGTTCTCACATACTAGGGCATCACTGTAATCAAAGAAATTGTAACAGAATTTATTGAAAAAGAGTAACCATGGAGTTTCTTGTCCGTTCTTCTCCATAGGAATCTACGTTTTGGAGCGGACAACTAGCTTCAACTAACGGACAAACCGACTGACAACTATTGTAATATTGTTTGACATTTCAAAAGTGCCTGTAAATGGTCTAATTGAAATAAATGTTTTTGACTTTGACTTTGACTTACCTGTCGCGGCGGGCGGCGTGCAGCGCGGCGAGCTGGTCGGCGGCGCGCGCGAGCTGCAGCTTGAGCTCGTTGCGCTCGTGCAGGATGGCGCGCAGCTCGCGCACGCTGAAGGCGGGCCGGCTCGACTGGTCGTCGTCGTCGCCCTCCGGCGTCGCCACGCCGCATGTTGGGCACTTCTGACGACACAAGACACCATTTTTTTGTAGAAATTTTAACGTCGGTTTTACAGCTAAACGAACCCCAAGTCATTTTTAGGGTCCCGTACCTCAAAAGGAAAAACGGAACCCTTATAGGATCACTTTGTTGTCCGCCGTCAGTCACCGGACCATAAGTGGAGCCTCAAGCTCATAGATGGCGCCATTGGAAGTATGCAGTAGCGCCATCTATGATCATATTTCGGAACCCTTAGGGCGCGAGGCATACTCTCACTTGTCCGGATTTTTTTTAAGTTTAAAATTCAATATCTGGCGACTTGTGCCCAAATATGATACAGTACCCGGCAATAAATAACATAATTATGGAGCTTTAAAAAGAGATAATCGGCTAGCTTCGGCTTCGTAGAGCATCATATCTGTCACACATACTTATGTGACGTTTTGTAGCTACTATAGTAATCTGTGACTAATAAGCCAGATATTGAAGATATTGCATTTTGCCCTCTAGCTAGATTACAGGGCTTTATTCTTCCATTCATTTGTCACAGCAATTAATCTAGAAAATCTTAAAAGGTTCTGCATATCTCTTGGACTGTGCGTAGTACACAAACCTTGTTCTGTGCGCTGTCCTGCTGAAGCGCGGCGATGTCCCTCTGTTGTGACTGTACTATGGCGGTCAGCTCCGAACGCTCCTCGCATACCAAGCGCATCTGGAAGGGACATCAAAATATACAAGTTAGTAAAATGTATATTTGGCTGAAAGTCGCGCGTACCGATACACGTGGAAATCACACTTGTAGAGAATACGAATGCGCGAGAATTGCCAATTTTTTTACGAACGTTCGAGGGAGAACGTCACGATGAGATTCTCCCTCGAACATTTGCAAAAAAGTTGGCAGACAAGGACAAAGACAAAGACAGGCTGGACTCTAAACTGGGAGTATCTGACCTCGCGCGAAAATCCGAACGCCTGCACTGCTGCACTGGAGCAGAATTCATTCTGATTTGAATATAAGCTTGGGTAATATTTGGCACCATTTGATTCTGCCGTAAGTCCTTATACGGGCAACAGAAATAATCGCGCATTTGTATAATCCTAACTACTATTATAAATACGAAAGTGACTCTGTTTGTTACGTTTTCAGTTATTCACGCCTAAACCGCTGAACCTATCATAATGAAATTTTGCACAATTATACGTTGTCAAGAGTACATAAAAGGACATAGGGTACCTTTTGGAGGCGAGCGAAGCCGCGGGCAAAAGCTAGTATCTTTAAAAAAGCTAAAATGAAGGTATAAAAATGTATTTAAAAGCCTAGGCTGAAATAATATTGTTGTTTTATACACATTAGTTTAATTTTACTTATACCGTGGTATGAAACACGTTACCCTCCTTTTCGCTAGTATTAAAGTGTAGCAATAGTCGATACAGTTGCTAATTCCAAATGTGTGTCAAATATAGGTACACACGGCTACACATCATGGAAATGTATAGCTTGATCTGTAGCCGTGCGTACCAACACTTGTCGGCTAGCACTAAGTGGATTAGTCTACTTGTGTTCGGTTCAGTTTGTTTATATCTTCACGCTAATATTCTTTTCCGAGGTAAGCAAAACTCTAGGGTCTAACACGGACGTCAGCGCTACCGAGTCCTGCCCGCGTCATAAGAGGCGTATTCAAAGAGATTCAGGAAGAAGAGAAAAGAGAGGCAAGACACGTTAGCTCAGTGGCTAGAGCAATGCCACGATACGGCAGAAGTCATCGGTTCAAATCTCGCGTGTGTTAGTTAAATTGTTTTTAAATCTCTTATTTAGTAACAAGAAGAAAGCATTACATCGCTTTGACACGTTTAAAATGTCCTTGTCTTATCTCAGTCCATTGCTGCACATTGGATTATTGCACATTTATTGGCAATTGCATGTGATGCCCTCAAGCTAGACTCATGAAAGCCGTAAAGAAGGCAGCTTCCTACAAAGAACCGGGTTTTCTGACTTCGGAGACTTCTTTGGAGGGATGAAAACATTCAGTCGTAAGAATCATTTTGTTTTTAAACTTTACTTCAGGTTACACTGAGCTATACAGGGTGGCAGGTTAAACAGTGGAAATATTTTAAGGGGTCATTGTACTTATCATTATGAACAAGTTTTACTATGGGACCAACTCTGAAATCGCGAAAAATTACGCCAGTTATACAATACTTTCAGTGTTAAAAAACCTGAAAGTAGTGTTCAGAAACTTCAGAATCAGTAGAAGAATGGATTCCAGTCGTTTTTATGTTTTGTCAAAAATAATTATGTTCGCAGCGGGAGACGGAACTAGCGTATAACTTTGTCGGTTTTCATTAGGTATTTCTTTTTCTTTAGGTTAAACAAAGTGTTTAAGAGTTTGTTGTCTAATGTCTCATGTTTTTTTCAAATGGAGTATCCTAGTAAGGACAAAAGGTGTGCAGCTATCAGTGTGCTCAGAACGTAGGTATTTGTGCGTGGTTAAGTCCCAGAAGAAAAAAAGTATAAAGTGAGGGGAGAACTTGAATCATTAAAATTTGTCTGCGGTAACGAAAGGGTAAAACCGTCGAACAAACGAAAATATGACACAGAAAAGCTTTCAAAAACATTTATGATAAATTGTGCATTTTTTTCGGAAGCATTCTAGTAAATACATATGTGCATGAATCTAACAGTTAAGACATTTATGTTTTATGCAATGAATATATCAAACTAATATGGTTGTAAGTGCCTTGGTTGTGAAACTTGCAATATTGAGGTTGAATTTTAAAGATCCTTGATAGTTTTATTTAATAGGCAAAGGGACGAAACTTATTTGTACAAAGGCTCGCATCAAATAATTCAAACTTATTCCGAGCTGTGGAGACGAATTTTCCTTAGAAAAATAATACATAATATCACATTATCTGGCATGACCAGCAAAGGCCGTGCGCAAAAAAAAAGAAATGTCACTATGACACACAATTGACGTATTACGTCAAATGTCAAATGTTCGCTAATGTCAAATAATTCGCGGGCTTTCCGTACAATCGAATTTAGTCCCTAAATATACCAAAACTGAACTAACCTGATTCTGTATCTGCTTATGTTTCCGCCGGAGGTCCCTGCTCACTTGTGCCAATTTCTCCACTTGATTTGACAACTGCAAAGTATCCAAAATTGCCATTTTTAGTCGCACACAATACTAAAAATACAATTTATACACAATATTTTATAAACACGTGACAGTTGCAAGAACAGGTGCGTATTGTAAGAAGTTTATCTTGTGACACCAGTGAAGAGATAAAACACTTTGGTCGTCAAAAAAAACGATTTATTTTAAGATAAGATACTGTCATTGTAGAAGATTCAGGGAGGTTATGGTATGTTGTGAAGTGTATTTTTTGATTGGAAGAATAATTGTAGTCTCCATTTGTTATTATTATAATACTGAAGTTGTTTTACGTTTTCACACCGCGGCAACACCTTATTAGATTGTCGCATACTCAGGAGATAGGTTATCATAGCAAATTAATACGGGAACCACTGTCGCCACTTTTAGGTGGGCTGTCTGCTTTTTTGCCACCCAATAACGTTAAAAATCTCCCCTTTTCTCTTTTCAAACGTCACTATTATGAACTCGTCTCTGGTCATGTATTCCCTGTAAATTCGACAAAATTTTTACACCTTGTTGACCGTTACTGCAAGGTTCGATATCCAGAAGCAAACTAACTCTCCCAGACATTACCGAGGTCATCATAACAGTGGCATATTTTAAAATTTAGCACCCTGGCACGGATAAGGTTTGCCGCCCCATAAATTAACGAAAATTCCGGCAAGTGCGTGTCGGACTACGCACAGTGTTTAGGGTTCTGCAAAAAGCTGAGCGCAAGGCAATTTACCCCGGGCCATGGCCCCCATGGCCCTAGGATATATTATACGCCACTGCATCATAAGTGTCATAATTTCCACTCCAAAAGTTAAATTTTCCTAAGAAATTAAACAGACATTTTCTCTTAAGAGTGAAAGCAAAATGTCTTATTGATTCCCTTCAAATTGTTTCGTCATTCCGTAGCTTGTTTGTCCAGGGGCGCCCATTATTAAGGCTGACGCCCACGGAGCAAATTACCAAGATAACCTTTAAAGGGTCCGCGTTCTAGATTAGCTTGGTATTATATTATTTTCACAAAGGCTTTTCTTTTTTACATTATTTTAAATTAAAAAGCAAAGTGGGCAGTCAATGTTTTTTTAGGATTCGGTGATTATATATTTTCTCGAAAAAGGATTTTATAATATATATATAAGGTTTTATAATCGCCCACGTTTTTAACGCTTAATTAAAATCTACTGTCAAATATCATGGTTGACGGGTTGAAATAACGACCAATCAATAACTAGACATGAGATTTAATGAATTAGATGAGATTTAACTGGACGCTTATTTACGAAAGAGAACGGTCCCCGAGTAATGCAGATTAAATCAGACAGTGACAAATTGCCACAACTCTAATATCCTCGGATTTGACCTAGCTTCAGACACGACTTAGGACGACCCATCAATCATTCACTTAGCGTATTGCAATCTACTACTAGAAATAGATCTTTCAATAGTTGCACTACATAACACAATACCTCATCGCCTTTTACATTCAATCCATTAGATATAAATAACTTAAGGTCCTAGACGTCATAGCTCTATTCCCTGAAGAAGAAAGCAGAGGGATCTAATATACACAAAGATATAAAAAAAAATACGTAGAAGACATCGTAATGAAGTTTCCAGAAGCAACCGAAACCACACTACGGAACAATCAGGCTTTGGCTCAATTTAAAAAGTAAAAAGATCTTCCTGCTGTAATAAATATAGGAGCAGTATAAATAAAACAGTCGGGTATAACCTAATTGTAGTGGCTGAAACTTCCAAATTGCTTGACAGAGATATTGATTAAATTAATAAATTGATTTAAATTAGCTGGCAGAAGAATGCAGCCACTTTCAAAATTAACAAAAATATCTAAATTAGAGAAAATGGAATCTCCGCTTCAATTTTAAAAGCAAAAAGATGTCCTCGCTATAATAAATATAGGGACGAAATAAAGCAGTCGGTATAACAGGATATAACCTAATTGTATTGGCTGAGACGGCCAAATTGCCTTCGGCTGGGCTCGCCAAATTCACTACACACTTATAGATAAAATTCGGTGGTACGCACTAACTCGCAATCTCCCCTCGAGAGCTGTGATTGGTTACTCGTCTAATAGAATTAAGGCGTTGCTTTGGCTGACTGTCGTTTCAGTATTGGAGAAATCTTTATTTTTCTTCAGTGTCCGTACAGCCAGTTCGAGATCTCATGCCGCAGTGAAATAATTTGCCAGCCAGCAACGTTGGTAGTTGGGCTGACCCAGGGTACGCCGGACGCAATCTTAAGTATCGTCTCGTGAGGTATTAATGTAATAGTGTTACCTCATGTTTTCTTCATCGTATTCTCTAGTAATATAATATTGTTTTATTAGCAGAAGGTCCTTTAGTTTTGATCAAATTTTCGATTTCATTGCGATATAGTTCAGGCACAGATTACGATATTGTTCAGGTTTGTCATTGTTTGTTAGAATACCTTTAGACACTACATTTTGATGACTCAGTGTCACTGTACATCAGAATTATATCTTGAACATTTTAATTAGGAGAATTGCCCTTCAAAAGACGTTGGTAGTTTTGGGCTTGATACGGTACAGTAATAAAAGCTAAACCAAAAATAAAAATATATTTTAATTGTTCTTTGCCTAATTTATCTTAGAGATTAAGAATTGGAATCAAAAATCGAAATAAATAAGAAATAAAATGATTATGCCGTTGACATTTTGAAAAAACCAATAAAACAAAAACGGGTGCATGCTGGCTGGCGCGTGCCTCCACAAAATATCATGTCGACACTAGTCGACAGCAACTAAAACCTTTGAATTGAGAACTCGTTAGTCGGGCTGTACTTCATTGGATCATTCACACCATACTTAACCTCACTGTCACAAATACGAAGATTTCTCTTTAACCCAATTACGTAAAAAAACAAATAAAAAATGAATTTAAATACTCTCGAAATACACGATCACACCAAACTAATTTCATATCTGTACCGACATACACAATCTGAAGCCCAGCGTTCTATGGGCGTCCGCCGTGTCTTTACAGCTCTCTAACATCAAAATGTTTTCACTATCAGTCCCTTTGTATTATTTCTAAGCTAGGTACGTATTTTTTCTAGACGTGGGAGAAATATCCCAATGTTCTGCGTCACGATCAGACGTCGGCAGTTACGTACAGTCATCGTCAAAATTCTAGTCTTATTTGAAGTTGACTCATTCGTACAGTATGGATTTATTCAAATGATTCAATGTCTACCCTTGTTAGCATGACTCACAGACGTTATGGCTGTTTAAAATACCCATGTTCGATCGTTAGGGGACATTGCAAGGGAGCCACACAAATATACCCATGTTCCACCACGCCTACACTTGAAGATTTGTATGAAGTAATTGATGAAGTCTAAAGTAACTGAGAGGAGAAGCCAGTGTTTGGAAAAACATATTATAAGAGTGTAAACATCTATACTAATATAATAAACCTGAGGTTTTTTACCACGTTTTTATTATTTTTGTTTAAACGCGCTATCTCTGGAACTACCAGTCGGATTCGAAATTTTTTTATTGAATATGATAACCAGATTTATAGGGAATAGTATAGGCTATTAAACATCATGCTATGACCCTTAGGAGCCGAGCAAAAAGAAAAAAAGTCAACGCGAAGCGAAAACGAAGTAATAGCGTGGGCGGGTAAATAAACCGCGGGGCACGGCTATAAATAAATAAATTAGATTAGAGTGTAAATAAAAATAAATTACCTGCCAAAGAAAGCGTAGGATTACTAAAAGTTGATTTGTTTTGGATGATGTAGATATTTTGTGAATGAACCCTTCTTCTGGCGCAGTCGGGTAAAAAGTGAGAATTTTAGCCTCGTGGGCGGTGGTAGGATTTGTAATTACCAAACAAACGCAATACGAAAATGCTCCCACAAATAATTTTATATTATGAGAAGTAAGGCACAAGCGGATATTTCCCTCAAATCTGGAGTAGTCCGACTGGGGAAGTACCTCCACCTTACAGAATACCACAGTCCACAGCGAAATGACGCTACTTTTCGGTAGTGTTGTGTTCCTGTGGTGAGTAAGAGCGCCAGAGCTCCCAAGGATGCGCTGTGTTGACAGCGGGGGACTTGCTTGTCCCCAATCTGCTGGACAGTAAATCCTCATTTTAAAGGGTCGGCAACGCGCATGTAATACTCGGTGGTTGTAAGCGTTTCATAGGCTACGATAAACGTCTACCATCAGCCTGCCTACCTACGACCAGGGACACAAGTCTGCTATTGCAATTGTGTAAGAATGGTCTGATAATGACATCATAACTGTCAAAACGTAAGTCAAAGCCTTTGGTCATTGGCTTAGAGTTAGAGTAAGATTATCTCTTTGGTCATTGGTCAAAACCAACAATATCGATGTCATTATGGGACCATTCTGACACGATTATGACAATAGCGATGTTGAATATATATTTTTTATTGTGAATCTGTAAACTATTTGAAAAAAGATAATTAACACCAAAAAAACCGATGAAACATCTACAAAATTGGCAAAGTTATAAGCGTTTTAAAATGATTTGCTAGACACGGACGGCACGCATGATAAGTGACGTAACACCACCTATGTCCGCTTCGCGCGACAAAGACGGAGCGATACTCCCTCCAAAAACTTTAAAAGCGTCTATGTTTTCCATTTTGTGATATTTTTTTTTTTACATTTTTGTTATTCCTATTCCTTCTTTGGAATAAAATAATTTATTTGTACTTTTTTAATAGTAGTCCACTACCGTATTGCAATAGTAGACTTGGGGCCCAGTACCCCGAACATGAGTTTTTTTGACGTGTTAGACGTGTAGTATCGTTAACGTAAGCATATTTTGAATTGAAAATACACGTTTGCTAAACAATATTTATATAAATTAAATAATTAATTTCTCTGTATTTTTTAAAATGTGCAAATTGTATAAAATTTTATCAAAATGTTCCAGGACTGCTGTATTTTAAATTCAAAATATGCTTACGTTAACGAAACTATACGTCAAAAAAACTCATGATAGGGGTACTACTCTGTGTCAAAATCAGTCACGTCAGCTACGGTATATATGTGTAGATAACGGCCAGTAAGATATAGCAATCCGAAACCTTCCTACAGTGTTAACACGTCACGTTTTCAATTTATTGCACTCCACCGAGTTACACCTAACATTAAATCCTGGCCGCACCTCGCCCAGTCCAGATATAGGGTCTATTAGCAAGTGATTGCTACACGAGACTAATAAAAGTCTACGAGGTCGTTTCAGACACATTTGGGGTATTGAAACACAATTTATTTTCACGCTTTTCTGATTAAATTAAAGGAATGTTAGAGTCTGAACACAAAATTGTACAGCAACAGACAATTTGGACCAATTTGACACTTAATCGTACGTGATTAATGTCCATTTCACGTAAAATAGAATCAAACATGTCGGTTTAGTATTTGACCATAATTATATCATCTGATATACTATGGTTAAATACTAAACCGACATGTTTAGAAAGGAAAGGCTCTGAAAAGACTAAAAGCAGTCTCCAAAATAGTCGGGAAAAGGTCCCCCTTTCGAACTGCTCTTCCTGATCAGGTCAAAAGGGGGTCGAAGTCAAAAATCTAAATAGCTGAAAAAGTAGGTTAGATTGAAATATAGGCATAGGGTTATAATGTAAGGAATCTATGAGCTGACAATGTTGTATAAAATCCCAAAGTTAAAAGAAAACCACCTTGATCGATAAAGTTGCGAGCTTGCCAACATGAACAAACATCTATACCTGAAAACTAGTTTTACTTATGTAGACATTTCCTCACGGAGGGCAGGTAGCAATCACTCCTCTTTTCAGCTTGTAAAATACAAAATTCAGCCGCCACTTAGCCTGAAAGCTGACCACCTAGAAACTTGTGCAAGGCACTAATTTATGCAACGAATGCACGCCAACATTGCCAACAAGTACTAACATTAACCTATTTCGACCCCTTGACACAAAAACTGGAGCGGGATCAAAGAACTTAACATTATAATCATACAGGTTCGGAAATGAACCTTAGAGAGGAAGATTTAAAGTTCTGTTTCAATAATGTATAACGTGATCGATAGTTTCCAAAATAGAAGTTGATCCTTAGGTTTCTAATGAGTTCTAGATAATGAACCTTTAGTTATCTTAAACTAGCACTTTGCCCGCGACTTCGTCCGTGTGATCCACAGGCACTGTGCATTTTTTAGGGATACTTTTTAGTAGCTTAAAGCACTCAAGAATAATGTAGCTTCCTATTAAAGATAATAATTTTCAGAATCAGAATTCTTCTTCTTCTTCTTTCGTGTTAATGGTTCAATTTAGATATAATTGGAGTAAAAAGTGGCCGAAGGGGCCTTTCATACAAGGCCTTTGCGATGATCTCTGCTGTTATTTCGCGAACTGGTACAGCTTCAGGCCATTTCGTGAATCTGACCATAATGGTTACGCAATATCGATATTCGTGAGATAGTGGAAGTGGACCAACTATATCGATATGAATGTGTTCAAAGCGTTGAGATTGTGGAAAGCTTTGAAGAGGTGTGATGACGTGACGATGAATTTTCGCTCGTTGACAGCTGACACAGTTCTTGGTCCAGGTTGCTAAATCTTTGTTCATATTTGTCCAGAAGAATTTGAATAGAATCAGAATTAAAATGCTTGAAACTTTGGATCATCACTGAATCGGTCGAAGGACGTCCAGTGTTGGTAATGTACATCCCCCCCCCTGCAGTATACCTCCTCTAATGAATATTGAACTTTGAATGGATATTTGTAATTCAAACAGCATGATGAATGGATTTGTAATTCAATCATGTCGTGATGAATAGATGAATGCAGAAGCACATAATATGAAAAAGGATCCGTTTAATAAAAAAAAAACGTTTTATGCAGATTTACGGCATGTACGTTTTATTACGCGTGACACGTAAAACGGAATAATGCGAGCTTTGTTACTCCGAGATACCGCAAGTCTAATATTAGACGTATGGTGAAAATGAAAAACTTTTCGCACAATGGGTTTTTGGCCAGCTTGGCGTTCAATTATTCAAACCCTAAAGACAAAGGTTTCTTTAAATACCGAAAAAAATAATAGGTCTTTACCTATGAAATTGCCGTTTTGTATGAAAAAATTTAAACGATTTTTTTTCATGTATTTTTTATTTGTATTAATCGAAGTAATAACCCATGCAATCAATGCATCTTTGCCAATGCAGTGGCAGTTTATTGATGCCCTTCTTAAAGAAATCAGCTGGACGGGAGGCAACAAAAGCTTCAAAGGCATTTTGTACTGCCTCTCGTGTATAGAATTTTTTTCCCGCTAATAGTTATCCAAATTCTGGAAAAAGTAGTAGTCTGTAGGCGCAAGGTCTGGTGAATAGGGCGGATAACGGAGAGCTTCCAACCCCAGTTCATGCAACTTGGAGACCGTCTGCTGTGCAGTATGAGGTCGCGCGTTGTCGTGCAGGAGCAGCGGAGACGAGCGATTGACCAATGCTGGTTGGAGATGTGCCAGCTTCTTCATCATTGTGTTCAGTTCTTCACAGTACACATCTGCAGTAATGCTCACCCCGTTTGGTAAGAAGCTGTGATGAATCACACCGGCGCTAGGCCACCAAACAGTGACCATCACTTTTCTAGGGGTAAGTTTTCGTTTAGGGCATTGTTTAGGTGCTGAACCAGGATCCAACCAATTTGCTGAGCGCTTGCGGTTATCAAACAGAATCCATTTCTCATCGCAGGTAACAATGCGGTTCAAAATTCCTTCATTTGTGTGTCTGTTGAGCAGTGCAAGGCACGTCTCGACGCGTACTTCGCGCTGGCGATCATTGAGTTCGTGGGGCACCCATTTGTCAAGCTTTTTTACCTTGCCAATTTGACGCAAATGGACCAATATTGTTTTGACGCTAACGTCGAAAGCAGCTGCTAATTCAGCCGTAGATTGTGTATCATCAGCTTCCACAATCACCTTTAATTCGTCATTGTCGACCAAAGTGTTCGTACGACCGCGAGGTTCATTTTTCAGGTCGAAATTTCCAGAACGGAAGCGAGCAAACCAATAACAGGTGGTGCGTTGGTTTGTAGTGTTAGCTCCGTAAGCGTCATTGATGTTGCGTGCCGCTTATGCCGCGTTGCTGCCACGACGGTACTCGTATTCCATAATTACTCGAATTTTTTACGTATCCATGATGACAAAAAATATTGAAATGCGAAGAAAATGTAACACTAATCAATAAACAAATGACTACTTTTGGAAAAAAAAAACATGTTTTTTAAAATAAAATTAATTTGAAATTAGAATTCTTAGCCAAACAAAAATTATTTTGATTTGAAATGGCCAGTACTGCAGAACGGCAATTTCATAGGTAAAGACCTAATACATCACAGCTCGGGCCTAGCATGACCACGGTAGAAACGGGTTTTGTCTACAGAAGAATAGACAAAGTGACAGACTGTAGAAAGATTTCTATCGTTTTATGCGTACAATGTAGAGAAGAAATGTTTCTATTCTTCAGTAGACAAAACCCTGAAAAGCCAAGCAGGGGTCGCCGCGTGCCCGGGCAGTAGAGGTAACGAGTTAGATAGAAAGAACTTTGTCTATTCTTTGGTAGAATAGAGATAGAATTGGTCATACTAAGCGTGCTGGAGATACCGCGAGTCTAATATTTGGTGAAAATGAGAAACTTTTCGCACAATGAGTTTGTGGCCAGCTTCAATTATTCAAACCTTAAAGACAAAGGTTTCTTTAAATACCGAAAATACATGAAAATTTCACAGCTAGTATGCATATCTACAAATCTGACCTAAATTGATTGATACTCAATATCAATCGGGTGTCAGCTTAGTATTATCATTGATAAGGTGTTAAATATCATGCATTTCGTTGCATTGTTTTGCACGAAATCTGTGTGTATTCAATAGTAAATTGCCATATCAAGATTTATTACTGGTGTTAAATTAATAATATTGGTTTAGTAACAGTATTATACGATTTTCTATACAAAATCTGTCAAATCCTCAGATCACAGAAACAAGGAGATATGCCATCATAGCAAATTAGTACGGGAACAACTGTCGCCACTTTTAGTACATTTTTCAACAAAATTACAAGCGCCCCTCGTGAATATAAAGATCTCCCACGCATTGAACATTCCACACACCCTCAATCAAACACTGTTAATCGTCACTCAACACTAGCACTAAACTAAAACACTGTATTTATATCATCGATCGTGTTCGGTTCGTCGCCAGCGTGTACATTTTATATACGGTCAATGTGACCGTATCAAAGCGTCAATTTTAGTAGCGCCTTGGCACATCTCCCTTGTTTCTATGATCTGAGGTCAAATCTCATCTTTATTGCTTGGATAAATGTTGGTGAAATCTGCTCTAAAGGTTTGTCTAATACTTAATTTTCCTACCCGTCTACCTAGATTAAGTATTTAAGTAGGTACATTATTTCTAAATTCTGCTTTAATTAAAATAATCCAGTGTTATAGCATGTTTTAAAAGAAAAGTTCTTTATTTTTTAGCATTCGTTTTATCACGCACACAATTTAACACGCAAATAAATCATCAATTATGTACCGGAACTTTAGAAGCTCAAAATATTATAATGAAGTTGACTATTTTACCAATAATAATGACTAGGCGGGCTAACATGCGCGCCGCGACATAATTTTGTCGACGCTTTTATCGTGCATTTGTCTCGTATTCGCACGAGTAAGAGCGAGACAAAATAGTCGACAAAATTTGTCGCGGCGCGCATGTTAGCCCGGCAGGCGGGCTAATATGCACGCCGCGACATAATTTTGTCGACGGTTTTATCATGCATTTGTCCCGTATTTGCACGAGAACGAGCGAGACAACATTTTGTCGACGATTTTATCGTGCATTTGTCTCGTATTCGCACGAGTAAGAGCGAGACAAAACAGTCGACAAAATTTGTCGCGGCGCGCATGTTAGCCCGGCAGGATTCAAACACAATGACTTGGATTTCCTTCGCAATGGAAAACTCGTAGGTCAACTTTAAGCATCAGATCATGATTAATTAATTAACCCACCAATGCAGTAATGTTAAAATTCTATTGTTTGCGACCGCAGGAGGCCGCTAGTGAATCTGCGAAGTAATTTAGAATCAAACAAAGATAATGCTCGAACAATATGCTATTCCTAGAAATCTTTGCCAATATTTTATTTGGCTATCGAAATTCTAACGGCAATAATAAAAATAATACCTGCCTAGCTAATAACCAGCTAAACAACATTGATTATGGCTTTATCACTACTGCATACCGTTCACAACGTAAAATAGACAAAACCGCTGTAAAAAAAAAAAAAAAAAAAAAAATGATGAAATCAAAAAACCCGACTGCAAAAAAACAACTAATAAATAATAACTAATGTTTTGAACTTTTTATTAGTTGTTTTTTTACAGTCGGGTTTTTTGATTTCATCATTTTTTTTATTTCTTACCTTTTAGTGATTTTTGGCATATTTCATTCCAAATTTCATTTAAACATATGACACACATGATTTACCAACAAGTGATAACACAAGTGGACACCCTGGGCGTGGCCTTGGTGATACCCGCGTAGCCTTGTACGAGGCGATATGTGTATGTAAACACCGGAACACATGGCCTTATGTCACTGATAAGGAGTTTTGTGTGTTGCTTCTAGAAGGCTCATTAGAGAATAGACAATCTGCGGGCTAATAGAGTATTTAGCAGTTGGCTACTAATCAAAATATAGAAAGCGTTTCACACTCAGATCATAGAAACAAGGAGATGTGCCAAGGCGCTATCGAGCTTGATGCCTGATCTTGAGCAAATTGCTCATATTATAAAGGTACGCGCTGGCGACGATCCGAACACGATCGATGGTATAAATACCGTGTTTTAGTTTAGTGCTAGTGTTGAGTGACGATAAACAGTGTTAGATTGAGGGTGTGCGGAATGTTCAATGCGTGGGAGATCTTTTTATTCAAGGAGCGCTTAATTATGCGCGTAATTGTGTCGAAAAATGTACTAAAAGTGGCATCAGATGTTCCCGTACTAATTTGGTATGATGGCATATCTCCTTGTTTCTATGATCTGAGGTTTAACATAAAAGACCCTTCGACGCTATGTTGGTTGCCCTGAATGTCAATATGTTACGTTTTTATTGATGTTAGAAGTTGTATTTCAGTACCAGTTCTCATTCACCCTTTTGGAGGATTTTGTTAGTCCTTATCGTGCGAAACGGCTCTCGTACTTGGTATAGCAAGGAATCCATGCTCCACCCATCTATCAACTGACCGCAGCAGGCGTAGCTTCACATTAAAATCTCGTGTTGTCACTCGTCACGCAGTGTTCCTCTAACTACGAAACTGTGAACATCACCCCTGTTTAGGGCTGCCATCACCTGAATTGTTGACGCCGGACAAATACTTAAAAAACTCCGGACATTTGGGTGCAATTGAGTATTTTTCCCGTACGCCTCCAAAAAAAATTTTTCATCAATCAGGAAAGTGACACTTTTTGAAACGCCTACCGGACGCTCGCCGAACGCCCTCTAAACTAGGACAAATCCGGGGAACCCCGGACGGATGGCAGCCCTAACCCTGTCCAAAGATTTAAATCGTAGGTGTGCGCTCGCCGTACTTCATCGCGCGAAAATGTGTCCTTATTAAGACGTGTGAGCGCACAAATTAGACAGAGAACGATAGTGTGCAATATTCGGTATGAGTGAGCGAGACAATACTATATTTGATACTTCAGATTGACATTGAACAAAACATGGAAACGTGACCATTTTGGCACGGGCGCATCTGCGATTTAAATCTTTGCCCCTGTCGATGATTTGATAACATCTATGATATAAAAAAACCGGCCAAGTGCGAGTCGTACTCACCCACCGAGGGTCCCGTACCATCCTTGGACGTATAAAAGTTACGAAAACCGGACCGCATAACTAAGTTTGTTTTTGAAGGAATTTTGATTATTTTGAAAAAACTGTGCCAGTTAGGAACATCGTTATATTTTTGGTGCAATATATAGGTAAATTCCTATCAACTGTAATTATTTCAGATTTTTCGCTCCGCAAACATCGGAGATAAGGGGGGGGAATGGTATTTTTTCAGACATTTTTCATCATATGTCGAAAACTGTGAGACATAAAATTAAATAAAAATATATTTTGAAATGTGCAGATTAAGCCCTTTCATATATGTCACTTGACCTAGTAACCCCACTTTGAAATTTTGGACCCCCACTCCGGCCCCTTTTGCAATAAAAATAAAAATATTTGTTGACTTTTTTCATTTGCAATATAGTTGGAAAAGCATTCTTTATAACTGTTCCAAATTTCAAGTCGATAGCATTAGTAGTTGCTGAAATAACCAAGTGTGACAGACAGACAGACGAAGTCGCACCATAAGGGTTCCTTTTTTACCATTTTGGTACGGAACCCTAAAAAGCCAGTCCCTATATACTCCAAGACCTGCATACGGTAATGATGTAGTTCCGTATAGCACCATCCGTTGTATTGCTGTTGATGTTACACAATCGCTTTGATTTTCATTCAATTAGCAATAATAACAGGGCAACTTACCGTAAGCCTAGAACTCCTTATGTAATGTGATAATATGCTGAATATCTATGGAATAGGTTAGATTTTAAGTTACCAAAAAAAATCTAATTTTGAGGGTTCCGTGCCTAATAATGATAAACGGAACCCATATAGGATCACTTTGTTGTCCGTCTGTTCGTGGGAAGACCCTTAAAGGGTGGAAGCATCAGCTCATAGATGACGCCACTAGAAATATGTAATAGCGTCATCATGCTCATAGTTGGCGCTATATTTTGGAACCCTCAGGGCGCGCGTCGTACTCTTACTTGTCCTGTTTTTTCTGATAAGGTTTAGAATATCCAGAAAAAGTTTAAGCCCCATATTAAATTACTTGAACTTAGTAGGTATAATAATTATTATCTGTGCTTGTGCATAACTTGGGAAATGTGGGTGTACTGTGATACACCTCCATCATACTCCAGCCGTGATGCTGTGAGTTTAACATTAAACTTCATTTCAGTAGAACTTGTCATCGATATAAACAATGTCAGTACCTATAGCAAATTGACAAAATCAGAAGCCCAATTCTCGTAAATAACAATGAGTTCCGATTTGGTTTCGATATAATCTCAGTGCCATTTATGTCAGAAATGGTATTCTCTTATCTGTTTGACGTTGTCATTTAGTAGGTTAGAACACCATTTGTGACATATAAGGCATTGAGATTATATCGAAACCAAATCGGTTATCGGAATTTTATTTTAATCATTCTTATTTACGAGAATTGGCCTTCAGATTAATTCGTAAAAAAGTTTGTTTACGCAAGTTGTATTGAAATGAAGACTACCTACCAAATAATGTGCAAAACAAAACAATCCAATCTTATCTCAATAAAGGTTCATGATAAAACGAGAAGAAAATATTCACAGCGTTCGGAAAATATTCCAGAGATTTTAATAAAAGAGAGACATTTCAATAAGATGGGAAGGATGTGTTCAGCCATGCGGCGACGGAGCTTATTGGACCAATCTATCACCAACAGGCGGATGCCATCGCGGAATGATGCTACTTCTCGATAATTCAGCTTTTATTATTTGAGTAAGTAACTTGCATAATATGCAAAAGAGCCTACTTTTAAGACAGGTACAGTACAGAGGGTTAAATCGCTTAAACTTTGAAGCAGCCCGACTGGGGAAGTATAGGTACTTCCCCACTTTATAGAATACCTCAGCCAAATAACACACATACTCTTCGGTGTTGTGTTCCTGTGGTGAGTAAGGTCGCCAGAGCTCCTAAGGATGCACTGTGTTGACAGCGGGGGACCTGCTTGTCCCCTAAGATCGGCACAGCGAATCCTCATTCTCGGTGTTGCAAGCGTTTCATATGCTACAGTAACCGCTTACTCGTTGCTCGTATAAAAAAGTTAACAAATTGACATTATCGGGTGGCTAACCAGCGTGTGGTCTAGCCTCCATAGAAACAAGGAGATATGCCATCATAGCAAATTAGTACGGGAACGACTGATGCCACTTTTAGTACATTTTTCGACACAATTACGCGCATAATTAAGCGCTCCTTGTGAATAAAAAGATCTCCCACGCATTAAACATTCCGCACACTCTCAATCTAACACTGTTAATCGTCACTCAAACACTAGCACTAAACTAAAACACTGTATTTATACCATCGATCGTGTTCGGTTCGTCGCCAGCGCGTACGTTTATAATATGAGCAATTTGCTCAAAATCAGGCATCAAGCTCGATAGCGCCTTGGCACATCTCCCTTGTTTCTATGATCTGAGATTGGGTGGCTAACAAGCGTGTGGCCTAGCTCACCGTCACATCTGTAATATCAGAGGCATCACAAGTAAACTCTAGAGACAACGTTGAAATGTCTCATGTGCCTGTAATCACACCGGCACGCATACCTTACAAAACAGAACATAGTAATGCTGGTTAGCGGCAGAAATAGGTATGGTGGCCTTTCCGGACGAGCTCTTTCTTAAAGAGCTCTATTATTTCCGTATAACGTAAGTTATACCTAGGACGAGCTTTACGTATCATTGCACTACACCAGCCACCCAGAAATAGAATTGAAAGCCTTACGTAGACGCAATGTAACCGATACTCATACCCTTTAAACTGGAACAGTGTTGCTTAGCGACAGAAATGTTGGCTCCGTCTGTCTCTGTCTTTCGGGTGTCGCACGACAGTCGGACGACTCTTTCGACATGTCCACTGTATGGAAAAAAACCAATCGGCGGTGCGCAGTGCGAATCCCGTACGACTACCGCACGGCAGCAGCCCGACACCAATCGTCTAAAGGACTTTGGCAGTTTTGGGCTTGATACGGTACAGGTAATAAAAGCTTAACCAAAAATAAAAATATATTTTAATTGTTCTTTGCCTAATTTATCTTAGAGATTAAAAATTGAAATCAAAAATCATAATAAATAAGAAATAAAATGATTATGCCGTTGACATTTTGAAAAAACCAATAACACAAAAACGGGTGCATGCTGGCTGGCGCGTGCCTCCACAGAATATCATGTCGACAGCAACTAAAACCTTTGAATTGAGATCTCATTAGTCGGGCTGTACTTCATTGGACCTTTACAGAATATCATGTCGACAGCAACTAAAACCTTTGAATTGAGATGTCATTAGTCGGGCTGTACTTCATTGGATCATTCACACCATACCTCACTGTCACAAATACGAAAATTTCACTTTAACCCAAATACTTTCAAAAACAAATAAAAAATGAATTTAAATACTCTTGAAATACTCGATCACACCAACTAATTTCATATCTGTACCGACATACACAACAATCTGAAGCCCAGCGTTCAATGGACGTCTGCCAGTGTCCTTTCAGTTTTTTTTGATTTTGATGATTACTGATGTTTAGATTTAAGTGTTAAAGTAATGCCTAGGACATTGGTGCTGAAAGAAAACATCCAACACCGTTAAAAACGTAACGTATTGACATTCGGGGAGCCAACATAACGTCGAAGGGAAATCTTATGTTAAATGCCTAAACATTCCTAAAAGGCTTTCCCCTCCACATTTCCGAGACAGTATCAAAAAATACCCCCCAAAATATTAAAAAAAGAAAAATAGTAAAGAGGAACGTTAGCAGACTGAAAGCTATGCATACGCATAGCTTTCACTCTTCTAACGTTCCTCTCCTCATATAAACACCTATTTAAGCATTCTGAGCCCTAAACTACACGACGCAATAGACTTTTTGTTATCAAACACATAAAATACATGGTCTTTACTGCCTAGCTTCACTTTACTGCGACATTCAACCTTATCAGTATACACATAACGACTACGTTGTTAACACGAGATAATGTTTACAGTGCCTCGTTCCCCGCTTTATGGGGATGTCGCGATTTATGGCCGCGCTAAAGTTAGGCTGGGGTTCTGATGAAAAGGTTTGATGCTAAGTTCAGACTTGGTAATGGATTGAACACGTCTCCTTGAGTAATTTATTTGGTTTATGTCCCACAAGATAGACCGATGAACTCAAGGTCACAGGAATCCGATGTCAAAGTCAAAACATTTATTTCAATTAGACTATTCACAGGCACTTTTGAATTGTCATGCGATAGTCAGTCAGTTTGTCCGTTAGTTGAAGCTAGTTACCCGTTCCAAAACGTAGATTCCTATGGAGAAGAACGGACAAGAAACTCCATGGGTACTCTTTTTCAATAAATTCTATTACCTACTATGTCTTTGATTACAGTGATGCCCTAAGAACACGAGAAGCACAGGACCGGATAACTTGGAAGGACGTTTGGGGTAGGCCTATATCCAGCAGTGGACGTCTTTCGGCTGCAATGATGATGGTGATGTGGTTTACGTTATGGAATACTTATGATAACATCACACCAGTATTTTCCGAAGGGGTAAGCAGACAGCGTGTACACCACATTTGGCCAGTTGTGAGTCCCATATAATAGGGGGCGAGCCATTAGTCAGGCACAAATCCAAGCAATGCGTTGCATCGCATCTGAGAATTTCAAAATAAAATCTGATGACACTTGAAGTTACTCTCCAAATTCCAACATACTTAAAATACACTAGAATAATGACGAAGGATCTCCGCTCTTTTCAGAAGCTATATAAGTTGAATCGAATCGAATCGATTGATGCCTACAGACGGATAAGACTAGCGATGACTCAAGACAACGTCGCGATTAATTGCATAATTTCACTAATAACAACAAAACCTTATGACCAAGAATATTAAAGCTATTTAATCTTCTTGCTTATGACCATTATTTGTTGGGCCAGTCATGTATTGTAGCCATCACACCATAAACAAACTTGGCACTGTAATATGTGTTACATAGCCTGTCACTAATAACAATTTAGAATTTTAGATGACAAAACAAATTTCTTAAAACTCTTGTACACCAAGATTGAGTGACAAACGTACTTTGTAAAGGTACAAAGTTTTAATAGCATAACAAGTCCTGAAGGATTTACAGCTAAAACTTCAGCTTTTAAAATATAAAGAACAAGTATTACACAAAGCCTTTGTCACTTGAAACTATAATACAAAAGTTGATGTACCATCATTTTGCTCGGAGCAAAGTTGCGGAATAAAGATAGTTTGGAAAGGTAGTCCTTTGGGAGATGTTAAAGGCTTATATTTGGTGTTTTTTTGATACAAGCTTGTAGTGGTATTGTTGGAGACAATTTGAAGATTGTATCAAATTGGTGAGAGCTGAACAAATAGACCACAATGATAAACATCATAATATGTAGTTTTCGAGAGTTGATACTCATAAGATGTAACAGTTAGATTCTAATCTAGAATCTCGCCATTCTGTTCGATGATACAAATCTTTAGTTTCTGCTGAGCCACATGGAAATAGCGTCAGTTTATGTAGATTATAATACGCTTCGAAAAAGACGCACTTCAAAGTAATTCTTCCGAACAAAATGGGGTTTGCAAATGGCCAGATAACGTAATAACAAAAGAGACGATTACGAACACGCCTGCGACGTAAAAGAGACATAATACTTTATGAATTCTAAGGAGACAGGTTTTCAGTGGCTTTAATCTCGTATAGAGCCTTTGTAAGAAATAGCGTTAGGAATGAAGGAAGATATTCAAAATACAATGGAGATAAAGCAAGCCGGTTGGCAAACAAGCCGACTAGACGCGTCCCACCAAGATGTTTGCCGATCTTTTGCTGACCTCAGGAAAGTTGGTCAACTTCAACTCCTGATTAGTGGCTTTTGTAAAAGAATCACCAGAATGTTGTCATTATCTCGAACGTATAATAAGGTCGGATGGGATATCGGACTGCCAGAAGCACGAAAAAGTGACATTGTTTCATTTTTGATATGCCAAAAACTCTAACGAAGCACTTTGATTCCACATTAATTGTGAGAACCGCCGCTGCCGGAGTGAGTGTTCGTGTCGAGTCGTGCGTGAATCGGTTTCTTCTAGGTGAGCGAGCTCCATCGCAAACCACATCATCGCTAAACATCAGGCAAGACAGCGGTCAAGCAATGTATAGCAATGTGCAGATGTTTATCTTAATCTTTGACATTTGTCTGGCCTATAATGAACATTATCATCTTCCTTTCTGTTTTCTATCTTCATTGGCTGTGTGTTGTCAATCAGTCAGTCATTCACAGTCACGCTTCAACTTTTTTACAACCGGGAGCGGTAAGACACAGTTAGGACGCCATTATGTCACCCTAGGTCGGCACTGAAAATCAGCGTTGTAGTGTGGCATGTTGAGAAAATAATCGCAATGTTGCCATACCACAACATTGTGCCTTTTTGCATGCGAATGCGACGTTTTTTTTTTTTTTTTGTTTTTCTACATTTCGTTTTTTTATTGTTCTTTGCTTGTTTTCATGTCGTCGCATGCAATAAATCATTTTTCTTTTTCTCTTTCTTTCTTTGAATAGTACTCACGCTATCGATCAGCTGTTGCTTCTCCTGTAGCTGCAGCTCTTGGTGGCGTAATGTGGCTCGTTGCTTCTCTGCTGTGCTGCTCAGCCGGGAGAGGACCTCCTGGTCGTGTTCCCGGGCTGGTGACGGTGGCGCGCTCGAGCCTGTGGAATATTGGATCTTTAGTATGGAGAGATAAGGTGCATTTTTGTTTGCAGGTATAAAGATTAATTCACTATCGAAGTACTTATTCGACGCAAAATTCTAACGCTGAGGAGTTCAGAATAAGGTACTGAACCCATGGTTTCAATTTTCGTCACGGTCTCTTACACCCAGTAAGTATAAATAATATTCAGCTGTTTGTATAGGTAACCAATGAATCATACTTTTCATAATGATACATGAATGAATAAGTCGCAACATGATGTCACCTGCAGAAATGCAATTATGAGCTAGATATACCTGTATTTATGTATTACAAAAAATAAATACTTAAAGATATTTTGTTTAGCAACTACAGCCGGCTGACACACATAATAAATAATACGCGGCAAATCGGCTATTGTTGCTAAACAATCCAATATTAACTATAGATACCATTTAATAAATTGTAGTGTCTGTCTCTGATTTCAGAATAAATGCCAATATTTAAGTGAAAGCTGCTATTTATACGATGCCTAATCATAAATTACCGTTTTTAGAAGTTTTGTCTGTCTGTCTGTCTGTTCTGCAATAACTAAAACAATGTTTAACATTGTAGTAACCAGCAGCACATGAATAAAGAGCGGTCTTATTTGATTTGTCAAAGGAGCTAGTGCGGTAATTAGCGCACACTGAAAAACCGAATAGTTGATTTTTTGATTGTTGATTCCCTTTTGGTTGAGTTGACATTAAATTGTGTTAAAAAAAAACTGTTCTATGACGTTTGTTTTGACAAAAATAAAGTTTAAAACAATTTTAATTTTGTTGATTTAACAAATCATGTCGGTAGGTGCTATATTAACCCAAAATATATGTTAAAAAAAGGTTAAATCAACTTCAAAAAGTTTTTCAGTGCAATTATTTGCTCGAGTTCACATTAACGCGTCAATTAAGCCGATAGTTAACGCCTAAACAGGCGTTAGATAACTGAGGCATACTACCACCTGCCGGCCTAACATGACCACGATAGAAACGGATTTGTCTGTAGAAGAAGAGACAAGTGACAGATTGTAGAAAGATTTCTACCGTTTTATGCATACAATAAAGAGAAGAAATGTTGTACAAATATTGTAGTAGACAAAATTCTGATAAACCAAGCACGGGTCGCCGCGTGCTCGGGCAGAAAGATAACGATTTGAATAGAAAGAAATTTGTCTATTCTTTGGTAGAATAGAGATAGAATTGGTCATGCTAAGCGTGCTGCTCGCCAACTCGCAAGCGAAAGGACATGATGCCACATACGGAACTCGAGTTAAATGGCACAGGTTGATGTAAGAGCACCTTTGTTATTGTTGCTCAATATACGATAGCATCGTTTTGTAACAATAGGTATTTACAAAACTGTGGACGGCACGCAAGGTTTTGTAACGAGAGTCATCTTCACACGTTTTAGGGGAAAGGTGAGGAGATTCATGCGATGATCAGACATCTACTTGATATATCAAGGGAAGCTGGGTTCGTGGCCAAATAACAGCCTCGCTAATCAACTTGCGAAGTTAAGCTGCGCTCGCTGGGGTCAGTTAATAGATGGGTGAACAATTTATTACACATCGAGACCCACACAGGTTCACATGACGCACTGTCACTTCTTTGCTTATCCCATACCTAAGGCAAGCGGTGACGACTTGGTTTACATAAGGATACACAATAGAGATTATATCATGACGCTGAAACTCATGTAGCTTTGATCTGCCTGATCATCCCCACGCGAGAAAAGATTAAATCTGTCGACAGAAACGACACATCTCACAAATACCAGACAGAAAATACACGCAAATAAAACGTTAAAGCCAAAACTTGCTGCAGGCACCGAGAACATTAGAATTTCAGCCCGCATTCTTAGAAATACAAGAAAATATTCCATTTAATTTTCACTCGTTTTCCTTTAACATACAAATTCCGGAGAAAATCTCGAGTCAAAGAGAATATTTGCAAAATTGCAAACATTCTTAGTTTTATACAAAATAATAAAATGTTGAGTGTATGCAAGAAATTAAGAAAAGAATAAAATTATAACACCACTGACTCTATGGTCTCGTGAAGAAATTGTGGTAGAAAGGCGATTGGTCATTAGCAGAAAAGGCGTTAGTCGAACTGATACGCCATAGGATAACCATATTGATGCCTTTAAAATTACTAGATTAGGTACCAAAATTGTCAAAACCAAGAATAACGATGTCGAAGATACACCATTCTGTAGTAATAGTTACCACATATTAAAGCATAAACACCTCAGATTATAGAAGAACTCTTTTTAGATTTCTATGATGAACACCGATATACGGAACAAAATAGTTGTAACTGTAAACTACAACTATTTGCGCCGTGCATTAAACTCGGCGCGAAAAACCGAACAGTTAGCGACTCCGCTAAAATACATAATTATTAAATTTAGACAATAACACCTATTTGAGTTTAAATTAAACAACGTCTATTTGCTTTCGGCAAAAATTTAACACTTCTAGAAATAGTTTAAAGTCGTTTTTCGTGTTTTTGTCTTCTTAGTTCTTCTAGAATACACAGTGGATTTTAATGCGGTTTTCTAAACTTATGTCAGAGATCAGAGAGCCAATTACAATCAATGGTTAAATTTAATGGGAATTCGTATAAGCCAAATATGCAGTATCAGACTTTAAAATTAAAAGACTGCTATCTCCCTTGATCCTGTTTCGACATATCGCTCTAGACTATTTTAAAACTGATATCTTAAGACTATAATTAATTCAATTAATTGGAAATTAATCAGTAGTATTCAGTGTTCCACCCGCGCGCAATCTTTGGGGCGGGTCAATCATTCCGAGACTGCGAGATGTAGTTCGCTAGTCTCTGGGGAAAGTACTAGGCCGAAACTAATCAGAAACGGTGTGGGCGCGGGACATATTGCCACTTGCCACTAACTTTTCCTCTATTTTTAGAAGGATCGCTGAAATAAGGTGTATGAAGGCTTTGAGTTACAAGATTGTTTCGATCTCGGTCTTTTTCGTCCGAAAAGCATTGTACTTCTAAAATGTAACTAAGTTATGAGCTGATGATCTTGAAACGGCTGAAAAGATTATCACAAAACAATTCCTGTCAAGCCAGCTTTCGAAGAACAAAAACGCAATGGAATCCACATCCATTTGGAAGCTACGATGCCGCAGATTAACACACAGACAGACAAGCAGACAAGGATTTTAAAGTTTCTCACGGGTTAGTCTTAATTGGGTGTGTAAAATTGTAGATGCACGTGCACATTGTTTTTGTGTGCGTAAAGGCGGCTCGGCCAAACTAAGCGCTTTCGAGCTTGCGCACATAGAAACAAATGTACGTGCCCCAGACACACACAATAAAGACCAATCCGCCTTCGTGAGATGTAATAACTATACCAGCCCACTTAGCATGATCAATATTCTATATCTATTCTACCAAAGAATAGACAAAGTCCTTTCTATCCAACTCGTTATCTCTACTGCCCGAGCACGCGGCAAGCCGTGCTTGGCGTACCATATTTTGACTGAAGAATAGAAACATTTCTTCTCTTCATTGTATGCATAAAACGTGTTTCTAAAAAAATATTTCTACAAACTGTCATTCTTCTGTAAACAAAACCCGTTTTCTATCTTTCTAAAGAAATGTAAATTGTCCTTACCATCCGCAGGCGCGTTGATAGTCCGTCGTAAACGCTTGTTCTCGTCCTGAAGCCGCGCTACAGCAGTCACCAGCTCTGCTGACTCCGTCCGCCATTGCTCCTCAATCGCTTCAATTTCCTATTAAAGAAAAACTAGAGTTATTAGATTATCCTGAAGGCGAAGAACAAATGATGATATTCGCCGCTTTAAGTTTAAAGCTGATTATATTTTATCAGCAAGCAGTTTTAATCTAAAATGGGATGTCCATTGGCTACAAAATTCATCTATAATTATATCTGTCTACATTAAAAACTTATGCCGAGATAAATAGACGCTACTTAGCACGTGCTTTACTAAGCATTGTCGTTGTCACTGTTGCCACGGGGTCTCATCAGGAACAAAGTAACATTTGTTGAAATAACTCATAATAGATGGCGTTATATGTATCGATTTGTTATTGAAGTTTGTGTAAAATTGAGAACATGAAAAAATACATCATGAAAAATATTTGTTCAAATTTTGAAAAATGCTTTAAGCACGGAAAATTTTATAGCCCGAAGATAGCCCGCGCTAAATCGGTCACATTTCTTTCTATGAGATGAGGCATCTGCACCTATAGTATTATATTATTATCTGTGCTGTTGCGCAACTTGCAACTGTAAGTGACAGAGACAGGAACATAGCTTAGCCAAAGCACGTGCTAAGTAACGTTTATTTATGTCGGCCTTAGAGCCTTACTCATAAGAATCTAAACTGCTGTATTCAAGTCCGATTTTTCCCGGAAACTGGCACATCAATCACATCCAGAATCCCTAGCGTCCTTCTTAAACACAATGACGCACAGCCCGCAGTTTTGGTACAAAATTAGATGTTCTTTGGCTACAAAATTGGAACAGTATTATCTGCCTACACTAACAACTTAAAACCTTACTAAAAGGTACCAAAACTGCTGTGTCCTAAGCCTGGTTTTCCCACCCAAACGGGCACATCAATCAAATTCACCGTCTCCCTAAACACACAGCCAAAACCCCTAAAAGCTCACGGCTGGTATAACCAAGTTTTTAATAAAAACCGGCTTCGCTTTACATTGGCCGGTAAGCCAATAAACTCAACGGACGCCTAACTGGGTTGTCCGTTAAAAAATAAACCCCTTTACGTTTGTGTTTACTCAGCAAACATGGCGAAACGCACACTGCAATTCCATTAAAAGTTTATTGGGCTTTCCAAAAAATGTTGTCCAAAATATCTTAGTTTCAGCCCGGTATCATCCACTTCTGACAAAAAAAGCTTAAAATAATGTCAGTGTGATATGGGAGAATATTGGTGGCTTCTATCACCGCTTTACAATCGGGTCGCGATATTTTTTTGGCAACTTAAGACCACTTCTTCTTCCTGCCTGTCATTTGTCCATTTATAGGTACTTGGGGTCGGCGCAATACGTTTTCGTCTACCATTCTGTCAGTCGACCCTTCATCATTGTCTCCCTTTTCATTCATATCATCCCTCACACAATCCATTCATTTTTTCTTTGGTCTTTCTCCCCCTCGCCATCCTTCAACGTTTATGGGAACTTAAGACCATTGCTAATGCAAAAATCTTTCACGGCACCCTGCGATTATCTATAGTAATATAATAAAGCTGAAGAGTTTGTTTGTTTTTTGTTTGAACGCGCTAATCTCTGGAACTACTAATCCGATTCTGTAAATTCTTTCACTAATAAGAAACTACATATCCTTGAGTGCTACAGGCTACTTATTATCCCAAAAAAATCAACAAATCCCTTGGGTCACGTGGACGTGGATAACTGGGAATTTCACTAACACTATACTATAAGTGGAATGTGATCCAACTTTGCTGTGATCATGCAAATTGACCAAACACAGTTCATGTCTACCATTAACTTTGCATTTTCCGGAATCGTTTTTTAGATAAGAGAGGTGAATCGTGCATATTTTGAACGCTAAATTGGTCAATGTCAACAGTGATATTCCGGTCAATGTCAAAGTACCTAATTATAAGAAAACGGTTTTTACTTTTTATCGATATACTTGTTTAATTTTTATCACGTATCAGATCATTTGGAACAAATACCAAATTATCAATTATTGTCAGTCCAGTCATGATGGTAATTAGACAGAAGTTTCAAGGAAGCTAGAACTGGGACCTGACTTTGCTAATAAGACTGAGCATGTTCTTTCAGGAAGGCAAAACTGTCAATAGGTTGAGGTTGGAAAATAAGTACTGGGCATATGAAAAAGGCGTAGGAGAAACACGATTGCCCTAAGACGTCATCATACTTTTAAGTATATCTAGTTGGCCTACGCAGATGAATATTTTTTTACTTGATTCTCGGAAAACAGTCAATATGCATTCGTGACAGATGCCCAGTTTCACTGACGATGTGCATAAGACGAAACAATACAGTTAATTAGTTACGACCCAACGGAGCGTGCTGATTGATGAGAATACATAATCAAATACATAACAGTTTGTTTACTGACCACTGCTGAGCGTAGGCTCTGCCATTAGACAGTTATAATTAACAGTCTAGCCTGTATCAATCTATCAAACAACGTAAGGCAAACACAACAAACAATCTATTGTTTGAGGACGCTGGCGTCTTCTCGGCGGTTTGGCCTACAAAGGCCTACACACACAACCTTTACCGGTTGTGTGTATGACTATGAGGTTAATTCGATTGTGAAAATTATTTCACTTACAAGAAGCTATATTATCCCTGAGTTCTATTATATGCTACTTTTTATCCCGAAAAATTCCAGTTCCTGTGGGTCACGCTGACGAAATCGCGGACGAAGTGCTAGTGATTTAATATACAGACAACTCAAGGCGTCAACCAATCGACCAAATAAAAATCTTAAATCTTTTATGAATAAAGGTATTCGTGGTAAGACGAAAGCATTTAACCGACGTTTGTTTCCTCCAAATGAGAATCGTCAATTAAGAGAAATAAGATAATGCCATGATGATGGAAATTTCAAGAATCTTAATGTATGTCAGTCACACTGTAGCAAGAAAACCAGAACCATGGGTCCAATTATCTACTATAACAGGCTAGCACATGAGACCAAAAGTCATTGCAAATTCGCGTAAATATCATGAAATATTAACCAAATGTCTATTCTAATAAACCGTCTAGACCTAAAAAATTTGTTATAGACTGACCCTCCCTCGAGTCCCACAAATCTAAATGACGTCACTTCTCATTAAGTTCAGGTTCTACTCCCGTTCCGATAGAAGCAACAACACAATTAATGTTCGGTTGATTCATTTTTGGAACAAAAATCGCAGGACAACTTGTGCGAATGTCCCTTTATCCAGATTGGTAAAGAAAAATCGGTTCATTGGAGTAGGTATTTAAAAAGTCTCATGTTTTGTAGTATCATTCGATGTGATTAGTTCTGCCTATTTTTTCATACTATGAAATCCGGACAACATAGAATTACTCAAGTTTAGATACTCTATAATTTGCTGTATCTAACAGTCTATTTGGACTTTGAACCAAATAAATAATCCGAAAGATGACATTTTAAAATACAAAGGTCCTTGTCATTTTTCAAATGCCAAGCGGAGTTTATAACAGTTCGGATTCTACCACACATATTTAATTACGTCAAATCTTAATTATTATGAACATTTTAGAAACGTGGTCAAAAATTCTACAGGACATCGTTACCCCTTCCTGCCTCAACAACGAACTGTTAGCAACTTGGCAACCTCTGAATAATATTATTACGAAGTTAGATGCCCCTGTCTATCTTCATATAACCGTTTAGACCTCTCTTAGAACACGTTCGGGAAATGAGGAGCTCTATTCATAGCCGACCACTCTGGGATCATCTGCCTAGCCTTTTCCCAAATTATATTGGGGTCGGCTTCCAGTCTAACTAGTTTTGGCTGAATATCAATATTTTACGTGGAGCTACTGCCATCTGACCTCCACAACCCAATTAATGGGTAATACCGGTATTCGAATGTTAGACCAGCTGTCAGACTTTAGGGCTTCTGACTACCCGTAACGATTGTCAAAGATATTCCTATGACAACCGGGACCGACTGTTTAACGTGCTCTCCGAGGCATGGAGGGGTCTCGAAGTGTAAAGGACGGTCACCCATCCAAGGACTGACCGCGGCAAGCGCAGCTTAACCTCGCAGATCGATCGATCAGCGCGGCCGTCATTTAGCCACAAGCCGACCACTCTGGGATCAATCTGAATAAATCTGCATACTAGTAGGTATGGGATATTCAAGCGATGCTTCTGTCCTATATTCATTTAGATTCATATTCAATCCGCACGGGAAAGCCGACTAAAGCTCACGTGGTGAATATTCATTGTTACGGACGACATTTTCGTAGTCTATTTTTTTATTGTATGTTCTGCAATGCTTCTGAAAATTGCTGAACATTTTTGATCTTAAACTAGAATAGAGGTAGTTTGGAAATGGAGGGACAAGGTGAAATGTCCTCCATTGAAAAGGGAGGATCCTCCGACCAGACCAGGTGGTATTGTCTGGTGGGCCACTGCCCCGGCAGTTGGTGTCAGGCATCTGTTGTATGCTTATTGCTATGCAAAATCTTCTTGCGCGATATAGGATTCGTGACGTCAGGTATATTGTAATGACAACTACAACTTCACTGCTGGCTGTCTAAGTAGTGCTCGATGTAGCCAGTAGACGTTAACATTTTTATTATCAAACACCTTATCTATCTAACACGAAGCTAGTAATAACTAAGCATTAGAAATGACATACGGCCGGCCAACAATTATCACAATGACCAGTCATTTAACATATCAACCAGACAATTTCAACACTAACCAAGCATATCTAGTAAAGCAATTTTTTTTTTACCTTAACCACCAAGGAGGTATTTATTTCTTAAACACCGCTCTTAAACATTACCACAAAGTGATTGCAATCGGTCATTACGTAAATTACATGAAATGTAGTAATTGCGTTGTCAAGCAATGTATGCATATGCTATATCTATCTCTCTTTAACAAATGGTTGGGTAGAGACACTTATTCGGGGGATACGAATATGACTGATGTCATGATTAGGGTCGACAACTTTTGGAAAACAATAAGTATAGTAGGTAATTTCGAGGGACCCTATAAAAATTTAGTAGATGGCGAAAAAAAAAGGCTACTAATACTAGCTTCCGCCCGCAGCTTCGTCCGCGTTTTTGGGAGAAAAAGTAGCCCATGTGTTATTCTCCTCGACCTATGTGTTATTCTACTCGACGTCTGCCGTGCCCTAACGCCACGGCACGGCATAGGTCGCGGGTTCACATCCCACTCGGGTCATTCGATTTTTGAAAATTCTTTATTCAATAACATGCCTAGTAATTTCATGATCTGACCAAATTATACGATTGGCCGCCGACATATAATGAAGCGAACTATTGCAAAGGATTTCATTGGAAGGGCCCAGTATTTAATTTCTCAGCAATGTTCACTTACTGTTGGGGCCGCGGCTATTGTAAAAAATCCTAATAGCATGTCTAAAACCAGATTTTATGCCCATAAATTCGACACCTTAACGAAATGTCAACCTTCATGCAAAAATTATGGCGGCCATCTTTCATCAATGCTGACGGATTCAGCCGTTATTACACAATTATGAATCTCTAATCGATCTTTACTTAATCTACGGTAAATGCCCCATCACAGTTATTACTCACATTTTTCTTCTCTTTCCAACACAATTAATCTTAATATCTTCTCAAATTCCTAATAATATTTTCTTTGTAAGCAAATAGCGGCAAAGGCATCGAAGCGATCAATTATAATCGCATTTCAGCTGTGAACATCGATCATCGGATGGCACACCAACAGATTTATTTTGATATCCGCTTTATTTATTGATTCGATGGATCGGACTGCTTTTGTGGTTTGAGTAACAGTATTGTTATAATTTCTACATCGTATCGACAAAAGTACACATAGATATAGTGCGGCGTGAATTATGAGCACAGCACAGATCGCGCATGTGCATTTTCGGCCCAATAGACAATCCGAACCGAGCGATCGCGTGCAACCTCAGCACCCCCCGTCTTCTTCATTCCGCCAAAGAGACCGAAAAATCAGATAATGCGCAGGTGACGTTTGTGCTCATGACTGCCGCCGCTAACTATACTAAGGAGTTGGGTAGCATTTTAAACCTAATATCTTCTGCGTTTTAACCGAAAGTACGTAGGTATCAAGTTAGGTAGCAATTAGGGCGCGAGCAATCTCCGCTAAATTAGATAAGCTCAAATTAATCTGCCGTTAATCTCATCCAGCTACAGCCGCTAACATCATCCGATTAAGAAGCTAAGCATAATTCCATTACACTTAAAATTGAGAGAGAAATTAAGGGCGTATTCACACGTACCACATCACCACAGCCACACCACAGCCACCACCACAACGATAACTAGGTAGGTATAGATGGGCAAAACACCCGGGTGGTTAGCCCATCTATATTAATAGGTAGGTATATACGGTACGGCGGACGCTAATTTGTATAAGTGCATAGTTTTGTTCACACGGATGACATTTTGCGTATAATAGAAGAAAGACAAAATATTTATTTGTCCATATGAATGCAAAAACAGAAAACTATGCATTTTCTTAGTTTGCGCCCCGCCCGCCCACGTAATTATCGTTGTGGTGTGGTATTGTGTGGCTATGGTAGGTACTACATGATAATGGGTCCTAACTCCTAAGACTGCGCTCTTGGTGTAGTAATCGTAAGCGTAACTGCTGAGCATGGAGCCTTGGGTTCTAACCCCAGGTCCGGAAAATGTGTGTTTTCCATTAGGAAATTTTCAATATCAGCTTAAAATCAGGATTTGTGCCCGGCTAATGACGATAGGCTCACCCCTATTACATGGGACTGAAACATAACTGGCGAAATTTCAGTGTACGACACACCTCTGCCTGACCCTTCGGGGAATACAAGCGTGATGTTATATTGAGATAAATTATTATGTAAAGTTTTGAAGTGCGAATACAATTCATCACAGAGCAGTATATGATTAGAACTTTATCGCTGATACCGGAGATAAAATTTGAAAACATGCCAGTTAGTCGCTGATACCATAATCAATAGCATTTTACAAATAAACAAAACAGCTGACAAAAGCCGTTCTATCTTTGCTGCTGGTTCGTCGGACTAATCCCAGAGCATTTTTTTATGGAAGTCAAATAGCAATAAAAGTGAAATACCTACTAATTTCAATTATACCACTACTTCTGAATTGTTTATTATTCAGTTAGTCAGCAAAATGAAGCTAGATGCCGAAGCTGGCCGAATCACTTGTTTTTTTTTTGTTTACAAAAATGTCCAGGAATATGGTGCCGAAAGCACAGAAATATTATAATACTACAGAAGGACGACTCCGCAAAGACAGTTATAAAATAAATAGCGAGTCTTGCAACAACGGCAACGCAAAAAAGTGTAATTCCATCTCTTCTGCCGCGGCGTAAACCCTGAATTTTCTTCCCGGGGAGGCCTACCGATATAAAGAAAGATCATGAGAATATTTGAGTGGCCAATCATAATTATAGGCCACAAAGGTTCTATCCCCTTAGAATGCAATTTCACGCTTATCAGCACCCTAATTGCGTTACTCAATTGCTATCACCGTGGCATTGTTTTTGACATTCATTACGCCGTATGATTGTTAATACGTGTTCCCGTAACTAGCTCAACGCCGCAATGGATGTTGTTGAACTGTCAAAATGAAAGCCATGGTGAAAAAAATTGAGTTACACAATTAGACTGCCGGTCCTAATCCAACACACCATTATCACCAAGTCAATTAACCAGAGCAGTTTGACGTTGGTTGTACCAGTTAACAAAGGGCCAACTCACAGCACCTTATTACGTACATGAATGAAACCGTTACCCCAATATAACTGCTCCAACTTAACAAGTAGGCAGTAACAACATCGAAGGCCACTATTTTACTTTTCATTTCATTATAGAAGTAACTACAATAAAATGTTGTTGAGCAATGTTTTACATAATGTTCCGTCACGCCTGAGGACACTGAAGGTACCTTGTACTGACGAAGCTGGTGACAGTGTTCGACCCCCAAATGAGGAGTTAAGTACTGTGTGGTTCTGAGTAACGCTACTCTTCGCCTCTTCCGTAGTTCCTGTGGTGAGTAAGGTCGCCAGAGCTCCTGAGGATGCGCTGTGTTTGACAGCGGTTTAAAAGGTTGATGCATGTTTCTGATTCATTTTAGATAGAAGCACAGATAGTATAGTAAGACATGATATCTAAAAAAAAAAAATTTTTCATTCAAACTTATATCTTTACCCTATACAACGTTATTTTTAGTTTGTGCATAAGCCGTAAAGGGGTCATTCATTATTATAAACAACTTTTACTATGTGACCCACCCTGAAATCGCGTAAAATAAATCACTGTTCCGTACATTTGTGTTCACATAAATTGACAAAATGTAGTGAGTTCGTAGGAGCGCCACCATGAGATGTCGCACCACCATAAACAGTAAACACCCATCATAACAGCCCCTAATGACGTCAACTATCCGAGCCATCTCACCTCATAGGTCATAATCAATACGACTCAATAAGTCTGTGACAAGATGATCTAATGCAGTCAAGAATGATGTGTACTTAAAATCGTCATCTTCAACCTTAAATGCAACAAAATGCAATAGCGACCAGTCATGCATGCAGGCCGGAAACTAAGTAGGCACAATTATTCAATTCAACAGCTGGTTAATAAATTCTAGTCTGTTGCATTGTTTCTTTACGTACGCAACTGTCTATTATCATGGTTTTACATGTATAAAGAAATCATGGATTTTTAAGGGGTAAAAAAGCACACGGTCTACCTCGTGGTAAGTGGACACCACCGCCTATGGACAACATCATGTCATAGAAGTCAATTTCCTTCATTTACTGTAGGCATTTTACCAACAGTGAATGAAAGAGATTGACACTTTGATCCGCGCTGATGTGCACTGACGCGCTCAGTTATGTAAGTATCAATCAAACATTATTCCAGTCAATCACAGACCAATGGTCAATGTAATTAAATGCTTTTTAACTTCCTAAACAGTTTCTTGACTTCTCATTCATAAAAGAATGTAGAAAAAGTTTAATTAAAATATTTTTTTCATGTTGAAGGCGCATTAAAAGCAAAACTGAGCATAAAATTGTATGCATTCTTATATTATAATTTGATGCTCGAGGTTATGAAGTTCATACATATACATGAGTCATTTAAATAGCTGGCTGTTTATAATGCAAGGAATTAAATCGAGAAATAAAGTGGATTAACGACATTCCCAAAACAGCCAGGAAGCACAGATACGAGACAGGACAATGACCCACACCTCCGATACCATGATTTCAGGCTAAAGTTTAAGCCACTAGTGGCTTAAACTTTGTGTATTGTATATGTATTAAATAAAAAATGTGTGTTCTTTTAAAGCTACGTCTAGACGTAGCTTTAAAAGAACACACATTTTTTATTTAATTGGCTGGCGTTTGACCGTTATCACGCCTGATGATAAGCGATGATGCGGTGTGATAGAGCACGCTTGCCTAGAGGAAATGGATTCCCTCGCGACTTGAAGACACCTAGATTGTAACTTTCGGAGAACACCCACTCCGGCAGCGCATTCCACTGTTTGGCGGTTCTCACAATTAAGGTGGAATCAAAGCGGTTCATTCAGGTTTTTGGTACATCAAACATGAAACGATGTCGCCTTTTCGTGCACCTTGCGATTAAAGATCGGTACTATAGCGCACATAAAAGCATTCAAAGATCAAACAAAACTTTATATAGCACCGGGCTTATCAAACGACTAGGTATGATTGACGGGTAGTATGATATATTTAGAGCGCTCGCTGGTTATAAGTTTATCAACCAAATAAGACCTATGCTTTGCTATAAAGGTTACATCGCGGCCAAACCTAAAGCCTGCAATACATGTTGGCCAAGCTTAGACCAACGCGAGCCTAGACAAATTGACACAAGGCAAGCGCTACTGTCCAGACGTTCGGCAAGTTTGACGTCAAGCGCATAATAGCGCGCGGACAAACATGTGAACACTATTGTCCGCGCGAGCGCCTTTGATTTGTGCAGAAAAACCGACACCGCTCCGAAGTGAGGCAAGTGATCGCGAGAGACTGCAAATTGTGGCAAGCTAGGTCAAATGAGGTCTATACACGTTGGCGCTTGTCTATACTCAACCAACTAGGCAAGTGACACCGAGCGATAGCAAGACAAGGCAAATATACCGTCTACATGTTGGTATTGGCCTTCACTCGACAACGCTCGGCCAACATGTATTGCAGGCTTAACATTATAAAAAAAATCTAGACTGAGTAGACGAGTAAGCGTGGTGACAATGCCAATTTCAAATTCGAAGTGACTTCACTTCTTCATCATGGCATTTATGAAATCAAAAGTGTTTTGGATTGCTGAAAAGGGACATATAGGTCAATGGTCTTCAAAATGATCAATGTTTAGGTGATTACAATCGCTTCAATTACATAAAGTAAACGATCAATAATCGCATTCAATGAGCTTCAATCACGTAAACATTAACAATCGCAAGTGACAGGCTGTTAAACGTTTGTGTTTCCAATTGTTAACCTCAAATTAACTGTCAATCAGAGCAATTTTGGGTTTCCGAAAAGCTTCTTCTATGTCAACAAAGTATCAACATGCCTAATAGTTATTTCATTGTTGAATGTCGACCAATTACCCGTGTTTCAGTTTTCATATTGATATTAAAAGGCAAATATCTCGTACAGTCAGTGCCCCACATTGTCTGACCCCTTTTAGAAATACGTAGTAAGATTCTAAGGGCGGGTTGCTTCAAACCATCTGTATTCGTAAGTCAGTACGTAATCGTTAAGTCAGTATGAAATTGTCGTACAAGCCGCCATATTTGACGGTTACAGATACGTAACTGTAAGATGAAACAACATGGCCTAAGAGGGCTCAGCAATGATTTCAATAGTCAATGGAGGTCAGATAATGTGGCGCTCTAAGGCCATGTTGTTTCATCTTACAGTTACGTATCTGTAACCGTCAAATATGGCGGCTTGTATGACAATTTCATACTGACTTAACGATTACGTACTGACTTACGAATACAGATGGTTTGAAGCAACCCGCCCTAACTGTACTGTTATACTGTTTATAATTATTATCCATTTGACACTTTGGCATTTGACACGCTTTTCAGCAATGCTACTATTACGGAATGAGCTTCCTGCCTAGGTTTTCCAGGGGATTACAGTGTGGGGTTCTTCAAAGAGTAAATAGGTTTTTTTTAAAGGGTCGGCAAGGCGCATGTGACTGACACTCCCAGTATTGTAAGCGGTTTACAGGCTACCATCAGGCAGGCAATCAGCGTAGGTATTTGCCACCATCGTGGTATAAAAAAAAGAAACTGGCCGTTAATTCGAAAATTAACAAATTCAACAACTATAAATTATTACCAAACAAAGATATAAACCGTTACAGTAACAAATAAACATACATATAATACGAATCCTTGAACAAATTACATAGATTACGTACACGACATGCTTGCATACCACGCGCGCGCATCTCACTCGTTTAATTAGCATAATATGACCATGAGAAAATTGTTAAATATGGTTTCTTGTTACGATAGAAAATTAATGTAATTCATAAACCTCAGATCATAGAAACAAGGAGATATGCCATCATAGCAAATTACGTACGGGAACAACTGATACCACTTTTAGTACATTTTTCGACACAATTACGCGCGCTCCTTGTGAATAAAAAGATCTCCCACACATTGAACATTCCGCACACCCTCAATCTAACACTGGTAATCGTCACTCAACACTAGCACTAAACTAAAACACTGTATTTATACCATCGACCGTGTTCGGTTCGTCGCCAGCGCGTACGTTTATAATATGAGCAATTTGCTCAAGATCAGGCATCAAGCTCGATAGCGCCTTGGCACATCTCCTTGTTTCTATGATCTGAGTCATAAACTAAGGAAACGCTTTGATTACACATTCATAGTGAGAACCGCGAAACATTAGAATGCGCTGCCGGAGTGGGTGTTCCCCGATAGTTACAATGTGCCGGCCTAGCATGACCACGATAACAATGGGTTTTACAGAACTACAGAAGAATAGACAAAGTGACAGACTGTAGAAAGATTTCTATCGTTTTATGCATACAATGAAGAGAAGAAATATTCCTATTCTTCAGTAGACAAAACTATGATAAGCCAAGCACAGGTTCCCGCGTGCTCGGGCAGAAGAGATAACGAGTTAGATAGAAAGAACTTTATCTATTTTTTGGTAGAATAGAGATAGAACTGGTCATGCTAAGCGTGCAGGGTGTCATCAAGTCGCGAGTAAATCGGTTTCTTTGAAGCGAGCGTGCTCCATCGTATACCGCATCATCAGTATTGGAGGAACAGCTGAGTAGATAATCTACAGGGTTCTTGGGCAAGACTTGGATGTTACTGGCACTGACCAGGCTAGCATTGCATTAAGTAGGCTTACGATCAGTGGACGGTAGAACAATAGAGCCAGATTTCTCCAAAATAAGACCCAGCATAGATTTCAGTGATTTCATTTCGCTTCATCTTAAGACTGGTCTAAAACATGCCTGACATGATTCTTTGAAATTTTCTTTGCTGTGTGCTAAAAACCGATAACGGATGACAAAATGCAAATGTGAGTTCAAAACTCTTTATTAAAAAACCGGCCAAGTGCGAGTCGTACTCGCGCACCGAGGGTTCCGTATCGTTTTTGGACGAATAAAGTGAAAAAAACCGGACTGCATAACTAAGTTTGTTTGTGAAGGAATTTTGATGATTTTGAAAAAAATGTACTTTAGGAACATCGTTTTATTTTTGGTGCAATATTTGGATCAATTCCTACCAACTCTAATTATTTCAGATTTTTCGCTCCGCAAACTTCGGAGATAAGGGGGGGGGAATGGTATTTTTTCAGACATTTTTCATCATATGTCGAAAACTGTGAGACATAAAATTAAATAAAAAAATATTTTGAAATATGCAGATCAAGCCCTTTCATATGATATGTCACATGACCTAGTAACCCCACTTTGAAATTTTGGACCCCCACTCCGGCCCCTTTTGCAATGAAAATAAAAATATTTTTTTACTTTTTTAATTTGAAGTAAAATTGGACAAGCATTCTTTATATCTGTTCCAAATTTCAAGTCGATAGCATTAGTAGTTGCTGAAATAAGCAGGTGTGACAGACAGACGAAGTCGCACCATAAGGGTTCCTTTTTTACTATTTTGGTACGGAACCCTAATTAGCATAAGTCTAATATATCACCTGCAAGTTGTTAAAACCTGAATGCGGCTGGCTTGGACTAGCACATTATGCACAATAGCTTATTATAAAGCCGTAAATATAATTGAGAGGATAGTAAAAGCCTTTATTTTTCTTTCTTTGCCTCTTAGCTTGGCGCCATAGCAGCAGCTTTCAGTTTCGTTTTGACCTCTGAACACAAATTGAAGGCCCGAAGTCTGTCGCCTTATCGTCGTGAGCTAATTTAAACACAAAACCCTTGCCCAGACCCTATAGGCGCGACCTCAGATCATAGAAACAAGGAGATATGCCATCATAGCAAATTAGTACGGGAACAACTGATGCCACTTTTAGTACATTTTTCGACACAATTATGCGCATAATTAAGCGCTCCTTGTGAATAAAAAGATCTCCCACGCATTGAACATTCCACACACCCTCAATCTAACACTGTTAATCGTCACTCAACACTAGCACTAAACTAAAACACTGTATTTATACCATCGACCGTGTTCGGTTCGTCGCCAGCGCGTACGTTTTTAATATGAGCAATTTGCTCAAGATCAGGCATCAAGCTCGATAGCGCCTTGGCACATCTCCTTGTTTCTATGATCTGAGGGCGCGACCAATTACGGAGTTAATTTCTTTATAGGCCCTACTAACTATAAAAAACCCAGCCCAACTTTGTTCAATGTGTTGTCCCAGCTAGGTAAGTAAATTAAATAAACTTTTCCCTCGTCTTTGGAGATCAAGACTGCACAAGACGTCGATAGTTATAATAAAATTTGATTCACAGCGACAGCGATGGAGGCCTAGTAAGTTGAAAAGTCTCAAGTAAGCACTTAATGCAGAAGCAATTTTCTTATACATATATTTATAGTTTAAGGATATTTTCATGTACGTATGTAGCCCGATCAAGTTCGGACACTAACGAAGCTTTTCACAGGCTGATCACGTAGCGAAGTCGCAACTCAAACTAGCCCTTCGGCTAGTTTGAGTTGCGACTTCGCTACGTGAAGTCGCAAGTCCGAAACTAGATAGTTCCGCAAATAATAAAACCACATTCTCACAGTCATAACTTGAGTTTTTAAAGTCAAAGATCTGTAAAAAACATTATTACTATGCAATTTACTATAATTAAAGTTTGTACGTTCCTGACGCCTAGCCGCGAAAGTTGAGCTGAGCAACAAATTAGTGCTTAGACAAACAGTGATATGATTGGTTACTTTTACTTAGCTGTACCTTAACTGGAAAGCTGACTACACAATCTATTAACTTGTATTACGTTTAATCTTACAATAATCTCTTTACGTGATTGAAAACAGCATGTCCTAAACTCAAAAATTCGAAGGCATGTGACATCTACCGACCAGTAATGGGCCCGCACGGTGGACTACGAGTTACCCCTTACTATATTTATAACCCCAGATCATAGAAACAAGGAGATACGCTATCATAGCAAATTAGTCCGGGAACAACTGATGCCACTTTTAGTACATATTTCGACACAATTACGCGCATAATTAAGCGCTCCTTGTGAATAAAAAGATCTCCCACGCATTAAACATACCGCACACCCTCAATCTAACACTGTTAATCGTCACTCAACACTAGCACTAAACTAAAACACTGTATTTATACCATCGATCGTGTTCGGTTCGTCGCCAGCGCGTACGTTTTTAGTATGAGCAATTTGCTCAAAATCAGGCATCAAGCTCGATAGCGCCTTGGCACATCTCCCTTGTTTCTATGATCTGAGATTATAACGATACCAACATTTCAGTGAAGTACTGAAGGAAATAAATGTTGCCTACCTAGAGCTCTGTCCACTTGATACAAAAATATTCATGAGGCGTATGCAAAGAGATTTCAAATTTCAGTGAACCGAGCGGATCGCAATCAGTTGGTTCAGAGCAATGCCACGGTTCGGCAGAGTTCGCGGGTTCAAATCCCGCTCACGACATTCGATTATTGAATAATCTCTTATATTTAATATCATTTTTTTTAACAGATAGGACAATCAACGTGGCAATAACTTCGCGATGTGCAGACGACGCCTTACAGAGGACTTAGAAATACTTTTACTCAAAGTCACCTGACAAAGCTTTCACTGCTCAGTGCAAAGCTTAAAACTTAACTTTCACTTAATAACAATTTTAAACGCAATTATCTATTAAGTTGGCCGCCAATATAACTTACATAATATTAGATTTAATTTTTGATTACACTTCTGAGGAAGTAGATAAGTTGTTCTTTGTGAAGTGATTCTATTATAATTTTGTTGTTTTTTCACAGTATAACTGTAGTTAGTGGTCATTAATTTTATGGCGTGTCACATTTTTTTGTGAATGAACTAAGTAATTACAGTTGTTTGTTGTTCAAAGAAGGCATTTGAAATCAATCTTAGGAGCATAATAATACTGAATAAGTTATTTAATCATTATCTTATCTGTTATGTCTGGCCAGACATATTTGGTCAAAGATTTTGTCAATTTGGGAACTTTTATCGCTTTGATGTGCACTTCTGTACTTATTTTTAGGGTTCCGTACCAAAATGAAAAGGAACCCTTATGGTGCGACTTCGTCTGTCTGTCTGTCTGTCTGTCACACCTGGTTATTTCAGTAACTACTAATTTAATGCTATCGACTTCAAATTTGGAACAATTATAAAGAATGCTTACCCAGCTTTATTACAAGTGATTGAAGTTAAAAAATGTTTTTAGTTTCATTACAAAAGGGGCCGGAGTGGGGGTCCGAAATTTTAAAGTGGGGTTACTAAGTCAAGTGACATATCATAATAATATGAAAGGGCTTGATCTGCACATTTCAAAATATATTTTTATTTTATTTTATGTCTCACAGTTTTCGACATATGATGAAAAATGACTGAAAAAATACCATTCCCCCACCTTATCTCCGAAGTATACGAAGCGAAAAATCTGAAATAAATAGAGTTGATAGGAATTGACTCAAATATTGCACCAAAAATAAAACGATGTTCCTAGCTAGTACAGTTTTTTCAAAAGCATCAAAATTCCTTCACAAATAAACTCAGTTATGCGGTCCGTTTTTTTTCACTTTATACGTCCAAAAATAATACGGAACCCGAGGTGCGCGAGTACGACTTGCACAGTCGCACTTGGCTTTTTTTTTATTTTTAGGTATAGTTATTACTTTTTTAATAAATTAATACTCATTGTCTCTCTTTATCCAACAAAAATAGGAGGAGGTTCTCAAGTGACCCGTGTATATTTTTTTATGATTGTGTGAATTTGAAAACTTATTTTCTTTCTTTCACTAAGAATCGATCAGTCCGCCTCTGTACATGTGTGCTTGAAGTATTAAATAAAATAAATAAATCGATAATTAATGGATGGCAAAGTAGATGTTTGTCCAAATCTTTATCACATGTCTGACACACTACACTTCATGGCAAGAACTAAGAACACACATCGAAAATTAAGTTTCGGTTTTTATGCGGTTTTTGAACATTCACATACAAGTATTTTTATTACAACTAGGTACTATAATTTATGCTGTCATCAAAACACAGATTCTGTTATCTCATAACTGGTTTCTCTAATAAAATGATAGGAAACAAATCATAGTTACATAAACTGGCTATTCATTTATAGTTCAATAAATAGTCAAGATTTTACTATCGTAAAAATAAATCTGTTCCAATATTTAAAAGTGAAAGTTTAATAATTTGTAAATTATTGCTGGTAGATTCTTAAATCAATGTTGTTTGAGACATTACTAAAATACTGTTTTAGGGTTCCGTACCAAAATGGTAAAAAAGGAACCCTTATGGTGCGACTTCGTCTGTCTGTCACAGCTGCTTATTTCAGCAACTAGTAATGCTTTCGACTTGAAAAGAGATGTTTCAAAATGTATGGGGTCAATGCTAGGTTACTGTACGGTATACTCAAAAATAAATAAAACAGTTTCTAACTGTCCATTTTCTGTATTTAAGCTTTAATACTTGGTTTAAAAGAAGAATTTAACAAAACAATACGAACCATCATGGCGACACTGTCATATTTTGTTCAACTTGACCAAAAATAAAACGATGTTCCTAACTAGTGCAGTTTTTTCAAAATCATCAAAATTCCTTCACAAACTTAGTGATGCGGTCCAGTTTTTTTCATTTTATACTTCCAAAACTGATACGGATCCCTCGGTGCGCGAGTACGACTCGCACTTGGCCGGTTTTTATAATTATATTCCGATATTATTACTATGTTCACAGGGTCTCATTAGGAACAAAGGAACATTTGTTCAAATAACTCTTAATAGATGACGTTACATGCATTTATTTGTTATTGAAGTTTGTGTAAAATTCAGAACATGAAAAAGTAGACCATTAAAATCATTTGCTCTAATTTAAAAAAAACGAAATATATATAGCCCGAAGATAGCCCGCGTTACGGCGGTCACGTTTCTTTGTATGAGATGAGGCATCTGTACGCGTTGTATTATATTGTCTATACCATGGTGTAAATCGTCGGCTTACTGCAAGAACTCATCAACTGACCAAAATAAAACTGAGAAATCAATTAATTACTTTTGATTCTATTGAACGCCTTATAGATATAGGGTGTTCCATGAAATCAAAAGTAGTTAATTGATTTCTCAGTATATTTTTTGTGAATTTGAAACATGTCAAAGCCATGTTATGCTTCTATTAAGTTATTAAATATATAAGTGATTCTCAAAAATCATATGACCCGAGCGGGATTTGAACCCGCGATCACCATATATCACCATCTATACATTTATAATGTATAGATGGTGATATCGCATCGATGTCCGATAACTGCAAAGTAATTGGCATTGAGTTGGAAATACTGCATAAGTTTTCCGATAGATGTCGCCAAACGCTCCTAAGAAGCGTATTACAAAGGGGTCTCAAATTTCAGGTGAGTCGGGCGGGACCCGGTAGCTCAGTTGGTTCAGAGCACTAGCCACGGTTCGGCAGAGGTCGCGGGTTCAAATCCCGCTCGGGTCATATGATTTTTGAGAATCACTTATATATTTAATAACTTGATTTCTCAGTTTTGTTTTAATCAGTTGATGAGTTCTTGCAGTAAGCCGATGAAATGGGGGTAATAAATGTGAGATTATTATTATCATTCGCTCATTATTAAATGTGTAACGTCTGCTGAGCTAGGTCCTGAGTTAGATTCCCAGGTCAGGTTAAATGTTATAGATTTTTTGTATTAGGAAATTCTCAGTGGCAGCCTGATATCTGGGGCAATAGGCATGCCTCCTATAACATAGGAATGAATGCAACTCTTCAATTCTTATGAGCACATAAGCAATACTCAGGCAAATTTCTTAGGATATGGGGATATCTGAGCAACCGTAATGTCGTTAGAAAGGTTTATAACATTATAACGTGAGCCAAAACAATAATAATATTATTATGTTAATCAGCTAGTTTACAAGTCATTATATAATAATTTACGGCTGTAATATCTAACCATGGGGGGTCATATACTCCCATAACTCCTCCCTGGATCCGCCCTTGATCCTAATGCACTATTTGAGTCCGTCTAAATTCATGAAAAACTTTGTTAGGCATGCACTCAGACAGCCTCTAAGGTTGCATTATTAATTCTGAATTTCTCATAAATCTATCAGCTCTTTATCCTACTACTAGAGATCTACTAGAGATAGATTTTTGACATTACTTCTATAGAACTTATGTCAGAAATTGATCTCTAGTGCGGGACAGAGCCAACAGATTGGTTATTGGGAACAGCCATAAATACGCTCTATAGATTTCAACCTGTCTTAACAGTGGGAACTTTACACACTTCATTTACTAGCAGGCGCGTGCATTGCATATAGGCAAGTAGGCAGTGACTACCTCTTAAGGTTCAATAAAACCATTTTAACTATTACTACATCAATATACATAATTATATATCAATAATTAGTCATGACTGATATATTTTATTTATGTAGTACCAGTTAAAATAGTCTTATTGAATTATATGAGGTAGGCACTGCCTACTTGCCTATATGCACTGCACGCCACTGTTTACTAGGTACATGGTTGAATTTGTGTAGAACAAGCTGTCAAACTGTCACTGAAAAGAGCATAGCTAAACAATAAAGTAATAGTAAAATGTTAATTAATTTTTACATAATAAAAGCAATTACCTACCAATTTGAATAGAAAGAAGGTGTTACATCATTATAAATATTGCTTAATTCTTTTTAATAGTTCTGCAAAATAGGTTTTACCCAGTCAACCAACTAATAGGATGGCTAACAACTTTTTCAAACAATTAATTAAAAAATAAAAACAAAACTGAACCGGTGAGAAGCCACTCAAACAACTAAGGTTTAAATGTGTTTAGAAATTTATAAAACAGTGTGTACTCACAAAAAATGGGAATAATAGAGGCCAATTATCGTTTAGACGTGAACGGCGGCTTGTCGGAGTGGACACTGTCGCGCAATACCATTGCCAGTTCAATTCTGTTGCAACGCAGCCGATGCATTCGCGGGTGACGAAACACCCAATGTTTCGTGTATTCGGTGCACAACACGCACTCTAAAGAAACTAATAACACCTCTTTACCTAACAATGACCTCTAGCACCTACCTTCTCGAAGCGTTGCCTGTATTCAGCCTTTTCAATCTTGTCATTCTCCAACTGGGAAATCTTCGCCGTCAACTCGTGCAGCGCTTGATTCTCCTTCTCGTTCCTCACCGCCAGGTTCTCCAGCAGCTCTAGCGCGTTAATCACCTTCGGCAGGAGCGCTGTAACGGCGTCAGGGCCGTATTTTTCGATAATTATCTCGCATTCTTTGCCAATGTCCGATGCCAGGTCGTAAACATCGACGACTGTGACTTCGTCGTCGAAATCTGCCATCTTGGCTGAGAAGCGCCTGCGGTACGGCATTAAAATCACTTGGTTTTCACTTCACGGCACTACATAAAAATAAAAGTTACAGTAAACTAAACACCTTTCGCAAGTGCGCCATCATTACTGAAAAAGTGAAATGTCAAATTGACTAGTGTATTGTACAGAAGCCAAAGCAAAGGACAAAAACCGTTACGGTAAAGTTTTTGCTGCGTAGCTATTACATAGGTATAACGTTTTATAAAACATTATTTTTAAGTTATTTCCTAAAAATTAAAATATTTTACAAAATCTTTAGTAGGTACCTACTTTACCGTGATCTTAATCTTATTCTTATCAAACTATCATTAGTGTTTGATTTAATATTTTGTAATTTAATATGTACATTTAAATAAATAACTCGATCAAATAAATAAAAACGATTATTCAAAATCCTTCAACATGGTTATCAATCAATTTAATGTGAATTGCCAATATTGCAACATTTTTTTACTATTATATTATAAATTTTATTATTTGTCAAAGCCGTTTTATAATTCAGACGGAGAAACATAATATTATATTTTATAATAAACTAGCACTTTGCCCGCGACTTCGTCCGTGTGACCCCTCCGTGTGGGAACTGTGCATTTTTCAGAATAAAAAGTAACTTTTGTTACTCATAGATAAGATAGCTTAGTTTCTACAGGAGAAAAAAATTTTAAAATCGGTCCATTAGTTTCGGAGCTTATTGGGTACAAACTAAAAAAACTTTCCTCTTTATAATATTAGTATAGAAGATAGATAGTATAGATAATAAAAAGTTTGCTTTGATGAGTAAAAAGCAAGCACGGAATTGCATTATAATGCTATGATTTAAAAATATCGCCGTATAAAAATAGCGATTTCGTTATTTGAATCGTTATTACATTCACACCGTTATAACATCAAGCGGACAACACTAGTGTCATCAGAGAGAAAGAGACAGAATAATATACCCATCTCTTTTTACGGTCGGATACACTGACCAGTGGAAATAACTTTGTACGGTACTTTCTAATGGCTTCGCTAACATCAATGATACGAAATCCATCATAATAAAATAAAGGTATTTGACTAGATGATGAATAGCAATCGTTTTCGGACTAATTTTTCATTAAAATATTATTTTGTTTGAATAAAAAGTCTGCTGTGTCATGACTCATGTGTGTACTCCGCTTTACACTGACGTCATATCCTAATCCTAATTTATCGTAGGTAGTCTGAAATCGTAATTACTTTTATATTAATAGATAGACTTTTCTCAATCTAATTAAATGAGAAATGGGTTTCAGTATGTTGAAATTTATTATACTATATTGCATGATCAGTAACTTCTAACAGTTCTTTTTCTAAAATCCTGTTCCAAAACGTAGGCGTAGGTATTATAAAAAGTCTTATTTCATGTTCCACGCATTATCCACAAGCTCACAGCATGTGAGCATTATACTTACATGGTCATGTTTATCATACTGATAAAAGGATGTCGCTGCTCGCAACATATTGTTAGTTTTCAAGAGCGTTGTTAAAATATCGATTATTATGAGCCGCCACGCGCGAAGCAACAGTTGAAAGGAATCAACAGGCGCGAACGCGCGGCGCCACTTTCCCGCGCCTCCCGAATATTTTTAAATATTTTTTTTATTATTGTTTTTAAATTGTGCAATGAATTTTCAAAGTAAAGCCAATAAGTATGTGTGTCCGAATGATCGACAACTGTCTTTGAGAGCCAAGTAAGTACAAAATAAAACTTTTGTAACACAGCTGAGATGTTTTGTTTATATTTTGGACTTTTGGCGTCCCTTTGATGTTAATTACTGTTGATACGCGTAATGAATTTAAATTCTGGTTATTTATTTATGCTTGATATAAATAGGCTGTGAGCACAGTTGTAGTAAGTAGGTACCTGGGTATCGTTAGTTTGTTTCGCCTTGATGCTAAAAATGTACCTACCGCGTTATTTTCCTTGATTAAAAGTTTGAATGTTCGATAAGTTTAAATGACTATAATTTGCGTTTACGCATCACAATTTTTAAATAGATCTAAGTAGGTACTATTTGGTTCAATAAATAGTACCCATCTACACAAGAAAAATAAATATTTTTATAGGTATTAGTACCAACTTATAAAATGTCTATGGTTGCTTAAAAGATTTATAAGGCTCAGACCCTTTGTGTTCCGTTATTAAAAATTCTTTCAGTGGATTCAGGATTCCTGAATGATGAAAAGCCTAATGCAAAACCAAAGAATGTTAAGGGTTTTTAATCTGTGGATTTTTTGTTTGTTTTTGTACCCGACATTTGTTGTTTTCTGTCTGATAACCTACACATTGGGTCGGATTATTTTGTGTACTCGATATTAGTACCTATATGTATAGGTAGGTATGTACTCGTGACGACGTCTCGTAGATATCCGTAGTCGCTGTCCTAATATCCCGGATTAGATACATTAGGCACAGATACTATAATACTATACGTACAGATGCCTCATCTCATAAAAAGAAATGTGACCGATTTAGCGCGGGCTATCTTCGGGCTATACATTTTTCCGTGCTTAAAGCATTTTTCAAAATTTGAACAAATATTTTTCATGATGTATTTTTTTATGTTCTCAATTTTACACAAACTTCAATAACAAATTGATACATATAACGCCATCTATTATGAGTTATTTCAAATAATGTTACTTTGTTCCTTATGAGACCCCGTGCCTTAGAGGTATACCATGCAGCTACTACTAGGAGGCATATCTACTAGGTAACTCGGTGCCCTTGATGTTGGATTCTGCAGTGTCTGATTAGATTATGGCGCCAGATTTATGTGAATAAATTGCATGGGAATAGGGTTGCCATCCTAATAAATAGATACCTAATACCTAAGGTAGGTATATAATAAGAATGTCAATTCCACGTGTCTGCACATTACATAGGTACCTACCTACTTATAGCAAAAATAAAAAATAAACTATCATTTTATTAAAATGTGTCTGTCGGTTTGTCTGTGTGTTTGAATACACACTCTATTATAGAGCAGAGCACCTTTACGTAGAGCCTCCCCAAATTATAAAAAAAAAACCCGACTACGACAAAAATCGAACTGAAAAGCATGAAACAAGAAAATATTCCTGTCCGATAGCCTGACATTGTGATATCCCGGGTATAGCCGTGGTCGCAAGCGGGTGGCTTGCGACCGGCTTATTAGTCAACAAAATGTAAAAAATAAAAAAACTTATACAGTATTATACACTTACAGGTGTATAAAAAATGATTAAACTCGTCTTGAAGTATCTAGCGACTTTAATTGAGTAAGTTGGCCGAGTAAACTCATTGCTAACTTTACGGCTGACCGTAATGAGCCAAGTTTCTTAATCAATGGCTATAAATTAGAAATTAAGTCGCTGTAACGATTCTTGTCTAGTCAGATGTCATCTAGTCTTGAACTAAGTTTAAAGGGAGCCCCGGATCTTGAATTATTTCAAGGCAGGGCAAAAACCGAAAAATGCCGCCCCCGCCCGACAATATTTTTACTTTTATCATCATCATTTCAGCCATAACACGCCCATTGATGCTGATGGACATAGGCCTCCTCCCAGTGCCGGTCCTATCAAATTTTTTAGGTGGTGCGGGATCTAAAAGTGGCGCCCCTCTAATAAGTGGCGTATTTCGAAATTCGGCGCCCTGGGCCGCCGTAAGTGTTACCGCCCCATAAATTAACAAAAAAAAAACGGGCACGAGCGTGTCGCACCACGCATAGTCTAGGCTTTCGTAGCAGGGACCGATTAATCGGGTTAAAATGTTACCGGTTAAATCTCTAACCCATATTATCTTAATGCAGCGTAACCGGTTAACCCTTTAATACGGATACTGTTACCGGTTAATATTGCTGATTAACCCGAATGAAATAGAACAAAAATGAAAAAAAGGAACAAAAATGAACTCGTGCGTGAACCGGTTATTATTAGGCTGATTAACCCAGAATACGGGTTAACCTTTATGCAAGGTTTTTCACCTAACCCAAAAAAAATAACCCGGGTTAACTCCTATTACGGGTGACCTTTTCAGTCCCTGTCGTAGTAAGATGTATTTCAGTTTTCCGACCGCAAATATAAGTTTGTTTTTATAATATTATTATCAAATACAAAGTTATTTTTGCGGTTGACAAATTCAAAACTGAAAACTTGTAGCTGTAGCTCCCTTAAATACTTTTGGAATTGGAAAGTTAGAGGGGGCGGGCATATTCCTAAAGACTTTCAAAGCTCATAGTTCACTAAACACACACGTAAATAAGGGAATCACTAACAAACCCGTATGTTATTAAATAGCTATCCATAATCCAACGATAACATTTTCATCTCCCAGTTTCATGTAGTGAGTGCAGACCCCTAAATCATGTTTTTTTCCTAGTTTCACTACCTACGCACCAAAAAACCTATAACTAGGTTTTTTAGGGTTCCGTAGTTACCCTTATAGATTCGTCATGTCTGTCTGTCCGTCCGTATGTCACAGCCATTTTTTTCCGAAACTATAAGACCTATACTGTTGAAACTTGGTAAGGAGATGTATTCTGTGAACCGCATTAAGATTTTCACACAAAAATAGAAAACAACAATAAATTTTTGGGGTTCCCCATACTTAGAACTGAAACTCAAAAAAAATTTTTTCATCAAATTATCCGTGTGGGGTATCTATGGATAGGTCTTCAAAAATGATATTGAGGTTTCTAATATCATTAGGGTTTTTTTTTCTAAACTGAAGTTTGCGCGAGAAACACTTCCAAAGTGGTAAAATGTGTGTCCGTCCCCCATGTACCTTCTAAATAAGAGAATAATAAAACTAAAAAAAATATATGATGTACATTACCATGTAAACTTCCACCGAAAATAGGTTTGAACGATATCTATTGAGTAGTTTTTTTTTAAATCATCAAAATTCCTTCACAAACAAACTTTGTTATGCGGTCCGGTTTTTTTCACTTTATACGTCCAAAACTCGCACTTGGCCGGTTTTTTTAATCTTTTTCAGGCAAGTCGAATCAAAAACCTGCTTTTAATAAAAAAAAGTAATATAAATTGACTTGTAAAGGATTGAAAAATGTTTCTTATGTTCCCACCTATTTAGGCTATATCCACGAAGAGTAAGATAAATACCTTCCTTCAATATGTCCCTCGGTTAACCTAATAGTCTGTCTATTCTGTATCGAACTGCCAATTTGTTTGCGAACGTTCGAGGGAGAATGTCACGGTGATATTCTCCCTCGAACGGTCGCGAGCAAATTGGCAGCTCTCGCGGTGATATCACGCGGCGTTAGACAGGCAGACTGTTTATCATTACACTAGCCGTTCCCCGCGGTTTTACCCCCATTGCTTGGCTCATAAGGGTCGTAGGATGTAGTGTGATGTTATATAGCCTATACCACAGATAATATAATACCATACGTACAGAAGCCTCATCTCATACAAAGAAATGTGACCGATTTAGCGCGGGCTATCTTCGGGCTATACATTTTTCCGTGCTTAAAGCATTATTCAAAATTTGAACAAATATTTTTCATGATGTATTTTTTCATGTTCTCAATTTTACACAAACTTCAATAACAATTCGATACATATAACGCCATTTATTATGAGTTTTTTCAACAAATGTTACTTTGTTCCTGATGAGACCCCGTGCCTATACTATTTTTCATGAATCTGGCTATCATATACAAAAAGAATTTTTCGAATCCAACTGGCAGTTTCAGAGATCCAAACAAACAAACAAATAAACTTTTCTCCTTTATAATATTAGTAGGTATAGATATTCCGCCTATAACGTTCTGGGACTCAGGCTCCTCTTTGTCAGAGTAAAAAAGTTTAATGAATAAGCAATAAAATTATTATAATGACCAAAAATAAATTATTCAAGAAAATTATTTAAGAAAAATGTGGGTAGTACCCGCAAAGGCCACCCACTCTTGACCTGTGGGTGTCGATAAAGGTGAAGGATTCCTGTCGGCCTAGCCACGATAGAAATGAATTTTGTCGACGAAAGAATAGAGAAAATTACAGATAGTAGAAATATTTCTACTGTTTTATGCATACAATGAAGAGAAGAAACTTTTCTTTTTTTTCAGTTGACAAAAGTCTGAGGCCCTAGACAAGTTGCTTTTCTGTTATCGTTCACGCCAAACGACAAGCACAAAATGTATGGCAATGACATTAGCTGCGGAAAAGTCACGTGACTCACAAATGTCACTTCCATACATTTTATCCGTAGCGTTTGACGCTAACGCTAACAGAAAAGTAACTTGTCTAGGGCCTCTGGTACGCCAAGCATGACCCGTGCCGCGTGTTCGGGCAGAAGAGATAACGAGTTGGTCTATCCAACTCGTTATCTCTGCTGCCCGAAGAACTTTGTCTATTCTGTGGTAGAATACAGATAGAATTGGTCATGCTACATGCAGCTAGGAGAGTCACTCTATTTGTTTTTACAAACACCGGTAGGATCCATTGGCGGTTTGAGGTGGCGGTCGTAGGGGTCATGAGTTCATGACCCCCCCAAAATCGTACTAAAATGTACTAACCACGGTATAGCACGTCGGCATTAATCAGTATGACTGCCCCCTCAAAGTCTTCGGCTGCAATATGACCCCCTCCGAAGTCGTCGGCTGCGACCGCGCTTAAAGATAAAGATAAAGATAAAGATATTTTTATTGCATAACTGTGTACATATTGTGTTCTTAATAAATAACATTGTAGTTTTAGGCTCAACAGTCTACCCATTTCGGATATGCAATGGGAAATAAAGTTTATGATAAATGATAATAATTATTATGATAGTAATATGACACTACTCACATTTTTTACCAAAAAACTCTTGCAGATTATAAAAAACATTATTAATTAACCATTTCTTTAATTTTGCTTTGAAAATATTTCCATTTAATTGTTTAATTGCTGTAGGTAAGTGGTTGTATACACGAATAGCTGTGATATATGTGCTCTTGTAATAAATCATATTGTTAATAGTAGGTAAATTTATATTATATTTATATTTATTACGAATGTTTTTCTTTAAAACTGATTTAAAATTAAAATATTGCATATTATTTTTTACAAATAAGCACAATTCCAGTACATAAATTCCAGTTAATGTTAAGAAACCCTTTGTTTTAAAAATATCTCTTAATGTGTCAGTATTTAGTATATTATAAATAGTTCTAATGCATTTTTTCTGGAGAATGAATGTGGATTGAATGTTTGTCGAGTTGCCCCAATAAATGATACCATAAGTTAATAGTGGATAAACGTTCCCAAAGTAGGCATTTCTAGTTACACTTACATTTGTAGTTTCTGCGAGGATTGACAGTGCATAACAGGCACTGGATATTTTGTTATTTATTTTTTCAATATGTGCCTTCCAATTTAAATGTTGATCGATCGTAACTCCTAGAAAGCTAATATCTTTCACTTCTTCAATCACAACATCGGACACTGTTATATTTAAATGAGAGGGTTTACTTTTATAGTTTCTAAACTGAACTAATTTAGTTTTTGAGAGATTTACTTTTAAATTGATTGACTTCAACCAGTCGGATACTGTTGTTAATGTTTTGTTTATTTCTAGTTCATAGTTAGTTTCAATTGGATCATCTTTTGAAAAAAATATAGTTGCATCATCGGCATACATTACACTTAAGTGGTTAATTATGTTTGGAAGTTCATTTACATAAATCAAAAATAATAGTGGTCCCAATATACTGCCTTGGGGTACACCTAATATTACATTTTCGAATGCGGATGTGGCTACTTCCACCATTTTTGTAGATTCGTTATATACTTCAATCATAGTAGCCTGCATTCTGTTATTTAAATAATCTTCTATTAATTTTAGTGCTATACCTCTAATTCCTATGCATTCTAGTTGATTTAGCAGAATATCATATTTTACACAGTCAAAAGCTTTTGACATATCAATGAAAAGAGCAGCACATTGTTTTTTACTATTTATTTTTTCCCAAATGGTATTGAATAATTTATAGATAGCCAAAGATGTGGTTTTTTTCTTTTGAAATCCAAATTGATTGCTGCTTAAAATATTATTTGTATCTAAAAATTTTGTAATTCGTGTATATATAACTTTTTCAAATATCTTTGAAATACTTGGCAACAGAGCAATTGGCCTATAATTATTTATATCATGACGCGATCCTTTTTTATATAATGGCTTTATGAGAGCTTTCTTTAGATTATTTGGAAATTTTCCGGTTTCTAACATTAGGTTTATGATGTGTACAAGCGGGTCAGCAATAAAAGCAATGCTTTCTTTAATTATTATTATGGGTATATTGTCATGACCGTAACTAGTTTTATTTTTTAACATTTTTACTATTCTTATTACTTCACATCTATCTACTGGGTAGAGGAAAATACTGTTTGAGTTACTGATACTAGTAGGTATTGATTTAAATTCGTTTGTTGTTGATGTATTACTGTGCTGATTGATATAGAAGTGATTAAATGTACTTGTTAATTCTTTAGGTGATTTTATGACATTATTATTTTGCAAAATGTAGTCTATGGTTGGTTTAAGAACATTTGTTGTTTGGGTTTGTCGTTTAATTAATGCCCACGTGGCTTTGGTTTTATTGGAACTACGTGAGATGAATTTTACATTAGAATTCCGTTTTGATTCTTTTATGACACGTTTGAGGATTTTACAGCAGCGAAAATATCTTAATTTATTTTCCTGAGAACTGGTGTTTTTCGTTTGTAGGTACAATTTTCTTTTTTGTTTACTTGATACTAAGATGCCTTTAGTTTTCCATGATGTATCTTTTTTGTAATACATTTTGACTTTTTGAATTGGAATACAAAGGTTAAAAATTAGGTTGAATGAGTGTATGAATGCTTCGTAAGCAGTGTTTGCATCCTTATGTTCATACACATCTTCAAAATGTATTTGATGGATGTATTTTAAAAATATTTCAATGTAATAGTTTATGTTTCGCCTCATTTTGTACCAGAATTTTTCTCTGTAACTTATACTACACGGGATTTTTATTACTTGGCATGTATGGTCTGATATACCTAAGTCCCATATTTCAGCTTTGTATTTGTGATGATTTGTAATAATGTTGTCAATGCACGTTGCAGAATGTGATGTTAATCTAGTTGGTTGGTTTAGGGTTAAATGCAGATTAAATGTTTTTAGCGTATTTTTAAATAATTTACTTTTGGTAGTACAGGAGAGTGTGTCGATGTTAAAGTCACCCAATATGAATTTTTTTTTATTTATAGATCTAGATCTGATTGTAAGTTTAAATAACAATTGCTCAAGTTTTTCAATAAAAAGATTAATATTACTATTTGGTGCTCTGTATATACATATAATATACCAATCAGTTTCTGGAATTATTATACCACAGCACTCAAAATGAATTGAAATGAATTTCAAACCGGTAGGTCTTGGTAGTACCTATCCCTTAAATTACTTACCCACAACTAAAATGGTATTATAGTCTATTATTATTAGCCTGCCCTTTCTAGTAATTAAGTTGTAGAAGTTAGGTAGCCGCTCCTTCTAAAGTTTTGATGTGATTAACCAGCGTCTGGTTGTAAGGGTGGGATCTATAGACTCTATAGAGCCTACTTAAAATTTGCTTAAACCTAACTAGAAGTCCCTAATCATAATGCAATATTTGAGTCCCTCAAGTGCATGCTTAGCAAAGTCTATGTTCACAAAATCGACAACTTACGAATAACTTTGCTGATACTCTGAGCATGCACTCTCAAAGGTTGCATATTAATACCGAATTTCTCGTTAGTAATATATTAGGACTGGCTAAACAAACCTAGACAAAGATGGGTAACAGTAACAGCTAGGCAGATCATGATGATCTTATGGAAATCTTACATATTTAATTATTATTATTACCTACTTAACCAATAGGTACCTACATATTTTAAAAGTTTGTTTCAGAATTTCTTTTTAGAGACCGTGCGTCAATTAGGAATATAAATGGACTCCAGTTTATATTAATTGTGCATGCACAATAGCTCTTGCAAAAGTTTTTTAAAGTGCAACAACACGGTCATACTCATACGTCACACTGTGCGGTGGATATCGCACTTAGAAGCTGTTTGCGCGGTACTATAGGTACACTATCTCTATTGCTGTCATAACGTTACATGATTGCTTGTGCAAATCAGAATTTGTGCAAATAATATTGAACGTGTAACCAGGCCTTTATAAGTGAAAAACAACCACTGTGATTTTGTCTGATTTTTTTCATAAAAATCCAATATACATATGTAATCACTTGACGTATCGACAGAGTCGCGTTCCGTTTTTGTGTCAGGTTTTATCTCTTCAATACTTTCGTATTACTCGAGAATATTGCTTTGAATATTCCGGGGATCAAACCGATTTAACTTCGTACTTGAATGGGTACAGTACCTAAATATTAGATAGGTATGATGTGGGCAACGACGAAACATTTGCAATACTCGGCATTTCCAAAACGTAAAAGAAAAACGTAACGTATTTTGTCTACTAAGTTACTTTTTTCCTTTACAAAATTAAATTATTGTACGTTGTTGATGTAGTGACTGTCAGGTAGCACTTTTGGCTGTAAAACCTTTTTCTGTTGCCGTAAAAACAAAAACAAAAAAATTACAGCTTGTCAAAAAATGCAAACGTTTACAAAGAATGATAAAAAATTGTTTGTTGAGATGACATTCTAGATCGTCTTTCTTAATTTATTTTCCTACAGTGAAATAAATCTAGCACCTATTTAAAACTACGCGTGATGTACCAACATAATCAATTCATGGCGGTGCCCTTGCAACGCTATCTCTCGTCATATCCGCTTCCCGTTCGGCACAATTTATTTATAGATTCCTTTGTTTACAGACATTCATTGAACATTACCTCTGAATGCCATCATGGATAAATAACATATACTGTTAATAAATTTAAATCTGGCATAATTAGGTATATTGACATAAGACGTTTCACTGTCAAGTACCTACGAAGGAAATGTGTGTTTCTGTAATTGGGTCAGAACTTCAGAAGCCAAATTCTCGTAAATAAAACTACTTATTCAAAGTTCCGATTTGGTTCGGATCTAGTCTCAAATGTCTCAATGACATGTAACTACACAAATGACATTCTCTTATCAGTACCCCGATCATGAGTTTTTTGACGTATAGTTTCGTTTTAACGTAAGCATATTTTGAATTTAAAATACAGCACTCTTGGAACTTTTTGATAAAATTTTATACAATTTGCACATTTTAAAAAATACAGAGTAATTAATTAAGTATTTAATTTATATAAATAGTGTGTAACAAACGTGTATTTTCAATTCAAAATATGCTTACGTTAACGATACTACACGTCAAAAAAACTCATGATCGGGGTACCGTTCGACGTTATCATTATATACCTAGTTCCGATTAGGTTCCGATCTAGTCTCAATGTCATAAGTATATGACAAAAATGGTATTCTCTAATTTTGTTTGACGTTGTGATTTAGCTTATGTCAGAGAATACCATTTGTGACATTTAATATGACATTGAGATTATATCTTATTTTTATTTAAATAAACAAGTATAAAAAATCTCATTATCTAGGTACCTTCATCTGGAGGCAAATTCTCGCTTTCGTACCTAGGTAATGAGATTTTTTATTTACCTAATTAGAAAATGTTGAATTAAACCCGGATTTTAATCCTCAGGGACTTAATTAAGATTGGTATGCGTATGCTAATTGATTTTCTTAATCTTTGCTTTGAATTACCAATATTTATTAAGTTATTTCAAAGTTGGTCCCATAGTTAATTGAACTAGTATCGAATACTGAATATCCTTCTTCAATAACATTGACTTACTATACTTAATGTCCTATGACCCCCAAGTGGGGCAGAGGGCGTCCACAGTGAGCTTCCAGGGAGATCTGTCTTGAGCTACGCGTTTTACTTCGCTCCAGGTTTTCCCGATATCTTTGATCTCCGACAGTACCGATCTTCGCCAAGTCTGCTTAGGGCGGCCGCGTTTCCTCTTGCCTTGCGGGTTCCAATCCAGCGCTTTCTTTGGTATGTGGTCGGGCGCCCTCCGCAGTGTATGGCCGATCCAGTTCCACTTGCGACGCTTAATTTGGCTGTCAATTGGTGATTCATGGCACTTTTCTAGCAGGTCGACATTAGATTTTTTTGTCTGGCCAAAAGATTTTTTTAAAAGATCATATTACATTCACTTGCTTTATATCATGAGTATTCAATAAACATTCATCACATCGTGCCAATCCGTTCCGTAATTAATTTTCTTCAATAAACCGTTTCTCTTTCATATCGAGTGTCGGTAACTCTACGCGCGTTGGAGCGGTGTATCTTTAATATCGTGTATTTCAGACTGATACGTAATCCGGTATAATAAGGACTTACGCTTACGAAGATACCTACATTAATCATCTCTTATTTATTAATTTAGAAACTGTAGAATATCCCTAGAAAAGTCCCAGGTACAACTTATATACCTAGAGATTTTTATACAGCAACTAGCTTCTGCCTGCGACTTCGCCCGCGTTTTTCAGGATAAAAGGTAGCCTATGTGTTATTCTGATGTACCGTATAAGATATAATTAGGTACCTACTGTACTATTTCGTTAAACTCCGTTCAGTAGTTTTTGCGTGAAAGAAGTTACGATCCTTGAAAGATCACGTCTTGACACAAATTTTGATGGAACTTTGGGCGTAAATAAATAACATAATTATGAGGAATGAAAATTCCAATGAAATGTATCAATAAGCACAGTTTATCTTATTAAAAGTTTGGATAACTTGACAACTTAACAAGATACCTACCTATCAAGTAGTTTTTTTTGGAAAAACCCTTATTACAAAGGACTGTAAAAAAACCGCACTCTTAAATGTTAGGTACTCTTAAGATGAGTATAATGCCCACTTTGAAGAATGTAGCATAATGTCAGGCACGTTGTATATAACCTAGGTACGTAACTACATTCGTACCTGGATTAAAATACACTGAAACAGTAGGAGGCACCAGAAACGGATACCAAAAACATACAAAAATAAATCTCAAACAATATTCGTCGTATCAAGTGGTTGGAACATTATCCTCAATATTATCCTGTAAGGGTATTGTCGATACGACGTATAATATATGTCAGAAACACGATACCTACTTAACCCTGGGGTGCCGCGTTTGCCGCTACAAAATGTAAGATATTCGTTTATTGTTACATAATGGGGTTATTTATTATATAACATATAACATATTATTTATATAACATATTATATTTATTTGTATAACACACTGCACTGACTGACATCCGTGAGGTAAATAGGTTCCAGATGAAAACCAGCGCCAAGTACTTGTGACTTGGCATTAAGCTGATCTGGAACCTGTTTGGGCCAGCCGTGAGACACAATTAAACCTTTGCGGGAACGCAAATTAGTGTACCTAACGTTTTTGTATTTATTTTTATTGTTTTGTGTTCTGTTGTGCTGTATGTAGGTACCCTATCATAATGTCTGTCTTTTATGTGCTGTGTCCAAATAAATATTTTTCTTACTTTCTTTCTTATTTATTTCCGACATTAAAGTTATTTAAGTACATATTATTCTTATACAGTTTTATGTACAAAAAGAAAGAAAAAAAACTTATAATCGTATTCAAATTCTAAAACAAACTAAATAACATCAAAAAATTCCTCCGCATCGCTGTCAACTGGTAGCGTGCCCAAAAGACTGGCGGCATTGCCATGTTGTATGGCAATGCTTAATCTTTGGCCAAAGTAATAGCCAGCCCTTTGATCACGGGTAGTGTTCGTTTATTGTTATATTAGAGAAAGAATTATTTGCGCAAATAAATCAATGAATTACACAATACTGAATAGGTTTGGCAGAGGCGTATACGTACTTAAACCTTCAATCAACTATTCAACTGTATACTTGATCGAGACTTAAGTATATCCACAATTCAATAGAAGGTTAACATCCCACGGGGCTATGGTAGCCAAGCATTACACCGAATGCGTACCAAACCAATATTTCAGTTAATAATTTTCATGAGAACAGACCTTTAAGTTATAAATAAAGCTCCTTTTGAGTCAGAAACTATTCGAGCAATTCCGATAAAAATCACATGAACACTGAAAAAAATCATTTTGACTTGAGGTATTTTTGGTATCGAAAAATTATGAAAATTTTTGTCGCTTGCTGTCGCTGAAAACGAACGCTGTGGCTCTGCTTCGTGCATGGGTCACAGCATTAGGCTGAGCGATGGCCATTTTGTGCGGATACGACGCATATTTTATTTGCAGTTTTTTTTTCGTTTTCTTTGTTATTTTTGTTTTTTTTTGCTATGCGTCATGTCGACGCAAATAAATGCATTTTCTTTTCATTATAATGTTTCTCATGTTCCGAAAATTAAACGAACTGCTAATTTGAAACGCAAATTCTTTCAGAATTACATTTCCATCAAATGCTCTTTTATCTATGGCAGATACTTAATTACAATCTAATTACATAATATCCTCACGTTTACGGTTTGCGAGCACTGCAGCGCCCTGAGCCTTGATTCAGCCCGCCACGCATTGTGTTGGAAAATTGCAATATTAGTACTACAATACAGGTGGTTTGCAAGTACCTACATAAGCTTATAACAGGTAACCTAGTTCCCGTAACTGCGAGAATTAAAAATCATGGAAGATGGTTTTCTTATTTATTTTTGTGCAGGGACTTTTAGTTTGGCTTCGTTTGATTAGTTACATTAGGAACACATGCTAACACCTCTAGGCGCGGTTGCAGCCGACGATTTTGGGGGGGGGGGTCATACCGCCGTCGAAGACTTTGTCATACTTGGTCATACCGATTAATGCCGACATGCTAAGCCGTGAATTATTGTGTTTGGCGCATTTTTGTACGATTTTGGGGGGGGTCATGACCCCGACGACCCCCCTCGGACCGCGCCTGACCTAACACCTATCGTGGTAACAGTTTTTATTTATTTATGTCTGGGCCGTTTATTCGGTGACTATAAAGGCTCAAATTGTCTGTCTAAAACTCAAATTGTTTAACTTAGATCTTAAATACACACTATGGTCGTATTGCAAAACCTAACTTATTACCCATTACTTGAGACTAGTTGTTTCAAGTCATTTGATTAGTTGAAACTAGTCTCAAGTAATGCTTGAGTCTTGAGTTGGGATCTGTAATACAATCCATCAAACCCTTGTGTATTGATCCATTTCAGAAAGAAATTGCAAAAATACTGTCATGGAAAATTTAATACTATAAGAGACAATTCAAGATACCTACCAGTGGCGAAGGGTCCCTACAATACGATTCCTACCGGCTTCCCTTTGAAAAATAGCACAGGCAGTATTGCCTACTTTTATTAATTAGCTTTTCGTGGCCAGGTAAGCATTTGTAGTACCGGCTTACCTCTTACAAAAACTGACTCTTCGCCACTGATACCTACATCACACATTTCAGATAGCTTTTATGCGATTGAATAGTAAATATTAGAGACGACGAAACTTATTTATCATAACGTCAGGCCTCGGTTCCCCGAAGGCGTAAGCAGAAGTGTATAGTACACCCACGTTCTATCATTTGTATTTGTATTTTTACATTTTCTTTAAATTAATCGAGACATAAAGGCTCACACAGGTGCGAGTCCCCTACACAGGTGCAAAAATATCACTTGATAATATCGCAACTTCGCAAGTGTTATTGCGATATTTGTTCTTAATACATTTTGTATTGGGACGTTTGCAATCTTTCATTACACATTGCTGCGAAAATAACGCCGCGAAACAAGTAGACGCTTGCATTATTGTGATATTTTATTTTTAGTAAATTTTAAAGTTTTTATTATGAGTTTATGACGCATGCCATCTTACACACTACTGCGATAATAACGCGCCATGCGTTATTATCGACTGTTAATATCGTATTTGTGTGCGAGAGTACACACACGGGATACACGTACCTACATACACACACGTTGGAAATATTGGACGATAAAAACGCAGTTGTGTGGACATGACAGGGACGCAGTACTATCGCAATAAAGCTGACCATATTATACCATGACACCTTGTGTATGTAGCATTAATTCAACATTTCGAAAAGAAAAAATACCACCTACATAGCAATAAAAAAAACTTTCAGGATTGTTATTTTTAAAAGTTAAAAAACAACTGACACGGACGGTATTTGAACCCACAACTTGTGCAGTACCGCGGCGTCACTCTTACCACTGAGCTACCGTACCTATACTGCCCGCATCAGTTTCAAGTTTCAAGATATAAATAACCATTTAAAATTGTTCTTAGAAAACTAAAACGCCTTTCCTGACGAGCTTTTACCTCTCAAAGCTTACAATTGGAAGGCTTATAACGGCTTATAGTGAAAACGTTTCCGTTTCCATTCGATGGAACAATTGCTTTTTAAATTGAGGCTTGAATTCTAAAGTCCTTTTAGTTTTACTGTAAATCATTGATGGCTAGAATTGTTTTGTTCTCCAGTAAAATTATATTAGATAAATATATAACGTCTTACTTCAAATATTTTAGGGGGTAAATCTATAGATTACAAAGATGCTATGTAACATTTTTTTTAAATAACAAACTTTAAAAAAAAAAACCAAAATTTAATTAGCTTTCAATACCTACGAAACATGACAGTATGGCGCCAGGTCATTCCTATTCTTAGTTTGATCACATTTTAAATGTTACGTGACGTCGTGTCGTAGAAAAAGTTACGACTTACTAAAACATTCACCTCAATTGCCTCTTGCGATGACACGAAAAGATGACAGGAGTTCCAATCAATCAATGTGTTTTTTATCCCATTTTATCTCTGAGACTTGGAATAAAGAAAGAAGAAAGGAAAATATATTTATTTGTGTCGACATGACGCACCAAAATTAAATAAAATATACAAAAAACTTTTTGGAAAATTGAGTCACATCCGCGCAACGGCCATCACTCAACATTATGCTGATCTGAGCACTCAACATAGCGCCATGCGTGACATGGCGCTAGTTTTCAGTGACAGCCGCGATGATGCGGGATACGTTTATTAGATTTTTAAGACTGTAAAAATGACAGCATAACTGTAAAAGTCACATAAATAATTACATATTCAGATTATTATTAGGGAGCGTGGGAGGGAGTGAGGCAGGTAGGAAGGAAGTTGTGGACAGAGACAGTTTGTGAAAGAAAGAACCACGGAATAGGAAAAACAAGAAGATCTATCTTCAGCTGTGCATAAATATTGACCGAGCGTATAATTTTCGAGATTATCTAAAACTATTAGATTTGTTTGTTTGTGAATATTAGCAATTGCTCTGTAGTTTAGAAGTATATTATAGGTATAGTTAATTATAGTTTAAGTATTCTTAGTTAGTTTCTCTTTGAATTTTTATTTTAAGTAAATACCATAGCCATTGTTCATTGTTCATTGCGGTCTTACAACATATAATGAAAGGATTACCATGGTCAAAGCAAGGCATTAATATAAACGGGAAGCTTCTTAAGTCACCTGAGGTTTGCGGATGACATTATCCTGTTCTCAGAGAACCCGCAACAGTTAAATAGTATGATAAACGATCTACATCGAGCCAGTATAAAAGTTGGATTGGAAATGAATCTCGACCAAACAAAAGTTATCACTAATCACCTAACGACACCCATCTTGGTTAACAACATACCTCTCGAGTTTGTTCAAAAGTATGTTTATCTAGGCAAACAAATCTCTTTCAGCAAAGAAAGAAATTTAGAAGAAGTGGACAGAAGAATTGCTATTACCTGGAATAAGTACTGGTGCCATAAAGATGTATTCAAATCGCAGCTTCCACTACCGACTAAAAAATTAGTCATGGATTCAGAAATACTACCATGTCTCACCTACGGTTGCTAGACTTGGACATTCGATCGCAAGATTAGGCATAAAATCCAGACTACTCAAAGAAGAATGGAGAGAAGTTGCCTGGGTATAAAATTAAAAGACAGGGTGAGGAATGTCGAAATTCGGCAGAAAACAAAAATAACAGATGCCCTAACATTCTCTCTTCAACGAAAATGGAAGTGGGCAGGTCACGTGGCCAGGCTTAAAGATGACAGATGGACGAGAAGAGCAATGCAATGGACCGGTCCACGAGGCACTAGAAGCAGAGGCAGGCCTAGCGCTAGATGGGTGGACGAGATAGTGGAGGTGGCGGGCCAAAGCTGGCTAAGCACAGCCAGTAACAAAAATCACTGGCATTCCTTGGAGGAGGCTTTTACCCGAAGGGGGTCCGTACAAAACACATAACACAAATTAAAAACTTAACATTTACATTTTTTTTTTATATTTTTAAGCTACTACTCAGATTGTAATTTGCACGGAAATAAATAAAGCTTTTTATTATTATATATAAATACCATAGTTACTAATACTAATCTATACTTAATATTATAAATGCGAACGTTGGGATGAATGATTGTTACTCAGTCACGCCACCAGAACGGCTGAACGGATCTGTTTGAAATTTGGCACAGTCAGTTTGTCTGGAATAGCACATAAGCTACAGCCGCGGGCGAAAGCTAGTTAATTTAGTCACTAAAGTTTAGTGGCTGAAACTGAGTACCCAATATACCTTAGTAAACGACGAATTACGGAACTTATTCCAAATACTGAACTTGACATATTGTTAACGTTTACTTTGAAAGCAATTTAACGTCACAAAGAAGAACCAAGTAACAGTGCTCAGTCAGCAACATTTCGTGACAAGGGTCAAGGTATACATTCGTTCACTTTTACATAATTATAATATCAGCCCTGTTATATTAAACTGTCCCACTGCTGGGCAAGGGCCTCCTCTCAGAATGAGATATAAGTCATAGTCCACCACGCTGGCCAAGTGCGTGCCTTTCAAGAACTTTATGGAGAAGTCTCAAGCATGCAGGATTCCTCACGATGTGTTCCTTCACCGTTAAAGCAAGTGATGATTAATTTCTAATATTTTAGACTTTGAAAAGTCAGCGGTGCGTGCCTCGGGATCGAACTCGAACCATTCACTGTGGGAGGCACAAATGGTTAAACCACTACGCTATCACTGCTATTACTTACATATCTATGTTATGTTTCGTCGTTTTGTCAACACAATTTAGAAAATTACGGGGTGTGTGACTAAACATTTTATTGTAACAGTATTGTATATTGTAACAGTAGACTTTGACCGTTCGCCTTGACACCTATTCGATTGGGTGTCGAATTTTAGCGTGATTTACCTAGAATTTGGAGCAGCCCGACTAGGGAAGTACCTTACAGCATACCACCGCCTAATAACGCAACTCTTTGGTAGTGTTTTGTTGCTGTGGTGAGTAAGGTCACCAGAGGGCCTAGCACGAACGATTTTGACGTTGCGTATCGTAAACGTAAGCCATATTTTGAATTGAAAATACACGTTTGCTACACAATATTTACATAAATTTATTTATCAATTATTGAAATGCGCAATTTGTATAAAATTTTAACTAAATGTTCTACTAACTATTGTATTTTAGATTCAAAATTCGCTTACGTTTGCGATACGATACGTCAAAATTATTCGTGCTATGCCCGCAGAGCTCCTGAGGATGCGCTGTGTTGACAGCGGAGGACGTTAAGTAAGCTGTTGGTACAGCGAATCCTCATTTTAAAGGATCAGCAATGCGCATGTGATACTACTCAGTGTTGCTAGCGTTTCATAGGATAGGCGTCTAATAGGCGCTCACCATCAGGCAGGCCATACGCCTGTTTGCCACAATCGTTTTACCTAAGTATAAGTTGGTAAGTATATATCTGTGGAGGCTTGTAATTAGCAACTTGTTTACTTATATATTTTCTGTTTCTATGTTATTAGTCTGTAAGCCTTCCTAAAAGTAAATAAATAATTAATAAGAAATAAAACTCTGTGTGCCCCATAGATTTAGATTAGTCTAGATACTGCATGTTCTAGTGAACATGCAGTATCTAGACTAATCTAAATCTATGGGGCACACGCTCGTTTTCATACTATATTTAGTAATATAGTATGAAAACGAGCGTGCCACTTTATCCTACCTACTATGCTGTCGCGCAAGTCATTTAAAGGCCTTGGGCAACCCTATAAGAGTTTTTACAGTTATTATTGGTACAATTTGACATTTTTATGTCTTCAACGACACTATTTGTCACGTTTTATCGGCGCGTTTGACGGTAAACTCAAGTAGAAACTCGGCAAGTAGGCGCATTGCACAAACTTTCGAGCACGCTGGGACGGATGGTTTGCGGTATCTAGTCTACTCTGAATCTGTGGTGTGCCCCTTCGAAAGGGCAACAGGCAATCCTAGGTACAAAACTCTGCCGTCATGACATTAGAACCTTAGCATTTATGTATCCAGTAATTGATAAGTCAAAGTAGGCCAGCCAGCAACAGTTAATAAAACGGCTATGGACGTCGGACAGTTGTATTAATAAAAGGAACATTAAAAATTTAATATCAGCAGGATTTTTTTCTTTAGGATTTTTTTTTATGTTAGCTTATGATAGTATAATCAGCCAATAACGTTTCCACTGCTGTGAAAGGGAGTGTGCCCTAGGCCGTAGTACACTAGGTAGGGCTGCCATCCGTCCGGGGTTCCCCGGATTTGTCCTAGTTTAGATGGCGTCCGAGGAGCATGGTAGGGGTTTCCAAAAAGTGTCCACTTTTCGTGTCAGGGGAATCCTGATTGATTAAAAGCTAAGCTCGTAATCGTAAGTCAGTCAGTCATTTATCGGGGGCGTCCGGGAAAAATACTCAATTTCACCAAAATGTCCGGGGTTTATGATGATTTTGTCCGGCGTCGGCAATTTAGGTGATGGCAGCCCTAGTTCTAGGACATACCGATTTCCTCACGATGATGTTTTCTTTTTACCATTTTTAAAGCAGTGGCGATGAAATTACACTAAGTGTGCTTCAGCCAGTGGTGGCCAAGTCATGGTTACAAGTCGTGGTCCAAACCACGACTTGTAACCATGACTTGGCCACCACTGGCTGAAGTTCTTTTGTCCACCCTAGAGACTAAGTTGAAATGCCTCAGATACCATAATTACACCGGCAATTATAGCCTTCACACCGGAACACAGCAATTCTGCTTAACGGCAGAAATCGGTACGATATTATTACTTCTGTGAACGAACTCTTTCACTACTGTTTATACATGAATCTCATACTAAAACTACTTAACTTTCTATCTGCACACAAAACCACTAGTAATAATTCCACATACATACTATATCCAATATCCAAATACCGCCAGACAACCCCACCACTTCGCAGTCTTGTTAGACTAGACTGACGTCACATGATCGCCAATAACAGACGCCCTTGTACTCACTCACTGCCTTGTATGTCGCAATATCTCAGATCATAGAAACAAGGAGATATGCCATCATAGTAAATTAGTACCGGAACAACTGATGCCACTTTTAGTACATTTTTCGACACAATTACGCGCATAATTAAGCGCTCCTTGTGAATAAAAAGATCTCCCACGCATTAAACATTCCGCACACCCTCAATCTAACACTGTTAATCGTCACTCAACACTAGCACTAAACTAAAACACTGTATTTATACCATCGATCGTGTTCGGTTCGTCGCCAGCGCGTACGTTTTTAATATGAGCAATTTGCTCAAAGTCAGGCATCAAGCTCGATAGCGCCTTGGCACATCTCTCTTGTTTCTATGATCTGAGCGCAATATTAAAGAATTGGGGCGACGGTACAGGGTGTTTGTACTTACAATTGGGGCCAGGGGTTCAGCCTGTTTATTCTGAACCAACTCACCGCTTGATATCACCGCGAGAACAGCCAATTTGTTTGCGAACGTTCGAGGGAAAATGTCACGATGACATTCTTCCTAGAACGTTTGCAAACAAAGTGTCAGTACAGCCGGTCGATTCTGTAAAAATCTCACCGTGAAAACTAAGGTGAAGTGAGTTTGTTTTTGCTAGGAATTGACACTATTGACAGCTCACTCCACGCTCACTTCACCTAAGTTTTTACGGTGAGATGGTTAAAAAATCGCACTGCAGAATATACAAGACAGGCAGTTCATGGAAACAAGGAGATAATTATGTTATCATAGCAAATTAGTACGGAACCGCTGTCGCCACTTTTAAAGCAGTGTGCGTCACAATACAAACGCTCCTTCGTAAATATAGAGATCACTCACACATTAAAAATGCTGCACACCCTCACTGTTCGTCACTCGTTGCTCACAGTAAACTAAACACTTACCTACGCTATACTTATAGACGCCTATCTATATCAATGAATAGAGATAACAATTGAATTAAGAGTTGTTTAATTTAATCATCGTCTATAAATAAGGTCTATAAAAAAATATAATAAGTATCTAAATTATCGATCGCGCTCGGTCCGTCGACAACATGGTCACATTGATCATGTCAAGAGCGATTTGCCCATCTCTAATTTATTTATTATGAAAATTGAGTTCTCTGTTATTTAAAGTCCTCTAAATTAACCACTCAGAAATGTATGAGTTATTCAACATTGCTCATAACGATTTGATTTCTGAGAAAATGGGAAATGTGTATTTTAGGAAATAACTCGAGTATAATATTTTGATTTGATTTAGCAAATTCGGAGAAGCGAGTGGTAATTCTATGTTCTGGGTTTATAAATACAATCCGAGTTTAAATAATTCGCAACAGAAAATGTTGTTAATTATTTTCGGTATTTTGATATTAAATATTGTGAGAGATAATGGACTGTTTTAAAATTATAATATTAATGCTTATAAAGTATTACCCCCCTACTTATAGACGCCTCTTAACTTTAACCAAATATCCTTGTCATTTGTATGACAATGAATAGAGATGACAACTTGACATAAGAGCTTTTTATTTTAATCATTGTCTATAAGTAAGGCGATTCGTGTTTAAAGTCTTTTTGTACCTCTATGATATAGATAGATGTACAAAATAATGGCCTAATACTTAATAGCCAAGAGTCTCGACGTACACCTAAGGAGGCTCTTATTAGGCAGTTGGATCAAGGGCTTGATACAGAAAGCAGTGCTCCTAGACACGGCCCGTGTTGTGAGGCGGTTCCTCTCCCTGGAGCCCTGACCACCGTTAGCTTGGACTGGAATAGACATGCCGGTTTCATGGAAAAATTCACGGAAACCGGCATATCCTAGAACCAAAAATTCGAAGACATATGACGTCCACCAACCCGCCCTGGGCCCGCGTAGTAGACTACGGCCCACTTCCTTCACAGAGAGGAGGCCTGTGTCCCAGCAGGGGGAACATTATAAATGCTGATTAAGTAATAACATAATGCTGATTAAGTAAGAAAAGATAGAAAATTTGTAACCTTGTAAATACACGAGCAAAATCAACCACCCACGCATTTAATGCGTATAACATGAGCGTGCGTTCCCCTCGCTATTTATGTCATAATATTGATCACAAGATACACTAATCCGTGGGCCGATAAACTTGCACCGGCGTGTGCTGACTCATGTTTGATGTTCCTGATACGAGGCAAAAAGTATTACGTTAATTAATTTAGAACGAAGTTCCTGCGGTAAGAGGTGACTGACAGTATTTACAGTACCGAAAGTCAGTTGCACTAACCGACAAATATTTAAATATATCATTATCAGATCCACAAAAAAACTTTTTTAACAAAAAATAACCGACTTCAAAAATCCACTACAACGAAAATAATAATTTTGGTTTCGGAAGTCGGTGGCTTTGGTTTTTGTTTGCTTTTTTTTGCCACCGACTTCCGAAACCAAAATTATTATTTTCTTTGTAGTGGATTTTTGAACTCGGTTATTTTTTGTTAAAAAAGATTTTTATTTTTCCCTTTTTAGTTCTTTATCCCGTGTTAGATTACTTTCACGAATTCGTTCAACAGTAAATCTTCTACGGAGTGTGTACATTTATGCATATAACTTTGTACATAGGAATGATTACATAATGTATTATATACTAAAACCTTCCTGAAAGTATGTAGATTACGTTAGTGAAAACCCCATCCAAATCGAATCAGTAGTTTTTGAGAAAATCGCGCACATACAAACATACATACATACATACATACTTACATACATACATACGGGACGAATACAGAACCTCCTTTTTTGAAGTCGGTTAATGAAGTCGGTTAAAAATAGCTCTGCACCTACTAATCAGCATAACCAAGAGTAACTTACATGAATTAAGACAATGCTAACACTAGTTATATGTAAAGAACGGTCACCCGTCCAAGGACTAACCTCAATAAGCGCAGCTTCACCTCGTAGATCATTAGAGAGTCATTTAGCCACGAGCCCCTCAAAATAAGAACTGTTTTCGTTCCCCAGGTTAAGGACAGGATGGAGTGCAGCGCGCAGCGAGCCCCCCCTCACTGCGAGCGAGAGAGAGGCTATAGCCGCCGTCGTGAAGAGAGCCGAGAAGATTGAAGAAGTGGAGGCTAAGAGAGTCGGGAGGCTGGTCGCTCGACTTGAAGGTAGGATGCATGGCAGATATTGCTCCCATAACGGTATCTGGTTCGCGCGACAAAAAAAATGTAAAGCGTGTAGCTCCTCTATTTTTGCATTCATGTTATTGTTTTTTAAAACATTCTTTTTCTTTTTATACATTATTTAAAGTCTTTTTTACTCATTTCTCAATACAACTCCGTTTCTCAAACATGTTTTACCAACCAACTTATTATTCACCATTCAACTTTTACGAAGTAGGTATTTGAACTTAAATTCTTTACACGTGTAAATCTGACACCAACTCCTAAATTACTTTTCAAACTTCACTGGAATTCCAGCCGAAAAACTCCGTCAACATTAATCAAATTCTTGTAAATCAAAAAATACTCTTTGAAGTGATGTTAATTCCTTATATTTTCATAACTTACCTCAAGAGCACTCAAAGGACTATAAGCCCTCAAATAGACTCCCAAACCCCGGCCATTAAGGATAAACGGTTAATTAATCATTCCGACAGTTATATCATTCATTTCATTCATTAATCATCGGATTGAGCAGAAAAGTGAATTAGAAGAGAATGTTTTATGAATTACTAGCTGACCCGCCCGGGCTTCGCACGGGTAAAGTTTAGTACACAGTAGTAGTTTTAGAATAGACAATCTCTACAAGGGTTGCCTGCCTACCCTGCTATATTATATAGTATCCTACTTACGACTCCAACTACTTTTTCTTTTGAAAAAATATAATTAAGTACTTATGTAGGCGAAACTTTTATAAATCTTAGTTGAACAAAAAATTAAGCAACAATATTATTCGTTTCAAAATATTGAAGCGTAAAACGGAACTAAAAAGGCTCAAAACAGTAAAAATACTCCTTTAAAAATAAAATATTAATTTTAAATACCTCTATACCTTCTATATTTTTTTGTAATATTTTCGCCATCTACTAATATTTCAAAAATACTACATATTTGTTAAACAAAGTTGGCAACCCTAATCTCTACCTACTCTTCTCTAACTACCTCTACCTATACAGACTTTGATATCCCTTTCCCTTGGTCCAGGTATGCGTCGCTCAGCTCAAGGGCCGGCCCCGCGGACCTGCTTACTCTGCGGTGAAGCAGCTCGACTGCTGGCTCCACTGAGAACATGCTCCATCTGCAGGCACACAGCCTGCTCCAAGTGTGTCATAGAAAACCTTCCACATAGGTAAATCTTCTAGGGTAACTCCCATCCAAACCGGTCGCCCCTCCCGTTAAAGTCCTCCAGTTGAGAAAAAAAATTGCATCGAGCCCGGTAGGCCACGTTCAAAGATCATCAATAATTGCTAAAATTGGGAAAACGTCGTCTTAAACGACGGGGTCGGCACTACCGGGGTCGATGCAGCAATTTTTCCCAACTGTCCCGTTAACGGGACGTGGCGACCGGGGTGGATGGGAGTTACCCAGTCTTCTACAACTTGATATTAATATAATCTGCAAAGTTAAAGGCATTGAGTTGGAGTCTGTATTAGTTTCCGATAGATGTCGCTGTGGATGTTACCAACGCTCATAAGAGGCGTATTCAAAGAGGTTTCAAATTTCGAGTGAAGCGAGCGGGACGCGATATCTCAGTTGGTTCAGAGCACTAGCCACGGTACGCCAGAGATCACGGGTTCAAATCCCGCTCGCGTCATGCGATTTTTATTTAGTAGATAATTTCTAAAGCATTTTTTTCACACTAATAGGTACTTAGATATTAAGAATCCATTCAAACTCGCCCTCTTACCCAAAGTTATTTCCACTTTACTACAAACCACAAAGACTAACAATCCTATTTATAGAAAACAGAATGAGCAGAACATCTTAACACAAAGTTTACTAACCGCAGTGAATTGAAACTTAGCGGCAAACTTGTAAGTAGCTTGTGTTGTTACAATCGAAGTTAAACTTCTTTGTAAATACCTCAGACCATAGAACAAGGGAGATGTGCAGTAATTAGCCTTTTATGCACTCGGTGCAAGCTTGTATAACTGCGCCTTTGAAAAATGTTTCAAGCTGATAGAAGGGCGCGTCTACCACCCGAATTACGCGATAAATACCTAATAGATATTGTATGTATGCTACTAACTACCATGCATGACCTAAAACTTGGTCCTGAATAGGTATTCACAACCATTCGACAAGCTTCCGTGTCGGAAATGATACTTGTTCGATTATCTGCTTTCCGAACCGATGGACTCGTAAAACGCTAAATTTAGCGTTTACGCAAGTGTAAATCGCAAAATAGCGTTTTACGAATCCATCGGTTCGGAAAGCATAATTAGGTATAACTAGCTTCCACCCGCGGCTTCGCCCGCGTTTTTCAGGATAAAAGGTAGTCTATGTGTTATTCCAGACTATAATCTGTGTGCCAAATTTCATCTAAATCCGTCCAGCCATTTCAGCGTGAAGAAGTAACAAACATACACACACACACACACGCACACACGCACAAACTTTCGCATTTATAATATTAGTGTGATAGTAGGATAAGCAACAAGCAACAAGTGTCATTTCCGACACGGAAGCTTGTCGAATGGTTGTGAATACCTATGCTGGTCTGGTCAGTTCTGCGCTCCTCCAGAGTCTGCGCCCTGTGCCTGAGCACCACTGGCAATGCCCTAATTACGGCACTGCCAGTGACCTATTATATTCTTTCTATTCAAGATGATTAATTCCATTTTCGTTGCAGATCTCCGCTGTACTCCCGAGAGGCTTACATGTGCAACCTGTGCGCGGAGACCAGGGAGATGTGGAAGAAGTCCGGAGCCTGGTTCTTCAAGTCCTTACCGAAGTACATCCTGCCGGACAGAAGGACTACAGGAAGGTACTTGGATTCGGAACTCGCGAGATCGTTGCAGGTAAGACCTTTTTACTTGTTATTCTTTCTTTCTTTTCTTATTGTTTTTCTTAGTACCTATTCGTTTTCTCTGGTCCCTGTATCCGTATTTTAACGGGACGGGACATTATGTTGAGTTATCTCGTTTATTAAAAACTCAGTATGTTAGTTATTTCGTCTTCAGAGGTTAAACAGTGAGGGTTAAGTTGAGTTGAGTGAGGGTTGAGGTCAACAGTGAATATAATTAGTACCTACATGCTTGCTTAAATAAAAAATAACCGACTTCAAAAAGCCACTACAAAGAAAATAATAATTTTGGTTTCGGAAGTCGGTGGCTTTGGTTTTTGTTTGCTTTTTTTTGCCACCGACTTCCGAAACCAAAATTATTATTTTCTTTGTAGTGGATTTTTGAAGTCGGTTATTTTTTGTTAAAAAAGTTTTTTATTTTTCCCTTTTTAGTTCTTTATCCCGTGTTAGATTACTTTCACGAATTCGTTCAACAGTAAATCTTCTACGGAGTGTGTACATTTATGCATATAACTTTGTACATAGGAATGATTACCTAATGTATTATATACTAAAACCTTCCTCAAAGTATTTAGATTACGTTAGTGAAAACCCCATCCAAATCGAATCAGTAGTTTTTGAGAAAATCGCGCACATACAAACATACATACATACATGCGGGACGAATACAGAACCTCCTTTTTTGAAGTCGGTTAATAAAAATAAATAAAACAAAAACCTTCTTTCTGGGAACAACGTTTAAAAAGCAATTTTACCTCATACTTTTTAAACAATACAGTAATAGTTATCAAGTACGCATTAAGAAAGTTTATAACGGTTTTAGTATTCGTATCTCATTCGATTTACGACGATTCCTGAAATCGCGAAAAAAGTTAGCTGTCCCATACATATTGTTGAACAATAAATGGATATTTTAGTATGGAACTTTTTGACTAAGTATTTCAAAGTAGGTGAAGTAGGTCCCCTAGATTCACTCGCGTCCAACATCAAAAAGCGAAAAAAATAAACAAGATGAATACTGATACTGCACTATTTAGTCTTATTCCCACAAATAGCTTCATTTTTATTTAGAATCCACCATTAACATCCAATAATGCTTTCAGATGAATTAGGTTTTTTTTTTTTTTTGAGGATGGGAAATCATCAAATGATCCCTCCCGCTCTGGGCGGAGCGGAAGGGAGTGTCAGACTCTTACTGACTAAAACCCACCCATGTTCCTTCCTTAGCCCTTTTGTCCGGGTCAGCGGTATCCCTTCCGGACAATCCCGCTTTCCCGGCAGGCTTGGGCCCTAGTAGGCCCCCTCTTTGATGCTGACATCTCTTTGAGGCGCGCGTGGAACACGTACGCGCCGTTCGGCACGGGCCTGGTCCTGATCGGACGGTGAGCTACCCATTACGCCGGCTCCACACGTTGGGCGAGTGGCATTGGGGCCAACGTTGGGGCCAACGTGTGGAGCCGGTGTTACTCACCGCCCGCAGGCCCGCGCCTACGGTGGCCGGGAGTCGTCACAGGAATTAGGTATAACGAAACCACATTGTAATCTGTATCGATGTAGCTCACAAGCGGATACCGTGCCAATGTTACCTACATTCAGTTAAACGTAAACCCCGAGAGGATTTGAGCTAACTAGACGTGTAATGGATCCCGTTCTATTTTAGATAACAGTAGTTTAATTATTTCTTTGATTGATTCCCGAATTTTAAATGCCGGACCAGCAATACTATTCTCTATGGGACAATTTTTTGGCTGTTTCAACGATGAGCGCATAGCCAATATACAGGGAGGCAGGTTAGACAGTGGAAATATTTTAAGGGGTCATTGTACTCATCATTATGAACAACTTTTACTATGGGACCAACCCTGAAATCGCGAAAAAAAAATCAGCTGTTCCATACATTTATGTTCACATAACTCAACAAAATGTATGGAAAAGCAGATTTTTTTTCTCGATTTCAGGGTTGATACCCTAATAAAAGTTGTTCATAATGATGAGTACAATGACCCCTTAAAATATTTCCACTGTCTAACCTGCCACCCTGTATAGACATACTCGTATAACAATGTAATACATATACCTAGACATCGGTGGCGAAGGGTCAATTTTTGCAGGAGGTAAGCCGGAGCTACTAATGCTTACCTGGCTACGTAAAGCTAATAATAAATATTTGACAGTAGTCGGCAATTCTGCCTGTGCTATTTTTCAAAGGAAAGCCGGTAGGAATCGTATTGTAGGGACCCTTCACCACTGCTAGACATAGGAATCATTTCGTCTTCAAAGATTTTTAAAATCCTTTCTACTAAATATTGGTTAAAAACGTTTACCTTGCAAAACGGCCATTGCTCAGCATAATGCTGTAACGCATGCACGGAGCAGAGCCACAGCGCTAATTTTCAGTGACAGCCGAAAGTAGCGTGAAAGTTGTAAAGGACCAAAATATGTGTCAAATACCATCAAAGGCACATGATTATGGTAATTGGTTGAGTCCGACCTCAAAGTATCGCTGCATCCACAGATATAGCGTAGGCTAGATACCGCAAGCCGTCCGTCCCAGCGTGCCCGAATAGTTGACGCATTGCTCCTACTTGCCGCGCTCCTTCTTGATAAATGATAAATGATATTTATTTTGTAAATAGGTTAAAAATAACACTTTTACACGTGAAAACATTTTTTAAGCTAGATGTGTTCGGTGTTTCCTATATGACTACCTTTGAGAAGAAACACCGAAACAAACTCAAAGGTTAATGTCTCTTTTAAAGTCCAGACAATTAAGATAAATTGTGTAAGTACCATGCAGGTTAGTCTGGATTGGCCTTTAGAGGAAAGAGCCATACAGATTTGAGTGGACCTGACCTGACTGTGCACGCATGTGCCGGGTATCGTGGTAGCTCAACCCAGACTTAGGGAGCTCAACGACCCGACGAGTGAGTTGAGACTTGAGTTTGCTTTTCAACGCGCCGGTGAAATTTGAGAAGCAGTATTGTTGATGGTCGAAGACACTGAGGCCAAATTCTGCCATTATTAACTGTAAAAACCCTGTGAGGGTTACCCAAGGCCCTTGATTGACTTGTGTGACGTCATTGTAGGGAGGGAAAAATGTCACTCTCGTTTTTATACAATTTAGGGCCGATTTTTAGAGTGAATCGGTTTCTTCTAGGCAGGCGTGCTCCATAAATTGTAGACCGCATCATCGCTTAACATCATAATGGCCGTAAAAGCAAGCCTATTATCAAATAAAATAAAAAGAGATGATATTATTGACAGTTAATAATTAAAAATATTTGTTTTTCTATACAAAATCTATCAAACGTCAATCTTAGCATAGCATAAGCATAATCGGCCTATAATGTTCCCACTGCTGGGACACAGACTTCCTCTGTCTGTGAGAGGGAGTGGGCCGTAGTCCACCACGCGGGCCCAGTGCGGGTTGGTAGACGTCACATGTCTTCGAATTTTTGGTTCTAGGACATGCCGGTTTCCTCACGATGTTCTTCTTCACCGTTAAAGCAAGTGATAATTAATTTCTAATACGCACATGACTTCGAAAAGTCAGCGGTGCGTGCCTCGGGATCGAACTCGAACCATTCGCGGTGGGAGCCACATGGTTAAACCACCAGGCTATCACTGCTGTAGGTACGTCAATCTTGTTCTATGGATAAAAGATATCTGAAAATGGAAAAAACCAGCCCTTGTTATAGTGAACATGCGTTATCTAGCCTACTCTATGTCTGTGGCTGCACAAGTGGAGTTAATTTACATACTTAATTATATAAATTATGTTGTGCGGTTATGAATAGAATCCTTGTTTTCCCGAGGGCGTTGTCATGAAGGAATTAAGGTGTCATTTTTATAAACAAAGTTGTTAGTAACTTAGTACTCATTAGAGAACTTTCTGGACGTTTATTCTTACCACAAAATGTTTATTTAACACACTAGCACTGCCTGCGATTTCGTCCCGTTACCACAAGGAACTGTGTAAGTATTTAAAAAAAACCGGCCAAGTGCGAGTCGTACTCGCGCACCGAGGGTTCCGTATCAGTTTTGGAGGTATAAAGTGAAAAAATCCGGACCGCATAACTAAGTTTGTTTGTCGAGGAATTTTGATGATTATGAAAAAACTGTACTAGTCAGGAACATCGTTTTATTTTTGGTACAATATTTGGGTCAATTCCTATCAACTCAAATTATTTCAGATTTTTCGCTCCGTAAACTTCGGAGATAAGGGGGGGGGGTGGGGAATGGTATTTTTTCAGACATTTTTCATCATATGTTGAAAAATGTGAGACATAAAATAAAATGAAAATATATTTTGAAATGTGCAAATCAAGCCCTTTCATATGATATGTCACTTGACCTAGTAACCCCAATTTAAAATTTCGGACCCCCACTCCGGCCTTTTGAAACTAAAAACATTTTTTGACTTCAATCACTTGCAATAAAGTTGGGTAAGCATTCTTTATAAATTGTTCCAAATTTCAAGTCGACAGCATTAGTAGTTACTGAAATAACCAGGTGTGACAGACAGACAGACAGACAGACGAAGTCGCACCATAAGGGTTCCTTTTTTACCATTTTGGTACGGAACCCTAAAAAGGAGGAAGTTCTCAATTTGTCGGAATCTTATGTTTTCGGTACTATTCGACCCTTATCAAGCCGCGACAGATATTAGTTCCTCATGTTTGACTTTGTGATTTTTATGTACACTCGGCGAAGTTGTCGGTTGACCACTTTTCAACCTTATTGCAAAGGACATAAGGATAAAAATTGGTCAAGCACCAACTTTTGTCCAGTTTACATTGGCACCTACACAAGGAAGTCTAATTATAGGACTATGAAGGCGAAGCCTTTGTTAATTATGTTCTATATATTTGGATATCCGGAAAGATTTGAACCAATGATAGATTGGGGTTGTACAAAAAATAAACTGAAAACAAACTGACGTGATCGTAATTTACAAACATAAACTTCCGAAAGCGTAAAGACTACGTGATTGTAGCACACTGCCGGCTACGCCGTAGCATAGTAAAGGCTACGTCGTAGCTTCGTCGTAGCGTCACACACACCGCCCCGCGCTACGCTACGGGGTGCGTGGCGACGGAATAAAAGCCCCGCGCGTGAATGCGTATAACTCCCGCGCTACGCTGCGTGATGCGGTGCGGTGTGCGAATCGCCTAAAATTAAAGTAACATAACTACATTTTAGTATTACACTGATTCGTACGCGTGCAATCTACTCATGTGGTGACGTGTCAAAACATCGAGATTTCTGTGCAGTATCTAAGTCAAATATTAACGTATTACACACATAAACCTTCCGGAATAAGTTTACTAAATGGTGGTGTAAGTCGCATTAAATCCATTGTGTAGTTTAGAAGAACAAAGCGGACAAATAAACAGACACGAAAAGCGATTTATTTTGTACTAGCTTCCGCCCGCGGCTTCGCCCGCGTTTTTCGGGATAAAAGGTAGCCTATGTGTTATTCCAGACTATAATCTATCTGTGTGCCAAATTTTATCCAAATCCGTCCAGCCGTTTCGGCGTGAAGAAGTAACAAACATACACACACACCCACACACACACACACACACGCACAAACTTTGGCATTTATAATACTAGTGTGACTATTTAAAGATGATGAGACAAAATATCTTTTGAACTACCTACTTTTTTCTTCTAGTAGGTAGATTTTCATCTTATCTTCATTGATCGTTAAGGCATGATATTGTGTTGAATCCCAATGGAAGCAAACACGCTGTATATCGCTATATAATTCCTGGCTAAAATGGGTTTAATTTATCTAAATGGAGCGTAAGTAGGTACTTTGTATGTCAGAATCAATAGAAACAACACCCTTGATATTGGAGCAAAGTTCAATATACATCTATTATATAAGTACTGTAATACGGGATGTAAGTGCCAGCGTTACAAAAACTAAACCATGGGTTCAGTAGGTACCTTATTCTGAAGCCCTCAACATTAAAATATTGGGTCGGTCTTTTAAAAAAAAATACGTCTACAGAGATTTTGCAGTTCGTTAAAAAAATTCCAAACAAAGTCGTATTTCTTTAAAGTCCGTCGTATGGACTACGTCCGCGTATATTACAATGAATTGACCATTATATTATGACCTCCTTATTTTAGGGTGGCTATAGTACTACCCGTGAGTACTACGAAGAAGTCAAGCTTTATCTCTGCTTTATCCTACCGGAATTAGATGAAATATGACTTGAATTTTAAGTTGGGGATCTCAGCGGCGGCGACCTCTCGCGCCCGGCCCTGGTTCAAGCCATGGTCCGGGGCGAGGGGGAGTGGGAGGCAGTCGCCTCCTTCTGCGAAGCAGTCATGCTAGTGAAGGAGGCGGCGGGACGGGAGAGGGAGAGATTCTCCCGTCCAAGCCGCCGCGGTAGACGCTCCGGGCGTCGGGAGCCGCGTGACGACTCCCGGCCACCGTAGGCGCGGGCCTGCGGGCGGTGAGTAATGGGTAGCTCACCGTCCGATCAGGACCAGGCCCGTGCCGAACGGCGCGTACGTGTTCCACGCGCGCCTCAAAGAGATGTCAGCATCAGAGAGGGGGCCCATTAGGGCCCAAGCCTGCCGGGAAAGCGGGATTGTCCGGAAGGGATACCGCTGACCCGGACAAAAGGGCTAAGGAAGGAACACGGGTGGGTTTTAGTCAGTAAGAGTCTGACACTCCCTTCCGCTCCGCCCAGAGCGGGAGGGGTCATTTGATGATTTGCCATCCTCAAAAAAAAAAAAAAATGTTGGGCATCTGGTTCCAGTACCTTAAGCCAACTGTTTTTTCTGGACAGCTGTTCCCCGCGGTTCCACCCCCATTGCTCAGCTCCTAACGGTCGTAGCGTGATGTTAAATAGCCTATACTATTCCTCATAAATCTGGCTATTATATGCAAAAAAAAAATCGAATCCGACTAGTATTTTCAGAGATTAGCGCTCTTCAGCTTTGTAATATTAGTATAGATGTAGTGACACGGCTTTGAGACAGGTTTATAATAGTACAGCTTATTGTTAGCAGGAAGCAGGCAACAGCAGCAACGAAGGCAAGACAGACTCTGAGCCAGGGTCCCCTCTCAGCATCCACGCACCCTCATTCTCACGACAAGCCAGCAACACAGACAGCAGGAAGTCCATCACATCACCCCATGTAAGTACTAAAGATAATCATTTGATCCTTCGATACGACAAAAGGTTTGGCTGAGGGCTGAAAGACGGATAATCGTTTTTTTATGTAATAGGTAGCTTAAGCATAGCATGATCGGCCTATAATGTTCCCACTGCTGGGACACAGGCCTCCTCTGTGAGAGGGAGTGGGCCGTAGTCCGCCACGCGGGCCCAGTGCGGGTTGGTAGACGTCACATGTTTTCGAATATTTGGTTTTAGGACATGCCGGTTTCCTCACGATGTTTTTCCTTCACCGTTAAAGCAAGTGATAATTAATTTCTAATACGCACATAATAATATAACTGCGAAAGTCAGCGGTGCGTGCGTCGGGATTGAACTCGAACCATTCGCCGTGGGAGGCACATGGTTATACCACTAAGCTATCACTTAATAGGTAATAATGTGTATAATGAAGTGCAGTGATAGCCTTCACCCGTGGCCCGCGCCACTTACCATCCGCGCAAGCGCGACTCTGAAATAATTTTAGTTTTGCGGCTATCTGTACACTTTTTTTGTAAATAAAAGTTACGCGTAATTTTGACCAAATTGCAAACTAGGTCATCAATGTCATCTCAAACTGATTCAGTATTTCCAAACTCGTTGCCCAACTGATTCAATAACAAACATAACTTTAGCAGCCTATACTGTCCCCACTGCTAGGACTCAGGGCTCTATGTGAGAGGGAGACAGCCATAATTCACCACACGGTCCCATTGGGGTTGTGGATGTCACATGTCTTCGAATTTATAGTTTTAGGAAGTGCCGGTTCTCTGAAGTAGGGATGTTTTCCTGATGATTTGGTCATGCAGTGTTTATGTGTAATTATAGAACACCGTTGAGGGTCTCGTAGACCTCCACTTCCTCGAAACGTAGGACATCCATGAGGAATTCTCACACGAAAAAAAAACCCGTATCGTAACTAGTTAGGAAAATGCTAGGCGAATGTTGATATAGGTACTTAAGTTGTATGTACATAATTATAACCATAATAATATAGCCCCAATGATTGCTACACTGTCGCCAGTCCATACATTATTCGAGTCCCGACATGCTTCGGGAAGCGCGTTAATTTACGAATGACGTCACCGTCCTATATGAACGCTATTTTTTTTTTTTGGATGGATTCATTTACTGTATTTATACTCGATTTATTGGGTTCCCATGATGATAGCTATAGAAAAAAGGTGGTTAAGTTCCTCTTTTAGGCAAGGGCGCCAACGAGAGCCTATTACTAAGCCTACGTCGTTTCTCTATCTGTCTGTCCGTATTTCACAGGGCTGTATCTTATAAACCGTAATAAATAGTAAGCTAGCCAATTAAAATTTTCACAGAATACAACATGTTAATTACATGTATTCAATGGTCAAAACCCAAGGGGAGTCCCCATACAACTGGAATGGAACCCTTAGCCAAAAGGTGAAAACGACTGTACAAACTTTGATGGAGTGTAGTACTTATGAAAATGAACAACTTTTCCTGCGGTTGTACCTACTGTGAGATATTAAAAAAAATCTGCTGTTCCATAATTATAAAACTGCAATAACATGATCAATATGAATGGAACAGCAGAACATTTTATTTTTATATTTCAGAGTTGATACCATAGAAAAAGTTGTTCATTTTCATGAGTTCCACTCCATTAAAGTTAGTAGTTTGTACAGTCGTTCACCGGGCACAGTGTATAAGATAGACGAAGACAGATTTATATACATAGCAACGACCTATAATAATAGTGTCGTAAAATTCTTTCGCCACGCTCCAACAAGCTCAGTAATATACAGGGTGGCAGGTTAGACAGTGGAAATACACTCAGCGGCAGATAATGTGGCCCAAACTCTTATTATGTGTTTGAAAATTAACAAAGCATTTTTATAACAAAGATTGAATGAGGGTAGGTGTCAAATGGAATGTTTAGTGTATTTGAGGAGTTACTTTGACATTTAAAAAGGTAAATTTTGAATTTTGGTAAAATTTGTGTTAGAACTGCACTGAACGCTAATCAGGGACGTTAGTTCAAAAGCATTTTTAACTTTTTCTTGTGGAAAATCTTACGGTTTTTTGATTTCTTATTGATTAGTGATTAATTAGGAGTTCAGTAAAAATTAGAAGATGCCACTTACAGCTGCTCAAGTTGCTCAGGCGGTTTTGTTAACCGACCAAGGAAGAACACAACGTGAAGTGGCTGCAATTCTCAACATACCACGTACAACCTTAAGATTTGCCCTCAAGAAATATCGAAACACTGGTCTGTACACGCGGCGACCTGAAAGTGGCAGAATACGGTGCACCACCCTCCGCGACGCTTGATTTATCATCTTAGCTGTGTTGAAAAACCGTTTTCTCACTGCTGTCGAGATCTGGCGGCGGCTTCAGGTGGCTCGAGGTATCATTTTTAGTGAGCGTACAATAAGAAGAAAGATGGCGGAACTCGATTTACATACCCAGAGGCCAGCACGTGGGCCCAAACTGGAGAGAGACCATCGAACAGCACCGTTAAGATTTTCCCGCAAACATGTTAATTAGACCACCGAGCAATGGAGCAGTCTTGTTCACAGACGAATGTAGAGTGGCTTCACGAGCACCAGATGGTCGTCAACGAGTGTATAGACGTCGTGGAAAACGCTTATTTTCCATCACTACACGTCAAACAGTCAGTTATCATGGTGGGTCAGTTAAGGTATGCAGAGGAGTGTGTTCGGAAGCTCATACAGAGTTGGTCATCGTGGATCAGCGCCTGACAGCAGCGAGGTACATTGAAGAGATCTTTCAGGATCATGTTGTGCCCTTCGTGGACTTTATTTATAGAGAGGATTTCCTGTTAATTCATTACAACGCGAGGCTTACGTCGCTGCCAGCGTTGAATCTTACTTATATGCTGTCGGTATTCAAAATTTACCATGACCTGCTCGTAGCCAAGACATGAATCCTATTGAACATCTCGTGGACATGCTTAAAAGATGAATCAAAGCATAGCCCAATGCACCAGAGACACTCCGAGAGATGAAATTTGCTGTAGTGGCAGTTTGGGAGGAAATTCTTCAAGTAGACATCAAAAACATCCTGCAAAGTATGCCTGAACGCATGCAGGCAGTCATCAGAGCTAGGGGCGGTAATACACGCCATTAAGTAAAGTTTTTTTTAAGTTTCTTTTGTTAATTTCATTGTTTTCTTAGTAATGCAATTTGTGAAAAACTGGTTTTTCATTAAAATTCCGTTTTTTACCAAATTTCAAGCTTTTTTCGCAAAATGTTCATCTAAATTTTTAGTTTAAATCGATTAACTAATGAACACAATTCAAAAAGCCACATATTTTAACTTAATAAAAAAGTTTGAGTGATATTTATTTTTGGGCCACATTATCTGCCGCTGAGTGTATTTTAAGGGGTCATTGTACTCATCATTATGAACAACTTTTACTATGAGACCAACCCTGAAATCGCGAAAAAAAAATCAGCTGTTCCATACATTTCGTTGAGCTATGTGAACATAAATGTATGGAACAGCAGATTTTTTTTTCGCGATTTCAGGGTTGGTCGCATAGTAAAAGTTGTTCATAATGATGAGTACAATGACCCCTTAAAATATTTCCACTGTTTAACCTGCCACCCTGTATATCCCAGACTATCATTTACGTCATTACGTCATTGAGACCGTTGACTGGGAGCTGAAGGCTTAGTAACAAGATAGCGGGAAGCGCTCGTTAGTAGTAACGTTGTTAAGAAACATTGTAAGCAATTTGTCCGGTAACTAATCGGTCATTCATTACTAAGCAGTTTAATTTAACTAGAGTAAATTAGAGTAATCAAGATTGAACGTCCTTTGACTAGTTGAAGCAACGATAGAGTAGTTTCGAAATCTCCTTTAGTGCAATGCACCACAGTTAGATTAAACTTGTCTTAAGGCACAAAACAACAAAATTAATGATTCTGAAGTAAAAGGTGCAGAATTTTGTCGTCTAAAACGTTAATAAATATTATGTATTCGTAGATGCTCGTAGATCCGTAGCAGACGTAGCAACTACTACGTCGACTACGGCGTAGCATAATGAAATGAAGCTGTTAAGGGGCAAGCGTCCTGCTGATATTGGGTGCTGTAACATTTAATATCAATTTATTTTTTGCGATCACACAAAAAATATGTAAAAAGGAAAATATGTAAAAGGTTCGTTTAAATTTCGGAGAAATACACCGTAGTGACAAGTTAATTAACAGACTAATTGAATTTAATTTTACTGCGATGTCAATATTTACAAAAACCAATATAGTAGATGTTTTCCATCAAATAGTTTTCTTTATACTTATGAGGTATATGCTATAGGTACATTAATTACATTACATTATGATACTTATCTGAAATAAAGTTTATTTTATTTTATTAAAGGCCACTTCACTGGCACTATCCACTATAAATTAAAATCTGTCACACAATAAATTAATATAGAACCCACGACACAGGAGAAATCCTAGTGTGGGGCAACGAAAATAGAAGATCTGCCAAATTAGTTATATGGAATTTATTCAAAAGTAGTGTAAACCCGGCTGGAAAATTAAATAGGTATGTTTCAAATAAAATAAAATTTAATATTTTTAAAATTAAGTAAATAATTGTATTTTTAATACAGTTGCTCAAAAAGTGGCGTATTGCAGGGACGTATAGCGTTCGGGATGTGGGCTATTACATACTCGAGCTTTTTCTTTACCTCTTCCGAACTCGTGCGTTCTCTTTCCCAACTGTCAAAATAATATCTATTAAAAAAAAAAACAACCACAAAGTTTTTACTAAAAAAAAATCATAGAAGTTTTTATTCATGCAAATATTTCTAAAAAGAAGCTACTAATTTGTTTCAATATCAGATTTAATGATTTGATTCAATGAGTTAGGTCAGGTTTCATTTCATTTCATCTCAAATTTCATTTTCATTTCATATCAATAAAAAAAATCTACTGAAGACTTGGCTGTATGGGCATAGTTCCCTTGCCTACCCAGAATGGGAGTAGAAAACAAAAAAAAACTATGCTTAGGTATATTCTTTTACGGTTGGCACCATTTTCCAAAAATGTTCTTTATTAAATTGCTTCATTTTTTCGCAACTGTATTAAAAATAGTTGTTCAGTACACGTGCGGAACCGTCATTGCAACTTGTTCCGACTGTCAACCCTCACCTTCGGCTGCGCCTCGGCTCGGGTAGACATTTGTCGGAACTCTTTGCAATGACAGGCTTTCCGCACTTATAATGAAATATACTATATCATATTTACCATGTTTCTTCTTTACTAACTCATAGAAATGTTCAAATATAAAAAGCCATAAAAAGAATCTATTACTAAAGCATTATCATGAGTACCCAAAAAGCTCTTGACCATAGATATTCTTGCCTTGAAAATATTAAAATGACTTTAATAAAATCTCTTTAAGTTTGTTTGAGGTACAAAGAGTGGCTCCGGGCTATTTCTGGTTATTATATTCTGTATAAGGGTGAAGACACACCGTGGACTAATATCTACTAAAAAAACTTTGAGGAAGGCGAACTACTTCACAGCATTTTAACATTTTTTAAGCTTTTTAGGGTTCCGTACCTCAAAAGGAAAAACGGAACCCTTATAGGATCACTTTGTTGTCCGCCGTTAGTCACCGGACCATAAATGGAGCCATCTGTACCCCGATCATGAGTTTTTTTGACGTGTAGTATCGTTAACGTAAGCATATTTTGAATTGAAAATACACGTTTGTTACACAATATTTATATAAATTAAATACTTAATTAATTTCTCTGTACTTTTTAAAATGTGCAAATTGTATAAAATTTTATCAAAATGTTCCAGGACTGCTGTATTTTAAATTCAAAATATGCTTACGTTAACGATACTACACGTCAAAAAAACTCATGATCGGGGTACTGCTCATAGATGGCGCCATTGGAAGTATGCAGTAGCGCCATCTATGATCATATTTCGGAACCCTTAGGGCGCGAGGCATACTCGCACTTGTCCGGTTTTTTTTTATTTTATCAATAGCGTGAATTCTTTACCACTAACCAAACCTACATACCACTTTTTGCAGTCGCAACTGCAACTCGTTTATTAAGTTTAGAATCGTGTTTAAGTAATATTTCTGAGAATAGATCATTCTACACTCTACTCTTTGAGTCACAACTGTAAGAAAATCCAAATCATACCTACATAGGTACTTAATATTCGGAAGAAAAATAAATTCAAGCTCCTTTACTAACTTTCAATGGCTGTAGGCAAAAATTTATTATTCTAGCGAACTGAAATAAGTAGGGTACCTATATTATTCATAAATTAGAACATTTTTTTAAGAAAAATTTAAGTCATTTTAATTCTTTGCAAGGTAGGTAGGTACATTATTTATTGACACTGCCAATGCTTGTGCCAATCCTGCTGGGAGTGGGGGTAAATACGCGAGGGACTTCTGCCCCCCGGCCAAAAGTAGTTGGAGAAACCCCGTGTCGGTCTGAATTCAATGATATAAATTTTTTAGTTTAGTGCTAGTGATGAGTGACGAACAGTGTTAGATTGAGGGTGTGCGAAATTTTTAATGTGTGGGAGATTTTTTATTCACATGGGGCGCTTGCAATTTTGTTGCAAACTGTTCCAAAAGTGGCGACACTGGTTCCCGTACTAATTTGCTATGATGGCATATCTCCTTTTTTCTATGATCTAAGGGTCTGACAGACCCCTCCCTTCACCCCAAGATGAAGGCCACCAAGATTTTCCACAAGAAAAAAAGTGTTTATTATTCTTGAATATTTTTTTGAAACTTAATAACGATAACTTTTGTGCCTAAAGCCTCTGTAAAGTTAGTACGCTGTATAAATGTTACTTTTACGTAAAAACCAGCGCCAATACGACGGTATCCTAATAATACTTTCATATTATTTGCGAACGTACTACGTCAAATCGAGTGTAATGTACCAAATGGACTTGCAAGTCCAATGTGCTGATACTTATTAAGACCAATGTACTTAAAGCATTTAAATAAAACTTACTGAGTGTTCTTAAGTGTGTACTAAGTAAAGGTCAATGCTATTTGCTTTGCTCATTAAGTTATAGTTATGTAAGTGTAGGTACATGGGGGCATTTTAGGGCTCTTATTCGTATACATGCCTTGTACACTTTCCTTTATTTGTTATTATGTATTAGTATTTAGGTCCCACGTAATAGGGTGCCTATTGCCATTTACCCCCTTACTTATAAACGCTTTTTAATTTAACCACTGATTAAATATACAACTATCCTTGTCATTTGTATGACGAAGAATAGAGATGACCATTGAATTATGAGCTGTTTAGTAAAATTATCGTTTATAAGTTTTAACAACAGCAGCCAAATTCGTTTTTTTGAGCACGTTTTTAGTCATAAGTAGTTTACCAAAAATATACGACAATTTTGACTGTGTAATAAAGCCTAAAACACGATTTTTCTATTTTTGCTCTATAGAAAAAAAACACTTCCCCTTGACGACATAACAAAACAAGATGGCGTTGGCGTTTGTACTTATGTATAGATGTCGCCTACAAACACTCTTTCCGTTGGCCCGTGGGTGTAATAGATCGAGTCTATGGGTTACAGCACCGTAGGTTACCACCCACTTATGTCTTTGTCAGGATTTTCTTAGATCCGTCTCTGCCGGGGGAAAATTCCTGTAATCGGTTAATTAAATATACTTATGTATGTTAGTTTTTATCTTAGATCATAGAAACAAGGGAGATGTACCAAGGCTCTATTGAGCTGGATGCCTTATTTTGGTCAAATTGACTTTAATTATAACTAACACGCTGGCGACGGACCGAACGCGATCGATGATATAAATTTATACAGTATTTTAGTTTTATGCTAGTGATGAGATGAGTGACGATTAAGGCCATGTTGTTTCAACTTACAGTTACGTATCTGTAACCGTCAAATATGGCGGCTTGTACGACAATTTCATACTGACTTAACGATTACGTACTGACTTACGAATACAGATGGTTTGAAGCAACCCGCCCGAAGTGTTAGATTGAAGGTGTGCGGATTTTTTTATGTGGGAGATCTTTGTATTCACAAGGAGCGCTATTGTAATTGTGTCGCAAACTGTTCTAAAAGTGGCGATAGTGGTTTCCCTACTAAGTAATTTCTATGATGGCATATCTCCTTTTTTCTATGGTCTAAGGTTTTTATCATTAATTTGATTTTGACGAATTGAATTATAAAATGATAGCGGGATATCTAGCTCAAACCTAGAGCAGCCCGACTGGGGAAGTACCTCCACCTTACTGAATACCACAGCCAAATAACGGTACTCTTCGGTAGTGTTGTGTTCCTGTGGTGAGTAAGGTCGCCAGAGCTCCTGAGGATGCGCTGTGTTGACAGCGGGGGACCTGATTGTCCTCTAAGCTGTCGGCACAGCGAATCCTCATTTTAAAGGGTCAGCAACGCGCATGTGATACTCGGTGTTGCAAGCATTTCATAGGCTACAGTTACCGTTTACCATCAGAGGCTCTAGACAAGTTGCTTTTCTGTTAGCGTTCACGCCAAACGATAAGCACAAATTGTATGGCAATGACATTACCTGCGGAAAAGTCACGTGACTCACAAATGTCAATTCCATACATTTAGTCCGTAGCGTTTGGCGTGAACGCTAATAGAAAAGCAACTTGTCTAGGGCCTCAGGCGGCCTGAACACCTGCCACCATTGTAGTAGGTACCTATAAAACAAAAATAAATTACATCAAATGGGGTCAGGGTTATTTATATAAAGTTATTTTTCTCAAGCATTTGTTTTATTCCTATAAACTTGTTTACGGATAATCTTTACCTTTTTGTTGTTTTCAAATCGATGTTTTTTTACGGGCAACATTGACCTCGTGGGGTTTCGTTGCTATTATGTTTTTTTTAGAAAATACGGCTTTGTTTTTTTCGGAATATTTATGTTCGAATAAACACAAACTGTTTAAACTGTTTGTAATATAGGTAACATCACGGCAGTATACCTGAAAGGTTGGGCAAATGTTTTTTTTTTATATGCGATAATAGGCTTGAGTTTGACTGCCATCTCGCCTGATGTTAAGCGATGATGCGGTCTACAACGGAGCACGCTTGCCTAGGAGAAACCGATTCACTCGCGACTTGAAGACACCCAGATTGTAATTATCGGGGAACACCCACTCAGGCAGCGCATTCCACTATTTTTTTGGCGGTTCTCACAATGATAGTGGAATCAAAGCGCTTTGTTCGGGTTTTTGGTATATCAACCATAAAACGAAGTCGCTTTTTCGTGCTTCTGACTGTCCGATAATTCAATTATGCTGGTCAGAAGCACTCTCCAAAATGTATCCGATAAAAAACCGATAGAATAGCAACTTTACGTGAAGGTACATCCACATTTCGGCAGTTATGTTTAGGGCGCCATGTTATAGGGGATGAGCCTATTTCCAAACTCCGGATATCTACTGAGAGTTTCGAAATAAGCGTATATGACGGAATAACTATGTATACTTTGGTGATGGAAGATACTTACATAGAAATAATTTCGCATAAATTATATTCGTTATACTATATTTTTTACATAATAATATTACTTATTCGATTCTTTACAAAATTGTCGATAATACGCGCTTCCAACATTAAGTACTCCCTAGACGATCATACAGCATTATGGTCTAGGGAGCGCTTTACGCAAATAACAGTAGGTACATAAGTATTTTGTATCATTGAAACAATATTTTTTTATTTACTTATGAAACACATGGCTGTTCGTTAAAAAAAACATTTAAACATGCAAAAGGTATTCTTACCATACAGCCTACAGTCAAACTCATTTCACGATTTATTCGCAAAAATGGCAACACAGAAGCTACAGATAATTTAATACATAAAATATTCATCTAGCAATAAAATAATAATGTTACATGAATAGAATTTTCCATTTTTATCTATCAAACAGAAGGGAAGGAGGAACAAAGTGCATAAGCCGCTTAACTGCCAAGTTGATTGACATAACTTAGGAGAAGACATTTTGTTGTTCAGAAGTTACGAACAGCAATTCTTGGGAACTGGTTGTCGTGGAAAGATCTATCTGTAGATACACAATAATAAAGTTTGCACGTACAGGCACAGTGACACTCCTAAAGGTGCTGTTAAACGGGCTAGTTGTTTAACAATTTGTCGCTGCAATTGTATGACCGTGAGTTGAGATTTATATCGTGCGACTCAGTAAAACAATTGCCACAATCTTGCAGTTTATCCTGGCAATATGGCAATCAAATTAAGTGATAGTGCATCACAATAACTGCCGCAGCAACAAGAACAACCTCGCTGTCCACTATTATATCTCATTAGCTCAGTTCTACAGCCACAAATTCCTGCATTTATACGAACTATACTGTGCAATATCTTGCACAGCTAAATTGCAGAAGAGTATCGACGTAATTATATTGCCTATCCATAGTTATATATCCATTATATAGCCCGTTTACAAGCCCCATAAGAGGCGTATTTAATTTTGTCTTTTTCATTGCCGCCATCCCCTCCCCCGTGCCTGCGCCTGGGGGCGCCCCCTATTATATGGAACTGGAACATATCTGGCGAAATATGGGTTTACTCTACACCTCTGCTTATCCTATGGGACTACTTATACACCCGATGTTATGTTACATAAACATACAGTATCAATCCCAACAATCTATAGCTCAGCTAATCCAAAAAACTCAACATTTCGAATCCATTTACTCGTGTTTCCATCAGCTATCGAGCGTCATTAAGTCATGGTGTCAAGGGAACAGTAAACATCAGACGGTGAAACGCTAATTAATTCAAATTGTATCAGTTCTGTCGCTGAAAATAGACTTGTACGTAGGTAGCGAGAATCAAGGAGAATCGGTGTTTGTTCGGTACATAATCTTGATTCTCGCTCGTGTAAGGAGTAGAATCTGGGAGCGACATCTGTATGGTGCTGTTTTTCCTATTCACTCGGTTTGGTCAGTATTAAGGGGCCCATTCACTGCAGGCCTGAGGCCCTAGCCAAGTTGTTTTTCTGTTAGCATTTATGCCAAAAGATATGTACAAAATGTATGGTAATGACATTACTTGCGAAAAATTCACGTGACTCACTAATGTCACTTCCATACATTTTGACGTAAACGCTAACAGAAACGTAACTTGGCTAGGCGGGCTGCTGCAAGATGCAAGGTGAATCCTGCTTGGTGTTGCCGGACGCCATACAGGCTACGATAATATTCACAATCCTGCATAAATGGCGGACGGCAAAGAGGACTGACGTAAATAGGCCTCTGCGGCTGGCAAGGTACTTGAGGGATAAGTTTTTAACAGAAATCTATTGCTGTCGTGCTGTGCACGAAGAACCGAGTAGAGCGCGAAAGAGACAACTTCAGTTCGAACTGATTATACGTATTTAAAATAGACGAAATCATAATTTCGTATCCCCTTGTTTCCTCCTTCAAAACTGGACCGACTTTAATAATTTTTCCAAGAATAATATAAGAAGGACTTTGGCTATGCCCTCAGATCATAGAAACAAGGAGATATGCCATCATAGCAAATTAGTACGGGAACAACTGATGCCACTTTTAGTATCTACATTTTTCGACACAATTACGCGCATAATTAAGCGCTCCTTGTGAATAAAAAGATCTCCCACGCATTAAACATTCCGTACACCCTCTAACACTGTCAATCGTCACTCAACACTAGCACTAAACTAAAACAATGTATTTATACCATCGATCGTGTTCGGTTCGTCGCCAGCGCGTACGTTTTTAGTATGAGCAATTTGCTCAAAAGCAGGCATCAAGCTCGATAGCGCCTTGGCACATCTCCCTTGTTTCTATGATCTGAGGCTATGCCTGTATGTTTCTCTTATATTTTTTATATTCGTCAAAGAATCAATGGATCAATCACATGGTTTTTGGAGTTAGTGCAAATTCTTCTAATTAGGGTCAAGTTCACCGACAAGATTACAGTCTGATAAAATGAAAACGGCCGTTTAACTTATCTTTTTCTATATAAAAAGTTATGTTAAACGGCAGTTTTCAATTTATCGGGCTGTTATCTTGTCGGTGAACTTGGCCCTTAGGTGCCCATTCTTTGTCTTCGTTTCTCGGATGTCTAAAAAAGGTCTAAAAAGTTTATCTGATTTTATCCTGTTTACGTTGTAATATTAGCTAAAGCTGAGTGTTTCACAAATAGATGAAAGCTATAGGAAATGAGTCCGCAATCTACCGGTACAATGACAGTCCCTACGGCCCTAAAAGGGATTAAGAGAGACTGACCTACATAGAAGGGTCGCGCTCCAAGTGCGTTAAGTGGTTAGATAGATCGTTTTGTAGCAAAATATAAGCGGAATAGCCCAGTGGGTAGGGTGTCTGGCTGGTGAGTTGAAGGTCGGGAGTTTTTTTTTTATTTGATGATAGGCTTGCGCTTGACCGCCATCTCGCCTGATGTTAAGCGATGATGCGGTCTACGATGGAGCACGCTTGCCTAGAAAAAACCGATTCACTCGTGACTTAAAGATAGGTACCCAGATTGTAATTGTAACTGAGTGAGGAATTTGCGAATATTCGAATCCGCATCCACAACCGCGGAACCTCCGCATTAACTTTGACTTCCGCCTCCGCCTCCTCATTCGCAAAAAAAATGTGGAGCTTTTGTGGATGCAGGTGTCAGTTATGCAAGCTGCGACAAGAAATTGTATGGCTTACGATTACTTTGTAGGATCTACTACTTACTTTTGTTTGTTATAAATACCTACTTATATTTTTAAACTACCATCTTTTTCATTTATTCATGTAAATTAAGTACCTATCTACGAATGGGCCGGCTCGACCGGAGTAATACCACGGCCTCACAGAAAGCCGGCGTGAAACGACGCCTGCGTCGTGTTTCGCCGAGTGAGTGAGGGTACCGGAGGCCCAACAATGATGATGGCGCAGTTGATAAATCTATTGTTGTGGGAGGGGGGGTAAAACTGCGCTCAACAATGCCCAAGGCAAGAGCAGTTTTTTAAAGGCCGGCAACGCACTTGTGACTCATCTGGTGTTGCGAGTGTCCATGGGCGGCGGTAATCACTTACCATCACGTGATCCGTCTGCTCGTTTGCCTCCTATAAAAAAGACTATTAAAAAACTTGACGTTGATATTAGTTTTGAAATATCAGAATCCGCAACCGCATCGCAATATCTCTGGTTTGAATACCTACCGGCCTAGCATGACCACGATAGAAACGGGTTTTGTCTACATAGAAATAGACAAAGTGACAGATTGTAGAAACATTTCTACCGTTTCATTCATAAAACGTAGAAACGTTTCTACAATCTGTCACTTTGTCTATTTCTATGTAGACAAAACCCGTTTCTATCGTGGTCATGCTAGGCCGGCAGTTGTAGTATTACGTGACGTTACAACTAAGTATTACTTAAAAGAACGTAAAGATTTCCTTCAACGCTATGTTGGCTCCCCTGTCTGTCACTCCTGTATATAGGTCCTAATGTTTTATGTTTTTTGTAGATTTGTTTTAAAGTAATGCCTAGGTCACTAAAAAGTGGTGAACGAGAATACGGTAGTGGCCTACTATTAAAAAACCGGCCAAGTGCGAGTCGTACTCGCGCACCGAGGGTTCCGTATAATTTTTGGACGTATAAAGTGAAAAAATCCGGACCGCATAACTAAGTTTGTTTGTGAAGGAATTTTGATGATTTTGAAAAAACTGTACTAGTTAGGAACATCGTTTTATTTTTGGTGCCATATTTGGGTCAATTCCTATCAATTTTAATTATTTCAGATTTTTCGCCCCGCAAACTTCGGAGATAAGGGGGGAGAATGGTAATTTTTTGGACATTTTTCATCATATGTCGAAAACTGTGAGACATAAAATAAAATAAAAATATATTTTGAAATGTGCAGATCAAGCCCTTTCATATGATATGTCACTTGACCTAGTAACCCCACTTTAAAATTTCGGACCCCCACTCCGGCCCCTTTTAAAATGAAAATAAAAATATTTTTGGACTTTTTTCATTTTTTGAGATAAAAAGTAGCCTATGTGTTATTCTGATGTATAAGCTATATTACTGTAAAGTTTCATCAAAATCCGTTCAGTAGTTTTCCGTTTTTACGTGAAAGAGTAACAAACAATACATCCATCCATACATCTATACATCCTCACAAACTCTTACGTTTATAATATTAGTAGGATTCAACATAGATAAAAAGGACGTTGCTTTTTTAATCGCTTATGTGTACTCAAAGGTGTAGGCGGATTTTCTTATACTTTTTTAATCAAGAGAGAATTCTAACAAGTAAAGGGAAACCCCATTTTATTAAACTGCAAATAGCGACCGCCTCGGGATTTAAAAAAAAATGTTTGTTACAGTTCGACGAAGACTTAAGTTCACCGACAAGATAACAGTCCGATAAATTGAAAACAGCCGTTTAACATGACTTGTTATATAGAAAAAGATGTGACAAACAGCCGTTTCTAATTTAACGGACTGTTATCTTGTCGGTGAACTTGGCCCTAAGTGTAGGTAAATCCCATGTAATCTTTATAGAAAACTGCTTTGTAATGAGAAAAAATAGCTTTTTTCAAAATTCTGAGAATAACTACATACGGTATTTTGTTTCTTGGAACAACAGTAACTAGCGTGTGCCATAGAGCGTTTAAAAAGACAGATATGGCTATAGGTAAAAATGGCATCATCAGGAATTTTCCATTTTAATTGCTGTGATTTTTGTAAGATATTAATGCAGTGTACGGTCAGGGAAAGGGATTCTTCAGCGGGTACACTATCATTCATAATTCGTATAGGTATTCAAACTTCGAAGCAAATCCGAATCCGAATTGCTTCGAAGTTTGAATATACGAATTATGAATGATAGTGTACCCGCTGAAGAATCCCTTTCCCTGACTGTACTATCTTTCACAACCGACTTATATCAACTATTGATTGCCAATGATTGACGATGACGGGTTTGAACTTTAGATAGGAAATCTGTCTAAAAGTACAAACCTGTCATTGTCGAGTCACCGAGCAACATTAGGGAATAAAGTAGTGGAGTATGTAAATAGGTGATTTGTCGGTGACGTGTAGAGCCGACGTCCTACGAGTACAATTTCAGAACGATAACCATCTGTGCCATAACCATAATTATGTGCCATTTTGATGTGATTGGTCGGTGACTTGTGGGAATGTACGAAAAACTGTCAATAACTCGACAAACTTTTGGCCGCCACGCAACAAAAAAATTGTCACCAGACGCAAAGGTGTTATTGTATCGAAATTATGTCGTAAAAATAGAGATGTGCACAATGTTCCATCTTTTATTATACAACTCTCCTCCGTCACTCGTTTTACCAGAAATCGAATACTGAATACCCATTCAGTATTCGATTCCTATTCGATTTACTATGGGACCAATATTGAAATCGAGAAAAAAAATCGAGTTGATTATTTCATGATAATATCAGGATTGGTTCTGAAGTAAATCTAATGACATTCAAATACTGAATACCTCCCTTCAACACGTGTCTCATTCAACCAGTCACCCACGCTGTAGGTACATCATCTATTTTCGTTTTATAAAGAGAATAGAGGCGTGAGCTCAGATCATAGAAACAAGGAGATATGCATCATAGCAAATTAGTACGGGTACAACTGATGCCACTTTTAGTACATTTTTCGACACAATTACGCGCATAATTAAGCGCTCCTTGTGAATAAAAAGATCTCCCACGCATTAAACATTCCGCACACCCTCAATCTAACAATGTTAATCGTCACTCAACACTAGCACTAAACTAAAACACTGTATTTATACCATCGATCGTGTTCGGTTCGTCGCCAGCGCGTACGTTTTTAATATGAGCAATTTGCTCAAGATCAGGCATCAAGCTCGATAGCGCCTTGGCACATCTCCTTGTTTCTATGCTCTGAGGGCGTGAGGGTACGAAAATGGTATTCTAAAGAACTCATGGGGTACAAAAGGTTAATTAAGTAGAATAAATTAAACATGCTAATAGAGACCGTGCTTTATTTTAGTGGAATAAGTACGACAATAAGCGGGATTGTCCGAAAGGGATACCGCTGACCCGGACAAAAGGGCTAAGGAAGGAACACGGGTTGGTTTTAGTCAGTAAGAGTCTGACACTCCCTTCCGCTCCGCCCAGAGCGGGATGATGATGGGAAATCATCATCATCATCATTTTGATGATGGGAAATCATCAAATGACCCCTTCATTTGATGATTTCCCATCATCAAAAAAAAAAAAAAAAAAAAATAAGTACGACAATGGAAGATTCTCTCCAAAAATTCTTGCCTTTTCAGACTAAGGTTACTCTCGCACAATCTCTTCTTCTTCCACTTCTTGACTATGCTGATGTCTGTTTTCTTGACGCGACGGAAGAACTCATAAATAAACTGGAACGACTGCAAAACCTATGTATACGTTTTATTTTTGGCCTCCGTAAATATGACCATGTCTCGGAGTTTCGTACCAGATTGAAGTGGCTACCGATTCGGCGTCGTCGAGATACCCATATACTATCCCTTCTTTATACTATTCTGCATAATTCTAATTCTCCCGACTATCTTCGTGAACGCTTTGAGTACCTCGTCCCCCGGGGCAAGCCCTGTCGTTCTGCTTCTTCACTTCTCCTTCGTATTCCACGACACAGCTCCAGCCGGTATAGCAGTTCTTTTACTATCAGTGCAGTGCGTCTGTGGAACTCACTACCACACTCTATACGCGACAGCCCTTATCTGAACGTGTTCAAGAGGAGCATTAAGGAGCATTTCCTTTCGGAATGATATAGTATGTATTTTTTTTTTTTTGTAGATATGTATTTTATGTAGGTACGTATGTATGTATGTAGGTATGTACACACATCAAAAGTGTCTAGGGATCAAGCATTTTTATGCGGGTTTCTTGAGATTGAGATGTGGCTTTGTAATAAATTTATGATTTTATAAATTTATATGGATCCTTTTTGGTGCATTTCATAATTTGAATCAGGAACTCTCAATCAAATTCGAGTAAAAGATGAAAATAAGCTGTCAATATTTTCCCTATAAAAACATACAACGCATTGAAGACATTATTAGTGCTACTGTTTCCCTACTACTGATTAAAACCAACGTTATTATGGAGCGGCGACGTCATTTAAGCAGGGAAGAAATGCTCAGAGCCGTGGGAATGATAGAAGCTGGTTCCCGGCAACGTACTGTAGCTTTAGCTCTGAATACAAGTCAGAGTGTTATCAGTCGACTTTGGACACGTTACCGAAGCACTGGTACCGTGGCTGAGCGCCATGGAGGACGGTATCGCTGCACCACACGGAGACAAGACCGATACATTCAAATCTTAACTCGAAGAGCTCCAACAATAACCGCCATGATGTTAGCCGTGAGGCTTCATCACTCTTCAGGGAACTTAATTAGCGACCAAACAGTCAGAAACCGCTTGCATGAAGTGAACCTTCATTCCCGAAGACCGCTACGGGTACCACCTATAGCAATGCACAATCGTAGGATTCGATATCAATGGGCTCTTGAACACAGAAATTGGGCAGAAGAACAATGGCGTTTCGTGTGCTTTTCTGATGAGTCTCGTTTTGGTATGAGACCGGATACAAGACGTATACGACACTGGAGAACCCCTGGACGCCAACAGCGATTAAAATCCTGCCAGGAAGTCCATCCTTATAGTGGTGGAACCATCATGGTATGGGCGGGTATTTGGATCGGCGGAAGAACTGAGTTGATTTGGATCAGAGGCAACCTCAACGCTCAAATTTATGCTGAGACGATTGTATCAGACGTCATCGTTCCTCTACAAGTGCAAATCGGTCCCTTATTTCAGTTAATGCATGATAATGCACGACCGCACACCGCAAGAGTTGTAAGACAGACTCTCGCCGCAGCTAACATCAATGTCCTGCCCTGGCCTGCTCAGTCGCCAGACTTGAACCCGATTGAGCATGCATGGGATATGCTACAGAGAAGAGCTCTGCCGAATATGGAGGGTATCCAGTCGCAAGAAGACCTTTTTTTGTTGTTGCAACGAACATGGGCGGCCATTCCACAGCGTGATTTGGATGAACTCATTTTGAGTATGCCAAACCGATGTTCTTGTGTTGTTAGTGTTCGCGGTAGAAACACGGATTATTAATTGTTTAAGTTACCCAATAAAATTTTAAAGAAAACTGTTATTTCAGTCTTTTTTTCGAACTTTAATGTTAGTGGTTCAAATGTCAAAAATCCCTTTATTAGGAAAATGGCAAATTTCTTTATTAATGCAAAGGTGACTTGGTTTATCGTTACTGTGACAAACGAAAACACTTTATTTGATGAATCCTTAAAGAAAATTTTAATTAATATCAATCAGGAGAAAAGTTATTGCAAAAATATATGTTGATCCCTAGATACTTTTGATGTGTGTATTTAGGTATAGTTATCTATTATAGTAATATATTTATTTATTTATTTTGGCATATCTATTATAACAAGTTTAAATAAAATTGTACACAAATGTTACCCTCATTATAGTTGTGTGTGTTACCCTCTCTCTATCGCTCAAAGGTTTGCTGGTAGAAAACTCAATTTTGAGTTAAGCTCGCCTTTGTACATACCATGTCATTACAAAACTGTGTATAATCATTATATGTGTGTACATTAAAGAATAAAGAAGATAACAGCCCCCTCTAAATTTTCTACGCTCTGTGTAATGTCTTATACAAATACAAACAAAAAAATGTTGAAGAGAACATTGTTCGACCACAATGTCCTGCCGAAATTAGGGGAAGCTGTCGTATGTCCCGCGGCTATGTCCCTTAGGGACCGACCCTAGGCCTGACTTTGACAGTCTATAAAGTACACTTTTTCAGTCATTATAAAAAGATAAAACTTATAAGTATCCGGTTATTTATTAAGTCCAAATACAATATCTCACTGTATCTTTAATACTAAACTGGGCCCTTAAATAAAACTGTGGGGATAATTTTAAGCGTCATAGCACTTATAGCTCTTAAAGCGCGGAATGGCGAGTGAGAGGTCGTATGTTCAATCTCTAATCAAACCGTTACACTTTTAGTGTGACTTATCTTAACACGGTCAACGGGAATACTATAGGTAATAATACTAACAATAAGCGATCCACATTGCTAGTAAATTAATCTTTATATAAATTTGTAAATTAAAATTTCATCATCCTTAAACAATATTAACAGTTTTCACGTAACATTCGATGAAAGTTTAAAAGAAAGTTTAATAAAACATAGTACAATTCGTTGTAATGCTATACGTTACCTACTTCAGCGTCACACAACATCCCATAGTATATTATATCTATATCTAACTGTGGCAAAACAACAAAAATACCAATTTTTATCTAAACCCACCACAGTGCGAAGGAACCTCCTTAGTAAAGGTGGTCTGCCGCGGGCAGCCCAGCCCTGAATCTGACGTTCTCTATTTATAAACAGGCATTACGTCATAATCTCTGTGATATTTTCTTCCTTATGATATTTGCTGTATAAGATTTCCACCTTATTCTTTGTTGATAACTATTCATATTCTTTGAGAAAATCTAGGGGTAAGTTTAACCAGTGGCGGTCCGAGGGGTAGGTCGTAGGTGTCATGACCCCCCCAAAATCTTACAAAAATGTGCGAAACACGGTAATTCACGGTACAGCATGTCGGCATTAATCGGTATGACCCCTCCCAAAAGACTTCGGCTGCGGTATGACCCCCCTAAAGTCTTCGGCTGCTAACGAGCCTGAGTTTAACTTATAAATAACTAGCTGTTACCCGCAACTTCGCCAGCGTGTTAATGAATGGAAAGAAGTCTATGTGTCCCAGTTCCCAGGCTACCTTTTTGTCTTTCATCCAAATACGTCCAGCCGTTTTAGCGTGAAGTATTAATTGTTGCTGCGGAGTTTGTTGCGCCGTTTCTTCTTCGCAGCTACAACACTAGGAAGCGGTGAAGGGCGGGCGTTTTTGGGGGCTGTCTTATGTACATTGACGTTCAAAAAGTGCTAATTCGTTAGCCCACTTTGAATAAATGATTTTTGAATTTGATTTTTTTTTTTTTATTTGTATTTAACAAACAGACACACACACCCAAACTTTCGCATTTTCGATAAGTGTAAAGTATCATAAAGACAGCAAGGTTAACGTTATAGCTAAGCATTGATACGCTACGTATCGAGTTCGATTCTCGCACGAGATACCTATTTGCATACAGGATTTTTGATGTTGATTGAAAAGACCTATGTAGGTATCCCTATCGGTTTTACTAGAGCTTGTTTGCAACAAATTCAGACCGGTGAATTTGGGTCGATAACTCGATACTGCGCAATATTGAACCCCTTTCTAGGAATAGCTCGAATTTCCAATCACCCTGTAGTCAGCAGATTGTGTTTGTGTTTGTATATTGTGTTTGGATCTGCACCTACGATACAGGTGAATATATCTAGAGTGGGACAATGTTTAAAACAAAAAAAACTGAACAGTGCGAGTAGGACTCGTGCCCTGAGGTCACAATTTTCTTTTTCGTGATTTCTATAGGGAAAGTCATTTTACACGGCCGTTTTCAATATAACAGACTGTTATCTTGTAGGTAAACTTGGCCCTAAGAGTCTCAAGATAAGTAGTTAAACATATACCCCCTTACTTATAGACGCCTCTTAACTTTAACCACTGATTAAATATTTATCTATCCTTCTCATTTGAATTATGAACTGTTTAATTTAATCATCGTCTATAAGTAAGGGGATATTAGTTAATCAGTTGTTAATTATTAACGGTTAAGCCAACTAGTATCGAATACTTACTGAATTTTGTTGAATATTCCTTCAATACACAGCCCACATTTTTCTTCTTCTTCTTCCTAATCGTTCTCTCACTGCTGAGAATCGTGACTCCGTTTCAACCTTTCAACGGTTTTCCTCCATCTGTTACGATCGATAGCCTGGTGGAGTGCGGCGCTTATAGGTATCTCCAGTTGTTCGGATATTTGATCAGACCACCGTTTCAGGCTTTGGCCTCTAGGTCTTTTGCCCTCTATTTTTCCTGTCACCATTAGACGTTCCATATTATCGGTACCTCTGCGGGCAATATGGCCAAAATATCTTGCAACACGCTGCAGGCAGGTCGAAGACAGTTGTTGTGCTTTCTCTAGTTTGAGTTGTTTGAGGATCGAGACATTAGTGCGGTGGGCTGTCCATGGTATCCTCAATAGCCGGCGCCAGCACCACATTTCAAAAGCGTCAATTCTCTGTCTATCGGTAGATTTGATCGTCCAAGTCTCTGCCCCATAGAGAAAGATGGAGAAGACGAGTGTGCGGACCAGGTGTTTCTTTGTCCGATTGGTGATGTTTCTGTCTCTCCATATTTTATTTAAAAGAGTCATCGCTGTTTTAGCCATACCAATTCGTCGTCGAATTTCTGTTTCACAGCTACCCCTATTTGTGATTCCACATTTAACCTTATACTTACCCAGTATAAATACATGGAGATAGCAAGCACCCACGCCAACTAAATCGTATTAACTTAGTAATTTCGCCTTAATAGTATTCATGAAATGATCTAAATCTGTCACCGCCACACCCTATGGGCTAAACTTTAGCCCACATAAAAATCTAGCTGTGCCCCGCGGTTAAACCTCCGATGCTCGGCCCCTAAGGGTCATAGTGTGATGTTAAATAGCCTATACTATTCCTCATGAATTGGGTTATCATATACAAAGATTTTTAAAATCCGACTGGTCAGAGATTTCAGTTTTATAATCTTAGTATAGATTCAGGGCAGCCAATACAGGGTGGCAGGTTAAACAGAGGAAATATTTTAAGGGGTCATTGTACTCACCATTATGAACAACTTTTACTATGGGACCAACGCTGAAATCGCAAAAAAAATCAGCTGTTCCATACATTTATGTTCACATAACTCAACAAAATGTATGGAACAGCAGATTTTTTTTTCGCGATTTCAGGGTTGGTCCCGTAGTAAAAGTTGTTCATAATGGTGAGTACAATGACTCCTTAAAATATTTCCACTGTTTAACCTGTGAAATGCTCTCTAGCACTCATTCCCATAAACATCTTTGGTAAATTTCAGTTCCCCTGACGCATTAATGCGTCACTGGTGCGTCATAATTATTATCTCAGTGGGGGTGAATGTAGAACAATCGTACTTTTTTATTGATTTAATGTTAATTGAGGTCGATGGTCGACACAATTTGCCAGGGATTGCCATCAATAGACTTGATTGATTTCAGATAAATGGGTTTAAAACGATTAGTATTAATGGTTTTCGATAAAGCGGTTGGTATTTGCAATATCGTTAGCGTATAAAAAGGGTATTTCAGTGGCGAAGGGTACAAATGCTTACCTGGCCACGAAAAGCGAATTAATAAAAGTAGGCAATACTGCCTGCAGTTTTTTTTAAAAGGGAAGCCGGTAGGAATCGTATTGTACCCCTTCACCACTTGTATTTTGTGTTATAATAACTAAGCGACACTATAAGGTACAATTAGTTAACTATTTCTTGTTTATCACGGATTTTTTCTTAATTTTTCTTTCCAAACGCTATGGTTCTTTCTATTCCCATGAGTCATGACTAAGTTAGGGTGTGTCAGAAGTCACCAAAATACAATAATGCACTACAAGTGTCAGGGATTAATAAACTAAAAAAAAATATCTTTTATGATTATTAAATTAATAAATGTGCCTGACTAAAAAAGAACCTATGCGAACTTAATTCATTTTACACTAATACGTTTGGATTTTAGTTTGTCAATATTGGATCAGCCGGTCGATTCTGTAAAAATCTCACCGTGAAAACTTAGGTGAAGTGAGTTTGTTTTTGCTAGGAATTGACACTATTGACAGCTCACTCCATGCTCACTTCACCTAAGTTTTCACGGTGAGACGGTTACAGAATCGCACTGCAGATCTAAATCTCATCTCAAAAGAGTGAAAACTAAGTAACTTGAATATTAATTAATTACTCATTATTTATAGGAGTTATTCCAAACATGAGTAAACTATTAAAAATACATAAATAATTCTTAATTAAACTCAGTCAAAAGATTTTAAAATATCATTAGCAATTTCTGAAGTTATGATTTTTTCTTGTTCTCGTAACTTTAAACGCCCGTATCTCAAAATCGGTCATGTGTTAGTTAATTTTCGTTCTACGGGGAGGCATTGGTGCTGATTCTGTTGAACATCGCACTAAACTAATTTTAATCACACTACATCTCTTTCTTACAAATAACATTGAAAAAAGGCAGAAAATATTTAGAACTGTCAAATTAGTCTACGCCCTTGTCATTTACGGGAAAATAGTCATGACCTTTTGCGATTAAGACTAAATTGACAACAAAACTATTCAAGTAGACTAATTTGACAGGATTAAATATCTTCTATCCTTTTCTCATGTTTTTTATTAGAAAGAGACGTAATGAGACTAAATTATTGCTCTATTACATTTTATGCTACGGCACAGTTTCAAATCTAACAAGTAATTTAAGCCAGTCTAATTCGATGTTATAATTTTCATTGATAACTAACTCGGTAACCAGGCAGAGAGTTAGCGAGAATGAGAGACGATAATAACCCATTGCCATGGCAACGCTGGAGAAGCGACAAGCTGTCAATATTAATAATTTTGCAGACTCGTCGCTTATCTCATATTAATGTTAGATAGAACTATAGGTAAGCACGAAATAGCGACAATGTTTCATGGTTGATACACCAAAAACTCGAAACTTTCATTGTGAGAACCGCCAAACAGTGGAATGCGCTGGCTGAGTGTTCCCCTATAGTTACAATCTGGGTGACTTCCATTGAGGTGGTATAACACTAGAGGAAACCCTTTGAACAAATGTCATTTTCCATGTTCCAAACGCCGTGTGACACGTGACAAAAAACAATAGAATAGATGCGACATACTAGTGGGAAGTGCGGCTGTTTTACTGCAGTTGATTGGGACAGCACCGTCTAATGCGGCGTATCTTCTCTGGTATACCTCAATGTTAGCAATCAATCAAATAATGCCACCGACAGCCCGGGCAAGTTATTTGAAGGCTTCTGAGCTAACACTAAGTTGCTATTTAAAGTCGACCTAGATTGAAGTTGGTACTCCTCGTAAATTGGGTCGCAATTGGATGTAGACTCTAATTTATTATGAGTAAAGTAGGGGAATGGACTTCAGTCACCTTCAGTTATCGAAACGTGCTATTGAATTTTATAGAATGCACAAAATATCAAATATCTGATATTTTATATCGCGCCTCACGCCGTTTTCAATGAAACTAAAATATTTTTTAACTTCATTCACTTGCATTAAAGGTGGGCAAGCATTCTTTATAATTGTTCCGAAGTTGATAGCATTAGACGTAGTTACTAAAATAACCAGCTGTGACAGACAGACAGACAGACAGACGAAGTCGCACCTTATGGGTTCCTGTTTTACCATTTTGGTACGGGACCCTATTACAGTCTAATTGTAACGTCCTCCTTTTTGAAATCGGTCAAAAACACGTTATCTTTCTGTTTTTTTCCCGGTTATTTAGCATGTTCATTATAATATTACATTATATTTTATAACAATATTTCCCCAAAAAATCGTAGCTGGGAACGATGATAAAACATGTAATGTTTTTCTACGTACAAAAGATAAGACCCATAACGTTTGAAGCCAACCAAAGATAACAAAGACAAGGGATGAATATAGAAAAGAAATATATAAGATAAAATAAACGCTATTTCTTCTTACTGTGGGTCTTCACTAGAGATGCCACGAATATTCGGCTACTATTCGGTATTCGACCAATTCGGCCACTTTTTTAATATTCGGTATTCGGCCGAATATCGAATACTAGTATAATAATAATATATATGATAATAATATATAATACTAGAAAATCATGAAAAAAAATCGCACATGTTATAATAGGTACTATAAAATATAGTTGGTAAGTATCTAAGTAATCTATCAGTAAGTTGTGATGAACGAAAATATTTTTTCACATTTTGTTGGCAGCAAACGATTGATTAGTAACACAATGTAAAGTAATTGAACAAATAATAATGCTTGCCGCGCGACTCGACCTATTCGCAAATGAAACAAATACCTGTTGTCTGTGCAGACACCGCAATGAGACGGATCATAACCTGTCACGCACGAGATACACACATCTGTTGCCGAATATTTGACCGCTGAATATTCGGTACTTAGGCTGAATGTTTGGTATTCAGTATTCGGCCAAACCATTATTCGTGGCATCTCTAGTCTTCACTGTATTCGCCAACGACGCGACGACATAAGTCCAGTTGTATTTATTTTTGTCTTTACATTCAGAGGATCTGACTCGACTCGGAATATCGTCACAAAAGGCTACGTACAGCAGGCGATAACAGGCGTACGCACACAGATACCTACGTACGTACAGCGATTTGAAATCAAATAAAACGAACTTCATTTGACTTACACGGCGACTTGTCACGTGAACCCGTGATCTTTGCTGTACCGTGGCGTTGCTCTTTAAACACTAAGCTACCACCAGCTAGTCACACTCGCACCAGTTGAAAGGACGTCGGCAGTTTTAGGCTTGATATGGTACAGTAATAAAAGCTTAACCAAAAATAAAAATATATTTTACTTGTTCTTTGCCTAATTTATCTTAGAGATTGAAAATTGAAATCAAAAATCATAATAAATAAGAAATAAAATGATTATAAATATTATAATTATATGTGAAAAAACCAATAACACAAAAACGGGTGCATGCTGGCTGGCGCGTGCTTCCACAGAATATCATGGTGACAGCAACTAAAACCTTTGAATTGAGAACTCATTAGTCATATTCACACCATACTTAACCTCACTGTCAGAAAGAAGAATATTTCTCTTTAACCCAATTACGTACAAAAACAAATAAAAAATGAATTTAAATACTCTTGAAATACTCGATCACACCAAACTAATTTCATATCTGTACCGACTTACACAATCTGAAGCCCAGCGTTCTATGGGCGTCTGCCAGTGCCCTTTTAAGGTCCATTTTCACCAAGCTCTTTTTCCGTTAAATAAATTAAACGGTTGTTATTTTGACTGTTTTGCATAGTGAGATAGTACCTACTTACGTGAAAAGGCTTAACGGAACATTGAGTAACCAGGAGCTTGGTGAAGTTAGCCCTAGATCTCTTTAATATGCCTCTTATGACCTACCTTTGACTTGATACGCGATTGGTTGACTTGAGCCTTTTCGCTCATTGTATAGAGCCGGCCTTCTCTACACAAGCGGCACACTAGGCCAGTTTGACGTTTAAGTCCGCTCATAAAGTTTCGTAAAATTGACAACTAAGTACTTTTGAAAGAACAATTGCTGTACTTAGTGACGCGTCACTATTGGCCAGCACTTGTACTTTCAAAAGTAGTTGTAAAGGACATTGGCAGTTTTGGGCTTGATATGGTACAGTAATAAAAGCTTAACCAAAAATAACAATAAGTATATTTTAATTTTTCTTTGCCTAATTTATCTTAGAGATTAAGAATTGAAATCAAAAATCGAAATAAATATGAAATAAAATGATTATGCCGTTGACATTTTGAAAAAAACCAATAAAACAAAAACGGGTACATCCTGGCTGGCGCGTGCCTCCACAGAATATCATGTCGACAGCAACTAAAACCTTTGAATTGAGAACTCATTAGTCGCGCTGTACTAAGACATTGGATCATTCACACCATACTTAACCTCACTGTCATGATAATTTCTCTTTAATCCAATTACGTACAAATAAAAAATGAATTTAAATACTCTTGAAATAATCGATCATACCAAACTAATTTCATATCTGTACCGACATACACAATCTGAAGCCCAGCGTTCTATGGGCGTCTGCCGTGTCTTTTTACGAAACTTTATGTGCGGACAAACTTCAAACCGGCCATCGTAGCGTGCCGCTGGTTTACTTACTATCTATTTTGTGATATCGCTTACCTACCCGAGCCCTGAATAGATGATTCAGTTCATCGCGAACGTTTCTGGGAAACTGGTTTCAGTTTAAACGTTGACTGGATCCACGTTCTCAATTCTATGTTACGTTTATGCACATATTGGTTTACAATCACTACGGTTATTAAAAGCCCAGCTAACCTTTAGAACCTCGGTATTTCCCAGTAGGATATTATGAATTCGTTTACATACGCAATTTTTAAGCTTGGTTTGGAGAGGCTTCTATTGAAAATTGAAAGCCTCAGTGATGTTCTAATGTAGGTACTTTTGAATTAAGTACTCGTAGGTATTATATAAATATACTTCGGGACCGAAAGGTACAATTAGTACCTACTTAGGCTATACAATCAAAATTATTCCGACTGTGAAAGTAGGTATATACCTCCACTTTACAGAATCATCTGCCTAGCCTTTTCCCAAATTATATTGGGGTCGGCTTCCAGTCTAACTAGTTTCGGCTGAATATCAATATTTTACGTGGAGCGACTGCCATCTGACCTCCACAACCCAATTAATGGGTAATACCGGTATTCGAATGTTAGACCAGCTGTCAGACTTTTAGGGCTTCTGACTACCCGTAACGATTGTCAAAGATATTCCTATGACAACCGGGACCGACTGCTTAACGTGCTCTCCGAGGCACGGAGGGGTCTCGATGTGTAAAGAACGGTCACCCATCCAAGGACTGACCGCGGCAAGCGCAGCTTAACCTAGCAGATCGATCGATCAGCGCGGCCGTCATTTAGCCACGAGCCCCTCGAGTACTTTTGAATTAAGTAATCATATTATATAAATATATTTCGGGACCGAAAGGTACAATTAGTACCTACCTACCTACATAAGCAATCAAAATTATTCCGACTGTGAAAGTAGGTATATACCTCCACTTTACAGAATACCACAGCCAAATAACGCTACTCTTCGGTAGTGTTATGTCCCTGTGCTGAGTGAGGTCGCCAGAGCTCCTGAGGATGCGCTGTGTTGACAGTGGGTTTCTGCTTGTCTCCTAAGCTGTCGGCACAGTGAATCTTCATTTTAAAGGGTCAGTGACGCGTTTTATAGACCAGGGATGTTGCGAATATTCGCATCCGCATCCGCAATTGCGGAGCTTCCGCATCGATTTGGACATCTGCATCCGCATCCGCATCCGCAATAATTATTGCCGGTTTTCATGCGGATGCGGATGTAGCACAGGTCGCGACAAGAAATAGGCGAGGCCCGGCGACTAGTGCGTGCCGTGCATGTGCTCATTGACCAATACGAGCGAAGTTATCACCAATAGCACGCAAGTTTTTATTGACATCACCAGCCACTGTTGCCACTTTTGCGACACTTTGGCAACACTGCCACCAGCCAGTGTTCCTAGCGAACAATTGTTCAGCGCAGGTTTAATTTACGAACCTCTGCGTAGCATGCTTGACGCCGAAAGGGCGGCAACTATTACTTTTTATTAAATATAATGCTCTAATTTTTAACTTTAATTACTAAATATTTATTAAAAATTCTTAAAAATCTTATTATTTTATTTCTCCGCAAATATAGTTTCTTATAAAATATCTTAAGATCCGCATCCGCATCCGCGGATGTGAGCCTTCAAACATCCGCTGCCGCATCCGCATCCGCGGATGTGAAAAAATCTGGATCCGAAACATCCCTGACTACGGGAATCGCTTACCATCAGGTGGGCCGTACGCCTGTGATAGTGGCATCACTGGCATCATGATTAAAAAAAGCATCCGAATTAAACTGGGAATCAGCACTTTTTGGACGTTAAAAGTTAGTAATAATAGCCCATACAACATAGGTACATCCTGCATTTCTAGGAAAATAACTAGTGGCAAATTAAACTCCCCAAGCAAGGCACATTAAATTTTCGCAGTAACAGAGCAATAACAAATCAATTGATATTGTGCCTCCGACAATACCTATATTGTCGGAGGCACAATATCAATTGATTTGTTATTGCTCTGCTGCTCATAATTGATTTTACAGCCAAGCCGGCCTTCGATGCAATAAAATTGATGTTCCTTCCACGTTAGAAACGTGGAAGGAACATCAATTTTATGCGTTCGTTAAAGGCTGGTTTAATTGATACTTGTCGTAAAACAATTGGTTCTTAACCGTCTGGTGTTGTTTAATGGGCCGACTGCACCACATAATTTTAATGGAGACATTAAAGGTGCGTTAGTGTAGTGCAATTTGACGACTTATGACATCCTCTGCGTTTTACTGCGCACTTATGGTTTATTATTAGCTAAAGACACTTATGTGTACTGCAAGACGTTTAGATTGCATCATATATAATATGTACATATCAAACAAATCTTACGAAAGGGACCACTCACAGAGAGGAAGCCTGTGTCCCAGCAGTGGGAATAATAAAGCCTGATTATGAAACCTTAGGTACTTGAATCATCGAGTTTATTCGATATCTCGGTTAGGTATCTAATTGTCAAAAATCGATTGATATCAGCAGCCAGGATAAAAACATGGGCCTGCGGGCGGTGAGTAATGGGTAGCTCACCGTCCGATCAGGACCAGGCCCGTGCCGAACGGCGCGTACGTGTTCCACGCGCGCCTCGAAGAGATGTCAGCATCAAAGAGGGGGCCCACTAGGGCCCAAGCCTGCCGGGAAAGCGGGATTGTCCGAAAGGGATACCGCTGACCAGGACAAAAGGGCTAAGGAAGGAACACGGGTGGGTTTTAGTCAGTAAGAGTCTGACACTCCCTTCCGCTCCGCCCAGAGCGGGAGGGATCATTTAATGATTTCCCGCCCTACAAAAAAAAAAAAAAAAATTAAAAAAAAAAAAAAAATGATAAAAACATAATGTTATTTACGATCATTCATATACCCCCTACATAAGTTGTCAGTGGGACATGCAAAACAAGCGCTGAAAGCACTTAACCTATTAGGAAAGCGGTTCTGATTGTTGTGAAGAATCTCAGTACATTTTATATGTAAATCAGGTTATGCAGCCAAGCGAAATTGTATCGAGGGCGTTCATTCAGCATTATTCAAAGAAGTTTTATTATTCATGAAGTTGAAAGACCTTTGGATTGACATACCGTTTTATAGTCTGTTATTTGATGGCTGTTAACTTGTTACCATCTAGAATTGGTCCTGTTTAATTGTTTGATATTTTACTTACTTTTCTTGTACGCTGAAATGCGGCAGTCAAGCGGTTTAGATGTCAGACTGAAATGCAGTCTTGAATTCAAGCCCACCTGTTGCACTATTGCCGTGAACCTAGGAATAAGCCCCGGTACTTCTAGTACCTAGGTACCTACACAGTAGTACCTAAATGAAAGACGTATAGCCGGCGAAAATAGTCCAAATGTTACCGTTACGTTTATATCATTATTTTAACAGAAATACCTATGCCAACTTTTACTAGCCGCTGTAACTAAATTTAAAACCAAGTTCACTGGCAAGTTAACAGTCCGATAAATTGAAAACGGCCGTTTAACATGACTTTGCCCTTTGAAAAGTCTTGTCAGTGAACTTGGTCCTAAGGGCGATAACCTCATCGCGGCATTCTGTTTAATTGGGTCCATGCAACTATCCATTAATATCTTTCCTCTTTGCAGGACGCCCACTACGAATGGAGCGAAACAGACATCTTATCCCATGGCTTCAGCGGCCTAAGCCTCCATCGAGCTGACAGCCTCACCCAGCGTCCCCTAGCCTCCCTAAAAAGGACAGGCAGCAAAGGAAGTGCCTACAGTCTTCGGAGCATGAGAAAAGAAATGGCCAAACCCACCACACAAGTTGAAAGGCCTCCTACGATACCTGATGCTGGTTTTGGGACTTTGGAGATAAAGCTGGCGTATGAGAATGCGACCTCGTCGTTGGCTGTGACGGTTTTAAGAGCTAGAGGACTTATTGGCATGGATATGACCGGGTTGTCGGATCCGTTTTGTAGATTAGAAGTTTTGCCTAGAGGTGAGTTGTCGGAATAAATTAATTTAGACAGATAGGCCAAGTTCCTGAGCTCGCTTCGATCGCTCTTGGACCCTAATATTATTTGTATGCTTACCAATTGTATAATTCTGCTGATCAAATAATAATTGTGCTGACAAAATAATAATTCTGCTGACCAAATAATAATTCTGCTGACCAAATAATAATTTTGTTCACCAAATAATAATTCTGCTGACCAAATAGATATGTAATTATTTTCTGATAATCCTTGATTTAGTTGCTGACCAGGTTTTACTGATGTTTTATTTTTACGGTCGACAAAAAAATGTTATGCTGTCAAAACAACTTTTTAGCTGATTTTTCTTACTGACCGAATATTTAAAAATTAATTAGGTATATTTAATTATTAACCATTTAATTACTTCCCATTTATAATTGTGTTCTTTTAATGAACAACATCATCATGTTATCTTCCAGAGGGCTCGTACTCCAACAGACTACGAACGAAGACGGTGCACAAGACGAAGAACCCTGAGTTCAACGAGACACTACACTTCTTCGGCATCACGGAGTCAGACCTCGCCGTCAAGTCCTTGGAGATCGTGCTGTTTGATGATGACAGGTAGTTATTTTTAGGATTCCTCTGACTATTAAAATTTGGCGTTAAAATTGCGTATTTTAAAATTTGGCGCACTGGGCCTATAAGGTTTGCCGCCCCATAAATTAACGAAAATACCGGCAAGTGCGTGTCGGACTACGCAGCGCACAGTTTAGAGTGCTGCAAAAAGATTAGCGCAAGGGGCGGCGTGACAGGGGACTATGCCACCCTCAGATCATAGAAACAAGGAGATATGCCATCATAGTAAATTAGTACCGGAACAACTGATGCCACTTTTAGTACATTTTTCGACACAATTACGTGCATAATTAAGCGCTCCTTGTGAATAAAAAGATCTCCCACGCATTAAACATTCCGCACACCCTCAATCTAACACTGTTAATCGTCACTCAACACTAGCACAAAACTAAAACACTGTATTTATACCATCGATCGTGTTCGGTTCGTCGCCAGCGGGTACGTTTTTAATATGAGCAATTTGCTCAAGATCAGGCATCAAGCTCGATAGCGCCTTGGCACATCTCCTTGTTTCTATGATCTGAGATGCCACCCCTCACAGTCTGCCGCCCCGTAAATACGCCACTGCATTCCTAAAAAAAAACCCCCTAAAGGATCTCTTCGTTGTCTGTCTGTCAAAATCAAAACCCTTTTATAACAGGAACGCGTGGAGGTATTAAGTTGAAATTAATATCTAATAAGTAAATAAGTCTACGATCCCTTGGAGCTGTATTGGCGACGTTGTTGTGAGGGGCACAATTTGTTCGTGTAATGCAGAAATGGTTAGATCTTAGATCCTACTTATATTGTCAGAAATACAAAGTAGGAAGATAAAGCTTGGATAGTATAACTCTTGTGTACCTACAGAAGACAAAAGTAACTTTTATCAGTAGGTACCTACCTACCTGTATCTACAAGTTTAGCATGGGTCGCAAAAGTTACTACAACGTAAGTTAGTTTAGTTAGTTGTAGACTAGAACGTGTGTCGCATCGCACGAACCTAAAGATCGACCTCAAGCTCTGAAAAATTATCAGAAAACATCAAAACAGTATTCTTCTCAACAAATAAAAGTTTTGTGTCATTGATTGTACCTACAAAGTTTACAAATATCGAAATGTTTTGAGTTTTATGCTCGATTTTTGTCTAACCAACTGTAGCAATCTCGATAGTCTACACTTATTATTATATAGGTACTAATATTATAGGAAAGATTAGAAAAGAATAGAGAAGAAAAGAAAATTATAGGAAAGATTTGTTTTTTTGTACCTACCTACGCATGGTATTATTTAAAAACATAAAATTCACCTAATTACCTACTAAGTAAAGCTTTAAATGAAGTGAAAAGTCTACGCATTATCTTTTTGCCATTGACCATGTTTACAGACTGAATATTTTGACGTAAAGTAATCATTGGATGAAGCCCGCGAAAAAGTAGGTCACACAGAACACTTAACTTTTCCGCGCTGGGAAATTCGAACATGCGTAAAACGAATACCTTTTAGTCAAAGAATTTGTATGGTAGGTAATCAAAATCGCTAAACATTATCTTTTTCATTAAAATTTTTATTGTTATTTAAATAGAATAGAAAACCTGATGCTGTACTCTGTTTTCTTTTTAAAAAACAATATAGATAAACTAAACCCAACACTATTTTCTTTTCTTAAATACCTACTTAGGTAGGTATGGCATTGTCGAAAGTAAAGAATAGGATATAGAATATATTTTTTTTATTGTGAATCTGTGAACTATTTGGAAAAAGATAATTAAAACCAAAAATAACGATGAAAAATCTACAAAATTGGCAAAGTTATAAGCGTTTTAAAATGATTTGCTAGACACGGACGGCATGCATGATAAGTGACGTAACACCACCTATGTCCGCTTCGCGCGACAAAGACGGAGTGATACTCCCTCCAAAAACTTGAAAAAATTTGTGATATTTTTTTATTTTTTTTTACTTTTTTGTTATTCCTATTCCTTCTTTGGAATAAAATAATTTATTTGTACTTTTTTAATAGTAGTCCACTACCGTATTATACAGCCTTTCAGCCAGTATGAGCGATTTCAATTTAATTTTCTTACCTTAGAAGTTTAGACACTAATTAATTCCAAAGCACTGAATCCACACGCAACTTTAATTTAATGCTGAAATTAACTTCTGCAACTGAGTTTCACGGTAGAAATACTCACAAGAGTCACAAGTCTGCTGTTGGAAGTTTTCAGTTAGCAAAACTAGAGTGTGAGAACTTTGTTTGTTATTAGATGTGTCTACCCAGTAGGTATCGTTTTATGTTTTATTCTAGCATCCTAGATTTCTTTGTTAGTCAAATGACTTTAATTAAGAGGGGGCATAAAAAATTTCATGAATTTTTGGAACGACGTTCCTTATACTCGTAACGCGGCTTGTGGTAGGAGTTGACTGGGAGAAATCGTCACATAATAAAAAAAGCGTCACGCCCCCTCCATAAATTTAAAACTCAAGGCAATCGCGCTCGCAGTCTCCGACCAGTACTCGTCGAGACGTCAGAGCGGGATTGGAAAATAATACGCGAGATTTTAGGTACCGTGTAAAAATATGTACCTACCTACTTACATTATTAAAACTTAGTTTCTAAAAGGGGTCCCCTGACCGCACGTTTTTTTTATTTTAGATAACTACCTATTTATTTAGTAACCAACTCATATTAACAACATATCATACAAAACCTATCTTTCCATCATCAGATACGGTTGCGACGAGATGGGTTCAGCGACGGTCGCGCTACGGGAATGTACGAAGTCCCCTGCGCAGCTCAGGCTCGCCCTATCAGGACCCTCAGGGTCCGAACCCACGGGCCCCAGGGTCCTACTGGCGTTGTGCTATAGTACGAAGAAACGGGCGCTGGTGGTGACCATCTGTAGAGGAGCTGACCTACCGCCACAAGATAGCAATGGGTATTCGGATCCGTTCGTCAAATTGTGAGTAGTTATTTTTTTTTTGTGATTTTTTTTATGGCACTTTTCTTTTTCTGTATGCCGTTTCCTTTACACCTTGTCTTGGCTCTGTATTGTCTAGCTCAACATTATTTTTTCTTTAACATAATAATTAGTAATAAGGTACCTACCTACCTATGTAGGCATGTTTCATGTTATGACACGATAGCTCAGTGGTTAGAACGGCCCCGCCCTGGGATCTCGAGGCGGAACTCCTCGCGTCGCTATATCGGTGGCGCGGGGATGCAGCGGAGCGGGGCGAACGCCTGGTGCCTCGTCAGGTTGAGGCACAAAGGGCTGAGCTCCGCCAGATCCTTGTGGCGGAATGGGAGCAGCGACTTGCGCGACCCAGCGCCGGGCACGCCGCAATAGCGGCGGTAAGGCCCGTGATGAGGGAGTGGCTCGGGAGACGGCATGGCGCCCTTAGCTTCCGGCTTACACAGGTGCTTTCTGGACACGGGTGCTTCGGAAAGTACCTGTGCCGTATAGGCCGGGAGCCGACGCCCGGTTACCACCATTGCGGTGACTGCCCCAACGACACGGCGCAGCACACACTGGAGGAGTGCCCAGCTTGGGCAGTACAGCGCCGTGACCTCGTCGCGGCGGTCGGTGCTGCGGGTGGCCTCTCGCTCCCGGCCGTGGTTGAGGCCATGGTCGGCAGCGAGAGCGCTTGGAGCGCCGTCGCCTCCTTCTGCGAGGAGGTGATGGACGCCAAGGAGGCGGCGGAAAGGGAGAGGGAGGCGGTGTCCTCTCTCCCCATCCGCAGCAGACGCACCGGGCGCCGTAGGGCGGCCAACGATTTCCGGCCACCATAGGGTGCGGCCTGCGGGCGGCGGACTTGGGGCGTCCGTCGCCCGAACGGAAACAGGCCCGAGACGGTGGCGCGACGTGTTCCGCGCGCGCCTCTCCAGAGGAATTGCGGCCGTACATGACGGCCGCATAGGGTGACGGGGCCCGCCTTTTTTCTGGCGGGCCAATACCTGCCGGGGGTGCGGACGAATGCGTGAGTGACTCCCGTGCCCCCGGCGTAAGGTAATTGGAGGAACACCGGGGTGGTTTTAGTCAGTAAGAGTCTGACAGACCCCCTCGCCCTCCCCAGGGCGGGGGACATCTATGAGGATTTCCACCTCGAAAAAAAAAAAAAAAAAGTGGTTAGAGCGGCGCCACGTTACGGTACCTAGAGGTCGCGAGTTCAAATCATTTTTTTAAACTCTTTAAATGTATTTGATAGCAATAACTTAAGCTTCGGCTATCGCTAAAAACCAGCACTGTGGCTCTGCTCCGAGCATGGGTCACAGCATCATGCTGAGTGATGGCCGTTTTGCGTGGATGTGATGCATCCTTTCCCTACAGATTTTTCCTCTGTAAAAAGTTATATATTCTTCAACTGGCAACAAGCCGAGATAATGTGTATAAAAGAAATACCTACCTGTTAGTAACAAACCCGTCATGAAGTTCTTATTTATTTTTTCAGGCATCTAGATCCAGATCCATACCACAAGAAGCACAAAACATCTATAAAATGGCGAAACCTAAACCCAGTGTGGAACGAAGAATTCTTTTTCGAAACTCGTCCAACCGAACTTTCCCGCCAAAATCTGACATTGACAGTTTGGGATAAGGACTACGGCAAAGCCAACGACTTTTTAGGTAGCCTAGTTTTAGGAGCAAGTTCCAAAGGAAGGAGGTTGAAACATTGGATGGACTGTATAAAATTCCCTGACCATCGTCACGAATCATGGCACTCGTTAACTGATACGCAACATCTATAGTTATATAATAATTTTGGCTTTATTTGCATGGAAATAGGACGTATTAATGTAACATCCAACTGTCTATGGTTTTGCCTGATATTTTTAAGCTTTTTACGTTGGTACAGTCAGCTTCAAAAATATATACGCATGGTCAAACACGTTAAGCCAAGTAGTAGGTACATATACCTACATAATCTTTGAGTGAGTGTCATTATGAACAACTTACTATGGGACCAACCCTGAAATCGCGAAAAAAAAATTAGCTGTTCCATACATTTTGTTGAGTTATGTGAACATAAATGTATGGAACAGCTGATTTTTTTTTTCGCGATTTCAGGGTTGGTCCCATAGTAAAAGTTGTTCATAATGATGAGTACAATGACCTCTCAAAATATTTCCACTGTCTAACCTGCCACCCTGTATATCATATTTATCATTTATTGACGTCCACCTTAAAGTTAATAATTGATATATTTTGAAGCTGAGTACCTATACATAAAGATTAGAGTTAAATTTAATAAACAAAACTAGGCATTATGTTTAATGAAGGCCCAAATTATTTTGTTTTTATTATTTTTTTTAAATTATGGTAAACAAATTAAAATAAAATAAAGAGCTTCAAAGCAAAGGGGTGCTTGATAAACTTATGAATAAAAAAAAGAAATTGATCAAAACACTGTATACCGATCAAAATAATATTATTGTCAAAATGTTCCACTTCCACGAACACTCAACCTAAAACTTATTTTTGATAATGAGGGCTCTTTTGCTTCTAAAACTGTTAAACAGTTACAATGATTAAAGTGAATCAAGATTACCTACTATTTAATAATCATAATTATTATTATTTAAATACTTACAAAGCTAAGTTATTCATTTTGGCTGTTAACAGCCACTCTCGATAGATCCTTGAAAGTTTAAATACCTATTTAATAAGCATGTATAAAAAATAAATTAACAATGAATGTATTTACTAAGTTAAGTTTGATTAAAGTTGAATATCCTATGAATATAACGTTAGAGTTAATGTTAAAAGTTGTTGAAAATAATTTGTGGTGTATTTTTGTACTTTGCTGTTCCAATTTGCATGTGCCAAATGTATCTTTGAAGTTTAGGAATTAAACTGACGACTGCCTTTATATCGTGTTACGTGTACCTACCTAATACTGTGAAATAAACATTTTTCGAAAATATTCCTGGTTTTTCTAAAAAAGAAACATTTTCGGTGATGTGATTTGGTAAGTGAAAGTAAATACAGTTGTAATCGTTAGCTATATGGAAATATTACAATACCTGCCTTTAATTAATTTAAAAAGGCTATTCAAAAAAGCTCCACTGAAGTATAATACTAAATTATTGTCATTGACTCTCACGCATTTTGCATTTGCATGATTCATCATTTTGGTAACTGACTGTACTAAGAAATTAATTTAAAAAAACACTGCTTAAAAATATTCGGCGATATTATAACTAACTAAAAGTATAAATATTAATTAGAAATAAAAAAATCGATTGGTTGGTACATAGAACCACAGCGTTTATATGATTAATCTACAATGTTTGCGAAAAACGAAACGTACTACCAGAACGCAGCAGCGCAGCAGTAACTAAACGTATAAAAAAGTTGTTTTGTGAACTTTTTTGACATGTAGGAAATTGTGAGAAAATCGTATTTTATTCAAAGTAGTGATAGTGACAATAACTTGTTGAATTTAACCTAATTTTGTTAGATATGTATTAATTTAGGTTTATTACACTATGGCGTTTCTGTGTCCAGTTAGAATTAGAAGGGGGAAGAAGAAGAAATGTAAGTATCGAGCTTTCATTGGGAACTTTTCAAGTCAATGACCTCAGACTTTCTATATAATTATAAATATATAAAACTAGTAATTTCATCCTGTTTCACCTGACAACCTGTATGCCCAATACCCTTGACCGTGGGAACCTCAATTTATTTAGGTATAGGTATTGTAAAAATGTTAATGGCTGGCTAAATAAAAAAACTTGATGAACCATAGATGCAAAAGTTTTTGAGTGTGATAATCAGAACACTTTGAATTTAGAATAACAAGTTTCATAATATTTTTTAGATTCAATTACCTACCTACTAGATTAAACTTTTACAACTTGTTCTACAATTCAATAATAAAGTACTTTCTTTTATAAAATATAAATAACTACCACTTCGCCCGCGACTTCGTCCGCGTGTCCCACAGGAACTCATTTTTTCGGGATAAAAAGTAGCCTATGTTACTCAGTGATAATGTAGCTTTCTATTAGTGAAAGAATTTTTAAAATCCGCCTATTCGGTTCAAACAAACAAACAAAAAAATCTTTCCTCTTTATAATATTAGTATAGATTTTGAAGAGTTATTGAATTTGTAGAATTCAATAATACCATGCAAGAGAAGACACTAGATTGCACAGACTTTATTTGATTAAATATTTATGACTCACAAACCCAACTCTTTTTTTGTAATTTTTGGTTCTACATGTATTTCATTCACACAGATGTAATATCAAAGTAAAACTATATTTTTGCTAAAGCCACACAATCCATTTGCAGTCCGCTGAGTTAGTAGCATCCTACTACCTATAATAATATTAAAATACGAAAGTTTGTGAGAATGGATGTTACTCTTTCATGCAAAAACTACAGTCAGAGAGTTAGGGGAATGGATTTTGATGAAACTTTACAGTAATATAGCTTCTTCATCAGAATAACATATAGGCTACCTTTTCTCCTGGAAAACGCGGGTGAAGCCGCGGGCGGAAGCTAGTGTAGCATAATTGTAAGGGCATGCATGTTATGCAAGCCAGAAAAGTTTGTTGATCTGTACAATAACTAATTACTTTTAGCAAGTAGCGGTGATTCAGACAAAGAGTTATCACGTCCCGGCTCAGGGCTAAGCCCTGGTATGGGCCGTATCACGGGCTCGGCCAGCATAGAGACCCTGGTGAGGGTCGGCATTGAGAAGGAGCATGGCCTCAGTCCTGACTCCAAGATGGTGGTGCTACATGACTTCGCTCCGTGTGTTGATGATGAGTTGGAGGTTTGAAAACTCTGTTTTGAAGTAATTTACATATATTATATAATATTACCACCGTATTTCTCAAAATTCACAAATTCACCTCTCACCACATATATTTCACTAGTTAAGTCCCATGTAATAGAGGTGAACCTACTGCTATTAACCTCTGTTTTTTCTGGTGTGCAATTGCCCTACCCTCTCCCCCCCACACCTGGGATAACAAACTATTCTTTTTATTTGTTTTTATTTACGTAGTAGGTATTTAATTTTCATCACAAAAAAATTGCTCTTCCTGAATGATGGTAATAATTATGTTCTTCTTGTTAATGGTCTTGTTCTATTGTTTGAGTAACTTCTTTTTATGACTAAAAAGTGTGAGTCTGCAGTCAAATAAATATTTATTTCTAATCAAACTTGCCCTAACCGCAAACACATAAACATATTTCAAGTTTACATTAGATCAACTTAAAAAGTGAAAACATACTTTAATGTTACACTAAAGTAGTTATTACACTTTACTGAATTCAGTCATCCTAAATGAAAAAGTAACAAAATTCAGTCATGTGTCGAAGCAGACTGCAGCAACTGATTTTGTATGTCAGCAGTTTGCTGACATACAAAATCAGTTGGAATCCTAATTAGGCAAGGATTTAGGATGACTAAATTCAGTGAAGTGTAATAACACTGAACTAACTTATTTCAGGTAAAACGTGGCCAAATAGTAAACGTATTATACCGTGAGAACGACTGGGTGTACGTGATAGTGGCGGAGTCCCGCCGAGAGGGGTTCATACCTCACTCGTACTGCGCGCCCTGCGAACACCACGACTTGAAGAAGAAGCTGCCTCGGAGTCGTTCGCCCACTGATCTGGCGCATCGAGACGTTTCACAGTAAGTCTAACCATATAGTAAGTACAGTAAGTCTATAGAGTAAGTACAGTAAGTCTAACCACAGAGTAAGTACAGTAAGTGTAACTATAGAGTAAGTACAGTAACTCAGTAAGACTAACTATAGAGTGAGTACAGTAAGTCTAACTATAGAGTAGAGAATGACTGGGTGTACGAGTACCACGACTTGAAGAAGAAGCTGCCTCGGAGTCGGTCGCCCACCGATCTAGCACATCGCGACGTTTCACAGTAAGTCTAACTACCAGCCGGTCTAGCATGAGAACGATAGAAACGGGTTTTCTCCAGTGCCGGATTAGCCATATAGCAGGAGTTGCAAATGCTACGGGCCCCTCCTGTGGGGGCCATCGTGAGGAAACCTGCATGCCTGAGAGTTCTCCATAAAGTTCTTGAAGGTGTGTGAAGTCTGCCAACCCACACTTGGCCAGAGTGGACTACCATCTCTCATTCTGAGAGAATGCCCATGCCCAGCAGTGGGACAGTTTATAAAAGGGCTGATATTATTATTATGCCAATTTCAAGCAAATGTTACCTTGGCGTGGTATAGGTTTTTTCTACCGCATGCCACTACTCTATAGTATTAGTTCAGAAAATATCGCGGGAATAACTTCCGCTACCACCTTGTTTTTGTTTATAAAAAACTAGGATTCCCCCTGTATCGTGAGTGCGTTTACTTCCCAGTATCTGGCGCAAAAGCATGCCATATAACGGGCTTTAGTCTGGTCCAGAACCATTGCTCTACAAACAGGGTGAACTACTGACTAATATCCTGTACCTCTCCAGGTTATCGGTATCGGACGGCGTGACGAACGACGGTCACTCGGAGCTGGGCAGCGAGGGGGAGGCGTGTCCCTTCAGTAAGGACCCGTCCGGCCGCTACGTGGTGCTCTACACCTTCACGGCGAGAGACGAGAACGACGTCGACGTGGAGCGCGGCGAGTTTGTCACTGGTCAGTACTTTGTTAAGTACTTTGTACTTTGGTAAAACGGGCTAGTTTTTCGACAATTTCTTGCTGCAATTGTATAGCCGTGAGTTGAGATCTACAGGGTGTAAAAAGACACATCGCCAAGCCGACACCTACTCGTTCTGTACGTGTAACTAAGTAACATTGAGCAAAAATAATTGGTGGGAAGCGACTTTTATTTTTAGGTATAAAAACAGCTGTTTTTTGTAATTACGTGCTACCGACTGTGCCTATGGGTGTATTCATTTGTACGGGACGGGGGAGGTGGAGTATAGGCGTGCCCCCGGCCCCCGAACCCCGCCGTTGCCGCTCGGTGCCGTTTTCGTGAAAACGTAAAAAAAATATTGAGACTTTAACCTTCAATATCTCCATAACCAGTCAGTTCTCAGGTATGGTTCAGTACAAGAAAATCATCGTATTGATGGGTAGAATATGTGGTGTCAGTTTTCGTTAAGGGTCTTTTTACACCCGATATATCGCACAGCAGTCATTGTGTTTGTGATGTACCTTCATTTAATTTCATTGCAATATCACCGGGCTATACTGCAAGATTGCGGCAATTGTTCTACTGAGTTGCACAGAGTTCTCTGTGACACATGTGTAATGTCGTATGTTTTCATTGGGATTGGGACATTTTATGTATTAAAATCCATTATGTAGTTTAGAATATTTTATACTATTTATAGATGATCAACTTGTGTTTTAGTGCTAAACAGAGAGGACCCGGACTGGTACTGGATTGTGCGGAGTGACGGACAGGAGGGATTCATACCCTCCGGCTTTGTGTACCCAGCCGTCGTTCAAGGTAATCCTCTTTATATAAGGTGTTACTTTATTAATGGCAAATACTTTGGGGGATAAATCTATAGGTTCCCAAAAAACTTTAAAAAAAAAAAACAATTTCTTTTTCATTTACAAAATTTATTAAAACTAGCAATTTGCCCGCGACTTCGTCTGCGTGACCCACGAGAAGTGTGCATTTTTCGGGATAAAAAGTAGCCTATGTTACTCAGTGATAATGTAGCTTTCTACTGGTGAAAGAATTTTTAAAATCGGTCCAGTAGTTTTGGAGCCTATTCGGTACAAATTAAAAAAACTTTCCTCTTTATAATATTAGAATAGATAATAATTTATGTTTAATGTTTATCACACTATCACACTAAATATTATAAATGCGAAAGTTTGTGCGTGTGTGTGTGTGTGTTTGTTCTTCACGCTGAAACGGCTGGACGGATTTGGATGAAATTTGGCAAAGAGGTAGTCTGGGACTTGGAATAACACATAGGCTACTTTTTATCCCGGAAAACGCGAGCGAAGCCGCGGGCGGAAGCTAGTGTTTGCACCTTTATTCCCCTTTGATTATGAAACTAAACTATAGTATGTACACCTCGCAGCGAGCCAGCAAGACAACCCGCAGCCGCCGTCGCCGCTGTCGCCGCTGTCACCGCTGTCACCGCTGTCGCCGCCGGGCGCGCCGGGCAAGCTGGGCGCGGCGGCCGACGGCGACGCGCGCTACCACGGCACCGAACTAGTCATGCTCTACGATTATAAGGTGATAAATTGACTATTTTTATACTAGCTGTTCCTCGCGGTTTCACCCCCGTTGCTCGGCTCCTAAAGGTCCTAACGTGATGTTAAATAGCCTATACTATTCCTCATAAAACTGGCTATCATAATTACAAAAAGATTTTTTCGAATCCGACTGGCGGTTCCAGAGATTAGTCCGTTCAAACAAACAAATTTTTCAGCTTTAAAATAATTAGTATAGACTAGCTTCCGCCCGCGGCTTCGCCCGCGTTTTTCGGGATGTATTATACATAATAAACCTTGCTCTTGAATCTATCTATTAAAAAAACCGCATTAAAATCCGTTGCGTAATTTTAAAGATCTAACCATACATAGGGACAGACAGCGGGAAGCGACTTGGTTTTATACTATGTAATGATAGATATCCTCTATGGTAGTGGTGCCACCCTAATTTAGCGCATTTTAACGGATATTTTTCATACATAGAGTTGTTTCTCCTTAGTCTATTTTCCATGACATGCAGTTATAAACTTTAATCACAATTTTTATTTTTTTTTCCAGGCGCAAGCCCCGGACGACCTGTCAGTGAAGCGCGGCGAGTGGGTGTACGCCGACCTCACGCAGCAGACCGTGGAGGGCTGGCTGTGGGCTCATGCACCTAAATGTCGACGATCCGGCTTCATACCCACCGCGTATGCGCGCGCGCCGCATACCACGTCGCTGTGAGCGCGCAGTGACGTCACTGCTCACTGACGCACGATCACGAGCAGTTTCCAATTTTATGATTTTTCCGCTAGACATCTATGACTTCTGCATGCAATTCTAGCGCAAAAGTCGCAAAATTCAGGCGAAAAAATCTGTTAGTGTCTGAAAAAGACTACTGTTGCCAATTTTGCAACTTTTGTGCTAAAATTGTATGCACAAGTCATTTAATGTCCAGCGGAAAAATCGCAAAATTGGCAACAATGATCACGTAGCCTCTGACGTCAGTACTACGTGCCAATTGCGTCACGTGATCATCCGAATTGCGTCATGACGTTTTCTGTTATTGCGTTCACGTAAGAATTCCCTTCGACGCTATGTTGACTCCCCTGTCAATCATTCCTATTTAGGTCAACATTTTCGGCCGTACCACAAAAAAATAAACATCTGTTCAACACACGTTCAACACGAATGCTACCAAAAATAATAGGCAATTGTTTTAGCACTAACTTGTCTAAAACAAGTGTGTATTATTTTTGGTAGCATTCGCGTTTAACGTGTGTCTAATTTTTTTGTGGTAAGGCCGTTTATGTTTTTTGTAGATTTATATGTTAAAGTAATGCCTAGCCGGGCTAACATGCGCGCCGCGACAAAATTTTGTCTGACTGTTTTGTCTCGCTCTTTCTCGTGCGAATACGAGACAAATGAACGATAAGAGCGTCGACAAAATTTTGTCGCGGCTCGCATGCTAGCCCGGTAGGACACTAAAGTGGTGAACGAGAATTTGTACTGAAAGAAAACTTCCAACACCGTTAAAAACGTTGTAATTCATAATAATATATTGAAATTCAGTTCAGCCAAACCAACATAGCGTCGAAGAGACTTCTTATAATCTTATGTAAAACGTCCTCTGACGTCAGTACTACAGTACCAAATGCGTCATGAGAAAAACACAGAGTTAACAGATAACTGCATGACGATTTCCATTTTATCTAACGACATATTTGCTATAATGCAGGCAGCTAATTTACTTAAAAATGTTGTTTCTCTCACTTATCTGACTTTTATTTAGACAAATATAATTTGATCCAACAGCATATAAATACCATTTTTTTTAAATCACTGGGTTATGTTAAGTTCCAACCATCACGCCTGTTTTCCCCCATGGGATATACAGAGATGCAATAGTGGTACACCCACATTTGGCCAGTTATAATAAAGTTACAATATTTTATATAAATAATTGATTCTATCTATTCGATCATTATAGATTCGATCTACATCTTGCCTCAAATTAAATTCTATTATGTGCCTGTATTAATAGTTCATCGCCTGTCTTAGCCTAAAGCCATATTCTATGTAAATTATAGAAAATAAGTCTTGTCTTTCTTATTTTTAAGTATTTCATTCCATTATTTTATTATTAAATCGCTATATATACTCGAAATGTCAATGTTTTATGTAAAATATACTCCGTCCAAATTCGACTGATTTTGACAATACGCTTTATACTTTTATATGAATATTTTTAATTATAAGATTTGTATGTAATTTGTACTTATTAATAAAATGGTTTTAAACAATTTTTGTTTTTAATTTATTTTAGCAAACTGAAGAAGTTAGAAGTTGCAAGGTGGCTCGAAAATGTTTGTAAGAGCTATTGCGACATGAAATATATTCTTATGAACCTTTGTCAATAATGAGGATATTATGTAGTTGCATCCTCGAACCCTCACACTCCCCGTAACCATTTTGAAATCATACAAAAATTGCCTCCCCCAAACGAAATCCTCTGTCTGCGCGTATTAGGGTGCCAAAAATAAAATGGTAACGAACATTCTAACACTATATTACAACAATCAATCTAACTCCAACACAATATTCTTCTTCTTTTTCTTAGCTTGCTGTTTAATTTCATCTTTCACTGTCCATTCCTCTAACTGATGTTCAACCTTCTTAATATCTTGTTCATTAACAGTGATTGCCAGTTTCAGCTCAATCTGTTCACTCCTTATTAACTTTAGAGCTTCTAACTTTTGTTTCAAGTATGGTCCTTGTTGGCTCTCAAGTAAGTTTCTGTAGTCTAACAGTTTTTTGTTGCGAATGTCCTCGCAATGCATTTCTGTCAGTTTGCGAAGGGACTCCATGCGAGATAGCTTGTGGAAAGTTCTGGAAAATTGTAATTGAAAGTTATTATTATACACACTCGCCATCGGCAGATAAATACCACACATTATTGGTTACCACATATTATTAACATAAATGGTCCTGCACATGGACGTAGCCACGTACAGGCAATATAGCAACTCCCGAACCGATAGGTAAATAATTTTAGAAAAAAAAAACATTTTAAATAATTTACAGATAATTAAACTAGAGCATTCTCCCTAAGAAGATCATCTCGTTCACCTTTCCTCTAACTATGTATGTTTTCCTTGCCTGCCCTCCCCTGAACAAATTCTGGATAATGATCTTGTATCGCGTCGCGGGGCATAGCTAGTAGGTACATAAATAATTTTAAAACTAATTCACTTACTCAGGATGTCCTTTATATTCAATGTTAAGTTTCTCTAGAAGCCATTCGAACTTCTTATAGTCATACTGTCTCAAGTACTTCAATAACTTCTTTCTTTTGTCAATACGCTCTTGTACCAGTTGCTGGAAATTAATTACGAATTTTAAGTTAAGGCTAAACATTGGTTTGCCGCCAGCAGTGTGTAGATACCTTTACTTATTAGTCATTGCATAGGTACCGGTATGAATCATGAGCACAGATCGTGCATGTACACTTTCCGCCCAATAGAAAATAGACAGTTGTCTATACACAATAGAGAATAGTCCAATAGACGACTAGTATCGACTGACGAACCAATCGCGTGCAGCCTGGGCGCCCCCCGCCATCTTCATTCCGCCAGAGACCGAAAAATTAACCAATGTGTAGGTGAATACACAATTTTTATTTGATTCCAATATAAGTATAAAGAAATGGATATGTGCTGTAAGCAATACATATAAGAAGAAACAAAAATGTGCAGTGATGGATGGGGGAATTCTAATAATTAAATTAATTAATAATTATGATTCTTTTACTAATTGCTATAATATTATTATAGGTACCTTCATTTTGGTATTTCTGGGAAACTTATCCATGGTGTCCTGAAGATACCGTATTTGTCCCGTGAAGAATGCAACTATAACCAGATAAAACAAAAGCTGTGAATGTCATAATATGTATAGTACTAATTAGTCTGAATGTTGATTTACATGTTTATATTTTGAACTGTATTTTATTTTATTTAAGGATAATTATCATAGACTCGCAATAATAATTACAACAATGTGTACATTAGTTTTGAAAATGACCCATCTTACTTCTAGTTTCAGCGGTGCACTCGTCATACTGATGTCTGCGCACTCTATCCATTAACTCCTGTTTCACTAACTGATTGTATTCCTTGCGGCCGAGGTGAGCCACAGAGAAAATCTTTTTCACCGATTCTGGTGCACTGAAAAGTTATGTTAAACAATTATAAATTATAGGAAATAATTTAAATATGGGAAATAAAAGAGAATCCCGAATCTAAAATTAATAGTTAATAGTAACCATAGAAGTATGCTCTAACAAAAAAATTATAAACAGCTTACATTCAAAAAACATTTTTTTTTATCCGAATCACTAAAATAATACTACTTACTCCTTAATTTCCTCAGATAAAGCATAATCCTTGCCTATAGCGGTCTCGGGAATAGGAGGTAGGCCTTCTAGGTCACCAGACTTCTCTGGTTTGTATGCAGGCGTGTATTCTGGCCTTACCCATTTTATATTTACTGTGTGCTTGATACCACGAGTTTGGATTACTGTACAAATGAATCGCCGCAACATTACTATAGTAATAACACACTAATTGGGCAAAAATCAAGTTTTTATGTAATTTAATTTAACATAATAACCTCAAAATTGGATAACACTTTTGACATTGACAGTTTTTTTTTCATAAATGACATTGACACTATTGACAGTTTGTTTTTCATTGCGTTCCAGTTCAAGGTTCTTCGATGTTAGAATTTGGAGCATAATTATTATATTTTACTATCGTATCGTGGAACAGGGCAATAATTTATTTTTTTTATGACCTGGATGAGGATGTCACAGATTTAGTAAGTAGCAGCAAAAAGTTTGAATTCTTTCATACTAATAACTAATAAACATTCATAGAAAGCCAACTTCTTGCCAGTAAATGCAAAGTACATTTCAGTCGCTGCGAGTATTATTGTGAAGTGTGTGTTCACCCGGAGCACTCCATGTTACAGAGGGTTAAGCCAAGCCGCGTCACTCGCGACAGCCACAAACAGTTCTTATATTTTATGAAAACGTATGTTTGTGGCTGTCGCGAGCAGTGGCGTGCCTAGAGGGCAAGCCCGATACATTTGATTTGGTTTTAGAGGGTTTTATGTTCATTTTTAATGAATTTAAATACTACATAAAAAATTACTTACATTTATGAAAAATTAACTTATTTAATTTCTTTAACGATCAAAATGCGTCAGGCTTGCCCTCTAGGCACGCCACTGGTCGTGAGAGACCGTGTACGGCGAGTTCTTAAAAAAATATGAAACTGTAGTTTTCTGCTCGGTGGAGGCGTGTGCGACGAACCTTAGTCATCATTAGGTATAGGTACCGATGTCAGTTATGAGCATAAGTAGATCGTGTATGTAAATTTTCGGCCCGGTCTATTGGGCCGAAAAGTTGACAGTACCTACGTAATAGAGAATGGTCCAATAGACGGCGATGAGCATCGACTGACGAACCAATCGCGTGCAGCCTCGGCGCCCCGTCTTTTTTATTCCGCCAGAGACCGGAAAAATCAGCAATGCGCAAGTGACAGTTGTGCTCATGACTGGTGCCGGTACCTATACATCAGTACTGCGTGCGTTGCAGCCGGGTATAGCTATCTAAACGTTGAAATGATTATAATACTTGTTCTATTCAAAAACTAAGAAAACGATATGACAAGCTGCAACAGCAACAAAGGAAAAGGTATAAAAATAAAACAGCTAATCGTGAACATTCATTTATTGCTTTGTGAGTATGAAACCTCAAACTTACAAAAAACATAAGCAATATTTTGTACTAATGTACCACTCCACATGACTGTACAAACTACGATATATACGAATACATTCTCTTTATTTACATTTTTAGGACAAAAAACATTACAATAAACGAATAAAACAAGTTTTTAATTGCCGACAGTAAAAATTTTAGAGGAATAACGAACACAGAGGTAGTGCACTTCATAGTAATAATAATTATATAAATCGTGGCCATAGCCGGTTTCCACTTAAAACACGCTCTACGCTATCTCTCTTTCTCTCTATGGGTGTGTAACTGACTGTGAAACTCTATAGAGCACCCCGTATTCACTAACATTACTATGAGGTCTCGAACGCACAGTTTACAGAAAACTCATACGAATATGAGCATTATAAGGATAAAGATAAGGTTCATTTTCATATGAACGAATAATACGACTTAACGACAGGCGCTTAATACGACTGTGAACCTTAATGAAGTACAAGTAATGTTCATATTTGAATGAGTTTTCTGTACACTGCTATGAGTCCTCATAGCAATATTTGTGAAATCTCTATGCTAGTTGTTCCTCTATGGTAAAAAGTACAAAGTATTGTACAACTTGTAACCTTTTTGGTGTATGGCAGTGATTTTGTATCACCAAGGAGATTTAAATATGAATTTTATTTTCAAGACGTCTTGTTAGAAGAAAAAAAGCCTTTTTTTAAACGGCTTTTTAAAGCCTACCCTGTTTACAGCCAATACTTTGAAAGATTTTAAACAAGCAGGAAGTTCACAAAATTAAAATTTGTTTCATAAGTAACAAAGAACTAGAATATTGTGGAATGTAGCATAAAGTATACTTAGGTATACAGAATGTAGATTTAAGTATAAATAAACTATTAAATTACGAACAATTTTAAATGAATGTCACTATAGTTTAGTTTTAGGTTCAAATTCTGCTAAAATTAGCATAGTCACCACTATGAAAGACATTGGTTTCTGCTATCAAAGTAACGATTTTAAGCTTGATGATATTAACTTTAATTACATAAATACTCTGTATTTGGCACCATGGTTGGTTACATTTTAATTCATATAAGGTAAAAAGCACGTGAATGTTGCATATTCGTCGCTAAACCAAATTTTTTTAACTCATAGACTACATGGAAGATGTATTTATGAGCTCTGGCCATTGATCGCCCAATGTGTACAGGGCCATAAGCAATGGTAATGAAATGGATGACACTGTTTTTAGTGATGTGTATACTAAAATGTGCATAAAACTAGAAACGCTAAAATTATGTGAACACTAGAACCGCAGCGTGAATTAATTAAAAAATATATTATTATTTTTTAGTTCTAAAATAAAACTTAGCAGAATTTGATACCTACATTTACCTAATTCACAAAACTACAGTTATAGATAAATAGATTTGCACACTGCTATTTTAATTCATAAAATTACCCACATGTTTATGTCTAGGTTTGTGTGAAATGCAAATTGTATTTATAAAATAATATTGAGAAAATTTGTCTTTAAAACGCACACAAATTGCTTATATGTATAAAGAAAGTTAAGTTGAGTATTAGTAATAGTAACAATACATATATCTGCTTGCATAAATAATACAGATACATATACAACATTAACAAAAACCCTGTTTGATCCCAAAGGCGGCCATTATACTCATATAATGAACAATTTGTATGACACAACCCCGAAATTGCAAAATAAAACTGATGTTCCACACATTTTATCTATTTATGTGAACACAAATGTATGGAACGGCAATTATTTTTTCGCTGTTTTAGGGTTGGTTCCAAAGTAAAAAATTATTCATAATGATGAGCATAACGGCCATCTTTGGAATCGAACACGGTTTTTGTTACGTCCCATAAAGGGAAAATCTGTTTCATAGGTCCATAGCCAAGTTAATTTGCATTCCACAAACCCAATATCAACTATATCATTTAAAATTCAAAACATTTATATCAAACTGTAATTTTAAAACTGACTACATAGAAGGAATGCGACCACTGACAACTTACACGATGAATTCATTCCTATTATAATTAAAAAATCCTTAATTTTAATACTGGACATCATTTATCTACTTATCATTAATCATTTTTTTATACACAATCATGTTACAAAAATGTCTTTCATCCGTAAATTCTTAATATTAGTTGAGGCTAACGTAACTAGACATTATGACAATAATAAAAGAGATTTGATATAAATTGATGCTGTGAATTAATTCATATAATTTCGTAATACACTTTTTTAATAAATAAACTTTAAAAAAAATACATAATCTTTCTAATTCAGATCAAAATGTTATATATAATTTATCTATTATTTATTAAAACTATCAATTTTTCCCAAAATTTCCTTTGATTTGTCAAAGTAAACGAATGTCTAGTCAACATTGCCATTGCGTAAATACAAAGCGATAAACGTTAATAGTGTGTCTGAAAAATAAATAATAGTAAGTATAACATAATATCTACCTCGGACTAGGTAAAATAACCTTATTTAAAGTAACGGGAGTCATCAAATTAAATTAGGAACAGCACCAAAGGTTTTTTTGGAATCAATATAATCACATGTTATAAATAAATATACATTTTGGTATTTTTTTAATGTTGTTAACTTGTTAACCTTTTTTTGTAGTTTTGAACATAAGTTAACGTTTTTGTTGACAGTATTATTAAAAAGTTACGGTTGGTTTTACCAACTCAAGATAAGTTCTGTATAACTTAATTGACAGATCATTTCATACCTTATCCGTCACATTATTGAATTATAACGGCGATCGAAAGTTACTTCTTTGTTATGTTATTTTAAAAATGAAAAAATATTTTTGGAATATTGTTTTAGATATAAATATCATAAGCTTCGTTAGACTTGACATAATGACGTATTATCCGGCTCATTTGACAACACATAAGAAACATTCTTAAAATATTTCTTATTTCTATACAATAAAATTGTCTGCATAGATAATAACGATCGTGAATGAGTTCTTCATTGCAATAATGTCAGAAAAGTTGGCTTTTAATTTCTATTTCGCATAACAAAAAATCACATTTATTTTAGCATAGGCTTGGGCAAGCCAAAAGATGTCCTCTGCTGGGCTTAGGGAAGTCCAGCAGTGAACGTTTTTCGACTAATATGATGATGATTTTTATTGTTATTAAATATTAGCCGACCCGCCCCGGCTTCGCACAGGTAAAGTTATGGTTATCCTTATGAATCCAGTCACACGAAATTCGCTCCTATGAAGCAATCTCACAAATTATTGAAATTACTCCGCCTCGCGTTGATTACATCGTGTTATCTCTTAGATTATACCTCCGACTAAGATACTGCAAACGGTAAAAATCATCTCCATTAAATACTTGTGAGATGGAACTACTATTTTGATAAGGATTAGTACTTTTTTGGTAATGTGTCCAGTTAAACATTACCTAATTATTTGTTATTTTTTAAAACGGCCGTTTATTTAACATATATTTTTCTGTATAAAATGTCATGTTAAACGGCTGTTTTCAATTTAACGAACTGTTATCTTGTCGGTGAACTTGGCCCTTAGATTAGCGAAATATGAACTAAAGCCAAATTTTCTCCTTAATTGCAAGCCGAACAAGTTTAGGGACTATTTTGAGCACCTAAGCTATTTCTAATCACTCTTTATCTACCTCAGTTATAAGCACAGTACAGTGCGGTGTTATTAGCTAGCTATATTATATACTTTACGCTATTTATGTACATTATTGTTGTAAAGGCAAGAGCTATTGGTCGGGCGATAGCTGTTTTTATATACTTAGAATGTAAGAAGTTAAATGTCTTGATGTTATTCAGGGAAAAGTAAACGTTTGGATGTTTTGGAGGGGCAAAAATAGTGGTTAAAGTATTTTTAGATACGATTATTTCTAGAAGAATTCTCGGTCATAATAATCTGGATTTAAAACTAACACATTTGAAAGGTTTAAATAGAGATTTATGACATGAACATATTTCTAAAATATGGCTTGCCCGCATATACCGAAAGCTTATTCAAAGTTAATCTGTGTCACGTGTCACCGAACATAATTGTTATTTTATTTAGGTTGACCAATCAAAATTGCGAATCTGAAATTTAACAGTTAGTTAACTGATCAGAGATTTGATGTCGCTTGCAGTATATGAAGGTTAGAGCCCAAGATAATATTAATTGAAAGTTTGAAGGCAGTTTAACATTGTAAATAAAAAAGTATATTTTGGTTTTATAACAATTATACCAGTATTAACATTTGTGCCCCACCCAAAGTTATCTTATTATTATTATTTAGCCTGACCATTTAATAATAACACTAAAAACTGCCCAAATTAAAGCGTCTGCTAATAATCTGCTTAAACAGTAACACTGAATCAAACACCATTTGAATTGTTGAGTGAAAACATTTTTATATGCACCTATGCCTATTATGTACAGATAATTATTGCATTAATCTACCGTCCTTTCAAAATGGCGCTCTTTGGTAAGCTTGAAACCTTTTTTTAATATTTTTTAATTACGGAAGAATAATTCATAAATGCTCTGTATTAAGAAAGCGATATATAACAGGATATTCCACAAAATGCCCAGTCATTTCGTGTAATATACAAGCTCATTTGTCTACCATTATGTATTTACAATACATTTAATTACATAAAGTTAGAGGGGTAAATCTAATATCATTATGAACAACTTTTACTATGGGACCGATCCTCAAATCGCAAAAAAAAATCAGCTGTTCTATACATTATGTTCTCATAACTGAACAAAATGTATGGAACAGCAGATTTTTTTTATCACAATTTCAGGGTTAGTCCCATAGTAAAAGTTGTTCATAATTATGTGTAGATTTACCATCTAAAATATTCGCCATTAATAAAGTAAGACCTCACATATTTAATGTACGCCTCTAGAACGGTAGGTAGATAGTCGTAGCTCGTTAGGTGTAACACGGTGCAACGTGCAACGTGTAGCATGCTACAGTGTCGTGTAACACGCGCGAGGTGTCTACTACCGACGCCGGCGCATGCGGTCCGATGGCCGCCGCCGCGCTGCAAAATTATGGAAATATAGATTACTAGCTGTTCCCCGCGACTTCTTCTGCGTGAAAATAGATAAAAAGCCTATGTGTTTTTGCGGGTTCCAAGCTACCTCTTGGTTAAATTTCATCCAAATCCGTCCAGCCGTTTCAGCGTGAAGAAGTAACAAACATACACACACGTAGTGTGATTATTATTAAAGTTGAGATTTTCTAGATGTGATTACCCTGCTAAGAACAATATAAAGTACTAGCACTTCACCCGCGACTTCGTCCGCGTGTCCCACAGGAACTGTGCATTTTTTCGGGATAAAAAGTAGCCTATGTTACTCAGTGATAATGTAGCTTTCTATTAGTGAAAGAATTTTTAAAATCGGTCCAGTAGTTTCGGAGCCTCTTCGGTACAAACAAACAAACAAAAAAATCTTTCCTGTTTATAATATTAGTATAATATATAACATAGATAACATAACACAATAGATAACATAATAATACTAGCTATGCCCGCAGTTTCACCCCCGTTGCTCGGCTCCTAATGGTCGTAGCGTGATGTTAAATAGCCTACCTATACCATTCCTCATGAATCTGGCTATCGTATGCAAAAATAATTTTTCGAATCCGACTGGTAGTTCCAGAGATCAGGTCGTTCAAACAAACTTTTCAGCTTTATAATATTAGTATAGATATGCAGCTATATTTTTGGGCAGAAAAATTAGGGAAATTCACGCCTTTTGCCAGTGAGGGTAGGCAGAAACTAAAGAAAAGCTTGATCTATAAACAATGGCTATAACTTGCACTGAATATAACCTTTGCCATACAAGGTATCACTTGCCAGGAATTGTTGCCAGGATTTCCTGAGCTCATTTTCATGTACTGCAAAATCTTCGAATCCTTTCGATGTAACTTCGTATTGAAATCATTAACACGGCTGCCAGACAAGCCCATATTGCAACAATTCAGCATATTGAGTAGACATAACATTATCTTCGTAAAATATTATATTTCTGGCCCATCATTGTTGCAAATGTATTTTTTTATTATTTTAATCAAAAATTTTTTGCCTTTACTGTCCAAATCCTGGACAAAAGCCTCCCCTAATCCTAGGAATTCTATTCCTGCGCCACTCGAACTAGTACAAAAAATGCATAATAATTTATATATTTTTTACAATCTTTTGCAAATGCAGGTATGTGTTTTTATGGCTTAAATATAAAAAAATAGAATACATACCGATAGCACTTAGCGCGTCGCCCGGCGACCGCAGACCCTATTCCCGTTTCTTCCCCTTCTTCTTCCCGACGCGCTTGCTATAGTTCTGCGCAAGCGCATTCACTATCGACACCACGAAGTACACCACCATTGCTAGCACGAATTTCTCTAGCAGACTCGATAGTACGGAACCCTGATTCTCAGGGGTGCCCGAATCGTTTTTGTGGAGACGAGCCTTCTGGTTCCGTAGGAATTCTAGCATGGGAGCCTCTAATTTTGGCCCGATGTATGGTATCCTTTCTACCCAGGAAAGGACTTGGCTGAAAGATATGGGTTTGTGTTATTAAGATTATATTTTGTAATGATATTGTAATTAATTAAATTGGGAACAGGTGTTCTACTATTTAGGTGCGTTTGTATAGGATCTGTGTAAGCAAGATGCAAATTATTTTTAGTAACAAAAAATATGTTTTTGACGCATATTTTTTCACGACTAGGTACCCAAAAAAAGGAGGTTGTTTTCAGGGTTCATGTATTTTTGTATGTGAGTTTATTAAAATAATTGAGTCGATGCTGTTTTGATATAATTATTCATCCATTTTATACAAAATATGAGAAATACATCGTTTATTATAGCAGGCGTCAAATTTAAAATATACTCCTTGCTACTTTGTAGCCTACACTATGCGTGATCCAACACGCACTTGGAGAATTTTTGAAACAAAATATCGTAAATGCTTGAAATATAATAATAATAGTTTTATTCCAACTCACCCGACCAAAGTCTCATTGAACGCGATGATAACAAACATCTTCTGTATATGCATCTTGATGACCGCTTTTCCAATCACAGTAGCACCAAAGAAAGTCCAGAATGGTACCAGAAAGTGCCCGCACGTGAGCCCGGCGAGGTCGAATAGCGGGTTTGGTACCGAGGCGCAGGCTAGGATGCCAGCAAAACCTACTTTCTGGACCAACTTTTGTACCATTATTTTTGCCCTGAAATTAAAATGTTAAACAATGTATTTCGTAATCGGCGATATTTGATGTCCCTTATAACTGCAAATTAAAAGGCATTGCCTTACCCCTGTATTCACGAACAATACCTACTATGAGGACTTACAGCAAAGTGTACAAAAAACTAATTTAAATATGAACATTGTATGTATTACGTTAAGGTTCATACTCGTATAAAGCGCTTGTTTATATTCGCTATATGAATATGAACCTTATTTTTGTAAAAACAATGTTCATATTCGTACGCGTTTTCTGTACACTGTGCGTTCGAGACCTCATTGTATCATGCGTGAATACGGGGATTAGTCTCCGATAGATGTCACCTCAGATCATAGAAACAAGGAGATGTGCCAAGGCGCTATCGAGCTTGATGCCTGATATTGAGCAAATTGCTCATATTAAAAACGTACGCGCTGGCAACGAACCGAAAACGATCGATGGTATAAATACAGTGTTTTAGTTTAGTGCTAGTGTTGAGTGACGATTAACAGTGTTAGATTGAGGGTGTGCGGAATGTTCAATGCGTGGGAGATCTTTTTATTCACAAGGAGCGCTTAATTATGCGCGTAATTGTGTCGAAAAATGTACTAAAAGTGGCATCATTTGTTCCCGTACTAATTTGCTATGATGGCATAATTATCTCCTTGTTTCTATGATCTGAGGATGTCACCAACGCTTATAAGAGGCGTATTCAAAGAGATTTAAAAATTTCAACTGATGCGTTGTTCAAGTGGTTGGCGCGATGCCGCGGTACGGCAGAAGTCACAGGTTCAAATTCATTGTTGTTTTTAAATCTCGGTGGTATTACCGCAAATGAGGTCTTGGAAAATAACCTCTATTACTACTGCAAAAAGGTTGACAGTAAAATTAAATCTTTTTTGTAATATTACTAACATCATTCAACGCCACACGTAACAAAAACTTTGTTAATCAATTGTGACATTTGAAATTAATGTGCATAAAAAAAAAAGTTGATGCATATTGAAATTTATAGCAAAAAATACTAAGCCGTTATTGAACGAGTTCTGATATACTAATGCTTTTTTTAATAAGTTTAAACATCACATATCGTCAATTTATTATTTAGACATGTGATCCACCTTAAGGGAATAAATACTTTCAAGTGATTACCATAGCAAATTGATTGGAAACTAAACTGTTGATTTTCATAAATTCATAGCAGCTTTACAATAATGTGTCCATACAACTTTTTGATCGTTTTAATAAGACTGTTGCGGGCGCGGTCGCAGCCGACGCCTTTGGGGGGGGGGGTCATACCGCAGCCAAAAACCTTGGGGGGGGGGGTCATACCGCAGCCAAAAACCTTGGGGGGGGGGGGGTCATACCGATTAATGCCGACATATACACACATCAAAAGTATCTAGGGATCAACATATATTTTTGCAATAACTTTTCTCCTGATTGATATTAATTAAAATTTTCTTTAAGGATTCATCAAATAAAGTGTTTTCGTTTGTCACAGTAACGATAAACCAAGTCACCTTTGCATTAATAAAGAAATTTGCCATTTTCCTAATAAAGGGATTTTTGACATTTGAACCACTAACATTAAAGTTCGAAAAAAAGACTGAAATAACAGTTTTCTTTAAAATTTTATTGGGTAACTTAAACAATTAATAATCCGTGTTTCTACCGCGAACACTAACAACACAAGAACATCGGTTTGGCATACTCAAAATGAGTTCATCCAAATCACGCTGTGGAATGGCCGCCCATGTTCGTTGCAACAACAAAAAAAGGTCTTCTTGCGACTGGATACCCTCCATATTCGGCAGAGCTCTTCTCTGTAGCATATCCCATGCATGCTCAATCGGGTTCAAGTCTGGCGACTGAGCAGGCCAGGGCAGGACATTGATGTTAGCTGCGGCGAGAGTCTGTCTTACAACTCTTGCGGTGTGCGGTCGTGCATTATCATGCATTAACTGAAATAAGGGACCGATTTGCACTTGTAGAGGAACGATGACGTCTGATACAATCGTCTCAGCATAAATTTGAGCGTTGAGGTTGCCTCTGATCCAAATCAACTCAGTTCTTCCGCCGATCCAAATACCCGCCCATACCATGATGGTTCCACCACTATAAGGATGGACTTCCTGGCAGGATTTTAATCGCTGTTGGCGTCCAGGGGTTCTCCAGTGTCGTATACGTCTTGTATCCGGTCTCATACCAAAACGAGACTCATCAGAAAAGCACACGAAACGCCATTGTTCTTCTGCCCAATTTCTGTGTTCAAGAGCCCATTGATATCGAATCCTACGATTGTGCATTGCTATAGGTGGTACCCGTAGCGGTCTTCGGGAATGAAGGTTCACTTCATGCAAGCGGTTTCTGACTGTTTGGTCGCTAATTAAGTTCCCTGAAGAGTGATGAAGCCTCACGGCTAACATCATGGCGGTTATTGTTGGAGCTCTTCGAGTTAAGATTTGAATGTATCGGTCTTGTCTCCGTGTGGTGCAGCGATACCGTCCTCCATGGCGCTCAGCCACGGTACCAGTGCTTCGGTAACGTGTCCAAAGTCGACTGATAACACTCTGACTTGTATTCAGAGCTAAAGCTACAGTACGTTGCCGGGAACCAGCTTCTATCATTCCCACGGCTCTGAGCATTTCTTCCCTGCTTAAATGACGTCGCCGCTCCATAATAACGTTGGTTTTAATCAGTAGTAGGGAAACAGTAGCACTAATAATGTCTTCAATGCGTTGTATGTTTTTATAGGGAAAATATTGACAGCTTATTTTCATCTTTTACTCGAATTTGATTGAGAGTTCCTGATTCAAATTATGAAATGCACCAAAAAGGATCCATATAAATTTATAAAATCATAAATTTATTACAAAGCCACATCTCAATCTCAAGAAATCCGCATAAAAATGCTTGATCCCTAGACACTTTTGATGTGTGTACATCGTGAATTACTGTTTCGCAAATTTTTGTACGGTTTTGCGGCGGGGCGGGTCATGATGACATAGAAAGACGTTTTCAAATAAATCTCACTTGCCAGTCCTGGAGTCATCATGGGCGGCTAGCTCAGCGACGCCCCCCCCCCCCCCCCCGGACAGCCTCGCCGCCCTGGCCATGAAGTAGGGCGGCAGTTCGCCCAGGGCGGTCCCTATACCCCACATTATAGACTAGATAAAGGTATCTCACCTGCCAGTCCTGGAGTCATCATGAGCGGCTAGCTCAGCGACGCCCCCTCCGGACAGCCTCGCCACCCTCGCCATGAAGTATCGCCCAGGGCGGTCCCTATACCCCACATCATAGACTCGATAAATGTATCTCACCTGCCAGTCCTGGAGTCATCATGGGCGGCTAGCTCAGCGACGCCCCCTCCGGACAGCCCCGCCACCCTCGCCATGAAGTATCGCCCAGGGCGGTCCCTATACCCCACATCATAGACTCGATAAATGTATCTCACCTGCCAGTCCTGGAGTCATCATGGGCGGCTAGCTCAGCGACGCCCCCTCCGGACAGCCTCGCCGCCCTCGCCATGAAGTAGGGCGGCAGTTCGCCCAGGGCGGTCCCTATACCCCACATCATTGACTCGATGCGCACCTTCGACATGATGTTCCATATCGTCACCAAGTTTTTAGGGTCGATCTCTGCTGGACATATTATGCTGGAATAGAAAATATGGTAATTATTAATGGATTTTTAAAAGAAGACTAGCTGAATTTTCAAGTTCTTTTAAAATGGAACTAGTGATTACAAAAAACATCAGTAGTTCCATCATGGAACTGTTAATGGTACTAGTGACAATGAACCACCCGCCCCAGCTTCGCACGGGTAAAGTTTAGTTTAATCGAGTCACGCGAAATTCGCTCCGGACTATGAAGCAATCTCACAAATTATAAGTCACTCCGTCGCGAGTTGATTACATCATGTTATCTCAGAAACTATTCGTCCAAATAATATTCTGTGAACAGCAAAAATCATATTTATTGATAAGGATGTTGATAATGTGTGTAGTTAAACATTACCTAATTATTTTTTAAAACATAAAAGCTGCTTCAATGACAAGCAGCATCATGTGCGGCCCCAGGTACAGCAGGAACGTGTGCGGCCTTGTGTAGAGTCAGTAGACTCAGTGTGCAGTACTCACTCGTTAGGATAGGGCGGCTCGGGGAAGTTGAGCGCGCCGCACTCGTAGGCGGCGAGCGTGACGCGCGCTATGTGCGGCCCCAGGTACAGCAGGAACGTGTGCAGCCCGGTGCCCAGCCCCACCGAGCTGCACACGCCCAGCACCACCCACCAGCCCCACCACGCCACGCTCACTACCACTACCTGGCCGGAAACATGACATACATTATAAAGGGTATCTATAAAATGCAATATTTATTATGGCAGCATTAATTCGGTGTAACTTTCGGATCAGCTGCCGCTGAAAGCCAGCGTTATGGCTTTGCTTTGATCAGCTACAGCAATATGCTGAGCGATGACCAACTTGCGCAAATGTGACGCATATTTTCCCAAACTTTTTGGGTTTCATGTCATATTTTTTTTTACTTTTGTTGTTTTTGGTGGTTTTATGCGTCGATACTAGACGCAAATAAATATATTTCTTAGTTTTTGTTCTATCCGGCGAAGCAGTAAATGAGGAAAATGGACTATTAGTAGTAGTAAGTTTACAAGAACCACGATTACATGAAAAAATGTGAAGAGGTTAAAAAATGTTTAATAATTATTTACCTGTACATAAGGCTGGTGCGGGCCACTAATGTAGTAAGATATAACTGTGCCTAATATTGCTATAGATATCGTCAGCGCCAACAGTTTGTACGCCAACAACCTGAAACAAAACACAACCATATAGATGCGATTTTATCAGCGATACATACGTAATCAACAGTGGCGTATTTACCCTAGGGCCATAGGGGCCATGGCCCCGGGCGCCAGACTGTGAGGGGCGGCATAGCCACCTCTCGCGCCGCCCCTTGCGCTCAGCTTTGTTCAGAACCCTAAACTGTGCGTAGCTCGATACGGACTTAGTCGGTTTTTTCGTTAATTTATGGGGCGGCAAACCTTAAAGGCCTAGGGCGCCAAATTTTATAATACGCCACTGCAATGGTAATCAACATTTTTTTATGTTGATTTTATACTAGAAATAAAAAAAAAACCTACATACTAGAAATAAATTAGTAAGGCAGACAGTTTTACAGCGGTCTTGTAGTTTGCTGGTATAGGCGGCATCAGAACCTCGTGATGCCATGTGACGTCAATACTGCATGCTCATTGGTCTTTAATTTCGAGAAGCCACGTTTTGTCATTTGGCCCAAAGAGTATAGTAACTATTGGCCAATGAACGTTGGATGTTAAGTGTCGTGAGCCTAAACGCTCGATGGTGGAGTCACCAGCTAGGCTCGTCGGATCCACCAGGAGAAGAAATAAAATTATGTTATTTTAAAACATAAGAGACCTCAAAAACCAACTGACGCGGATCGGGTTTTAACCCACGACCTTTACCGAACCGTGCCACTGCTCTTAATCAATGAGCTACCGCGTCCCGAATTGTGAAAGGGACCGAGACCGCGTTGAAGCACGCCTGTCGGTCACTAGCTTTAGAAGAATAAAAGTATTGTTTGCAGAAAACTTACCTTTGTATTCCCGTGGAGATCAATATGACCAGTTCCTTGAAGAAGTATTCTAGAGTGGTGAGGGGCCGCCTCCATAGCACCAGGCTCTCACTGTCCATTGTTGTGGGTTTGCTTCGGCTGCAACAAATTAATATCATATTTTAACTAGCCGTCAGTTTCACCCGCCATTGCCCGGCTCTTAAGGGTCGTAGCGTGATGTTAAGTAGCCTATCTATAACCTTCTTTGAGAATTGGGCTATCAAATGTAAAAAGAATTAGCTGGGCCATACATTTGGTCGAGTGATTTTTGTATGGAACAGTTGTATGGAGCAGTATACGTCCTTCAAAACGTCCCTCGTTTAACCTTCCATCCTGTATAATTAGGGACTTCAGTACTTTGGACACGTTCGTTAATGTACCTAGTCATGATTTGTGTGAAAATTACAAACATTCAAGATTAATTTACTACATCATATACTTCACTTCAATAATTTTATTGGATGCGAATACTGCGAACTCATAGTTTTTTAACCAACTTTAAAGGCGAGGAGGTATATAATTCGTCTGTATTTTATGTTTGTATCCTGTTATAGCCAAATAGGTATCATCAATCAACTGCCATGCGCCGCTAACCGCACTAATTCTCAGAGAAAGCATGAAGAAGGCCCAAAGAGCTGTCACTATTCACTATGCACAGTTAATCTCAAAAAGTGTACAGAACTTTCACTTTATTATTATCACTAGCGCAGTTGGTAACTTAGTTGAGGTACTTAACCTAACCTAAGTTACCGGACTGAATTAGAAATCTAAGCGGTGGGATTTTGAAACTAGTTTTAAATTGCCTGTTTGCAGTTCGAGTCAGGGCAGTTGTTTGTAGGGTTCCGTACGGCGCTATTACTAAGCCTACGCCCCCTGTCCGTCCGTCCGTCTGTCATGGGGCTACATGTTATGAACCGTTATAGCCCAAGGGGCCCCATGTAATGAAAAAGGAATCCTTAGTGCACGAGTTCGACTCAAAGACCGCGATACCTACCTACAGTCGCGATGCGGTCGCTGGTCATACCTTCGCCTACGTATAGCGTAGTTTCAGCGTAGTGGGGGAATCTTCACACGTACGCTTTCGAGCATTAAGGGTCAAAATGCACAAAATCGACTATTAATTGCGCAGTCAAGGTCAATGTTCAATTTGCCGCTAAGTGTAACCACGATTTTGCATCGCTGCTAACGCGATACAGCATGGATACAGACGCAATGCAACTTGTGAACGCCTGTTGCAATAATACATTCGCGCGTTTGCATCGATGCAGTCGCGCGTTGCAAATGCGACAAACGGTTAAAAGTCGATGCAGACGCGTTAACGAAACGCGCTACTGAATCGGTGCAAAAAGTCGCCGTAGACGACCTCCCTTTGTCTCTAGGTAGCAACGAACATGCAATGCCTCTGATATTGAAATATTAATTGTGTTGTACGACTGCCATCTGACCTACAATCCAATTTATAGGGCAATACCGATACTATCCACGCACTGACAGCTGACAGATTGATATGTCCGATTGATTGACCCGCTCGGCTGTTATTAAGCCAATAGATTGCCTTGATTTATGTAGATTAAGTGAATTTATGTCCCAAAACAATGGAGTGACAAATTCCCAGCTTTAACTTTTACGGTAGATAGGTACTTTAGGTAGGATAAAAGTTTGTACAATTTTAGAATCACAAAAAAACAGAAATATCACATTAATACGAGTACTTATTATGTGAAACAGTTTCCGAAGTCGATGCATCTGATTATTTGATTTGGTTTGCTTCGGCACCGACTTCGAAGCTGTTTCACGCAATGATCTTTTTGAAGGTGGATATAAAAAAATCCTAGAAGACATTCCTAGTAGGTATTGTAAAACTTCACTATCACCTTAACACTGAACTTTTGCCATGATTCTATGAACTATTCATGGGAACGTTGTGTAATCGATAGCCAAAGGGCAATTTAGTGCCAGAGTGCTAGATTGAGGACAATTCAAAATGCATCTGCTTCTGGATGTTCCAATAGTAAATTTTTCATGAACACTATGCGGGCGCCAAAAAGGTGTCAAACATCTGCATTTAGCCATCCATTGTCGATTTTCTGAACTTCGAGCGCTTTGGATGGCCAATCTTTGACACTTGTTTGGCTCCCAAACATATTAATGAGACTACAATAAACAAACAGAAAGGGATGCTAACTTTCAGGCTGTTTACAAATACTCCAAAGTAAACTGTTAGATTATGCCTTGTTTCCTATACCCTTGAACCAAATGTATCGTGTTTATAATACAATGAACTATGATGGTAACGGCGCGTGGTAACGCTAAAGACCTTTTCTATAGTGGCTGATCTGAGGCCCTAGACAAGTTGCTTTTCTGTTAGCGTTCACGCCAAACGCTACGCCCAAAATGTATGGCAATGACATTATCTGCGGAAAAGTCACGTGACTCACAAATGTCAATTCCATACATGTTGTCCGTAACGTTTGGCGTGACCGCTAACAGAAAAGCAACTTGTCTAGGGCCTCTGCGCGGAGACGCAAAGACGCACGCGAAAATTAGCAAAATTATTTCCTACTTATACTACAAAACGTATTTTGAAATGAGACAAGTTCCGATTCAAGATAAATGGATTGCCTATATTCTCCAGCAAAAACCGAAAAATTATCACCTTAAGTTTAGGAGCAGTAGCGAATTTAGTTCTAAAACGACCTCATTTCAATAATTATTTTCATACAGTAATTTTTAAGCTACAATATTTTTATTAGTTCGAAATAAAGGTAACATATCAATGTTTATTATATATTTTTTCTAGATTGTTATGTTAGTTTAAGAGTAGTAGGACCACAACGGCGACGGAATTTATCTTTTTGCGGGTAAGTACCATACGCCTTAAACAGTTCAGTGCCAATAACTATCTTTACATGCATAATACAAACAGCCCGGGTATAGAAGTATCACACAGGCGCTGATACAAGCGGTGGGAGGAGGAAAAGGGTATATCTCCCTTCCACCTCCGAACTTCAGCCGAATTTCCTGGCTTCGCACACATACAAACGCCAGTCAGGACGATCGAATCGCTTTTTAAGCTTGATGCAGCAACGGAACGCGGAAAGCCGCCAAAACGCGATGCAGCAACGAAGCAATGGCTAAATCACGCGATTTTGATACAGCGATCAAACGGGTGGCGACTTTCTGTCGCCAAAATGTAATATAGTCGCAAAATCGTCGATCGCCGAAGCTAAAAGTAGCTAGTCTGTTTTGACCCAAAGACTTGCGTATCATCCACCAATCAGTAATTCTCTAATGTCTTTATTTATGTCCTTTTCATCGTAATGTTCTAATTTATTAGAGTAGGTATACGAAGGGTACTTGTTGATGCATCTAATTTTAAATAGTGGTACCTACCTATAAATAGGATCACACCCCTACATAGGTGAGGTCATCCTACAACCGACGACGACGCGTCAAGTATTAATGACATAATTACTACTAATGCGTTCCACGTGCTGGTATTTCTATAAGGACTTAAGTAGAACCTTTTGGAAATGCGAAGGGTAGAACTATGCTCCATTTTCGTAATCAGAAGGGGTAGCTAGAGGAGTATGCGTAACTGTGTATGCGTATGGTACACTCACATTTCGCCAGTTATGTTTAAGTCCTATGTGAGTCACCCTCAGATCATAGAAACGAGGAGATGTGCCAAGGCGCTATCGAGCTTGATGCCTGATCTTGAGCAAATTGCTCATAATAAAAACTTACGCGCTGGCGACGAACCGAACACGATCGATGGTATAAATATAGTGTTTTAGTTTAGTGCTAGTGTTGAGTGACGATTAACAGTGTTAGATTGAGGGTGTGCGGAATGTTCAATGCGTGGGAGATCTTTTTATTCACAAGGAGCGCTTAATTATGCGCGTAATTGTGTCGAAAAATGTACTAAAAGTCCTCGGCAGTACAACCTAGGCAAAGTACTCGGCATCAGTTGTTCCCGTACTAATTTGCTATGATGGCATATCTCCTTGTTTCTATGATCTGAGGAGTCACCATTAACCGAGCAATAATCCAGACTGAACTGTTACTAAAAATTTCCTGATAGAATGGTCAGATAATACTGCCCAGACCCAGAAAACCCTGGACGCCGCGCTTAGCTGTCATGCTTACAACTACCAGAATACGGTTGCTGTTGCCGGCATTTAAGTTGAGCTCTGACCCTGAATTACTTTAAGAAACTTTGGACCTTATTTCTGAGACAATACGACGCGGCGACACAAACTCCATCCACTCGGCCGAGAGCTCAACTTAAATGCCGGCAACTATACGGACATTCCTGGTAATCAGTTTGAAAAATATGTCCGTTTAGATTATCGGAGATTTTTTTAAGCATTTAGCAATGGGGGGATAAATCTCAAGTCTACCTGATCTCCTTAGGGTGTGGGTGGTGGAGACCGTTCCGCGGGCGCTGCTCGGTGTCTGCCTGCACCGCCGCCGCCAGCTTGTAGTACCCGAGACGGGCGAGCTGAACAACAATATACCACTCGTTAATCATTACTGCCGTCAACAATTTACAACTCGTTAATAAAACTGCCGTTAACACTATACAGGATGAAAATCAAATTAATAATGATAATTGGCATAATTGATAAGGCCTGCAGCCTAATTCTACAATACACTCTAATGGTAGTTCCCAATAACCGATCTATCGGCTCTTTCCCCTACTAGAGATCGATTTTTGACATAAGCTCTATAGAAGTATAAGTCAAAAATCTATTTCTAGTAGGGGAAAGAGCCGGAGCCGATCGATATTGGGAGCGGCCATAAATCGTCAAATAGTTTTTATTATAACAGATCCAAATTATTGATTGTACCGTGTTTCAAAATCAATATTCTCGAGAACTATATCGACGCAATAAATCTTGCTGAAAGACTGCATGTTCTTTTCAATTTTAATTCGCTTTCATCTCTGTTATTTTTCAGTCTTCCAGAAATCAGTAACGAATCTTCAGTTTTATGAGGTTATCAAATTTTTTAGGATACGGGTTGCCAAAATTTTAGTTTATATTATTATTGTATTTATTCGTTAAAAATCCCTGGAAGAGACTTCGTCTAAAGGGCGAGGTGGAGACAAAATTATAAGTCAAAAACGCAACAATTGAAGCGTGAAGAGTAAATTTCAAAATTGTTTAAACAAAGCCGTGGTTTGTTGGATGCTTGCTAGATCCATGGCGATACTTTTGTACAGCAATACCTTGGTTTAACGGTACCATCAGTAATGTCTTTATATGTATAGCAGGACAAGTTCGAAGGATCTGACACTTGACAGTAAGAAAACTCACACAGGCGTTTCCTAGACGCCCGTAAGTACCTAAACATACATTCGGGGAAATCCTAACTTGAACTTCAGTCTCTCCAAATATATCAACGAAAATGCTCCTTGGAGCTAGCATTTAACAAACATTGAATGGTTAATCTTGGTTTATAAAAGCCCAGATTGAGTCGTTATCCACAATACACTCGTTATCATCGTCATGCATAATGAATAACGGAAACAACATTAGGTATTACATAGCTTTGGTTATTATATTATGCACATGAATATTAATGCTCCATTGTGATATTTTCTCTGGTTTGGATAATTTTGCGTAGGACAAATATAACAAAACATCAGATTTTGTTTTTTCAACAATTTTATACGTTAGTGCTGAAATGCAAATAATTAATTCATACTTAATTATGTCATAATCATGTTCAGTGTTTATCAAGAATGGGCAAAAATTCCGCTCTTTGATCATTCTTTATGAGGTCGTATTAAAATGCTGCATAGGACTGCACAGTGTCCAATATCAGGTTTGATTCCGCAAATTGATACTATCAACATTCAGCAAGTGATTTGCTGAAAGATCAACCTACTAAAACTGTCCCAAATGACAACATTGGGAGGTCAAATTGTGCAATCAATATACTAAGACATCGTGCGTAATTGAATTGGATGATTAAAATTGCATAAAAAACTGGCAATCGAAAGAAAATAGGCGATTTTTGTAGGCAGCGACGTCCAACGATAATAATCGATTGATATTCTAATACTTTAACATAGGAATGATGAAATTTCACGTTTATTTTTTCTGCCGTGCACTGTGTACACATTTATAATTTCTCGAGTTTTCGAGCATAATTTATTACCAATATCCATTAGCGAGAAGGACATTCTTATAGAAATATTTTATTTGGAGCTTGGTGTTGAAAATAGATGTATTTATAGGTAAGCTTATCGACTCGCTCACAATATTAGTATAGATTGCCACACCTGTTGTGGCAATCTATACTAATACCTATTGTGAGCGAGTTTTGTAAGTTTGTGTATCTACATATATGTGGAGGGTAATCTCCAGAACCACTGCACCTATTTGAAAAATTCTTTCACCATTTAAAAGGTACATTATCCCTTTGATCACCACAGTTCTTTTAATTATTTTAATCCCAGGCCCCGATTAATTGACACCTACAAATACAACCCACGCACGATTTGCTAGGGATGTGAATGACGCTGAACTAACGTGAAAGTCGTCATTAGAGGTCAAAGAGGCCGACCGATGGGGCAGGTTGTTCCTACAATTCGTTAAAGGTTTCATATCTGCAATACTAGAGGCATCGCAGATGCGTTGTCCAGCCAAGAGACAAAGTTGAAATGTGTCATGTGCCTGTAATTACACCAGTACACACCCTTCAAACTGGAATACAGCAATGCTGCTTAGCGGCAGAAATAGTATGGTGGTAGTAGTTACCCGGACGAGCTCTTTAACAAAGAGCTCAACTACCTACTTATTTAGAAAAAGCAGGAATTTAAGTTTAAATTGAGTTATTCGCAAACGTTCAGGAATTTCGTCAGTTATGATCACATAAAGTTGGATTGGAAACTGATTGAACAGTGCAGAATTTGTAAACAAGCACATTTCTTACATCATAGGTGCTCAGACGTAAACGAAATTAGAAGTATGAAGATCTTATGTTAAAAATCCGAGGATTGCTCATGATAGTAAAGGAAAAGTGCAAAGTGCATGCAAAGCAGAATGATGCAAAATTAAAATATGAAATTATAAATTAAGAAATAATGGATTTAAAACCCACACGACACGATAAGAAGTGAACACTAAACGTCAAAAAAAGCTTAGAATTATCTCGTATAAAAAATATGTTTTTGTATTTTTCGCTAATACAAAATTTATTCCAATAGAAGTAGGGTATATTTTGTAATAGCCAAATAACCTGAATATTAGGTCAAATACACTAAGTGCCAGCATAATTTTTTAGAAGGCATTCACGAAATGATTTGTACTTAAGTTCATTATTAAAATACGGTCGGTCAGTGTTCTAAATTATAAGCCTGAAATCTAAGTTGCTAATTAATTAAATAGGTTTGTTTTACGATCGATCACTTACAATCAAACAGTTAGTCCACTGGTAGCCATTATAGGCACGTCCAGACACGCTAATGCACTAAGGAATAATGGCAATCGCAAAGCTACGATTCCCGCACGAAACTTTTGTTCCGAGTTGTTTTTAAATGTGAGATTGGTGTTTGAAAATGAATTCACAATGCAGGAAATTCTAAGTACGGGCTAGTTTAGAAACAATAAAATCCATGCGTTTTATTTTTCCAGGACACGAGACGCAATGATGCGGTTTTTGACGTAAGGCTGAATGCATGACGTTTTTGGGACAGCACTATCCTACCGTTGATCTATAAATACTGGGATAGAGTAGGTAATATATTAGCTGTATATCGCTTGCTTTGTTTGTTTACCAGACAAACACTGATTCTGGCGCGGATTGTTTGTTGTTGTAGGTATGTTTGATGCCAAAACATTAGAAAAGGTACACTGTAAATTCTCCTAACTTGGCCAGCAAAATGTTTGTGGAAAAGATAAATTTTAAAATTTTGGTAACTTAATTTTAATAACTGTTGGATTTAAGTTTTACGTAGAAAAAATTTTGTTCGCACTGCTAAGCTTTTTTTTGACCAGTGAGTCACATTTCCGATAGTAATTATCATACAAACAGTTTAATTGATTAGGTGTAGCCTAATGACCTATTCAAAGACCTTGCAACGTGGTCATACCTACTATAATTTAAGCACTTTTTTGTGAAACGTGCTATTCAAACGCAATAACAGTCAGATTTCTAAAATAACAAGTTTAATACCTACCGGAAAAATCTAATATCGATTCAAAGATTGACAACATTGACAGAACCAAAACTTTTTCGGTACCGAATACTCCAGCAACCAAATCATGTAGAATAAAGAAAATGAAATTGTCGACAGCATGGTTACAGCTAGTGGTATACCTAGTGATAATTGACACTTTCACTCATCTTACAGATGTAGGTACCTACCTACTTAGTTACTATACTTAAGTACTTAGAGTACCAGTGAAGAACACGAAATAAATAAAGAAATATTGAAATTATTTTTCCTTTCTGTAAAACCAGATTAAGAGTTCCTTTCGAGTTCAAGTTACGCGCAATGACGTATTTATTACGAAGTACATTATTTTTATTTCAGCTCTTTTCCTCAACCTGATAACATACAAATATACGCAAATAAATTCCCAATCATTCTCCATTCATTTCCAATATAATATAACGTACGAGTCCTTCTAAAAATATACTTAACCATTTTGAGGAACTATTGTTTATTTTCGAAAATACATTTTCCTGGATTTACTTTTAAAATGCAAAACTTGCTTTTCCTGAAAAGTTTTCGTTATGAATCGTGTTGGAATAGAATTTTATCATTTTTTTCGGGAATCAGTGCTGCGGGCGCTGCAGCATAAATTGTAATGGCGTAGCTTAGACACCTGGTGTACACCATCCAAATAATCACCCTGTGACTGACTCAACTTACGGTTAACGCAACAAAATTACTAAATAATTTGTTATAAATCCCCTGCTTATCATTTTCCTTCTGATCTCGGGATTAAAGTACCTATGCACCAATCACTATCAGTAGGTCAAGGAAGCAAACTTGTAGGTATTTTCAGTAGGTAATAAATTTGAAATGCCATCACATTAGTTTATCGAATTATCGGTACCGTACCGATAATTCGATAAACTAATGTGATGGCATTTCAAATTTTTTATCGTAATATTTAATTATGTATTGGTTTGGTATAACCCAATAAACACTTATTGACAAACAGATTTGGGTTGAACAAAATGTTTTTTTTATATCTCCATATCATATGAAGACTTATAAAACAGATTGGTAAGCAAAATTTTGTCTTCGACGTCTTCCAATTTGAAGTCAGGTCGTACTTATAGATTTGATTCACAGAACGAATGCTAAACTACTATTTGAAAATAGAGAATTAATACTGACTTAATACAATATAATATGTGTTCGAATACTCAGCTAAGATAATAATCAAGATAGAGTTGTTTACAAATCAACTGCGTATGCGCAATCGATACGTTAGCAATCGAATACAGTTCTCTCGATATATTTCTAAGTAAACTTTGTGACGTATGTAAACACGTTTGTAGAATGCGCTTACGCATACAAATACGTGGCGCTATGAATTTTGACGAGTAAATACAGACACAATGAGTGTAAAACACTATTTAAAAGTTATTTATCCTGTTGGGCCAATAGTACAGCAGCATAAACTATTCGTTAAAAACCTCGATTTATAAAAAGAATGCTGTTTGGAACTTAGCAACAGTAGCTAAGTCTTTGAACGAACTCGAACCACAGCCAAGGGTCTCATAAGAACAGACAAGGATTCGAATCTGCCGGGGCGCGGATGAATATGCGTGAGCGACTCCCGCGCTCCTGGTCACATGTAGTTGGAGGAACACCGGTTTTAGTCAGTAAGAGTCTGACAGACCCCTCAGTCCTCCTCAGGGCGGGGGATACCTATTAGGATTTCCACCCCAAGGGCAAGAAAAAAAAACCGGCCAAGTGCGAGTCGTACTCGCGCACCGAGGGTTCCGTATCATTTTTGGACGTATAAAGTGAAAAAATCCGGACCGCATAACTAAGTTTGTTTGTGAAGGAATTTTGATGATTTTGAAAAAACTGTACTAGTTAGGAACATCGTTTTATTTTTGGTGCCATATTTGGGTCAATTCCTATCAACTCTAATTATTTCAGATTTTTCGCCCCGCTAACTTCGGAGATAAGGGGGGGGGGAATGGTATTTTTTTGGACATTTTTCATCATATGTCGAAAACTGTGAGACATAAAATAAAATAAAAATATATTTTGAAATGTGCAGATCAAGCCCTTTCATATGATATGTCACTTGACTTAGTAACCCCACTTTGAAATTTCGGACCCCCACTCCGGCCCCTTTTGCAATGAAAATAAAAATATTTTTGAACTTTTTTCATTTGCAATAAAGTTGAACAAGCATTCTTTATAACAGTTCCAAATTTCAAGTTGATAGCATAAGTAGTTGCTGAAATAAGCAGGTGTGACAGACAGACAGACAGACAGACAGACAGACAGACAGACGAAGTCGCACCATAAGGGTTCCTTTTTACCATTTTGGTTCGGAACCCTAAAAAGGGAGTTCGAATCTTTGAAATTCGCTTCATGTCGACAATTCAACAATAAGTATACCTACCTACATTGCGTTGATTTAATTTTCAGGCAGACAAACTGTTCAATCATAAGAAGAAATATCTAGATCGTGTTTTGCTGTCAAAATGAAAGCCATTGCATTACGCAATAGCCCGTTGGTTTAGGTACGTTTTTCCGGTTATTTTCTAAAACCAAGTTTAGCGGTGTCCCCTCTCTACTGACATTGATCATGATTCATGCTGCTGTATGTCTGACGCAATATAGTTATATATACCAAGCTATTCAATTTTATTTGCTGGTGGTCTGTGTGCAATATTTGATACTAGAATATTTGAAACCGATCGTAAAATATTATACTAAATGCGCATTTTTATTAAATTTATTATAATTTATGATGAAGCTAGTACGATTTTCAGAAAAGCGATGTTCTTTAGGGAAAATTCGGCGTACAATTCAAATTTCTGGTATCTACCTAGCCTGAGCTATGTCTTTGGTTTATGTTCTCCAATTTCCATAAGACTTGAAGACTTAAACAGGAAAGTAAACTTGACCATGTGCAGAACTGCAGATGTCAATTTGCATGACAGAATATATTGCTAATTTGGTGGATTAACGGCATAAATGTATTTATATCAATATGAAGGACATAATTATAAAATGTTTTTACAAATACTTTGCCATAAACTTTCACGTCAATTTTCCACCAAATGAGCGATATGGACGAACTGCAAAAATCTCATGCCATTTAGATGGTGAACTTGTTTACTAAATTGTTAATAACTTGTTTACTATATTGTTTCACCAAACTCTGTTAGTTGTCAAATGTCTTGATTAAGCATCTTAACGGTTGTCATTTTGTTTTTCATTGTGAGACAGTACCTACGTCTAAATGCATAACTGGACATGAGACTAACTAAGAGAGCTTGGTGAAACTGGCCCACCAGTCTAGGGTTGACATAAAGCTTTGTCAATAGTGATCGGCTTCAGTTAATCCCCTTTCGACCTTAGCAACATTCGGCCTCGATTCTAATCGACGAGACACATTTTTGCATTTTTATCAGAAGAAATTAATTAAGTAATCACTGTTCTTTATCATACGCGGAAAACATAAGATAATGGTGCCGATTCTGTTGTTTACGAACTTAACTAATTTAGTCTTATTATGTCTCTTTCTAGTAAAAAACATGAGAGAGGGATAGCAGATATTTAATCCTGTCAAATTAGTCCACTTGAATAGTTTTATTGTCAATTTAGTCGTAATCTTAAAAGGTCATGACTATTTTCCCGTAAATGACAAGGGCGTAGACTAATTTGACAGTTCTAAATATTTTCTGTCCTTTTTAATGATATTTGTAAGAAAGAGATATAGTGTGATTAAAATTAGTTTAGTGCAATGTTCAACAGAATCAGCACCAATATTAACGCCTCTATATGTATATTGTTTTTGCCTATACCTATCATCTAGTATTGACGATCCCACACAAAACGCGCGGTTAGCGAAATAGGTACCCTACCTATATTTTTTAAAGGAGTTTTTATTTATTTAATTATCGAGGTTTGTTCATATTTGAACATACACCTTGCGACATTTTAAGTTGAATATACGGTTCATACGTTTTGTCGTTAACTACATTGTCACTGACTGTATCTACCTACTCAAAATGCGTACATGGCATGATAACCAAGAAATGCGTAGTGGTATTTAAAAAAATCTACACGTTGTTTCTGTCAACTGTTTGAAACCTTGCGAACCCTATATCGATGCATCGGCTCTACTAGAGATCGATTTCTGACATAAGCTCTATAGAAGTCATCGATGCATCGGCTCCACTAGGGTCCATTTCAATTGAATTTGTTAACTTTGTAAACAATGTCAGTATGGCCACAATGTCAGTATGGCCAACTGTCAAAATTTGATGAATTTGTATAGAAAGTTTGTTTACAAAGTTTACAAGTTCCATTGAAATGGACCATAGAGATCGATTTTTGACATAAGCTCTATAGAAGTCATGTCAAAAATCGATGGCTAGTAGAGGAAAGAACCGATGGATCGGTTATTGAGAATGGTAATTAGTCGTAGGTACATAGAATGGAATAATGAATAGGTACCTAAGTAGGTAGTTAAAATTTATTTTTTAAACACGAGGAAAATAAGATCATAATCAACCTTTGTCTAAAAGGCTTGAAGGAAATGTCGTTTATTGATGTAAGTTTTGGCGCGATTTGTATAATAGACCATTCAAACAGCTTTCCATAGACATCAATATTGAAAAAGATTCATCATCATTTTGTCAATGGAATACTAAAATTGAATTTAAATAGAGAACCTATTGAATGCACAACGAGAATATTACTTTCATCGAGTTCATAACTAAGTTTACGAGCATTTTATTGGTGAGCATACGGAAATATTGCGCCCTTCGACTCAATCAACATGATGATAAAGCGTTTTTCATTTCTCGCTTTTATCTAACTGTAGAGCAGATAACACGTCATGTAACAATATTTAAATAAGGAATCTTAACATAAATACTCACCTATTTGATCTCCTTTGTATTTCAAAGTTGGAACGCACACACGTGTACCATAGACATTAAAGTGTAGATATTTTATCACAAACACGAAATTCCGTTATAAAATATACAAAAAATCGTCTATTATTTAATTTTATTGGATAACTGTGTAGATAACTGGTTTATTACGACGTCGTGAGTGAAATGTCTGACATCACGCCACCGCCAAAACGAATTTCACTTTCGACGAGCACTCTCTCTCTCGTTTGACTATCGTTCGATTAACAGTTCCATTAAATTCAAATCGAAAACAAAAAAAAGAAACAGATGAACGCGCAAAAAATGTTAAATTATTATTTATGTATTCAAATAATTATTTCCATGAGTTCTTGAATTAAATAAATGTACCTACAAAGAAACACTCTGTAGGTATAATACTTTTCCCGCCAACTGAGATATTATTTAAATTAAGAACGAAAAACCTTTTTTTATTGCCGTGAGATGTGCGGCCGTTGTGCCAGCACCAAGGAGACTAATTGAAAACAATGGATTTAATCTCAGTTATAATTTATTATAAATAATGCAATGTGTTATTTTTATGTACAGCCAATAACAAAGTATTGATTACCTAATTATTTTAAATATTAATTAAAAAATGTTTATACATATACTTATGGTTGTATTAAATAACTTAGGTACTCAAGACAAGCATTACTTAAAATTACATACCTTCAAGCCATTTGATTCTTGAAACTAGGTTTAAGTAATGCTTGAGTTTTGAGTTAAGTTCTGTAATACGACCATTAGATTACTTTTGCTAGAAAACTAATGGCGTTTTTGTACTATAAATGTAAATTAATTATTTGGTTTAAAAGTAATGAATAAATGTCTGGCAGCTACGTTTCCATATGACTGTCTTTATGCTCTCATGGCTGGCCTCCAAATAATTACAGCCAACGGATATTCTGCTTTAAACCAAAGACATAGCACCTTTAATTAAAAATCAGAAAATACTTACATTGATATTGACTTTAAATTCTAACAACAAAGAGCGAAGACTACATTGAAATATAGTACACGATGTGTAACATTGATATTGGACCATATGCCCTTGAAATTAGAGTTTAAATTAAGTGGGTAAATTAGTTTCCGGAAATAAAACGTGGTGGCGTGATCATCGCGTGCGCTTGCGCAGGTCCACTGACCCGTATTCGTTTGGTATCGTTGTTTTGTTGTAGATTTATATATAATACATTGGGGTTGCACAGTGATGATGCATTTTTTATTATTATTATTTTCTCAGAATATAACTCAATCTTTGGGTTACTTTTTCTGATAAATAAAGTGTTACGTTTGGTAGTACAGGCTTCATTTTGGAAAACGCGAACGTCTAACAGCTAATCATATAAAATATTAAGCACAGAATAGTCAAATTAGTTTTTTTAGAAAAAATAAAAACTAAGAATAATAAATAAAATCAAACTTCAAAGTAAAACAAACAAATTAACAATTTAGTAAATAACTTATTATACATACAGTAAAGTGGGGCTATTTGGATTGTGGGGCTTTGGTACTTCTAATATAAAATATTTGATCACCTGCATTTTTTTATCCGTCAATGGTAGGAACATTTTTTTTCCACCTTTTGGCTAAAAATTACTCCTACCACTGACGGATAAGGAAATGCATATGATAAAGCCCCTCATTTTGGAAATTCCAAATAACCCCACAATTTCAAATAGCCCCACTTTACGGTAGAGCTTTAATTCCTCATGCGCTACATACATCACTTAGTATAATTGGTACGAATCTTATTTAACACTTGATTAGCAGGTTAGATTACTTTTAATAAATTAAAAAAAATATATCGAGCAATAAATGCCAAAAACACCTATCATGAAACTATCACGTATAAAGAGAATTAATAATTAATTTGAATAAAAAAAATGTATTTTTTCTCAATCTTGACCATCAAGTGCTCAAAATCAAACTCGGTCATAAGTATTTATTTAATTTGCAATGTCAAATAAGTTTATTTTGCCGACATTGTAACGCTGCAGTAAGCAATTCGATTTGTTTAATTTCGATTCAGTGCAAGTTAGCATAAACTTACATGTTTTTGCACTTGCAATTTTTTTATTTGATTCGGACATAATTAGTAAGTACATACGGTACCTAATTACCTAACTATGCAAATTAATCATTTAAGTAGGTATAAAGGTTGTATTTATTTTTAAAAGGATCCGTTTCCGATGCCCCGGTGGGGGATATTACTTTATAACCGACTTCTTATATTAAGTATATTTCTATTTATAGAATATTTAAATGTAAGTGTATATATATGATGAGAGGAGTGACAAAGCGAATAGGTACAATAATATTTTTTACATTTAACACTCTTGTAATATGTAGGTATTTCTTAAGAGCTAGGTTTTATTAAAGTCTTTTCATAGCTCTATTTTCTTCTTCTATTTTTTTTTCAAATCTATACTTGTATAGATATTATTTTGAAAAAAAATTGAAGTACACGGTGTAATCTGGCTATTTACAAAAATAACAAAAAAATGTTGAAGCTCAAAAGCATCCCAGTATCCGTCCGTTTCGTCACTATGTACAACAATTTGCTTTATGTATTGTTTCCGTCTTCAATTTAGCTACCAATTGACTAACTGAAGCTTAGGCTGAGTTCAGACAAGCGGTAACGCGGCCATTTTAATGTATCATGGTTTTATTAAACGCGCGTTGCTAGTTGAACTTCCATGACTATATTACTTTACGTGGGCGATAAATAGGAGGCGAAGGCATTTTTGAAATTTTCCTTGATATTGGTAACATAAGAGAAACATTTATAAAACCATTGTAAGCCCAGCTGTCTTGTATGGATCAGAATGAGATGAGAATGCTGAGGGATGTGTGTTACGCGAATGATAAATGAGTATGTGAGAGAAAGTCTGAAAGTGGCGCCGGTGACCGAAGAGTTGTGTGCAAATCGTTTGTCGTGGTATGGGCATGTAATGTGGAGGAATGAGGAAAATATTATGAGTAAAGTATCAATGTGGAAGGCTATAAGAATAGAGGAAGACCATATGGCCAGAAAGGGGGTGACTAGGGAGATGAAGGCTGATAGAGATTTATGGAAGAAAAAGGCATGTTGCGCCAACCCCAAATAAATTAGGATAAGGGCAGAAGTATGAAGGCCCATCTTCATACTTCTGCCTTTTGCCCAGCAAAAAAATACTTAGCTTTTATGCATTAGTCTCATTCGTAGATGCGCGATATTACGAAACCCGTCAAAGGCAAGTCGTCTGAAGTCTGGACGTAGCCTTACTGTGACGCTAACGTATTTATTACTGTATTTCGCATATGAATACGCAAGTTATTGTTGAATGGATTTGTGTAAAACCTACTGACACTTGGGCGTGTTGTACATAATTACGAGTGCCGTCTGACCTCCAACCAATTGCGATGAAATAACACGATTGGCACTAGATTCATAACTATGACACGAGAACGATGTTATCGGGCACAGGATGACTGTCATTCATGATATTATTGCGAGATATGACAAAACAATCTTATTCTTTGGCAGGTTTTATTGACGTCTAGACGTGTCTAGCATTTCAAAACAGTACAATTTTGACTCAAATGTCAGCCTCGTTCAGCCCCGGATCTAGGAGGGGGCTAGCCGGGGCCCGTGCCCCGGGAGGCAAATTCAAGCTTGGTAGATGAATACACTGAGTAATGTATTCGTCTACCAACCGTAGTAATCGCAAAGAGCAGCGCTAGACCGGTCGTTGTTCTTTGGGACAGGCCTATGTCCATCAGCAGCCGAGGGCGTGTTATGGCTGAAGATGATAAAGGTCAAAATATTGTCGGGCGGGGGCGGCATTTTTCAGTTTTTGCCCCGCCTCGAAATAATTCAAGATCCGGGGCTGGCCTCGTTACTATGAAACGTAGTACATCATCATCAATAACATATATTATGCCAAGATACGCAATAGCAGGAGCATCATTCTGGTGCCGTACCTATGGGCCGCTTGACCGCGCAGGCGCGGTCCCAGCCCATGACCCCCGTGACCCCCCCCCTGGGACCGCGCCTGTGACCGCGTGACTGCAACCAGCCTTACAAATCGTGTCTATCTGTATTTTTTAACAGTTTTCTCAAGCCCTCAAGATATCTTTATCTATCTATTCAAGCCTAATTATTTCCTTCCTGGGTATTTTATTCGTTCGTCTGTCGCACTTGAGAGACACAATTGATTTCGACCTGAATGAGGCAGATTTTACAAATGCGACAGATGGAGGGATATGAAACATGTGTAGACACCAGTGGCGAGGGGTCAGTTTTTGTAAGAGGTAAGCCGGACCTACAAATGCTTACCTAGCCACGAAAAGCTAATTTATAAAAGTAGTCAATATTGCCTGTGCTATTTTTTAAAGGGAAGCCGGTAGGAATCGTATTGTAGGGACCCTTCGCCACTGGTAGACACAGGTAAACTAGACTAATCACGTTTTCGTAAGTAGGTATCTACACTACAACAAACGTTTAGCATTCAGATAGTTCACACTTCCACATGTTAATGGAAGACACCATAAATCTGTGAGCAACAAGTCTGCTCGAATCGCATTATACTCGCATCAATTTCGATTATCTCGCAGATAACCAGACTGTTTAGTAAACAGTACATAACTACATACGTATTACCTAATTATTTCGTTATTGACGTTCTCAACTCCTTAAACTTGTATTTTTTTGTATATGCGGGCAAACGAAATATCTTCACACTTTCAAAGCAGTTTTTTTAGGTAATTTTGTGTGAATTTGTACACCGCTATAATCTTGGCCAAGTTAAAGTTGCATTACATTATCCAATTGGCAGAAGGCTAGATTAGAGCAGCAATACGGTAGTGTCCTACTATTAAAAAAGTACAAATAAATTATTTTATTTCTAAGAAGGAATAGGCACAACAAAAAAGTAGAAGCAAATATAATAATTTATCACAAAATGGAAAACATAGACGCTTTTAAAGTTTTTGGAGGGAGTATCGCTCCGTCTTTGTCGCGCAAGCGGACGTAGGTGGTGTTACGTCACTAGTAGGTAGTGCCGTCCGTGTCTAGCAAATCATTTTAAAACGCTTATAACTTTGCCAATTTTGTAGTTGTTTCATCGGTTTTTTTGGTATTAATTGTCTTTTTTCAAATAGTTTACTGATTCATTCACAATAAAAAAAAAGTAGTTAACATCCTATTATTTATACTAATATTATAAGAGAGGTTTTTTTTTTACTTTTTGTAGTCTTTGAAAGCCGTGTCGGTCACCACTTCACCAGTGACCGATGAACAGTAAATGTTCTATTGTGTCTGGTGGCGTGGCGTTCAAAGTGTTAAGTTTTTATGAATGTCAAATCTCGGGAAATAACGATCCGATTCTGATTTTTTTTCACTAGTAGGAACTTCCTAGGAAGCTACATTATCTTAGTGTTACAGGCTACTTTTTGTCCCGAAAAATAAAGTACCTGTGGGCCCTGCGCAGTTGGATGTTCCATCTTTACCATAGTCCATAAAATTACTACATATTTATTTATGGGGAATTTATTTCTAAAGGATTTAATTTGTAATTTTATACCCAGTCACTTTAGTTAATTTTTGAATGAATATTCGAAGTTCATAAAAGAAAAGGCTGATGGAGCATTAATATATTAAATTTGACGTTCTCAACCTGAATTTTCTAGTAATTAGTTTTGTTTTTAGTTCAGAGTAGTAGGTATAGACACCACAATAATTATCTTGGCAGAGGAGACGGAAATCTGTTACCTATCTTTCGCGATTTTACGTGGTAAAATTTACGTATAGAAACATCAAACGATTTATTTTGGTGCTAGTAATTCGATCGATAAACTTCTAAGTGGTATTTGAGTTGAGAATATACGATTCTTATCATGTATCGATAAACGCGCCATCATTATTCGTTCTGTTTAGTTTATTTTTTTAATGGCAGTGACATGCAATAAAAAACTTTATCGACTTAGGTAGGTGTAGGCGTTATTTTATCGAATTTAATTTCCCGCTTTTTTTTGTTGACGGCCAGTGTTTCAAGGTTGATATTCTCGTGTGCCTAATTGACATGCAGTAGCTCATCTAACCTTTATCTCAGGAGGTAACCATGTTCAATGCTGGCTATCAGGGCTCTCCACCATCCTCTACTGATCGACATTCTAGTTTGAAAACAACAAGTTACCATAATCCTATTAGAGTTATTAGATCATTATTTGAAATGCTAACACAAGATTCCTATTGTTGTAATTGTATAAATTCTTGCGCAAGATAATTCAAGACATAAAGATGCGCTCTTTCAAACGAGGAAGTAAACTAAACTGCGTAGTAACACCGTAGTAGGATAATTTATTATTTTAAATAGTCACATTAAAAATATTGACGACAATGCTCTACGTGCCAGAGGAGTCTAGCCAAAGAGACAGCTGTTTGTTGTCTAACTTGTAATTTTGTTAATCATTTATGTTCTTTCTTTGAATTATAATTATTATTTTTAGTATAGAGTCAGCATCGAAAATGTACCTACTTATTATATTTCTTTTTCTTTATTCTTAATATTTTAAGTGCTAAAATACCATATGTACCATACATTTAGTTTAATTAAATCCCAGCCTGACGAATGTGATTTAAATTTTTTCTACATACAAGATAACCGTTGTTTTAAAGAAAACTAATTGTAATAATTTTATTAGGTATGTACTTAATTCAAATTAACATAAAAAAATGGGTTGCGCGTCCAATGTAAGCCATGGTTACGGACTTTCCCGAGCGTTATCCGTCCGGGACTTTTCGTATTGTTATACATATTTTCCTGTTTATCACATTGATATTTATCGATATACCTAGGTAGGTACATAGGTCGTGTACATTCCATACAGTTAAATAAAAATACCGGAACTACGGATTATTCGACCTGGCGCCCGCGCCGTCCGGTCCGGATGCAAAGTTCTCGTGCTTGTTTCATCGCCCTTAGCAACAATAGCAATAGGTGTTTTTATTTCGTCCTTCCCATATGAGATGTGAAACAGCTATTGTAACACGATTTTTATAATGTACATAATTGAACTCTTTTAGTGTAGAAACATGTTTTTCATAGGCATGTAGATTTACTTATTTAAAATAAAATAATAATTGAATGAAATAATATGCTACCTAAACAATAAATTCACGAGATATAAATAATATGAAAATCTAGCGATAAATTAAGAGTGCAACAAAAGATTAATACAACAATGCAAAATAAACTGCAAAGCAACATAAATGATGCAACAATTGAAATTGTTACTAATTTATTATATATATTTACAACTATCATAAATAATTAGTGCAATAACATTTATAGAAAAATCGAATTTTAGAGCAAAACATTGATCACATCACTATTATACTACTAAAATTAAAAAAATTAAAGCATCACATTACGACCGGCAAAAAAATTAAAATGAAGCACAGACACAAACGCAAACAGCTTTATACCAGCTCATTTTTGTTGCCTGTAGCCCGCTGACCCCGTTTCCTGCATTCGGCCCGGAGCTGTTCCTTATTCATAGCTGCTAATGCCTCAGGACTAAGGTTCTGACGGGTCCTTCCATTGTCAGACACAGAGTTCTGACGGGGTATGACCACTGAATTGGCATTATTACGAGCACGTCTTGTACCGGCCATATTCAATATATTTTTTTATTCCTGTTTAATTATATTTTGTGTTGTATCTTCTATGTTTTAATGTTATCCCTTGTCTTCTTGCCTTGCAGAATTGTGGAGAAATTGTTGATGTAATAAATACATGTTGTATTGTAAATATATATAATAAATCACTTGTATTATTACACTGGATTAAAAATGAAAGTATATATAAATAAATAAATATTGAAAGTATATTCTACTATTAGTTAGGTACATAAAATATATTTAAACACAATTAACTACAGGGGGTTTTTAAACATAAATTACTTATTGCGAAATTACTGATTATGAAGAAAATGTTTTAAATTGAAAATAAATACATAACAAATGCTGACTTTGACCTACATAGGAATGGTCCCAGAAAAGTCATGTATTATAGTGATGTTTTAAATAATGAAATGATAATATATCTCGTGTTTATTCATAATAAAATTAGACTATCAGTTCTTAATAACAAGGTGATAATATTTTTATAAAACAAAAGGTATAAGTAAGTATGATTTAATGGTGAAAACGCACTGAGTTCATAATTGAAATCAAATGTTTGCATGTAAATATTTGCATGAAACGGCGAAAATGACCCTCGTCACAATGTTATTGATTAATTATGTTCACTCGAGCGTAACATAATCGTATGTTGAGAAACATTGATTCCATACATGGAGGGCATTTTCTAGCATATCAAAAATAAAAAAGCCATTTTCAGCCCCTAGTAAATTAAGCGTAAATTTTAAATATCGGAAAAATGTTTAGGGACAGTCAGCGGAAATAATAGGTAACATCTAACCTAAGATAACATATAAAAAAATGTTTTCAAATATACTCACATTAGTAGTAAATCAAGAACAGTTCTGTTAACGGTTCTCAGCCTTTATTTCATTCAATTTGTATTTAATTTACAAGAAACAGTATTTTTCTCACACAATATCCTTCCGTGAAAAGCAAATTGTTGAAGTTTGAAAAATTATTGCCAATACTAAAGAAAATCTCCCCTATTGTGACGCACAAAAAAAAAACTGAAGAAAATATTAAAATCAAATGGGAAAATAATGATTGTAATAAAATTGCTGCATTTAATTACCTATTGAAAAACGTTTCAATAGCAACGCTAGAAACTAATTTGTAATGCTGCATTACAAAGTTTTTAGCTTATTTAAATTATTATTTATGCTTCTTTACTAAGTATAATTTACCAAGTTTAGAATAAAAATATTCTAAATGGCAATACTTTGCATAAGCACTGACGTGTGTTCATTTTCATAGACAATTAGTGCTGTCACGTGTTTTTTAAAATAGGCGATTTTCCCTTTCAGCCAAGACACTAAGGTTTTCAAATTATTTTTATTATGATGTTTAATTAGCAAATCTGCGAAATCATGGAATTTCCTATTATATGTGAGCATAAATTATGCACCAACATGGTTTTATTATGTACAATCTGCTAGCCTGTATCTGTGTGTGATTGTCTTTCTGAGTTTACTTGGCCCCCCGCAAAAAGTGGCAGAAAATATTATTCGGTGATTTGGCGCTTGGTACCTCTATACTCAAAGAGATATCTAAATCTAAACAATTTGTGGTTACCATAGACATATAATCTATGGTATATTATTCCTCCAAGGTGGTTACCATAAAAATTACTAAACAAACAACCCTACTTGACATTTATTTGATTTGACACTGACATATCACAGTATGACAGATGACATGACAGTACTACAATAAAATACATGTGAATTCTACGCGAATTTTACGCACAATATTTTAATTTGTGTTTTGCAATTCAACTTCCAGACACTAACTTCCTATTCATTACGATCTAATTCTTTTACACTGAAATGGAAGATGAATGGTGATGATAATATTAACGATTATATGCCCTCTATTTTGAACCCAAGGGGAGTGAGAAAGCCTAATGATTTTTCTCTAACGCAGGTAAGCAGTGTTTATTTACATCAAATAAAAAATCCATATAGTTGAAAATGAGAGTTTTCATCCCGTTTTCTCTAGGACAGGACAGGATTTGAGTTACATGCTGATTCAAGGCGAATTAAACCTTGAGTTGCGGACAGTTCGGGCGACCTGACGACGTCTCGCGACTTCAGTCGGCGTATTTTGCAGTGAATTTTAAGTCTACACACTGACCGGTCTATACCATAAGCCGTGAAATGAATACAGGCAATAGAATTTTAACTACACGGTTGCCCATGAGACGAGTTATAGCCGCGAAGCTGAAGGATTGTTACGTCATAAATATCAAATCCTGAATGGTTGAAGCGATTCAGCGAGTGATGGATTAAATGTGACAGCGCCCCTAGACTAGGGCTGCCATATGTCCCGGTACACCGGGACATGTCCCGGTTTGAAGCGTTGCGTCTCGGTGTCCCAGTCAGTAAGCCAGTTGTCCCAGTTTGGTAGATTGGCATGCCAATCGCTTATTTCAATCCCAGCCTACATTATGGAACGGGTATTTTCGTTGATCTCATAGCAGTGGACTAAAACCGAAATAGGTGAAGAGGGTATTTAAGTTAAACTTCTTTGAATGGGCAAAGAAAAGTTGCACAGATAACGTAGAGTAGATAATGCCTGAGAAAATTAGAATGTCGTTTTTTCGATAGATCATTGTCGATTTTTCGCATTTTATTTAGTTTTAAAACTGGACGTAGTTATGCAAAATAGATCCAACCCACAAAACTGGTGAAATTGAGTTATTGGTACCAACAGAATCTACGAATCAACTTGCATATATTCAAAAAAGATCCAAGCTGCTTGAGACTCTCTTTACTCATATTATTGAAAGCTGCCAAGGATACCAACCCTAGATTGAGCCACTTTAAAAAAAAATTACAGACCCATGTGGCATAGTACCTATAGATCTTAAGCTTTTTCATTACGCAAAACAGAACCAAGCTAAACCAAAACATATGGCAATACAGAACCAACCCACAAAACAGTAATTTTGCAATAAGGAACCATCAGGTTTTTGATCATAAATAGAAACTAAAATCTCACTAAAATCCAAATAATGTATTGTCTTAAATCATCATCAATACTAACCTTAACCTAGTAAAGTTGTTTATCTCAAATAACTTACCTATTTGTTTCTACACACTTCAGAAACAAAAATCTAATTATCTCTTAAGTACCTTTTTGTGGGTTGGTTCTATTTTGCATAACTACGTCCAACTTATCTTCTAAAATAAAACTTCCTAATCTGGGTCTAAAAGAGTCTGATTCCACAATTTTTTTTTCGATTCCAAATGTCCCGGTCGGCATCTCAGCATTTATGGCAGCCCTACCCTAGAGAGACCAGGACTTTGTCAAGGGTGCATTTATAGAAGGTCACACTGGGTACATAAAGGCTAGTTATGGCTCTGGCTGCAACCATAATTGTATCCACCTCCTATAGGATGGCACCCCATACTGTGAAGTTTTCACCACTGCATGCTCAGGGTGATGCCGGTACTACATTATTCAGTAGAAAGTCTTCAGTAAGTAGTCCAACACTACTTACTGAAGACTTTCTACTGAATAATTTAACTATTATAATAGAGGCGCCGCTATTTTCAATACAATTCTTTATCTAGGCAGGTTGTAGTAGTACATTCACATAACTTTCTTGTAATATATTATTTTGTACTTCACAGAATTCCTTTGTGAGCCGTTCTTCACTGTCACTGAGAAGAAATAATGGATTAAAACTAAAGCCGAAAAAACGGGTGAGAGTTGTTAATTTAGTTAAGTTTAAGTAATCTGCCTATAGATAATGTTCCCACTGTTAGGATTGAGGCCTGAGGCCTACTTCGTGAGAGACAGTGCGCGTTAATCCACGCGGGCCTAGTGCGGATTGGTAGTTGGTAGACGTCACGCACGTCTTAGAATTATTGGTTTTTGGAAAAGACGGTTTGCTCCACCATTTTTAGAGCAGTACTGATGACAGTACGCGCCTGCTTGGGTCTGAACCCACGACCTAGGAGTCGACTCGGTATGTCGGAACTGTAAACATTGAGCCACTACTGCTCTAAGTTCGATCTGTCATTACGACAATGGGTACCGAGCCTAAGTAGATTATACATAGTTGTACCAAAAAAACACTTCCCATAAGTAGTCACGTATGAAAACATGAATCCACTCTATTGGTAGAAGCTACGGAAGCGATAGGTAATTAAACCAATTTCCTGGCGCACGCGCAACACTGTCTCTCAAATCAAATCGCACCAATTTATAAGTGATTCAGCATAAGTGTCTGAAATAAAAAAAATATCTATGTAAAGAAAAAAATATATATTAAAAACCTATTTCAGATTCACCCAGTGAACAAGGAAAATTCACAAAATGTACAAAACCTGATTTCCGATTGTATTATTACCAAAAATGTACCAAAACTAAAAACAACCGTCAACAGAGATAGCCTAGATGTACCAAAGATAAAAACAACTGTCGACAGAGATAGCCTAGGCTTCTCAGCCATCGAAGATCTTCAGAGCGAAGTAAATCATTTTGATTTTTGCTCATTCAGTGTGGCTGATGCTATACCAGCTAGAATCAAACTCCCTGATAGAGCCACACCTTTGGTATCTGTGTCTTCTAACACAGAATTAGACCAAAATGTAGACTCAAAAAGCGAAACCACAGTCATTTATAATGTTTGCGATAGACCTACGATCTCAGTGTCTTTCGGCATCGATAATTGCCAAAGTGTAGATATAAATTCCAAGAAAAGTGCCATTAAGAGGGTATTGTTCTCACATAACGACGAAAACACATTAGTGGATTGTGAAATCGTCGAAGGTTCTAAAGCAAGCACAGAGAGCGATCTCGACGAAAACATGAACGAAGTTCTTACTCCCAATTCACTAAAGAGGTCTGCCGTCACTGTCAATTTGGAAATTAAAAAGAAAAAACCATCATCAACAGTGACAGCAGAAAACAAAGTTCTAATTTTAAACACAAGTGCCATCGAGAAGATTTCCCATGTCATCGTTCAACCACCAAATTATAAATTAGTGAAAGGGAAAATTTTGGACAAGACTAAATTTAAAAGCGGTAGTAAGAGGAACTCAGTGTTAGGTTTAAACATCAATAATGGAAAAGTGTGTGATAGCCTGAGGCAGAAATCTATTGACAGTTTTTTCCCTAAACGTACGAATGTTTTGAACCTCAAAGTATCTGAAGGGCGGAGTCTAGCTGATCCTGTGTCTGACGTGAAGGCTCCAGTGAATAAAAATGGTGATGAGGAGGTCATGAGTAGGAATTCGGGTGTCGCTGACGCCATTAAAAACGAAAGAAGTCGTAAGTCGCCTTACAAAGGAAACCGAGTTGATAATGAAATGTCAAATAGATCGACAAGGGTTCCTTCCCCGAAGGAAAGGAAAGACGGGTCTCCTAGACCGGAGGTTAAGACGTCTTGCTCGTCTCCCCGCGGCAAGGTAGAAAGCCTGAGCTCCCACAGTCCTAGAAAGACGGTAGAGTCTATAAACTTCAGTTTGCCGCCCAAATCTGTGTCTACAAAGAGATCCATCTCTACTAGGAGCATACCACATCATAAGATCGTCGCAGGTATGTTATCCACGCTTTTTACAAAGTTTAATATTGCATGCATGTCATTTTGGTAGACGATACACTCTTCAACATTTTGATTGTTGCTTTTAATGGAAAGGCAATCCAATTAAGCAGCTCGTATATGTCCTGGATCTCGGAATCGGGAATTCTTAGACAACATGTCATATTCTTAATGAAGTGTTGGTGTCTGCAGAGGCTTTCGTTATCATTAACAACTATCTGTCACCTGTTTTTGATACTTCCTCCTAATTTGCGCTGATATCTTACCATGAACCATGAACGCGTATCATTCGCCGGAGCCTCAGGATTCAAGTGTGTGAGCTCCACAGCAGGCGCGGATACAGGCTTTCATTCAGGGGGGGAGGCCAATTACAGGATTTCGTTTTTATTTGCATGGGAGGGGACAATTTTCGTGTGATTTTACTTATCTTCCAGAAAATTCGTTTTGAAACCTGCACGTTTTAATCCCCCTTGACAATTAGGTCACTTCGCATGCTCAAATATGACCTTGAGCATCGATGCACCTGATACGCTAGAAGCATATTGTGGTGTCGCAGGGTGCATCTTAAAATTCTTTGCAGGCACGCACTTCGCAGTGGACGCGTTCTCGTACGGGGAGATTCCGAACGTGAAGCATTACTTCCTCACGCATTTTCACTCGGACCACTATTCGGGCCTGAAGAAAGGCTTCAATAAATTGTTGTTCTGTTCAAAAATTACTGGTGAGCTGTATTTGTGTATTTCTTTTTTTTACTCCTGTCCCTATAATTTTATGAACCTCTTTACACTGTTCTCATGCTGCTTATCCGCTAAATCTCACTGCTGTTCGGAATTCTGACGCGCTTTTTTCGCGTTCTGAGGAACTATATCCAAATTTTCAAATACCCTTGTTATCTTGCAGCGGATCTGTGCGTATCGCGGCTAGGCGTCAGTCCTAAGTGCATCCACTTGATTAAAATAGACGAGACCATTCGGATCGACGGTGTGGAGGTCACAGCTGTGGAGGCTAACCAGTAAGTGGAGACCCCAGTTTACCATAAAAACCAATAGGGCAATGGTCCAACTGATGAGTGGTTTCCTCTGCTAACCTGTAACCTGCTGTTGTTGCGTTGCTGATTTTGGACACGAAGCAATACTACAGGACGATGATTCTGCAGACAGTTAAATATATAGCGACTCTTGCAACAACGCAACAAAGTGTAATTCAGCTCGCGCAGCACTGCGTGCGCCTAAAATTATATTAACCCACAAGATAGTCTCTTTCTATCACGTAACTCGTATCTCTTCTGACGCGGCGTAAACCAATTGAATTGGCCTCCTCGGGATAGCACGCCGATATACCTGGGCCCCAAGTCTGCTAATTCAATTGTCATAATCGTGTCAGAATGGTCTCTCAATGACATCGTTTTAACCAATGACGAAAGAGATCTAAGCCAATGACCGCTTAGGTTTTGACCGTTATGGTGTCATTATAACACCATTCTTACACAATTGCAATAACAGAATTGGGGCCCTGTACGTTACGGTCTTACCTAAAATCCGGAGTATGTCAAGCCTGCACAAAGTTAAAAATGTTGTGTCATGATTCATTCTTTGTTCTTTCGACAAGTTGAGTCTCCAGTCCTCATTTATTTGACTTGTAGCTGTCCCGGAGCCATAATGCTAGTGTTCACGCTGCCCAGCGGCAAGACGCTGTTGCACACGGGGGACTTCAGGGCCTCGCCCGCCATGGAGTCCTACCCCGTATTCTGGAATAAGGACATACACACCATATACTTGGATACCACGTGAGTTGTACGAGATTTATATCGTACTAGCTTGTACCCCGCGGATTCATTTAAAATACTAGTTTCCGCCCGCGGCTTCCCTGCGTTTTCCAGGATAAAAGGTAACCATATGTGTTATTCTGATGTATAAGCTATTATTACTGTAAAGTTTCATCAAAATCCGTTCAGTAGTTTTTCCGTGAAAAAGTACTAAACATCCATAGTTCCATACATACCTCACAAAATCGCAAACTTTCGCATTTTTATACATATAAGTAGGATTTAAAAGAAATCGGATATTTACCCGCCCGCGCTATTACTTCATTCTCGCTTAGCATCCTTTCTGACTTATTTTCTTTTTGCTCGGCTCCTAAGGGTCGCTTAATAGCCTCTATACTATTGTATTAGGTTATTTAACATCACGCTACGACCCTGAGGAGCCGAGCAACGGTGGGTGAAACCACGGGGCACAGCTAGTCAATGATAATTATTTTGAGATAAGTGAATTAACAAGGATAACAAAATTATCGGATACCATTTAATCAAATCAATTATCTTGATAGTTACTTAGCATCATCATCTCATCCGCCTAGCCTTTTCCCAAACATGATTGGGGTCGGCTTCCAGTCTAACTGGTTGCGGCTGAATATCAATATTTTACATGGAGCGACTGCCATCTGACCTCCACAACCCAATTATTGGGGAATACCGGTATTCGAATGTTAGACCAGTTTGTCAGAATTTTGGGCTCCTGACTACCCGTAACGACTGTCAAAGATATTCCTATGACAACCGGGACCGACTGCTTAACGTGCTCTCCGAGGCACGGAGGGGTCTCGATGTGTTAAGAATCCATCCACCCATCCAAGGACTGACCGCGGCAAGCGCAGCTTAACCTCGCAGATCGATCGATCAGCGCGGCTGCCAAGCCACGAGCCCCTCAAGTAACTTGATAGTTACTTAGCATAATCGGCCTACAATGTTCCCACTGCTGGGACACAGGCCTCCTCTCTGTGAGAGGGAGTGGGCCGTAGTCCACCACGCGGGCCCAGTGCGTGTTGGTGAACGTCACATATCTTCGAATTTTTGGTTCTAGGACATGCCGGTTTCCTCACGATGTTTTCCTTCACCGTTAAAGCAAGTGATAATTAATTTCTAATATGCACATGACTTCGGAAAGTCGGCGGTGCGTGCCTCGGGATCGAACTCGAGCCATTCGCCGTGGGAGGCACATAGTTAAACAACTAGGCTATCACTGCACTAGTTAACTAGATAGTTACTTATAAAAAAAAATCTCTTGTTAATTTCGGACCCTGCGTTTTGGTACATAGTAGGTTATTTCCCCCCAGATATTGCAATCCACGCTATGACTTCCCGACTCAAGAGCAAAGTCTAGAGATGGCACTGTACATACTGCGACAGAAGAAAGTGGCGCTAGAGAAAGTCGGCAAGAAGTTCTCGTCTGTTCTCATTGTATGCGGCACTTATACTATCGGTGAGTGTGTTCTATACATACTATACAGACTTGGGGCCGAGTTGTCAAGTTACTGCACACAATTATAAAGCACGCAAGCCAGCGGCAAGGAGTCAGACAAGACTTGTAATTTTGATAAACAGGTCCCATGAAAAATCGAGCATGTTTGCAGGCGCGGTCCCAGGGGGGGGGTCACGGGGGTCATGACCCCCCAAAATCGTATAAAAATGCGCCAAACACGGTATATCACGTCGGCATTAATCGATATGACCCCCCCCTAAAGTCTTCAGCTGCGGTATGACCCCCCCCCCAAAATCGTCGGCTGGGACCGCGCCTGATGTTTGCTAAGTTGTGTGTTCTATTGCCCACAGGCAAGGAGAAGTTCTTCTTGGGCATGTCCCGAAGGGTGGGGTGTACGGTGTGGGCGTGCCCCGAGAAGGACCGCGTGCTGCAGGCCGTGGAGGGGCGCAGCTTCGGCCACGCGCCCCCCCACGCCTGCCAGCTGCACGTGGTGCCCATGAGGGACCTCACGCACTCAGTGAGTACACTACTATACACAAAGAAAAACGACGATGTTATGCCATCACTTTATTTCCTAAAAAAAATATGAGAAGTGTCATTATTTTTCAAAACTTCTTTTTAGTTGTACACCGGAAGTAAAAATAACACTTTTTAAGGCTTTTTGCCAATCCTTGTACACGTGCACCCTGTGGGTTCGGTATACGCAAAGGGCATACAACGCCCTCAGAGTTCAATATAATAATGCCTTCAGAGTGTTGTTGGGGCTTCCGCGTTACTGCAGTGCATCAGGGATGTTTGCCGACGCACATACTGATGGTTTCAATACCATCCTAAGAAAAAGGATTGCGTCCATGATGCGCGGAGTGCGTGGGAGCGCCAACGACATTCTGAAGGTCATCAGTGATAAGCCGTGTTGCGCCATTATGGCGCACTGGGTACATGTACATGTGCATGTACCCGGTGCGTCAGGTGAGCGCAACAGATATATGAATTATTTTTTACTAAGTGTGTTACTAACATAGCTTATAAGTAGTGTGTATTACTAACATCAATTTATGGATCAAGGTCTGAAATAAAGTATTTTTTATTTTTTTTTGGCGCTCTATTTAGCCATCTCAATATCACAATCAACATTAAAATTTAATAATTAATTAAAACAGTTATCGCTATAAGCAATGGTCGAATAGATTATAAGTTGAAAATAATAATTGGCTAGTAAGATGGTATTTCATATTGAAATATTAAAAACGTCATCATCAACTTCAACTGTTGACTACAATTAAATCAAAGTCAAAGCATTTATTTCAATTAGACCACTTACTTTTGCATTCAGTTAGTCAGAAAGATGAGGCTAGATGCCCGTTCCAAAGCGTGGATTCCTATGGGGAAGAACAGGCAAGAAACTCCATGGTTACTCTTAAATCAAGTCAAATGTAAACCTATTGTTTGTCAGAAACTACGCAGCTACCTGGACAGTCTTAAGGGTGCGTTCACGGAGATCGTGGCGTTCAAGCCGAGCGGCTGGGAGAATGGCAAGTCTGCCAGTGTGGAGAGAGACATGGTCACCATACATGGTAACGTTTATTATTCTACTAGCTTCCGCTTTTGGGGATAAAAAGTAGTGTGTGTTATTCTGATGTATAAACTATATTACTGTAAATTTTCATCAAAATCCGTTCAGTAGTTTTTGCGTGAAAGAGTAAAGCCGCGTCTCCTGCGACCTGTTTTCGTGTTCGACGAACATCGAACAGTGAACAGTGAACGATAAAGGGGCGTGGTCTACGTGTTTTGAGTGTTTTTATTCGTCAAAACACGTAGACCACGCCCCTTTATCGGTCACTGTTCGATGTTCGTCGAACACGAAAACAGGGCGCAGGAGACGCGGCTTAACAGACATCCATACATCTTTACATCCTCACAAACTTTCACGTTTATAATATTAGTAGGATACTATTGTAAAATTGTAAAAAAGCCGTGTCTGTACATTGAAGATATCCCAAAAAAACAGTCGGGATAGGGTACTGGGACGTAACCATACCCAAAAAGTTTTTTTTTCTATTTATCTTTTTGCCTGTTTGTGCGCGTATCACGCAAAAAGTACTGAACGGATTTTGATGTGGCTCTCACAGTTCGATAGCTTGGGGTCCGACTTAAAATCTAAGCCATGTTTCGTCTAATTCCGGTGGGATAAAACAGAAATACAGCTTGACCTCTTCGTAGAACTAGCCACCCTACACTACGGAGGTCATTTAAACTGGTTATTTCAATGTAGTCCACGCGGACGGAGTCGCGGGCAAAAGTCTAGTAGGTATATCATATGTATGGTATGAAAAAATGTTGCCATACTTTTGTATAATTTGACGCTGACGTGACATCCTGTCCTGTTTAAAATTTTAAATAGACCTTAAACGTGATTACGCTTCTGATGTTCAAATTGTTCACAATATTTCCAGGCATACCTTACAGCGAACATTCAAGTTTCTCGGAGCTGGTCCGGTTCGTGAAGTTCCTGAAGCCGAAGCAAGTGGTGCCCACCGTGGACATCTCCGGGGGAGTCAGAGCAGTGCAGGTGACGTATATGTTATGTTACTTAGAGGGAATTAATGCTTACTAGCTTCGGCCCGCGTTTTTGGGATAAAAAGTAGCCTATGTGTTATTCTGATGTATAAGCTATATTACTGTAAAGTTTCATCAAAATCCGTTCAGTAGTTTTTGCGTGAAAGAGTAACAAACATCCATGCATACATCCATCCTCACAAACTTTCACATTTATATTTGTAGGATAATTAACCCTTTCAATCGGCATCATAAAAATACAGGATTTTTTCACATTTGGTCGATTCGACTCCCAGATGAAACAAGCCACTTTAAAAAAATATTCGAATGCATTAACGCTTAAGCCGTGTCTCCTGCGACGTGTTTTCGTGTTCAATTAAACGACGAACATGTTTTCCGTCACGTGGTCGAGTGATTTTGCTAAAAACGCGAGGGCCACGCCCCTTTTTGTTCATTAAACATGTTCGATGTTCAATGAACACGCCCAGGAGAACCGCCTTTAGTCTTAAAAATAAAGTGAAGTTTCCATGAAGCAAAAATTTCTATCTACAATATTTAAAGTACTTTCCCTCTATGTGGCATAGCCGTGGGACAACCTGTAGGTATAATCAATAGCGGATCTAGGGGGAGGCAGGGGCTAGATGGCTGAAGCCAGTTCATGTTACACGTTGTGGAGGCCCCGAGGCCACTGCCCCTGCCCTAAATCCGGCTCTGACTTGGTCTCTATTACTCACATATTTTTGTATACATTGCAGAAATACTTCCCGTGTCCGCTGGTCCACAAGGAGGAGATACAGTGCCAGAGCAAAGTGACGGACTTCTTCAGCATACAGAACCAACAGCAAGTGCCGGCCGTCACCTGAAGCTTGGGTGAGCACACACTAGTCTATAGGTTTTTAGTAATATATTATTGACTAATTTCGCCCAGCCTTCTCTATATTCGTTCGTCTGTGGCACTTGACAGACACAATTGATTTCGACCTGAATGAGGCGGATTTTTTAAATGCGACGGATGGAGGGTTATGAAGTTATTTGACCAATTTCGCCCAGTCTTCTCTATATGATGTTTACTAAACATTGTTTTAAACTTACAATTCACTTACGAGATAACTTCCGTGATTCTTGCTTGGATTGAGTTCCCGATATTTCGACGCTGTTGCAAGCGCCATGGTCGCGGGTACACTGGAGAATGCGGGTGGATGAACACTTAAAATAAAATAATTGTTAGGAGCAGACAAATCTGTCTACCCTCTTCCTTAGTCTTTTGCTACGCTCACTACTGGAACTCACACTCGATTGAAAGTCACGGCAAACCACACTCACAGTATCAATAAGTTTTTCGTAGTCTTTGTTACGAGGTTTTATATTGCGTTTTAGTTGGCATAACACTGGATTCCATACACTCGACAATTTGACACAACCACCTTCCCAATTGAAATTCTTGTGTTTGACGATTTCAATTGCTTCTTTTGTGAGCCTTGGAATGTAATGCCGGTCAGTCGATATTTGCGGCTTGTGAAGCTCAGTCCAGTGATTCGGGCCTGACTCCAGTAGATGTTCAGCTATGGCAGATTTTTGAATGTCATTGTTTTTCTCTGCCTTTGTGTTCATTGATGCGACATAAGACTGTTCGCTTTGTTTGGCCGATTTACGATTTTCCGCCTGCAATTAATTTTATATACTCGCAAGTGTTCATCCACCGCATTCTCCAGTTTACCCGCGATCAGGGCGCTTGCAACAGCGTCGAAATATCGAGAACTCAATCCAAGCAAGAATCACGGAAGTTATCCCGTACGTGAATAAAATTGTTAAATGATGTTTACTGTCTTTACTTTCTCTATATGAACATGTTACAAAAACTCGCACTAGGCACTCTGAAATAAGAGTTTCATACATTAGAATAGATATCCTCCTGCTCCGCTCTCGCACTGCACCCGGATTTGGTGTGCTGGTTTTTGTTCTAAACGCATTAATATTTAAAGCTACGATAACTTACAAATTTTTATATTTTGTTTCAGATGTGTTCTGTATGAATTATTACAGTAAGCTGCCATTTACTTCACCAGTCTGTGATTTTTGATATGATATTGTATATTAGGTTACTATTTATAAAAAGTTGATTGATTTATATTAAAAAAATATTGAAAATATGCTTTAGTTTTTTAATAATCCTTAAAATAACAAATATCGGTGTAATGATTAAGAGTGACACTGGACTCATCATTACACAGTTATTAAACAAATGTTCATTCAACAAGCAACAAAATACAAACCGCAACATTATCATTTAGCAAATCAACATTTCATACGAAAATGTTCCAAAACTTTACATTTCTTAAAGTATTTTGCAACAGAACAAAAGCAAATTTTTCCTAACACACAAATACGTTAATTGACAAATATCTAAATCTTTGATAAAAGGTTACTTGGCGTAATAAGTTTTATGTTACTTGGCGTAGCAGACAGAAAATTTGATCAGTACCCCTATCATGAGTTTTTTTGACGTATAGTTTCGTTAACGTAAGCATATTTTGATTTTAAAATACAGCAGTCCTGGAACATTTTGATAAAATTTTATACAACTTACACATTTTAAAAAATACAGAGAAATTAATTAAGTATTTATTTTTATAAATATTGTGTAACAAACGTGTATTTTCAATTCAAAATATGCTTACGTTAACGATACTACACGTCAAAAAAACTCATGATCGGGGTACAGATCAAAGATAAGAAAAAAAACGCCAAAAATGTCTAAAATATTAATTTATTTCTATTCTACACCACGTTGAGGGGTTCGTCGCAGCTGGCTGCGCCTGCGCAGACGAGCATCCGAGACAGTACGAGGCTGTACCAGTACTTCACGGCTGGCAACACAGCGTTCACTGCGTTGAATAGCTCGTACGGGTCGCGAGACAAGTCGTAGATCTCTACGAAGTTCTGTGAATAAATATAATGGTTTTTAGAGGTCCGTATTTCAAAAGAAAGGAACCCTTCGTTGTCTGTCTGTCAAGACTCTTTTTCTAAAAAACGAGTCTAGTTATAATTGCCGGCACAAGTCTGGAGCACAAACTCTTTGGCGGAATGAAGAAGGCGGGGGGCGCCGAGGCTGCGTGCGATTGGCTCGCCAGTCGATGCTCGTCGTCTATTGGACTATTCTCTATTGTGTATTGTCAAATGTCTGTTGTCTATTGGGCCGAAAATGTACATGCGCGATCTGTGTTCACGACTCATGCCGGTACCTATATGTGACTAATGAATTTTAAAATATAAACGTACCTCTTGATCAACAAACTCGCAGTATTTCATGTTGGTTCTTTTAGCGAAGTATCGCAGACACGCGTACGTGTTGTTGCGAGAGTCCTGGCACTTGCAGTCGTATTGCGGGTAACACTCCTGGAACATTACAATAAATTATAATTTGTTAAATATTAAGACATTCCAAAAACAATTGACACAGGCGGGACTTGAACCCGCGACCTCTGCCGAACCGTGGCTAGCACTCTCACCAACTGAGCTACTGTGTACTGCTTCGCCTGAATCAATTGAAATTTGGGATCCCTTCAATACTCCCCTTCCGAGCGTCAGCGACATCTATCGGAGAATAGTTACAAACTCCAACTCAATGTTTCCAATCTTTGCAGTTTGGAAGAACATCGATACGATATCACCTATATATTTTTTTTTTTTTTTTAAGGTAAGCATAACATGGCTTTAACATGTTTAAAATTAGCAAAAATTATAATTTGTTAACAGAACGCGCTAAACACATTACCTTTCTTTAGGGTTCACTGTAGTCGGGTAAAGTCCAACTGTTACAACTTTATTTATGGCTAGCACTTTGCCGGCGACTTCAACCGCGTGATTCACTGCACAGGAACTTGTTTTCCGGGATAAAAAGTAGCCTTATAGCACTCGATAATGTAGCTTCCTACTAGTGAATGATCAGAGAAGAGAAAATTTTCAGAATCGGATCAGTTATTCCGGAGATTACTTCTCTCTTTTTATGATTAGTATAGATTTTATTAGAGAACACGCAAAAACTACTAAACGGATTTTGATGAAACTTTACAGTAATAAATTTATGAAGCGATTTGTGGATGATTAATATTTTCTTCCCTTTTCATATCCGTTTCTCTGCATGTCTTGTTAGGTTTTACAAAGATTTTGCTGGAGTACCTATTACTGTTACTTTTTTTTGAGTGTTTATAAAAGTCTGTAGGTTTACATAATTATAAGATAATCGCATGACATTCACTAAATATTACTTAATTTATATTCTGTGGAAAATGCTGTTGGTTACACATTTACTCACCTTCCTACCACCAATTATTTCTTTATTTGTAACATGTAATGTGTCACTGTTTATTTTCCCCAATAAATAAAATAAAATAGCTTATACATCAGAATAACACATAGGGCTACTTTTTATCCCAAAATCGCGGGCGGCAGCTAGTTTTTGTTACAACCATCAAGGAAACTCAGTGTCCGGATAGCACAGTTACGTTCAATCGGAACAGAATTTGTGTGAAATTGTCTGTCAGATAAGTTAGCTGGAGCTTATCCGGAGATGGAGAAACTGGTAATTAATAAAAAGTATGCTACTCACAGCTAATTTACTGCCATCGTACTTCCACGGACAGGTCTCGTCCACGGTGCCCGGCCGACTCTCACCGTGGTACTCCACTAACATATATCTGGACAGAAAAAATTGTCATAACAATTGTTGAAAGCAGGCACGGTCGCAGCCGAAGACTGGGGGGGGGCGGTCATACCGCAGCCGAAGTCTTGGGGGTGGTCATACCGATTAATGCCGACATGCTATACCGTGTTTCGGACATTTTTGTATGATTTTGAGGGGGGTCATGACCAGCATGACCCCGAACCGCGGCTTGTTGAAAGGATTTCTGGAATAAGCAAGTCTTTTTATTTCAGCATGTTGGTAGCGCGGTTGTTTGCTGATGACGTCGGTCTCGTTTGTCATACGGTATTTAGTCAGAAGCTCAAAAGTCTGACAACTTGTCTAACTTCAGAACATTAGTATTACAGAACATTCAGAACAGTATTGCCCAATGGATTTTGTCTTATTTAGATACCTTATTAATAAGGGATATAATACCGTTTTTTTTCCAAATAAAATGAAATCAAAAATCCAAATTAAATCAACATACCTTTCCTTATCCGTATCCTCATCATCCTTCAACAAGTCAATCGCCCTCCCATCCATATGCTCAGGCGGTTCCAACCCCGCCAGGCGTATGATGGTGGGAGCTAAGTCGATGTTGAGCACGGGCTGCGATCGCGAGGAGTTGGGTTTGATGCCCGGACCCTTGACGAGTAGGGGCACCTTGATGTCTGACTCGTAAGGCTGGCGCTTGTCGTATACTTGGGAGAACTGGCCTGGGGGGGAAAGACGAATTTACAGCACCCGGAAATAAATATCGAGGCTCTCCCAACGGGAACGGTAAACTCGGTCCAGCTCGCCCGACAGCGAGGGGGGGAAAGGCGGGGGAGGGGAGCGGGTGAGAGGGGGGTGAGCGGGAGGCGGGGTTGAGAGGGAGCGGGGGAGGGGGGGGGCATGTACTTACCAACAGGATACCCGTTGTCTGACGTGTATATGGCGTTAGTGTTGTCCAGCAAGACCTGCTCTCCAGCTCGCCTACAACATCGGCCACCATCTCGTCGATGGCCAGCAGGCCGTAGGCCGGTAGGCCAGTAGGCCGACCAGTCAGATACCCGAGGGGGGAGGGGCGGCATGTACATGATACCCGGGGGAGGGGGGGAGTGCGGGTACTTACCAACATGATACCCGTTGTCCGACGTGAAGATGATGTAAGTATTCTCCAGCAAGGCCTGCTTCTCCAGTTCCCCTACAACATCGGCCACCATCTCGTCGACGGCCAGCAGGCTCTCCCAACGGGAGCGGTATACTCGGTCCAGCTCGCCCCCCAGCGACGAGGGGAGGGGGGAGGGCGGCATGCGTAGGAGCCAGTGCTTGTCCTGGAAATGTAAAGATAACATCTATAATAATCTAACCATCTTTTAGGGTTCCGTACTTCGAAAGGAAAAACGGAACACTAAATATAGGATCACTTCGTTGTCCGTCTATGTGTCAAGAGTCTCAGGGCACACCAACGCCATAAATTTTTTGTATCAGAAACGAAGTCGCCGTAGCCGAAATCGGCCTGGATGACATCATCATCATCATCATCAAGACCCTTAACGGGTGGAGGCATCTGCTAATACATGCAGACACTAGAAGTATGTTATAACGACATCTTGCTCATAGATGGCGCTAATGTATATTTCTAATGGAATATTTTATGGATAAACTTTCCACATACATAATTAAGTTTGTACGGAACTTGTTTCGCACTTGTCCGGTTTTTTTACATAAAAGTAACTGACAGACAGATTTTTATTGCTGTTTGTTACGCAGCTTATTTTTCTTATCATAAACATTAGGAAGAGGTGAAGGGCGGGCGTTTTTAGGGGCTGTCTTATGTATGTTAACGTTCAAAAAGTCCTAAGAGTGATGTTGAATAATTTATTTTTATTGTGAAACTATTATTATATTATATTATATTATACTAAATCTGTAAACTATTTGAAAAAAGACAATTAACACCAAAAAAATTGATATAACATCTACAAAATTGGCAAAGTTATAAGCGTTATAAAATGATTTGCTAGACAGGAACGGCACTATCACGCAGTGACGTAACACCACGCGAACGTCGTACTTAACTCCACCCCACCGCATACTATGTCCGTTTCGCGCTACAAAGACAGAGAATACTCCCTCCAAAAACTTTAAAAGCGTCTATGTTTTCCATTTTGTGATATTTTTTTTTTTTACTTTTTTGTTGTCCTATTCCTTCCTTGAAATAAAATAATTTATTTGTACTTTTTTAATAGTAGTCAACTACGTATTGGCTGTAGCCAACTTTGCATAAATGATTTTTGAATTTGAATTAAGGCACTTACCTCAGCAGTGACATTAAAGTTAGGATGTCTGACAGCCGTCACATTACTGAAGCTCCCTTCATGGCGGGGCGCGGGGGTGAAGGGCTGGTGCGGCGCGGGGGGGGCCAGCACCATGAGGAAGGGCTCCTGGGCCGTCTGGTTCTCTATGTAGCTCACACCTAGATCGCGCTGGAGGGAAATTGGATTTTGGACTTTGTGTGAATAAGAATAGAGCTTAAAATTGTGTAAACACTTTAGCAGTGTACAATACGCGGTAGTAAATATTACTCATCGAGTTTGAGAAACGGATAATCGGCTAGCTTCGGCTTTGTAGAGCGTCGTATCCGTCACTCATACCTATGTGATGTTTGGTTGCTGATGTTTATTAGATACCGGACTGTCAGCGCTTCGTGCGACAGAGATGACGCTATATGAAGCCGAAGCTAGCCGATTATCTTTAAGGGTCGCGTATTATAAGTACATGTCTACTTCCGATGCCCGCCATAATGCAATTTGTTAAGTTTTAAGCTTTGTTTCTATGAATATAAGGTACAAAGTTTTTCAGACATTTCTGAAATTTGAAGTTTATTAACCTCGTCTTTTTAGAGGTCAGAGGTTATCCATAAGAGATTACAGTTATGTATTTTTGTTTTACATCGTTTGAAGTTTAACATCATCATAATTTCAGCCAAAAGACGTCCATTGCTGGACATAGGCCTCCCCCAAGCGCCACATTGACCGGTCCTGTGCTTCCCGCATCCAGCGGATTTTCGCGACCTTCACCATGTTACGGTACACCTTGTGGGAGGCCTACCCACGCTGCGTCTTCCGGTACGTGATCGCCCTCCTGAACCTTTCAACCCCATCGGCCATCTGTTCTGCGAGAATCTCTCGACCCCATCGGCCATCTGTTCTGCGAGGATCTTTCGACCCCATCGGCCATCTGTTCTGCAAGCAATGTGCTCCACCTAGTTATACAAACAGATGATGTAGAACACTTACGATGACATCAGTGAGGTACTGGTCGGTGGAGGCGGTGGGCACGCCGTTGTTCGATATGGTGTAGTTGTAGTACACCGAGTTGCCCACCAGGCCGTGCCACTCCGACCAGCCGGGGGGCACCGCCTCGGGACCACCCGCCTCTGGAGCCCCGTACTAGAAAATTATTACAAAAAAACTAAATTTAACAAGATATATTTTGCATCCTAAAAGTCGTCACAATAACTATAAAAAAAGACATTTTGCCAAAACAACTTAGGTAATTTTTTTAGGGTTCCATACCTCAAAAGGAAAAACGGAACGCTTATAGGATGACTTTGCTGTCCGCCTGTCATGTGTCAATGTTTTTGCAAATTATCATCTTTGTAACCTATAGATTGACGTCCTAAAATATTTGCCATTAATAAAATAAGACCATAATTTATATACCTATTATAGATTAGGTATTTAGATTTCTCCGGTCACACGGGATTGATATAAACGTATTTTTTTATTTATTAGGTAGATAAAAGTTATGATCACAAACGTCACCTGCGCATTAGCTGATTTTTCGGTCTCTTTGGCGGAATGAAGAAGACGGGGGGCGCCGAGGCTGCACGCGATTGGTTCGTCAGTCGATGCTCGTCGTCTAATTGGACCATTCTTACATATTGTCAACTGTCCATTGGGCCGAAAATGTATATGCGCGATCTTTGTTCATAACTCACGCCGGTACCTATACCTATTGTAAGTACCTAGCTTCTTATCACACCCCCACTCACCTCATTCAAATACTTGCCAGCATAGAACGTCTTATACCCAGCGTCCTTCAGTACAGTCGCGAAGGTATTGTTCTGCAGGGTTTGCCTCCAGTAGCGGCCGTAGCAGCCGCCCCGCATGCTGTTGTTGACAGTCAGGTGGTTGTGCTGGTAGAGACCAGTCAGGAGGCTCGCGCGGCTTGGACAGCATATTGGGGAGGTTACGTACTGAAAAGGGGGGTTGAGTTGGTAAATGGTAGGGACTTAGATGTTATCCGGTTAGTTGACTAACCAATTCTTTTGATTAATCCTATACTTATTTATTATGTCATTAGGTAGTCTTTCTTTCTTTCTCTTTCTAGAAAAATAATGGCGAAATAACGATAGTTATGGATTTCGTACGCGTCTCACTATGAAACGGTACAAGACACGTCTATCCCGTGACCCGCGCCGCTGACCAACTGCGCCGGCGTAAGCGCGACTGTGAAATCGCCCTTAGATAAGATGGGTCCTATAAGAATTTAGTCTCAAAGAAATACGTACCTACTTATAACAGTGGTTAAGGCTAGCCTGTGGCTATAGATGGGCAAAACACCCGGGTGTTTTGGTAAACACCCAAATTTTGGGTGTTTATGTTTGTTTATTGGGTGTTTACCAAAGCACCCGGGTGATTTGGTAAACACCCAAATATTGGGCGTTTATGGTTGTTTATTGGGTGTTTACCAAAACACCCGGGTGTTTGGGTAAACACCCAAATTTTGGGTGTTTATGGTTGTTTACCAAAACACCCGGGTGTTTTGCTCATCTATACCTGTGGCAGATCCAGTGGGGAGAGAGGCTAGAGGACTGAATCCCAAATCTTAAGTACCGATAGATTTAAGATTAGTGATTTAGTTAAACATAGTGGATTCAGAAAATCCCAATAACAGTGCCAGACCCGGGAATCGAACTCAGGATCCCGCGCTCAGCAGTCGCACTTGCAACCACTGTACCAACGAAGTATTTAATACTCTGATCTCGTATTTACAATAAGTGTTATCAAAATTTTCTATTCAACATAAAATGGTATCTCACTTGGCAAGGACCAAATATGTGTCTACCTCGCTAATACAAAATTTACTTTATTTTAATAGAAATAGGGTATATTTTGTATTAGCCAAATAACGCCAATATTTGATCAAATACACCAAGAGCCAGCATTATAATTCAAAACTTACCGAATTAGTAAAAGTGACGCCTTCACTCCCAATAAAACGTTGCACATTCGTCATAGGGGTCTGAAATAAAAAATAAATAAAACAAACAATGTTCCTAATTCATTTATTTGATCACTATTTGAGTACTAACCATTCCACCCAAAACTACATCTTGATCATCTGTCAGTACTAAAACGATATTCGGCCTCTTCTGTTGACAAGTACTGACCGCGAAGAGCGAAAATAACAATAAATAATTTAACATGGTTATTTAAAATTAAACTTTTTATCGAAATTGTTTGGTATGTTTATTGCGGCATTGCAGGCATTATTTCCAGCCCAGAGCACTCGCTCGCGATCACTACGCCGATCGCGAATACACCCACGCTCTTCACTAGTGACCTGAAAGATTAAAAAAAAAACATTAGGTAGGTACAGATACAAAACAAATTACCATAACTTTGTAAGTATTGTTTTTTTGTTGGACTATGGTGACTTTTGTTATTATTTTTTACCAAATTATCTTACCAAATTATTAGGAACATAAGTATTGGTTGCTTAACTTTTGAAACATCATTGTGTATTTTTTTTAAGCATGGGGCAACATATTTGCAACATAAAGCACAACAAACAAATATTACTGATACAAATATCAGTAATATTTGTTTTTTGTGCTTTAAAGAGGTTCCTTTTTCAAACTTAATACCTACTTACTTTCTAAATCAATATTTTTTTAACCAACTTAAAAAAAATGTTTTTTTTTATGTAGGTTATGTACCTAGGTACTTATGTATTTTTTTTTCATTTGGATATTGATTTTTTTTTTCAGCATGAAATAAGTTAAATATTTTAATATAGTACCTCTATGTATTTTTTATGCTACTCTTACATAAATATTATCAACAAATACAAGTTAAACTTGTTTATAAAACTCTCTGAGATAAAGATGTCAATAAATTGATAAACTTGGCTATTACAGTTGATGTATGATTAACTACAAACACAAGTACCTACATACTTCATTGTAAATCTTACAGGTAATTAATTTTATAGGAAACTACTCATTTTCATCAGAAAATTTTAAATCCAATAATGGAATGCAACACTACTGCCCTCATATTTTAAATAGATTATTGTGTACAGTTAGTAAGCGTTATTTATATTCTTTTAGTTTTATCTAGGTTAGTTTCGCTATTGTTCTTTTGGCTTGTTTTTAATGGTATCAAATATCAATAAGGTAAATAACTCAATATTTTGTCTTATATCTTCAGCTCAGTATTTTTTTTATCCAAAAGTTGAAATTTTATGAGCAGTTAAATTAGTCAGTACAGAATTTCACTTTATTGATAACTTGGTAAGTCGTATTTTGACAAAGAACCACTTTGATGGTTGATCTAAAACATTCTAAGAACTAATAAATTCCATGGTCTGCTAATAATAAACATTATTCAACAGAACTTGCTAACTATGTAAGCAATCTTTCTGTACAAATTTTGAAAAAGCCATACTGACATTGTTTACATAGTTTGCAAGTTCTCTTGAAATAAAGTTTACATAGTGTGGACCTTATAAATATTATTTTACATAACTTTTATTCTGAAGTAAGGTCAGTCAGAGAGTCACCATAAGGGCGGAGTTGAAATTATTCTAATTAGATCGGAGCAAGTTCAAAAAGAACCCCTCAATAATAACAATTGGTAATAAATTATACAGTAACTGCGTATTATTGAAGCATACAATCCTAATTGAAGTAATAGCAGTGCAAACAGCTCGCATCACCACATTTTCAAAAGAGGTTATAATAAAAATTGCTCTTACTCACCACTTGAAAGGATCGTAATAAAAATCTTTAACAAAAGTTATGACACCTTTTTTGCCCATTATATGATTTATGAGGGTGATGGTCTTCTAAAATTTAACGTATGTACGTTAAATTTATCCGATAGAAAGAAAAATCAATAAATCCTCTGAAATTCTGAATGTTTGAAGAACTGCGAAAAATAATGTGACTGACTGACACTTGACGTTGACAGTGACGTGATCACAGTGACAGTTTTGTTTCTGTGTTGCAAACTTCAAACTTATACTTCAAGAAGCAAGTATTTTAATTTTTTCCCTATGGTCGTCTTGAAAACTGCCCGAGTAAACTTAATTGTGAAACTTTCTTTTATGAGCGTTTACTTTAATAAAACACAAACAAAATAGAAAATTATTTATTGGCAGTAACAGTTCTCAAAATCCAGTTCGTGTAATGAGACACTTTCGTATAAACGCCGGGAAAGTAGCGATGTCCACAAGAATATCCGAATGACACGATGCCTACGACTAGGCCTTTATAAAGCAGAGGTCCTCCAGAGTCCCCGAAGCATCCATCTGGACCCCCGGCATCCACACGTCCAGCGCACATCATAGAATCTTGAATGACTGCGCCGATAGTGTTGTATCGCATGGCGCAAACACGCTGATCTACTGTGTATAGGTTTGTATGTTGCAATAGTTCCGGCTGAGGGCCATCGGGCTAGAACAAAATATTTTATGAATTTTGATGGCTTGGCAAAATTCTAAAAGCTTGATTCGTTGAATGAGGCCATATGTTAAACATCTTGATTATCGGGCAAAAGTATGAAATAAAGTAAAATAATTTGTTGTAAATATAGGGACTTAGGGACTCACAGGTCTCCTCTCACAAAGAGGGAAGAGGCCATAGCACACACGTGGACCCAGTGCGAGTTAGTGGACGTTACATGTCTTAAAATTGTTGGTTCTAGGATATGTCGCTTTCTCCACTGTTTAAAGCGCGGTGGTGATGAAAAAAACCGGACAAGTGCGATTATGCCTCGCGCCCTAAGGGTTCCGAAATATGATCATAGATGGCGCTACTGCATACTTCCAATGGCGCCATCTATGAGCAGATGGCTCCACTTATGGTCCGGTGACTGACGGCGGACAACAAAGTGATCCTATAAGGGTTCCGTTTTTCCTTTTGAGGTACGGAACCCTAAAAATTGCACAAAGTATAGTGCCTGTCGCGGTAAATTGGAGTCGCTATTTTGGGCCACCATTGTTCTCGTAAATAATTGGATAATAATTGTATTACATTGGTACTTCATTGCTAGAGTCCTAACTGGCCAGACCTGTAGGTTATTAGGTTAACGCACCTGGCGTCCGGCAACCAGTCCAGAAGATTCAGTTTCGTTGCTGCAACCTGACTGCGGAAATTCAGTTCCCTTTAGTAGAAATATTAATTAAATAACTATAAATAGGTAACTATACTTATGGCTAATACTAAAGGCCAATAAATTATGTTTACCGTAGGCAAAATAGATGGACTACCTACCTCTACTTCCTAATGGGCGATTTATCAAGAGTTGACGGTGGCAGGCCTGGACACTTACCATGAGGAGTGAGACCATCTTATTCAAGAACATTACCATGAGGAGTGAGGACTCATAGCAAAGTGTACAAAAAACTCATTCAAATGTGAACATTATGTTTATTAATTTAAAGTTCTTATTCGTATAAAGCGCTTGTTTATACAGGGTGGCAGGTTAAACAGTGGAAATATTTTAAGGGGTCATTGTACTCATCATTCTGAACAACTTTTACTATGTGACCAACCCTGAAATCGCAAAAAAAAATCAGCTGTTCCATACATTTTGTTGAGTTTTGTGAACATAAATGTATGGAACAGCTGATATTTTTTTCGCGAATTCAGGGTTGGTCCCATAGTAAAAGTTGTTCATAATGATGAGTACAATGACCCCTTAAAATATTTTCACTGTTTCCTGCCACCCTGTATATTCGCTTATACGAATATGAACTTTATTGTTATAAAATTAATGTTCATATTCGTAAGAGTTTTCTGTACACTGTGCGTTCGAGAACTCTAATATTTGTAAATACGGTTACTTAGGTAGGTATACTAAGCAGTAGAAAATATTTGAAACAAATACGAACCTGTATCACACCCCATCCGACCAGCGTGCACAAAGAATCGGGCCTTATTTCTACTTCCTGCTTTATAATAGTGCCTTGTCTCACACTGTTGCTAAACTTAAATGGTCGTGAAACTACCACAATGGATATGTCGTTCGTGTAGAAATAATTGTCGAAGTCTCGATGCGGCACTATGGTCTTCAAATTGTGGATCACTCCTCCCCCAGTGCGGTATGACGATCCAACACGGATCTTCCAATACCTTGGTAGAGTGTAACTGTAATGAAAAGTGAAGGAATGATTATAAGCATTAAAGAGAGGTAAATATAACTAGCGGTAGCAGTTATGAGCACAAACGCCACCTGCGTATTAGCTGATTTTTCGGTCTCTTTGGCGGAATGAAGTAGACGGGGGGCGCCGAAGCTGCACGCGATTGGTTCGTCGGTCGATGCTCGTCGTCTAATTGGACCTTTCTCTTTTACGTCTTGTCAACTGACTATTGTCTAATGGGCTGAAAATGTAGGTACATGTGCGATCTGTGCTCATAATATTCACGCCGCTACCTACCTATACCTAAGGCACAGCCGCACAGCCGGATAACTCACTAATATATATTTATTAAGCAAAAGGTCCAGAATTTATGAAATCTACGACTCCAGCCCCCCCTCGGACCGCCACTGTCTTTTGGGAAAGTCAGATAAAAAAATTAATGCCAGAAGGATTCAGGAAATATCTCTTACTTTAGGCCACTATTAGAGGCGTGTAGAAAGCAGTGAGCCGCTGATAGCACGTGTCGTGACGTCAGAATTATTCCCGCGCAATGCTGCTCGAAATCCTGGGTTCCCCACGCGTCCAGCAGGAGTTGGGCCAGGGCGGGGTACCGCTCTATGTTCGTTGGAGTACCTTGGATGACTCGCGTTAGTATGTTGTAGTTGTAGTATTGAGCGTAAACTGAAACAAAATTATAACCTCAGATCATAGAAACAAGGGAGTTGTGCCAAGGCGCTATCGTTCTTGATGCCTGACTTTGAGCAAATTGCTCATATTAAAAAAGTACGCGCTGGCGACGAACCGAACACGATCGATGGTATAAATACAGTGTTTTAGTTTAGTGCTGGTGTTGAGTGACGAGTGTTAGATTCAGGGTGTGCGGAATGTTTAATGCGTGGGAGATCTTTTTATTCACAAGGAGCGCTTAATTATGCGCGTAATATTGTGTCAAAAAATGTACTAAAAGTGGCATCAGTTGTTCCGGTACTAATTTGCTATGATGGCACATCTCCTTGTTTCTATGATCTGAGATTATAACGTTAGAATGTCACAAAGTTTGTCAATTAATCAGCCTGTCTAAGTATTCTCCGCGACGCCGAGTGACATAACCACGAGAGCTGTCAATTTGTTTGCGAACGTTTGAAGGAGAATCTCACCGTGACATTCTCCCCCCGAACGCTCGCAAACAAATTGGCAGTTCTCGCGGTGATAGTACAGTAATTTACGAGAATCGAGCTATCAAAGTCGTTAATAACATGAACGATCATCAATTTCCATATTACTGATATTACCTACCTATGTTGTTATTAGCCAATGCTAATAAGCAGTAGATAGTTAAATTGAGTAAGCGGTTAGCTTTCTTCAGAAAGTCAAGTTTTTGAGAAATATGACTTGACTGAGCTTTTCATCACCTACGTGAGGCTCAATTTAATTTTAAGAGTTATCATTTTATGAATTTCTGAGACAAGGGATTCCATAACTATCTACACTTACATAATGTACCTACGAGTATGTAGTGTTTTACACACAAAACAACATACTGTAGTCCCGAAGTATCTACTTATTCCTAAATCCGAAACCTGCCCAGAGACTGACCGAAAATGTTTTTTTTTTTTAGCCCAATCCGAAACCGAAATTCGGTTTGATTTGCATTTACAGCCGGAAACCGTAAGGTTTTATTTTTGCAAAATTTCCTAATGAACAAACCCAATAACACTGCCTGACTCGAGGATCGAACCCAGGACCCCACGCTCAGCTGCCGCACTTGCGACCACAAGACCAACGAGGCAGTACTGGAATATTATAAAATGAATGTGGAAACATAAACCAATAGAACGATATTAATTTCTTTCATATTTAATTTACTAATACGAGTAGGTACACACCTATACAAGCTGACGAGTTTGTGTTTGTTTGAACGCGCTAATCTCTGGAACTACCAGTCGGATTTGAAAATTATTTTTGCATTTGATAGCTTATATCTTGAGGGAGGTTATAGGCTATTTAAAATCACGCTACGACCCTTAGGAGCCGAACAACGTCGGGTTAAACCGCGGGGCACAGCTAGTAGATTATAAAGTTTTTCTTACTTACCTTGTAAAAAGCTCAAGCTCACTAATATGGCTATACAACGACGCATTTTGATACTAGTGTCACTTCGCTCATATACAACCACCATTTGATGCTGATCCGACGCAAACACGAGATGATGTGATACTCTCTTGGGGCACTGAACATGAATTAAGGTGGGCTTATTGTATACTACGGTAAACAGTCTTGATACTAGTTTAGCAAAGTTTTCCATTTCGGTGGTAATATGTAACTAGATAAGGGCGCGGTAGGATTTCGTATAGGGGGTATATTTTTGTGGATTTATCTGTGTTTCAGAAAATCAAATTGGTCAAATTATACAGCTTCAATTTCAGTTAGGGAAGGAAGGGAGCATTCAGAGATTTTTTAAACTAAACACGTCACAGCAATAAAAATAAATTGCGATATATACGTCAAAGATTATTGTATGCACATATTTTCGTTGGTGTGACTGTGACCCCAGTGACACGCAGATTCCAATTTGCGGTGAAAATATTTACGCATAGGATAGTGTTTAACACGACGTATTTTTTATTAATGTAGACTGTAGCTTTCTAAATAGCCATAAACACTCACGGAATTAGATAACAGTATCACAAGTTTACATAGAGATATTTGAAATTCTGACAAAATGAAAAATGTCGATAACTTAATTAAGCAGGTACTTACCTACCTACCTACTTATCTAAAAATTATTACATGTACAATCTTTGGAAACTTAAGAGGCAGAGAGCGTCCGAACAATATAAAAGAAAGCCAAGTATCAAGATTGTTGCACCGTACACGAGAAATGCAAATAGTGTGCCGCGGCGGTGTACTACGAACATCAATCATTTCTAGAGCAGTCGGTAGACACTCCGTAAGAAAATAAATCATCAAGCAATTTGTTTTAAACGTTTTAATCATAGTGGAATCAAATCAAAAAGTGATCCCAGCCTGTTGTTAATTGATTTTTAAATACCGAATAAGGTAACGGTTTTTTTTATATATTTGAATATTCATTTAATGAGTTTAAGTAGGTACCTATTTTTTATGCGGCATTACGAGGAAGATAGTTGCAAAATATAATTGAGAACAGTTTAGCCTATCTCTGAACATATAGGTAGGTAAGCTAAAAGCGTACACTGACCCGTAGTTCGATAATCGACCTGAGTTTTGAACCTTGGGAGGTCCAAAAATAGATATCGTAGTTGTGTTGATACAGAACAACAAAAACCGTCAACTGATGCCGGCGGGACACGGTAGCTCAGTGGTTAGAGCGACGCAGCGGTGCGGCAGAGGTCGCGGGTTCAAATCCCACCCGTGTCAGTTGTTTTTGAAATCTCTTATACAGGGTGGCAGGTTAAACGGTAGAAATATTTAAAGCGGTCATTGTACTCATCATCATGAACAACTTTTACTATGGGACCAACGCTGAAATCGCGAAAAAAAAATCAGCTGTTCCATACATTTTGTTAAGTGAAAATAAATGTATGGAATAGCTGCGATTTTTTTTCGCGATTTCCGGGTTGGTCTCATTAGTAAACGTTGTTCATAATGATGAGTACAATGACCCCTTCTAACCTGCCACCCTGTATATTTAATGACAATGCAAGTATATATAAAAGCCCACCCCTGTTTGTTTAAGGCACGGTTGGCGCAGTGGCTGAGTAGTTGGCATCTGAGCTATATCACGGGTTCGATTCCCTTAACTCAACCCAATCATTTTCTAAACTTGAGAAGAATGGAGTGGTCAAAAGGAATGTAATCAAACATTTTGTAAAGATTGCAATAACATTTGGTAGGTATATTTTTTTTCATAACATCGTCTTAATTTCTAACAAAAACTATTTACAAAGAAACAAACATTCTATTTAAAACATAAGCCTACATGGACCCTATTTCGTTAGAGGGATAACTAACATAGAGAGAGCTAAAAAACTATTGAATAAACACTGCGATAAGTATATCTGCTCCTTTTTTTCTTACGGAACAATCAATGAGTTAGAAAGAGTGCTCTATAGATTTTACCCTTTTGATTTTATTTTAATCGTAGCCACAGCCATTAATATACGGATAAATAGAAATATCATGATAGTGTCAAAATAATGAGGCCTTGACCTTGGTAAGTAAGCCGAAGCTATAAGTCGTGAGCACAGATCGCGCATGTACATTTTCGGGCCAATAGACAGTAGACAGTCCGTGTACACAATAAAGAATAGTCCAATAGACGACGAGCATCGACTGGCGAACCAAACGCCTGCAGCCTCAGCTCCCCCCGCTTTCTTATGCTCAAGACTCGTGCCGGCAATTACAACTTTTCTATATAGTAGGTAATGTAGGTATCTTGAATTGGTAACCGGGGTAGGGCGTGGTTCGAACGTCTGTGGCTACGATAGAGTTAAGAATACACTCCCTCTATGTTAGATATTCTTCTATTAAGCCTATTCTTCCTAAATAAATCTTCACAGGTGGCAAAACAAGGAACTAAATTCTAACGTCATTTTGACAAATTGCTGCCATTAGTTGGAAGTATAGAGCGTTTCGTTTGTGAAGTCCTTTCAACATTAGGTTGGCTGCCTGGGCTCCCCGGTCTGTCACTTGTTTAGGTTTTAAGCATTCTGTTTTTTTTTATTTAAGTGTTCAAGTATTGCCTGGAATATCATTAAAAACATTGTAACATATCGACGCTTGAAAGGCAACCCTTACTAAGCGACATTGAGTAAATTTTACAGGAGAGTGATTTAAAGTTCAAATATTTAAAAAAAAAATCATAAAAAATCACCTAATTGTTCGATTAAAATGATGTTAACACTCGTAGCAATCATTTTTTTACAGCTATCCAAATTGTCAAAATAAGACACCTGACACTTATAAAAACACCAGTTTGTGTCGGTTAGATAAAATTTACCTGATTTGATAAACAGGTAAAATTATCTAAATCGTCACTGCAGTGTGTGCAGTAACATGTAAAAATAGGTAAACATATTTAGTTTAGAATTTTGAAATAGGAAGATTGATCTAAAAAGTTCTGATAGTTTAAAATACATCAAGTAAATTTACCTAAGCATCATTTAATGATTTTTGTGACTGTGGAAATTGTATCTTAGTTATTAAAATTACCCCAAACCTCCCTTCGTAACCGACATTTAACTAAGAACTGTATACTTAGGTAAATTATTAACAAATGCACGACAATAAATGAAATAGATTATTATATTTTCTTTATTAAAATTAAAGAAAATACGCTACGTAGTGCCAACCATACAAAATTAATAAAGAAACTTATTATGACATAAGATTCAATCAGAGATCAATTTCAATATCTAAGGATAAAAAAGATATCTTTAGGTACTAAGTATTATAAAATTGTAAAAATGCCGTGTCTGTACATTGAAGATATTCCAGAAAAAACAGTCGGGATAGGGTACCTACTGGGACGTAACCATACCCAAAAATATTTTTTTTAGAATTTTTGTCTGTTTGTGCGCGCATCATGCAAAAAGTACTGAACGGATTTTGATGTGATTTTCACAGTTCGATAGCTTAGGGTCCAATTTAAAATCTAAGTCACGTTTCATCTGATTCCGCTGAAAAAAACCAGAGATACAGCTTGACCTCTTGGTAGTACTAGCCAACCTATACTAAGGAGGTCATTTAAACTGGTCAGTTCATTGTAGTCCACGCGGACGGAGTCGCGGGCAAAGATATTTTACAAGTAAAAATATGTAAGCTCTAATATTCTTCCACTTTATTTCAGGTTAACTTATACAAATGACACTGTCACAAAATATAAAAACAAGTTAAAATACATAACCACATAAATTACAATTGCTTTGTGTAGGTAAAATCTACTAAGTGATTTCAAAGGATAATTTTATTACAAGTAAAAATACCTAATTACAAATATATGAAAAAGTCAATACATGAAAAACTGACTAAGTTCATATTCCTAATTGTTAGAATGTCGTAACTGCTGGATATTCTAAAAATCACTTTTTTTTGGTCGTTTAGTAAGCACAAAATGTAGATTTGACCGAAATTACGCAGTATCTAAGCGACAATAAAGCTCGTCGTAGAGCTATGAGACCTAGACCAAACGACGCAGAAAAATCTGGCGGTTCGAATGATATATATAACTCATTTTACGATTTTTTGTCGGTTAGTAAGGATTGCCTTTCAAGCGTCGATATTAACATTCAGGAAAGCTAGCATAGTGTCTAAGAACTTCTTATGTGAAACACTCTGAACTTCTATAGCACCACAATTACATACCGAGATATACTGGGTAAACTAAACTATGCTATCGTATGATTCCTTTACTACGTATAGAAGATTGTATTTGATTGTCTATGCTTGTATAATATTTCATAACACCTAATAATTTTATAACTCTCTTCAAGTCTCCATCGAAAAACGCAGTAGAAACTTGCTTTTGTAAACTCTTGATCTTCGCCTTATTCTCTGCATTCAATTGCATAATTTCTTCCTCTGTTTCTGCATTCTCCACTTCTTCATTCTTCTCCATAATTTTCATTAAGAACTCTGTGTCTGTAACTTCTGTGTTTTCTGGGATTTCTTTGCCTCTTAGACGTAGCATGTAGATTCCTAGAAAATAAAGTTAGATGTTGTATTTTTCTCTTGGAGGATTGCTTGAAGGTAGGAGAACTAATTCAACTAGAATGACTAGATATGGGGATTACTATCCTATCAACTTATATCTCGTCTATTGGCAGGGGCCTGAAGACTTAAGATTACTTACTTTATGGTCAGTAACATTATTTGAATATGAATAATATATCTCTTTTGATTGTAAGGAGTACAATAGCTAGACCGTGCTTGTATAATAGCCAGCATTTATAGAGTTTGCAAAGTGTACCTACACATTACATTACCTAGTAATTTGATTAGAGTGTTTTACCTAACAAGTCCCTTCGAAGCTCCCCTGAATACCAATATGTTACAACGTTTTTAACAGTGTTGGAAGTTTTCTTTCAGCACCAATTTTCTGTCATCACTTTTTAGTGTCCTAAACATTACTTTAACACTCAAATCTAAAAAAAAAATTGAATGTTTAAGACCTAGACAAAGTTACATTCAGGGGAACCAGCATAACACTGAAAGGACTTCTTAAATGAAACACTCTATACCATTGAATTAATTTGTAGTTTATTACCTCTGGATAATGGTTCCAACAATGTCTTGTAAGCCTCATTCACTAATGATGAATATTTCTCTGAGATTTCTTGTTCTTGCTTCTCTCTGAAACATTTATAATAGAAATGTTAAACAGTATATTAGTAAAAAATAATTTCTCAAACATTTATCAAAGTTTTGGGTAATTGACAAATGGAGATTGGTGAAAATAGAGCTCTCTAGTAATATTTATTCTCCACATTTATAGTAGTAAATTGTGTAAGTACCACAAAGAGTTCAAGTTGAATTTTCAAGTTCAAATCAAAAGACAACCAATTAAAACAATAATAACCTGTTTGCAAACTTATCAGGGTGTAAATACTTCTGTAATTGCTTATATTTCTTCGCTAGTTCCGTCTCATCCAAGTCATAAGATTCATTTACTCCCATGATTTTAAAATAATTCTCTCCCTTGACTGGTCTTTGTAAAGCGTTGCAATTTCCACAGAATAAAGAAGGCTCCTTATTCTGAACATCTTTGCCACAAGACCAACATGATGTAAGTCTAATTTGTCTCAATAAAGTTTGTTTTATCATACCGTTTAATAATAGATTTCTTACACTCATGATTTTGAGGTTAATTTATGTTCTGTACGATTTAAAAGAGCCTTGAAATGATTAGGGCAATTTTGTGAAACTTTCAGTGAGGTCACGAAATGTACACAACTGTGGTATGGTGTTTTTTACTTATTTTTCAGGCCAAATATTTTTCCTTCGTTCGTAGATTTTCTACAATTTGACATTGACGTCGATTTGTTGCTAAGAATGACATAATTGACAATCAGCTGATTTAAATACGTTTGGTTGTGTTTACCGACGCACATGGGAATGGTAAAGTAGGTACCAAATAATTAGATTTGTAAGCATAATCATCGAACAAAATAATTATGTTTATAAGTATGTATGTAAAGATAAAATCATGTGATAAATAATTTACCATTTGCCAAAATCCCCATAAAAAGGATCTATTGAAAAGAAACTAAACGTAAACTAGAAGCTATCTGCTGCTGTCATGATTCTGCTTTCTTTTGTCTGTCATTGTAAAGAAAATTGACATTTGGTAAACAGCTTTGCCTGGGCTTCTGAAAAGTATTTTTTATTTTTAAGAAAAAGCAGAAAGCTCTATTAATGGCGAATTACTTCACAATGGACGGCACCGAATCAACAAACTTCCAGAAAGAAATATCTGGCATGATGCACGGATTTGGCGACAATCCGAACCCGAACGCGGCCACCGTTGTATTAGTCGAAAGTATTGTTCAACAGCAACTAAAATTCATGATACAAGAGGCGCACACGCACTGCAACATCCGATGCGGTAAGGCTATATCTAATTACGACATCATTTACTTAATGAGAAAGAATATTAAAAAGTTAAAACGCTTGCACGACTATCAGTTAAAATTGGATCAAATTGACAAAAAGTGTATTCTGAATCTCGGTACCCCTGCTGAATCCTTGGTTATACTGGAAGATGAAAAAGACCCTACAGTTAAAAAGCGCAGGACACACATTGACTATATCAGGGAATTTGATGAGGCTGACGAAGTGAGTCAAATCAAGTTTGATTCCATAGACTACATAAGAAAGGTCAGAGCTGCTAAAATCACCGAGTCTATGACATTCGAGAAGTACGAAGCTTACCATAAAGCTCGATGCTCGTCCTTCCGTTCCGGATACGGTATTGGCAAGGGTTTTATAAAGCTTGAACGCTGGCTGAACCCTATGAAAGAATTCAAGCTCACCCAAGCAGCATTAGAAGTCCTATGCTTCATTGCATATGAAACTGTTGCGGAGATTGTTGATGGAGTCTTCTTAGTACGACAGGACAGTAAGAAGAAGAGTGGAGATCCGTTCAGTAAGTTCGAAGGTGGATATTTCTGCAACCCTGTCAGTTTGAGCAATGCGGTATACATCAAGTCGGGATATGAAGGTGTACCAGCTATAACCGTAGCAGAAGTAAGAGAGGTACTAAGAAGATATTATTCACCGAGAACAGGAATGAACGGCTTGTTCTATAGAAACATGAGTTTGGATCTCCCAATTAGATTTATAGCTTTGTGAAGAAGTGTATCTGTACCGTAAAATATTGTTAAGTATGCAGGCGCGTGCATTGCATATAGGCAAGTAGGCAGTGACTACCTCTTAAAGTTCAATAAAACCATTTTCACTATTACTACATTAATATACATCATTATATATCAATAATTAGTCATGATTGATATATTTTATTTATGTAGTAACAGTTAAAATTGTTTTATTGAATCTTATGAGGTAGGCACTGCCTACTTGCCTATATGTAATGCACGCCACTGTAAGTACGTAAATGTCTATGTGTTAGCATAATACATTATGTAATTGAAACTTCTACTATGTTAAACGTCACAAATCAAAGTGGTGAAGTAGGTAAATGATGTGAAATCAGAATGATTCACTTTTTTTGCTGAATAAGAATAAACTCCTTAACTTTATGGTCTTTTACATTGGTGTTAGTTGTTTTGAAATCACTTAAATATTTTAATAACAATAAGCATTTTGTAATATGTTTGAAATTAAATACATAATGGATTTATAATGCTTTTAAAAAATGATTTTTTCAACTTTATACTGTGTTAGGTAGGAATATATGTACTTGATTTCTAATATTAATTCCAGTTAAGTTCTATATTTTATGCTATTAATTCAAAGTATTAATTCATTCACAGAGAGGATGTCCTTAAACAATGGGTTTTTTGATGTGTCTACCATAAGTTGCTTGAAAGATAAAATGTGTGCTTACATTTAAAGAATTGTATGTAATTAAAGAATTTAATAAATACTTTTTCTATTTAAAATTTTCTTTTTTGCACTGGTTTTTAAACCTTTGGTTGTTGTCATGTAAAGTGGGTATGCAGACCTTGTGTCGGCTAATTAATAAATAAAGTGTGTTAACTAATTTGTCTACCAAGTTATATTTTTCCAAATAACAACAGCACATGTTAGATGGTCGCTTACCGAATGAGTGCTTGCTTGATCAAAACACTAAGTAAAAACGTGGCATAGTTAAGCAGTTCAAATACCTACGCAGCTGAAAATTATGCTATTGATTAGGTATATTGTTGACGATTATTGAGGCCCCCTATTGCCCCCAATAATAATAATGGTGATTGGTAGAAGTGGGTTCAATACATGACCCGAAATAAATACGCCGAAAGATTTCTATAGAATACGATTCTTTGATGTTTTTATGTATCAAAGAACAAAGAGAAATAAGGGCTCTTATAACAGTCATCATAAAATGAAATGATTAACCTAGATATTATATTTTCTAGTCATATCTTGAGAGTTTAGGTCTCAACAAGTTTCTGATATGACTTGAATCAGAATGTCGTTTGTCATATTTTTTTCTCGTCAGCAGGTAGGTATCTTCTAATTATCATTAACTAGATTATAACAATAGGTAGGTACCTATATTAGACTCACCTTTTCTCCCCATGGGGGGTAGGCAGAAATTGTAGAGTGGCACGTTCTACGATCATTACCTACTCATTTTTTTTGCATCTACCTACGACATCATTATTTCTGAAGTTGAGGGACTAAACTACCTACCTTCTTCTGTTTCTAAAGTTAGACCAGTTGTCCGACTGTCGGGCTTTTGGCCTGCTAGGGATAGTTCAGTCCCTCAACGAATGTCGGAGATATTAGTATGACATCCGGGTCCGATTGTTCAACGTGCTTTGCGAGGCACGGAGAAGTCTCGATGTGTAGGTAAAGGATGGTTACCCATCCATGGACTGACCGTGGCAAGAGTAGCTTAACCACGACAGATTTTCCCTCCCACTATTGTTATAAGTCTTTATAAATTTCCTTTATGGATAACTAGGTCATTCTAAATAACCTACCCTTAAAGTTTAATGTCCCAATTAAAATAAAACGGGGCTCAATGGCGCCGAACTTTATTAGTGCTTTTGACAGACTTTATATTTTAATGGATGAACAAATAAAAGCTACAATAGCAGCTCGGTCTATAATCTAAGTTTTTACTTTGTGATAATGGTGTGCGAAATAGACTATTATTTTTAAGATTGTTCGTAGCGGGGGGTTCTGTATAACTACTTTTTTAAATTGTAGGTAGGTACCTATAAGGTATCTAGGGTCCATTTCAATTGAATGTGTTAACTTTGTAAACAATGTTAGTATGGCCAACTGTCAAAATTTGATGAATTTGTATAGAAAGTTTGTTTACATAGTTTACAAGTTCTATTGAAATGGACCATAGGTTAGTGTCGTTGAAGTACCTACCTATAAATGGTTCTCAAGTCTATTGCCTACTTCATGGTGTGGTTAGTTAGTCCATAAAGCTACTTAGGCTATTTCTGCGGCTAAACAGCACTGCTGTGTTCTTGTTTCAAGAGTATGGGTGCTAGTGTACGGTATAGGTATCTGTGTAAGTAGGTACCTATCTAATTATACAGGGTGGCAGGTTAAACAGTGGAAATATTTTAAGAGGTCATTGTACTCATTATTATGAACAACTTTTACTATGGGACCAACCCTGAAATCGCGAAAAAAAATCAGCTGTTCCATACATTTATGTTCACATAACTCAACAAAATGTATGGAACAGCTGATTTTTTTTTCTAGATTCCAGGTTTGGTCCCATAGTAAAAGTTGTTCATAATGATGAGTACAATGACCCCTTAAAATATTTCCACTGTTTAACCTGCCACCCTGTATAATGTTCATAATAATTGAGAAAATAATACCCAGTTTTTACCCGACTGCGCCAGAAGGAGGGTTATGTTTTTACAGTGTTACAGAAGTGCTACAATACCTATCAAGTGCAAATATCGCTGGTGCGACAAAACTGTAGCGCGATTGCGCGACACCACATGTGCGAATCACGCTAATGCGACACCACTACTTATAGTTAGAAATCACGGCCCTAAGGGGATTCGGGGCTAGTAGTTCAGGGTTCACGGACCACATCTGCGGCAGCGGCTGGCGAGTACCAAAAATAGTTGGGAAAAGGGCTGACAGTTGATACGTAAACATACATAGACCTAGAATACGAATAAATATAAAAATATTATTAGTGATGTATTCTCGCACTTGAGTGGAGTCGAGCTACAAGTTCTTCGAACCAACGCGCATTCGATCTTCAGTGGTTCGCGCTACAGTTTTGTCGCACCAGTTAAATTCCTATTGCGCTTTCAATTGTAGGTAGGTAGGTAGGTACCTACTCAATTTTTTATACACATTTCTAACAAAAAACCCGGTTGACAATGCGACTAACAATTATAGCAACACTAACTTATCAAGCGAACGCCTTGGCTTTTTGAGAGCGGTTACTTGCAAATTTAATTTTGTCTAGCTGAGTTATAGCGTTCCTTATTGGACGTGGGACGGCGCTCTGAATTAATAATGGTGTATGTGCGCTGGTATTTCCTTGAGCTAGTCGATGTTTGGGTGTTATGTGTTGTTGCTGGCGTTTGGGGATTAGTTGCGGGTTTATTTGTTGCTGTCTTTATAGAAAAAACTATATGAATAGACTAGCTGTTCCCGCAGTTTCAGTTTCTCCCGTCGCTATCAGCTCCTAAGGGTCGTAGCAAGATGTTAAATAGCTCATACCTACTATTCATCAAGAATCTGGCTATCATATACAAAAAGTTGAAACAGAGAAACTTTTCAGCTGCAGGATTTCAATGGCAATTGAAATCCTGCAGTAAATTGCCAATCAAATCGTGTCGTCTGTAACTCGCTTTAGTTTGTTTGGGCTGACTCAACTTTAAAAAAAACAATTTGAAAAAAGAAAACCAGCTCAAAAAATGTTTAAAATTAGATTCTATATTCAAAATAAAACAATGGCCGCCACTCAGGGGAGTGCAACATTCAGCTGTTTATAATTCCGCACAGCTAGTGATAATTAAGTGAGAAAACGAGTTAGCGCGATCCTCGCTCGTAGTCGCGATGCCAGTTTGTTCCCGTATAAGTATTTATGGCTGCTTTTAGTCTATTTTAATTTAAACTAGCTTTTGTAATTCACGCCGCGATTTTTTGTGTTGTACCTAAAAAGATACAATTGATTTTAAACAGGAATTTCCTACCGTTTTTACGTTGAAAGATATACCTACCTACTCATTCCCTCCTTTTCCTTTTACAATAAAAAAAAACATAATTTTCTCGACAATTTATTTCTTATTTACAAGCATAATTTCATTAAAATTTCGTGTTCACTCCTAAGAATAATTAAAGTGAAAGAAAGCTTACATAATTGATGATTTAAGACTATTTCGCTGGACCTATAATTTTTCTGAGTATCCAAATTATTTTGCGCAGGAATTTTAACTCTCCTTTTAAAGCCTATGCTTTAAAAGGAGAGTTAAAATTCCTGCGCAAATTGTAAGAAGAACAAGATAGACCTATGTCTATCTTGTTCTTCTTATAATTTTCAGGGTAAATGAATTATGAGTGCACTAAATATTCCCGGATTGAGCCGTAGCTGAAGAGAATGAAATATGTGCCAAATAAATTGACCGCACGGGAATTTCGCAAGTTTCCCTAACATAGTTGAGACATTCTATGAGAGAATTATATTTTTTCAGGATCCTCGCCCATACTCTATGGTCTTTAATAAAAGCAACCCCGTTGAAGAGGGTATCGAGGGGTTATTTATTTTAGACTAGTATATAAGGGTGGTGCTGTTTGAGGGGGATCGATAGCAATAGTATAAAAAAGGTTCGCTGAGTTGCAGGAAAGGTCATTAAGTTAAGGAGACTTTAACGATAGAAATTGTATGGTTAATGCCTCCTTTAAAATTCAATTATCTTTCTGCAACCGACCGTTAAAAGGATAGATAATATAGCTAAGTAATCAAAGACTGCTTCCCAATTATTCCTGGTTCATAATAATAATTATAGTTAGCATGTTTGTGTATCAATAACGCTGAAACGGCTGTATGGACTTCATTGAAATTTGCCACACAGTCTATATCCTGGATTTATATATAGATTACTTTTTGTTTGGTTATATGAAGTACTTTTCTTAGAATACGAGTGAAACTGCGGGCAACAGCAAGTATATTATATGTCCATGATTGTATTGTTGAAAGTGAGTCTTTCGTTGCTTGTTGCCATAACATAACTAGGTAGGTACTCGTGAAATGTGGGTGTGAGGTCTTGAAACTGGCTATCACACTAATATTTTAAATGCGAAAGTTTGTGTGTGTATGTTAGGTACTCCTTATTGCTAAAACGGCTGGACCGATTTAGATGAAATTTTTTCAACGAAGTGTTATGTGTTATACTGATGTATAAGTTTATACATCAGTATAACACATAACACTTCGTCTGCATGAAAATATATAAAAGTAGCCATATGCTTTTCCAGGTCCCAGGCTACCACTTTGTCAAATTTCATCTAAATCGGATATATTACTGTAAAGTTTCATTAAAATCGGTTCAGTAGTTTTTGCGTTTAAGACGCAAATATACATACATCCTCAAACTTTCGCATTTATATTATTAGTAGGATTAGTAGGACTTTTATCTTTTATTTTACTTGAAAATTATTGTGAAGATTTCGTGTTTTATACGTTCGAAATAGCTAGTAGGTACTAGAAGTCGACTACTTTAACACGATTCGCACAATTGACTTTCAGAACCCGCTGGTAACAAGGTGCTCAGGAGACGTGGATTTATGTCGAATATCTAGGCAACCGAGACATTTATTCTAATAACTAGCTGTGCCCGCGACTCCGTCCGCGTGGAAGTCGGAAAATAACATGAGGTCGTTATTTCATTAAAGAACAATATGTAGTAGGTATTAGGTATGCTACTTCATCATGATACGCGTCGGCGATACAGACACGGTGATTGGATTGAACAAATACACATGTGGACCCAGCATAATACATGTTAGCAAAGTTACTGGTAGATTTTTTGTAATATCTTTTGATAGAATGGACCGATTTTAATGAAATAAAGACTAAATGTTACCTCAAGATACTGCCTATACATTTTTTTCTACTTCCTCATAATCAATTCAGTAGTATTGATTTGATGCGTGTTCAAACACACAGACAAACCGACAGACAAACAGACAGACAAACCGACAGACAAACAAACAGACATTAATTCTAAAAATGATAGAAATTTACTTTATTACTTATTCTTAGTCCCCCATATTATTTTCTTGCAAATATACGCAATGTACAGACACGTGAAATTTACATTCTTATTATATTACTAGCTGACCCGCCCGGGCTTCGCACGGGTAAAGTTACTCTACGCCAGCTAAGCTACCCTACGCCTACCCTATGCCTACCCTACACCTACCCTACATCTACTTTACACCTACCCTACACCTACCCTACGCCTACCCTACGCCTACCCTACACCTACCCTACGCCTACCCTACGCCTACCCTAAGCCTACCCTACGTCTACCCTACGCCTACCCTACGCCTACCCTACACCTATCCTACACCCCAAATCTCAATAATAAGTTTCCAGCTTCTAGCTTTAAAAATTACGTAATTTCCACACAAACTTTCATGCCCTATTTCAACCCTTTACAGCCCTTTTTTCGCATTAAAAAGCCTATGTCCTTTCTCAGGCTCCAGACTATCTCTGTACCGAATTTTATTTGAATCGGTTCAGTATTTTAGGCGTGATTGCGTAACACACAGACAGACAGACAGAGTTACTTTCACATTTATAATATTAGTAAGGATAGTATAGGCTATTCCATATCACGCTACAACCCTTAGGAGCCAAGCAACAGGGTTGAATGAAACCGCGAGGAACAGCTAGTGTAAGTATAAATTATGCACCAACATGGCTTTATTTAAGTACAATCTGTAAGCCTCTATCTGTGCGCAATTGTCAAATTTTCGTAGTGTATAGGTACGTGTTCAATTCGCCCCCTGCAAAAAGTGATAGAAAATGTTATCCGGTGATTCACCGCTATAGGTACCGTTTCCAAGGCTATATGCTCTGAGATGTTACTATTTTCTTAATTTGGAATCAAGGAGGTTACATTAATTTACACCAAAAACTTATATATTTTATTATAAACTTCTTGTTTACAACAATGCATAGATTAATGATCGGTCTCTGCTGCACTTGGCTGTATGGGCTTTGCCTGTCCCAAAGAGGGACGAAACGAAACAAAAAAAAAAAAAAGCTCTCTGCTGCAACAATGACAACAAAAATTTAGACAATCATACGTCATTTGCAAAACGATTGTGTTTTATGATCATATATTATAATGATAGAATTCAGTGGTTTTATGATTTAAAAGTAATAATAATTACCTAACATTATGATACGCGTCGGCGATACGGATGTACGGTGATTGGATTGAACAAATACATGTGTGGACCCGGCTTAATACACATGTTATCAAAGTTAGTTCTGATGGTAGACTTTTTGTGATAACTTTTGATATAGTGGACCGATTTCAATGAAACAAAGACTAAATGTTACCTCAAGGTACTGCCTATACATTTCTTTCTAATTCCTCAAAATCAATTCAGTAGTATTGATTTGATGCGTGTTCAAACACACAGACAAACAGACAGACAAACCGACAGACAAACCGACAGACAAACAGACAGACATTAATTCTAAAAATGATAGAAATTTACTTCATTACTCATTCTTAGTCCCCCCTATTATTTTTTTGCAAATATATGCAATGTACAGACACGCGGAATTTACATTCTTATTATAAGTATAGATATTTCAGTAGGTACTATACGATTGTTATTCTATTTGTACGCTAGCTACTCAGGCGTGCTTCGCATGGTTCCAATCTACTGATGTGGTAACAAGTCAAAACATCGAGAGATTTCTGTGCTGTATCAACCCCAACAATAAAAAAATAATTAACCACACTACTAAAAGGTAACTTGATTTAACAACTGGTTTTAGTTACATATTGCATAAAGTTATGTAGTACACTTTTTTGTGTTACCGGTTAACAAAAGCTTGGTTAGCTGCTAACTACTTACAATTATTTTTCAGTGAACCTAGTTGGAAAAATACTTGCGGATGTCAAAGTCAATACATATTTCAATTAGACCACATATAGATCAACAAACTTTTTGGCCGGCTCTGAAGTTAGCGGTTTGGCTGCGCAATAGACAAATTATACCATAAACAAACCATTGCGCATTCCAACGGCTAACTTCAGAGCGTCGAGCGGGCCAGAAAAGATTTTTATCTGTACAGGTACCTACTTTTGAATTGTCAAGAAATCGCCACATGATATCATCGCGAGAACTGCCAATGCTCGAGGGAGAATCTCACGGTGAGATTCTCTGTGCGGCACATACAGATTAGACGGGCCAGTCAGTTAGTCATCAAGATGAAGCGTAGATTCCTATGGAGAAGAACAGACAAGAAACACTGTGGTTGCTTGATGATGATTGCATTGAAAAACCAACTAAGTAATGCACAGGTGACGTTTGTGATCATAACTAGTGCCGCTAATTATACCTACCTTTCTTCCTTGAAATCCTACATGCAGCTTATAATATTCAATACACAATATACCAAACCAAACATGAGAAAACCATTCACACCAAACATACTGTTCCTACAGGCAATTTAGCGAGGTTTTCGTTAGGCCCTCTCAATTAATCGTAAAGATTGGGGCGGAGGCTGCTCGAGTGGCTCGAGTGTGCTCGTGTGGCTCGAGAAGGCTCGAGTGTGCTCGTGTCGGCCTGAACCACTCGTAACGTAAGGATAATCTGGCGTTGCATCTTTAGTTTATAGGCTTGTGTGGTGAGAGGGTAATATCTTGGAAACCAAATTGTATAATGGATAAACATTAACGTAAGAAGAGCTAAGTGTTCCGGGTTCGATTCTCAAAGCGGAGAAAGGTTTTTTGTATAATTTTGGAATTTTCAGTAGCAGCTCGGAGTCTGTATTATTAGGTATTACTTATTAGGTTCCGACACGAAAAATAAAACGATGTCCCTAACTAGCACAGAAATCATCAAATTTTTTCACAAACAAACTTAGATAGGTGGTCCGGCTTTTTTATCTTTTATGCGTGCAAGGACGGTATGGAACCTTGGAAGTCTTGGGACCTATGGTGCGCGAATATGACTCACACTTGGCCGGTGTTTTTTGGTTGCTATATTACAGACTTTTTACCCGACTCCGCGACGCAAAGGAGGGTAATATTGGAGTGTTGTTTCTGAAGTTTTATTTTGTAGAGAATTGGTTCCTCATTTCAATCACCCTGTATACTATACGAATACGTGCCTCATTTCAGTCATCCTGTATAGTACCTACTATGAGGACAGGGGATTAACTACTCGGGAACGACATTCGCGTGTGAGCCTATATATAATTCGTATCTTTAGCAGTTTACATGTAAAATATAAAAGCGAAACAAGTTCAGATCGAAGATGTGAAAATACTCTCTTGTTTTCTTTCTATGTCAAAACGCATTCTACATAATTAAATATTTAAATCGCTGCTTGTCTCGTAAATGATAAATCTAACCAGCTTACTTTGATTCCTTATTAAAACCTCTACACTACCTTATGCCCTCATCCAGTCACCAAGCATTGCATATTGCTTAAATAATATTCATAAGTAATCGTCATGCTACTACCACTTAACAATCCTCTGGTATTCAATCATTTTCAGGGTTGTTGAAACGCCAAAAATCAATCACAAGGGCAAGCCCTAATTGTACCTGTTAATTGGCAATCATTCCGCGCTGCCGGTACGAGTAAAAAAATGGCTGAAAATTTGTTCTTGATGTGATTAGCGCGGGACGAGTGGAGGTAAGGCGCTTTGCAGACGGAGCAACTTTAGTTGATGCAACTATCAACTTTTTAAAAGTTTCCTTTAAAAGTTGACAGTTGCTACAACCGAATGGCCCGGTTTGCCCTAATTTTATGGCAATCTATGAGCAACTTTGATAGCTGGTTGGGGAAACAATCAGCTTTACACAACCGATAAAAATTCTACAGTTGCTAGTTGAGCCACTTAGAAACTAACTTAGGGCTTCTTCACACGTACCACAAACCACAACCACACCTTAACCACACCACGTGGCCGGGCGTATATTTCGTATTGAAAATGAATAGGACTGTTCACATGTAGATACCACATTTTGCAATCGTTATCGACCGTGTGTGTGATACCGACCACATCGCAACCACAACGCAACCATCAGCGACACTGCGAACTACACATCACATTTTGCGAACGACACATCGACATTTTGTCGCAACACCACAACGCAACTACAAAAAGCTGCAGCGACACTATTCACACGTAACCACTGCTGGACAGCATTTTGTCGTTGCGACGTGGTGTGGTTGTGGTACGTGTGAAGAAGCACTTAGTCATTGATTGCAGCAACTGAAAACTGTTGTCGATCACCGGAACTCGCAACTCGAGTTGCTACGTGTGCGCGGTTCTATTGAGATATATAAACGAAGTAGGTACGTATTGGTGGAAGTTAGTATTCAATACTAAGTTCGATTTACTGCGGGACCAACCTTGAAATCACAAAAAAAATCAACTATACCATACAAAAATATTGATATCAATAAAAAAATATATTTTTTTGAATTTTAAACACGTCATAGTTTATGCTAAGCATAAAATGACTATGACGTGTTTAAAATTCTATATATTATCGCTATAATAAATACAATCATGGTGGCAAAAAAGCAAACAAAAACCAAAGCCACCGACTTGCGAAACCAAGGTATTTACTTTGTAGTGACTTTTTGAAGTCGGCTATTTCTTTGTAAAACATGTTTTTATATGTATTGATTGATATCATTCAACCGTAAAAACGGTAATAAAAATAGGTACCTACAGAAGGTTTTCTTAAAATATAATATTCATAAATACTGAGTTGTACGACATTATTAAGTATAGGTATAAGTATATTTTATTTCTTGTCCCACGGCATTCGAAATTAAATTATTTTTCGCAGTATTGTTCCCAAAGTTATTAGATTAAAGAAGCCGTATCGTTCCAGTTTGTCTAGAAGCCTGTTTCTAAATAAAGTATTGCTGTTTGAGTAAATAAAAACAGTATGTATTCATGATTATATTTTACTAGCACTTCGCCCGCGACTTTGTCCGCGTGTCCCACAGGAACTGTGCATTTTTTCGGGATAAAAAGTAGCCTATGTTACTCATTGATAATGTAGCTTTCTATTAGTGAAAGAATTTTTAAAATCGGTCCAGTAGTTTCGGAGCCTATTCGGTACAAACAAACAAACAAAAAAATCTTTCCTCTTATATTAGTATAGACTAGCTGTTCCCCTTGGTTGCACCCCTGTCACTCGGCTCCTAAGAGTCGTAGCGTGATGTTAAATAGCCTATACTATTCCTCATAAATCTGGCTATCATATATAAAAAGAATTTTTCGAATCCGACTGGTAGTTCCAGAGATTACAGAGAGAACAAACAAACTGTTCAGGTTTGTAATATTAGTATAGATTTGTATTTACTTACCAACAATCTTAGCGCAGAAGCGTATTCACTATTCACTGGCCAATCAAGCGTCTAAGTATGTGAGAAAATAGTCCTTTTATATTTTATGTTACCTTAGCCATGGGAAGTCCGTAGGGGAACAGTTATGACGTCCATGACACACTGACCCCACAAGAAGTAAACAAACCCGCAATAAATATTACACACAATAGGAACGAGCACAGCCCTATCGGCATCTGTTGTGTAACGCAACGCGACGTACATTCCCGCTCCACTCCTTACAATATAACAAATACAGCTAACATAGCCAGCAATAGACCCAAAACATATACAAAAAATACGTCAAGGTTCGCGTGCGACCGCAAAAATATTTTTGCAAACGCGAAGCGCTTGGGATAAAGTAAAAATATTCCAATTTCTGGAAACAGATTGCGGATAGCTATCCCTTATAAATATATTAAAAAGGGAATTATGAGTAGCAGAAGGGCTGGGTCGGTTAAACGCTTAGGGCCCAATCATCGCTCGCACGGGGTTCTGCAATTCGGTAAACATATTTTTGTGGTATCTTTCTCCTATTTTTAGCCAACTTAAAAAAAAATTGGTTCTCGATTCGTCAGATTTTTTTTTTAGAGTGCCTTGGGTTTTCCACAGAAAATTCTCAGTTAGCCTGGGGCAGGTTTTTCAAAAACCTTGTATTACAATTACAAGAGTTTTCTCTTATAAAAAAAAGCGGGGGCTCATAAGAGGCGTAAAAAGAGATTTCAAAGTTCAACTGATTCAGGCGAGACACAGTAGCTCAGTTGGTTAGAGCGATGCCACGGTGAGGCAGAGGTCGCAGGTTCAAACTCCGCCTGTGTCAGTTGTTTTTGAAAATTTCTTAAATATACATTTATATATGTTATTTTGATTAATCAAACAAAACTAAGTAGGTACCAGTAGGTACCTACATGAAGATTTGATGATGCTTTCAGAAACCGTAGTATACTTTCGTAAGTTATACTTTCTTACAACATCTGTTGAAAGAAATAACACACCGAATCTCAGTGCCACTACAGTGTACAATATCAATAGGGACACGCCATATCCCCCCCACTCCCGGCCCAAAATGGAAGCGATAGCAATAATATTTTATGCATTATCCTCCCGCGCGACAGACGTCGTACTGAGAGAAATAAAAACACATCTACCCACTAAACTAGGGGTTATGAACCAATGGCTCTCGATAGAATATTATGGGCACGGCATTAGTTCAAGTATATTCTTGAGAAAAAAAAAATACCTAGATGTTTTTGAAGAAAATAAATACATATTTAGGTACACACGAAGGGCACCGGAAAAAAAGGACTGTCTACAAAAGGAGTACCTACGTAATTCGATCACCACGCTGATCGATGCGGTTTTTTTTTGTAAATACCAATTTTATTTGATTACACTTATTTCCTTTAGGTTTTTACATAAATTAATTTTTGCAGACCAAGTTTTTCAGTAATCTTGGATGAGTGAACAGATAATTTAATTATTTTCTTCCAATAACAGCTAAGATTTATTGGCAGTGCCACGCATGTGACCATACTAAAAACATGTTTTGTTTAACATGTATAAAAAGGTTCACCACCACTGCATCAAATGATAAATGTGATGACTCCCTCACTTCATGGATGCGACGCAAAATGGGCCAAGTTCGCGTCATTATCTGACACTATATGTTTCTTTATGCTTATATTTTATATCTTATGTTGTGATATTTATGATACAGTAAAAATGTCGTGTCATAAGTTATTATATTACGATGGTATCTTTAGATCAGCACTTACTGTAGGTACTATTAATCCATCGTCTAAACGAAAATGTGTCAGTAACACATTGTGAGTCCTATTATATACAGTATTCCCAAATTAATAATGCGCATGCAGATCTTCGCTAATTGTCGTATTCCCGGAAACACCGAATCATTAAATAAGAGAGCCCGTAAGAGCCCTAAATTATGCATGAAGAAAATGCACTTAACCACTCTATATACTTTTTTTTTATATACTTTTTTGTTTTCGGGAATACGACAATTAGCGAAGATCTGCATGCGCATTATTAATTTGGGAATACTGTACGTTCAGTTAGAAGCTCTAAATCCGGATAGCTGGTTTGTGAAGGTTAAAAGAGCTGAGCTTTGAATAAAATATCTAGATATTATTAGGTATCAGCCATATTTTATTAGACTGAAAGCCTAACAAAGTCTGATAAGTAAAGTTTGTTATGCTTTAAAAATTAGCTAGCTAAGCAGGGTTGGTGTGAGGAATGAATCCTAGTCGTGTTAATAATTACTATTATCACTATTTACAGTAATTATAACCTACAAAATTATAAAATAAATTACAAAAAAATAACAGTTTTTAAAAACTTGTCTGTAACTTTTCCCTACATTTCACGCACAAAAACAAACTAACCGCACGTCAATTATTATAAGCGTATAAATATACCTTTATTATTACTGGCGTTGGTTACCGCAGTGTATACAAACGGTTTAACTCGTATCGGTAGTGATCATAATTTCAATATAATGTTACCTACAAAACGAAGTAGGTACTATTTTAGCATTTATTGTTTGAGAAAGTTAGGAAAAGTGCTACCGCTCTAAAACGGTTATTTCATTGTTAATCGTATGTGTGTGTCAAAACTTATAAATACCAAAATTACAATAACTGCCATATTGGTGACACGAGACTTGGGTAGATTAGAATAATCTTTTAGTAAACGGGGATTCGATTCACTTAAAAAAACTTTTTTAACAAAAAATAACCGACTTCAAAAAGCCACTACTTACAAAGAAAATAATAATTTTGGTTTCGGAAGTCGGTGGCTTTGGTTTTTGTTTGCTTTTTTTGAAGTCGGTTATTTTTTGTTAAAAAAGTTTTTATTTTTACCTTTTTAGTTCTTTATCTCGCGTTAAATTACTTTGACGACTTCGTTCAACAGTAAATCTTCTACGTAGTGAGTACATTTATGCATATAACTTTGTACATAGGAATGATTACCTAATGTATTATATACTAAAACCTTCCTCAAAGTATGTAGATTACGGTAGTTATTACTATTATCAAATTACGGTAGTTATTATTATTATCAAATTTTGTATTTAATACCTTTGACATACTGATGTTTTGAATGTATGAACTGATTTGCATTATTCTAACATCTATTAGTATGGTTTTTATTTGTATATAAATAGCATACTCATTTTGTATAATCGAGTAGAATTATTACTAGCATTTTTTTTTTTTTTTAAATCCAATTTTAACTCTGTGTGTAGTTTGGCAGTTGGGAGAATGTCATGCTCGCCTAAATGTACCGCTGACGGTGGCACGTGTATTGGATCGTTCGATTCCCTCTAAAATGGTTGAGTTGAACGGTGCTGATGCGCGTGTCATGTTCGTGAACGGGCGCTGTCAGTTGGTACTGGTCATCTCTTGACTGTCTAAGTAATTAAATAATTTAACATTATAGTACATTTTTATTGTCTTTGTCAATTTATATACATATAAACTCCAACATATCCTATGTTCTTTTGACATAATTTATTTACTCAATGACATTTAAGGTGACATTATTATTTAATTTAACTTATTTTTGTGAATGTGAGTACGATGTGGGTTTCTATGTTACATAATATAGGTATAGATCTCAAGTTCAGTCTGACAGTTTGAGTACTTTATGCGACCTACCCAAATGTCCTTTCTGATAGTAATGTTCGCTGGGTCGTTGAGCTCCCTAAGTCAGGGTTGAGCTACCACGATACTCGGCACATGCGTGCACAGTCAGGATAGGTCCACTCAAATCTGTATGGCTCTTTAAAGGCCATTCCAGACTAACCTGCATGGTCCTTGCATAGTTTCATTTTAATTTGTCTGGACTTTAAAAGAGACTGACCTTTGAGTTTGTTTCGGTGTTTCTTCTCAAAGGTAGTCAGATAGGAAACACCGACCTCATCTAGCTTAAAAATCAAAACAATTTTTGACGTGTAAAAGTGTTACCTGTAACCTATTTACAGAATAAAATATCATTTCATCATTTCATATCATTTCAGTGAAAACCTCATCCAAATCGAATCAGTAGTTTTTGAGAAAATCGCGCACATACAAACATACATACATACGGGACGAATACAGAACCTCCTTTTTTGAAGTCGGTTAAAAAGTAAACATGACATTGAAAAGACATTCCAAGTTAGCAGGTTCGTCAACCTTCAAATCACGTATCTACAAAAATAACTTAGATTTTACTATGTCTGACACGTCACATATTTCACGTTTACATGCCAAATTGTCAACAATTCACGTATCCAGCAATTTCACGGCTAACTTTCACTAAATTGGTGCCTTTCAATGTAAATGTCATCGATAAAACTGACATTTGAAATGTTAGTTGTAAAGTATAGATTTTAGCGAATGAAAAGAATTGAACTTATAATCTGAACTTTTGTTATGAGCGTATTTACTTAACTAATAGGTACTAACCTCAGATCATAGAAACAAGGAGATGTGCCAAGGCGCTATCGAGCTTGATGCCTGATCTTGAGCAAATTGCTCATATTAAAAACGTACGCGCTGGCGACGAAACGAACACGATCGATGGTATAAATACAGTATTTTAGTTTAGTGCTAGTGTTGAGTGACGATTAACAGTGTTAGATTGAGGGTGTGCGGAATGTTCAATGCGTGGGAGATATTTTTATTCACAAGGAGCGCTTAATTATGCGCGTAATTGTGTCGAAAAATGTACTAAAAGTGGCATCAGTTGTTCCTGCACTAATTTGTTTCTATGATCTGAGGTACTAACATTATTTGAGTCTCAATCTATCCTACTAATATTATAAACGCGAAAGTTTGTGTGGCTATGTGTATGGATGTTTGTTACTCTTTCACGCAAAACTATTGAAAACTACTGAACGGATTTTGTTAAAACTTTACAGTAACGATTAAACATCAAAATCACACATAGGCTACGTTTTATCCCAAAAATGCGGGCGAAGCCGCGGGCGGAAGCTAGGCTTAGCTATTTATCTGTCACATTAGTGGTCGCAAACGCGACTTTTGGGCATGGGTTCCTGGGATCGATGTTCAGGTGGGGCGAAGTCTTACTGGTTTATTTTGTATTCGCAGTTACAACCTGGGGCCCAAGTCTGCTAATGCAATTGTCATAATCGTGTCAGAATGGTCTCTCAATGACATCGTTTTGACCAATGACGAAACAGATAGTCTTACTCTAAGCCAATGGGCGCTTAGGTTTTGACCGTTATGGTGTCATTATGACACCGTTCATACACAATTGCAATAGCAGAATTGGGGCCCAAGTGTATTAATTTATGCCCGGATGGCGATAGGTTCGCTTCCTATCATATTTATTTTTATTTATTTATTTACAAAATACAATGCACAACTTAAGGCGAAGGTAAATGGTAACGGCCAGTTTTAAATCTCTTATTTCGCCGTCAAATAATGCAGGTTAGTTGTGCAATTTTTTTATGTTAAACTAGAACATAAATGTACATCAATCGTACCTGTGAATATTTAACTATTATACTAAAATACTTAATGAAATAAATTCATGAATTCGTGTCTACCCAAAACATAAAAACGTAATTACTTTCAAACCGCTTAAGATATTTTCATGATTTGTTTTGTGTGAAAAGACTATGTTACTACCTATAATATTGCCTGTTACTTTTTTTTTATATTTTAGATACTAAAAAGTAATAATACGTCTAATTCTGCACAGCGCGCTCCTTGATAGGCGAGTCGTATTGCTCGGTGGATGTATGTCGCGTTGCTTGAGCTCAGCGCAGAACACTCAAGCTATACCGCCCAAATCACTCAAGGCCGTTGGCGTATACCGGGGCCTTAACAGGACAACCTATGGCGCTGCACAGTAAAGTTGAAATAATAAAAAAAAACTGGACAAGTGCGAGTATGCCTCGCGCCCTAAGGGTTCCGAAAAATGATCATAGATGGCGCTACTGCATACTTCCAATGGCGCCATCTATGAGCAGATGGCTCCACTTATGGTCCGGTGACTGACGGCGGACAACAAAGTGATCTTGAGGTACGGAACACTAAAAATACAAATAATATTATGAAAGTTATACTTGCCTTCATCTTGCGTCCATACGGGGGACTTATAAACGAACAGGGGAAATATGGGTGTTTTTTATACCTTTGCGAAATACATGCGCGATGTTATGATATGAATAAATACTACAAAACATAAAATGTTTGAGAATTCATATTGCAACATGTTTTTTTACACGAAAACAAAGTTTACTACATGTTTTTGTGTAGATGTTTTGTCAATGGAAAAGGTCGGTTAGTCACTGTTTACGATGCCCTCGGGAAGGAAGGGACGTAATCTTAATTAAGTTGTGTATTTGATGTAAAAAACATACATTCTCATGATTATATGAATACCATTATTATTTTAATACTTAATAATTTACGTTATTCTGATTTTACTAGCACTGTATAATGCCTCGAGAGGGTCGAAAAATATAAGAAAAGATCGACCTATTTTTTTTTATTACTCGACTGCGCCAGAAGGATTGTTATGTTTTTCGAGTGTATGTATGTATGTATGTATATTTCTTTGGCACGCTCTGTAGCCTAAACGGCTTAATGGATTTAAGCTTGAGAGGTGTCATTAGATTCTTCTTGAGAGAGACACTGGCTATATCAAAATGATAAAATATTACGATGGCCGATTTTTGGCGTCTTCAAAAAGTTTGTTTTCCTCAAAACCTATCGTGTGGGGTATCAAAATGAAGGGCTCGAAAAGATGATTACGAAAACATATATAAATACATTAAAAACTAAAAAAATTAAAATAAAAATAGTAAATTAAAAATTAAAAAAACTCGACTACCAAAAAAACAACTAAAAAGTTCAAAACAAGAGCACTTTTCAAGCAGTCTGATGCAGTCGGTGGCATAAAATCTAAGATTTAACACAAATAATTGCCACCAACTGCATCAGACTGCTTGAAAAGTGCTCTTGTTTTGCACTTTTAAGTTGTTTTTTTGGCAGTCGGGTTTTTTTAATTTACTATTTTTTTTGATAATAGGCTTGCGTTTGACCGCCACCTCGCCTGATCTTAAGCGATGATGCGGTCTACGATGGAGCACGCTTGCCTAGAAGAAACCGATTCACTCGCGACTTGAAGACATCCAGATTGTAACTATGGAGGAACACCCACTCTAGCAGCGCATTCCACGGTTTCGCAGTGCTCACAATGAAGGTGGAATCAAAGCGTTTCGTTGGGGTTTTTGGTAAACGAGTATTAACCATTAAAGGATGTCGCTTTTTCGTGCTTCTGGCCGTTCGATAGGAGGAGATAAAAAGGGCAGGAGGGAATTAGATCACGCAGATCCGAAGTATACTCTCCGAAATGTATGCGATGTTTCTGGTCGTATCTGCTATGCTTCTGGTCTTACAGTTGACCTTATATGGCAGTGCCCACTTACCATACACCACTCAACACCATGAAAATAAGACGTAATTTGCAACGAGTGCGCATAGAAGATTACATGTTTAGTAACCCATGCATTTGGTATAACTTAGTCGCTTCTTACGGCGCCGCTGGAGAAAAGTGACGAAATGTAAGCCGGTATCCACTTGACTTTATAAAATACAACTTTTTGAAATTAATTTGGTGCGTAAGGTCGCCAGAGCTCCTGAGGATGCGCTGTGTTGACAGCGGAGGACCTGCTTGTCCCTTAAGCTGTTGGTACGGCGAATCCTCATTTTAAAGGATCGGCAATGTGCATTGATACTCGGTGTTGCGCACGTTTCACAGGCTACGGTAACCGCTTATCATCGCTCATCAGGCGGGCTGTACGCCTGTTTCCACCATAGCCGTACATAAAGAAAGAAAAGAAAGAAAAAACATTCATTTGGCACAGGTAGACACAAAGCAAATAATAAAAATAAAAAATGAAAATAAAAGATACAAAAAAAACAGCTTTTTTACTGATTTTAATTTTACTACAGGGGGATATTTAACAAAAATAGTGATCCCGCCATCTTGACTTCAACTGGCGGGATCAGTATTTTTGTTAAATACATTCAGGTACCAATTATTTAAATACAGGTACCTACCAAATAGTAGCAATTAGGAAGTAAATTCTGATGGTAATATTTTCACAAAATAAGCTGCGATCCCGCAAGACATAACCGTGGTTTTATTGGCGATGTCAATCAATGAGCAAGCAAAACAAATTGTATTTTTTTCAAAAATTTTCGTACAATGCTAAAGAGGGAAGAGTCTGGCCCTTCGGTTTACAAAGCCGCAGTTTTGCGGGGATCCACCGGCGAGATTTACGAAAGACCCGCGGTTGGTTTGGTCAGCAAGTGATGTTAAGTTTTTTCAGAACATCCTTCAATCAGTGACGTGCCTAGAGGCAAGCCCGACGCATTTCTTTTTTAAGTTCATTTTTCATGAATGTAAGTGATTTTTAATGTACGTATTGCTTTAATAACGACATTAGCTCTCTTAAATTCATGAAACATTTACATTTTAAATATCCTCTAAAACCAAACAAATACACTGGGCTTGCCCCCTAGGCACACCATTGCGTTCAATCAAGCAATCAAAAGGCATTGGCTCGTAATTAATTTAGCACTAAGACTGAAAGACTGAAAAAATAGTCAGCCAACAATATAGTCTGCCACTATGCACACAACTTTATCCACTTTTGCATGTCTGTAGCGTAATAGTGTGACTGTGAAAATAGTGGGAATCCGTCACGTCCCCGTGACGTGCGGACACGTTCCACATAAATTATGGACACTCTACCTTTGGCAGTCGAACAAGCGGAGAATATTGTGGGATACTTAGGTGGTAACACTTTATAAATATTGGGAGGGGCTCGTGGCTTAATGACAGCCGCGCTGATCGATCGATCTGCGAGGTTAAGCTGCGCTTGCCGCGGTCAGTCCTTGGATGGGTGACCGTTCTTTACACATAGAGACCCCTCCGTGGCTCGGAGAGCACGTTAAGCAGTCGGTCCCGGTTGTCACAGGAATATCTTTGACAGTCGTTACGGGTAGTCCGGAGCCCAAAAGTCTAACTGGTCTAACATCCGAATACCGGTATTTCCCAATAATTGGGTTGTGGAGGTCAGATGGCAGTAGCTCCATGTAAAATATTGATATTCAGCCGCGACCAGTTAGACTGGAAGCCGACCCCAATCATGTTTGGGAAAAGGCTAGGCGGATGATGACTTTATTAATATAAATATTGTAGCAGCCTGTCTATCCGACCTCGACCTGGACCGATCAGTCCATGTGGTAAAGAATTATCGCTGAACATAAAAAAACTGAGAACATTTTCTTTTTTTGAAACCGGTTAAAATACACGCTGTAAATAAAGAAGAAACATGTCTGAACGTAAATAAAAAACATAGCTACGTATATAAAACAGCTTTTTCAGTATCAACAAAAACAACGCGCACGATGTTAGGGCACTCAAATTTTAAGTAACTTAGCTTGTCGCAGCGGATTATTCAAATCACATGCGTTTTCGAACGGGTACACCTCAGATCGTAAAAACAAGGGAGATGTGCCAAGGCGCTATTGAGCTTGACGCTTGGACAACGTACACGCTGGCGACGGACCGAACGCGATCGATGATATAAATACAGTGTTTTAGTTTAGTGCTAGTGATGAGTGACGAATAACAGTGTTAGATTGAGAGTGCGCGGAATTTTGAATGTGTGGGAGATCTTTATATTCACAAGGAGCGCTTGTAATTGTGTCGTTCTAAAAGTGACGACAGTTGTTCCCGTACTAATTTGCTGTGATGGCATATCTCCTTTTTTCTATGATCTGAGGGTAACACTCTCGCCGGTACGATCCAACGTGGCTAGACTGCTTTACACAATGGATTATGATGGCCGGAGTGTTTTAAGTAATTGTTTTGTTGATATTTGGTGTAGTTTTTATTGTATCTTCTAACTTGGTTCAATGACCTGTCCATTCTGTACCGACACGCCGCGTGATATCACCGCGAGAACTACGAATTTGTTTGCAAACGTTTGAGGGAGAATCTCACCGTGACATTCTCATTGTATGGTGTCATAGTAAAAAAAAACCGGCCAAGTGCGAGTCGTACTCGCGCACCGAGGGTTCCGTATCATTTTTGGACGTATAAAGTGAAAAAATCCGGACCGCATAACTAAGTTTGTTTGTGAAGGAATTTTGATGATTTTGAAAAAACTGTACTAGTTAGGAACATCGTTTTATTTTTGGTGCCATATTTGGGTCAATTCCTATCAACTTTAATTATTTCAGATTTTTCGCCCCGCAAACTTCGGAGGTAAGGGGGGGGGGGAATGGTATTTTTTTGGACATTTTTCACCATATGTCGAAAACTGAGACATACAATAAAATAAAAATATATTTTGAAATGTGCAGATCAAGCCCTTTCATATGATATGTCACTTGACCTAGTAACCCCACTTTGAAATTTCGGACCCCCACTCCGGCCCCATTTGCAATGAAAATAAAAATATTTTTGGATCTTTTTTCATTTGCAATAAAGTTGAACAAGCATTCTTTATAACTGTTCCAAATTTCAAGTTGATAGCATAAGTAGTTGCTGAAATAAGCAGGTGTGACAGACAGATAGACAGACAGACGAAGTCGCACCATAAGGGTTCCTTTTTTACCATTTTAGTACGGAACCCTAAAAATATCCTACTTTCATGAAATACTAAATGAACTAGGTTTCATCAGCCGACGCCATTTGGACCACTTCCACCCGTTCTTCTTTGCAGTCGTAGTGTTATACGTGTTCACCTCGCCCCCCGCAAAAAGTGGCAGCAAATGTTATTCGGTGATTCTCCGTTTAGCAGTTATAAGCTAAATTACATCACTCAAAGCTGTCAATAAGAGTTTTATTATACAAGTGAACCAATAAAAAGAAATATTGCTGTACTTAATACTTAAGTTGAAAGTCGTCAACATGACAAGTCTGAAAGTCAAAGGCATTGTAACTTATGTGCTAACTTGGTTTACGAGATGCGATGAAGAAATATAGTCTTGCAGATAATTCAAACATAGTGGCTCAATGACCTTTATGTATTTGGAAGATTCTAGAGACATTGAGATTATATGGAACCAAATCGGAATTATATTTTGAACATTCTTGTTTACTAGAATCGACCTTCAGATTCAAAATTGCAATTTGTTTTTGAACCATATAATAATATCAATACAATAACATTCAAATGGTTGACATACGTTGCTGATTCTAGAAATAGAATCACCTACACACATACCTTTTAAAAAAGAACATAAAAATTTTAAACTCTTACTAGGAGCTCAACTACTACATATTTATCATATTTATATTTTTCAGTTTCATTACTCAACCCTGCTTACCCTATAAAATTAAAAGCTTGAACATACTACAAGAAACAAGCAACAAAATATAACAAGCGCCACTTTCCATAAACGAATACATTTCTCCCGAAAAAGTACAAATAAAAAAAAAAAAACAAAAACAAAGCTCATCAACTCACATCTGTATGTAACACATTCTCACCCTCACTTTATCACTACGTCATATAATCGTGTTTATTAACGATTTTTAATTGCGAAATTCTTCAACTCCCCGAGTTCCTTCGCGGGGGAAAGAGACAGCACCACCCCTGTCTGTCGGCAAACTTCGTGAATTTCAGCCAGTGTACCGCCTTTAGGCTGTATGTGCGAACGTGTGCCGCGCCGCGAATAAAAAACCCGACTATTTCGAAAATCGAAGTGTTTGTGTGTGTGTAAGTGTACAGATTAAAAAAAAGTGGTTGTGATTGTATTTAAACTTTTTAAATCGGTGTTTAAATACTGGGATGGTGAATACTTTTTGGTGGAAAACTATTTTTTTGTGTGTAAAGTTTGGTATGTGGTAGAATCGTGTTGTTACGGCTTTAACAGGTAAGGCAAGGTCATTTTTGTCATTAAGTTATGTCAGGAATGTTAAGGTGATGTGATTTAAATTTAGACGGAAAGGTCGACATGAATGCTTGAAAACCGAATATAGTTAGTATTTTGGGATATTTTGATATCTACTTGCTTTTGCAATACAACTTTCGTAAGTTCTATTGCAAATGCAAGTACGGTATTTAGATAAAAATATAGCAACGTGACAATTTTGAGGTTGAGTCGGTAGTATCACCAATGATTTTAATTTGGGTAGGTATCTTATGAAATTACAAAAAGGATGACGGATACTAACCTACATTCTAAAATTATTTTCATTAATATCAAGCTACCTGTTTCGCAAAGGTTTCGAGTCGGGTCTCTGGTTTATAACCATGCGGCTTAACTTAATTAAGTGTTTAATTATAACACAAAATTCAATAACATTTAACGCCCAAATAATCATAACACTAAGTTTTAAAAACCAACGTTAAAACCACAGGAATAACCTTTTTATCTTTTAACATTTGCATAAAAATATAAAAGAGCACTTTGATTAAAACCTTCGCGCTTTCCAAAGGCTGGTGAAAAAAGAAAATAAAAAGGTTTTTTTTTTAGTAGAGGAAAGTAATTAATAGAAAGTGTCAAGTACGATGACTGGCGAAACTGCCTGAGCGATGTTCCTTCACGATTAAGGCGTTATCTATGTTGTTATCTATGGCAAGTTTTGTGAGAACATTAGTTTTGTTATTAATATTTTATTAAGATAAAATACACACATCTAATAACAAATGAACTAACGCTATAAAAAATATACAGAGGTATTTTGTTCCATTTTTAAATCAGAATGAAACCTCCTTTCTTTACCTGGGATAAAAATTAAAAAAGAACATGCGTATTTTTCTTTTTTTGACACACAATGGACAGTGCTAATGTACCTTTTTAGACGTTTAAATTATTACAAACTGCTTAGGAAACTTTTAGAATTGACACAGGGGATGTAAAGTCGTAAATGATATTTTAATTAGAAGAGTATTTCTTAATAGAAGATAAAAACTAAGTAAAAATCACTCAATTTGCGCTCAATAACGTCTGAGCACAAACAAGTTCATGTTTAGCATTTTAGAATTGACTGTTCTGATTGCATAAGACAACCTTCATAATTGAAAGATTACGCGTATAGTCAGGTCGTTTTTCTAAAAGAACTGTATGTATTTTTAATTCCTAGTCAGTTGAGTAAGCTTTTAATTTACTCATATCGAAAATTACAGTTTTTAATAAATAATTGATAGATGATTGCATTTTAATGCTCTAAGTTTGGTTATGGACAACACTCTTATTAGATACGGTATCAATGCAATAAGGTTTGATACTTAATTCTTTATTAATAATTTAATTTTTAAGTAAAGATGTTTGTTTTTACGCCGAGGGAGGAGTGGGGTATTGAGACGAAGTGCTAATTCTTCATCATCATTTCATTACCTACTTACAGTCCAGCTGGTCAGAGAATGCGTTCCAGACAGTTCGTCAATAGGGCGATGACAGGCGACAAGACTTTGAAGTTGAAAATATTTAACGATTAAATATATTTTCATCGTTTAGGTATATGCACTATTGATAACAATTTAATTAAAATTCTTATAATAACATCAATCTCTAGCATAGCATAATTGGCCTATAATGTTCCCACTGCTGGGACACAGGCCTCCTCTGTGAGAGGGAGTGGGCCGTAGTCCACCACGCGGGCCCAGTGCGGGTTGGTGGACGTCACATGTCTTCGAATTTTTGGTTCTAGGACATGCCGGTTTCCTCACGATGTTTTTCCTTCACCGTTAAAGCAAGTGATAATTAATTTGTAATACGCACATGACTTCGAAAAGTCAGCGGTGCATGCCTCGGGATCGAACTCGAACCATTCGCCGTGGAAGGCACATGGTTAATCCACTAGGCTATCACTGCACTCAATCTCAATGCACTCAATCTATAATAAACTAAAATAGCTTAGTGCCAAATTAATCTTCTTCACTTCTTTTTTCTTTTAAATTATTCTTCTTTCATCACTGGCCACACAATGCTTCCAAATTCAATTTTAATTAAGAACGTTGCACATTGCACAGATTCGTAATGTTTGTCATGCAATGTTTGTCAGTCATCCAAAGCTACAAGTTGTGGACCGTTGTTTATCCTAGGTATAATAATAATTATTATTAATCAAATGTTGAATATTAGCTTTATTCAAAAATCGTGGTAAATTGAAACTTATAGATATTTTATGATCGTTTTATAAACAGTGTAACGTGAGAGTAAAATCACCTACTATAATGTACTTAGGCCATGTTGTTTCATCTTACAGTTTCGTATCTGTAACCGTCAAATATGGCGGCTTGTACGACAATTTCATACTGACTTAACGATTACGTACTGACTTACGGATACAGATGGTTTGACCCGCCCTTATTCATTCAAAATAAACAATGGACATTGGCAGTTTTGGGCTTGATATGGTACAGTAATAAAAGCCTAACCAAAAATAACAATATATTTTAATTGTTCTTTGCCAAATTTATCTTAGAGATTAAGAATTTAAATAAAAAATCGAAATAAATGAGAAATGAAATGATTATGCCGTTGACATTTTGAATAAACCAATAAAACAAAAACGGGTGCATGCTGGCTGGCGCGTGCCTCCACAGAACATCATGTCGACAGCAACTAAAACCTTTGAATTGAGAACTCATTAGTCGCGCTGTACTTCATTGGATCATTCACACCATACTTAACCTCACTGTCACAAATACGATAATTTCTCTTTAATCCAATTACGTACGAAAACAAATAAAAAATGAATTTAAATACTCTTGAAATACTCGATCACACCAAACTAATTTCATATCTGTACCGACATACACAATCTGAAGCCCAGCGTTCTATGGGCGTCTGCCGTGTTCTTGAAGGCGAAGGTAAATGGTAACGGCCAGTTTTAAATCTCTTATTTCGCCGTCAAATAATGCAGGTTAGTTGTGCAATTTTTTTATGTTAAACTAGAACATATATACATTAATCGTACCTGTGAATATTTAACTATTGTAGTAAAATACTTAATGAAATAAATTCATGAATTCGTGTCTACCCAAAACATAAAAACGTAATTACTTTCAAATCGCTTAAGATATTTTCATGATTTGTTTTGTGTGAAAAGACTATGTTACTACCTATAATATTGCCTGTTACTTTTTTTTTATTTTATATTTTAGATACTAAAAAGTAATAATACGTCTAATTCTGCACAGCGCGCTCCTTGATAGGCGAGTCGTATTGCTCGGTGGATGTATGTCGCGTTGCTTGAGCTCAGCGCAGAACACTCAAGCTATACCGCCCAAATCACTCAAGGCCGTTGGCGTATACCGGGGCCTTAAGTACCCAACAGCAATTAGTAGGTAATACAACGAAAAATAGATTTCTCCTCACCATATGAATTTCAGTGCCGACGAAAACGTTACAAAGCAAGCTTTACAAAGTATTATTACAAAGCTCGTGTATTTTGATGGGCACAATTATTTCCTTCATAACGAGGTCCTAGTTTCTGTTCTGCCTACATTATATTTAAACATTTCTTTGGCCGGAAGACGCCCGGGTTTGTAGACTATTCTGTATGTAGTATTTAGATATAGGAAGGTATTCAGTGGATTGATAATAATATAATATTTCCATTTCCTTACTTATTTTTGAGAGACAGTTCGTTATTGTTATCTATACTAATATTATGAAGCTGAAGAGTTTGCTTGTTTAAACGCGCTAGTCTCTGGAACGATCAGTTAATTTAGATTTAGATTTTGTATACCAGTCATGGTCAAACATGTTGATCCAAATTATACTATTCAACATCTATAATAATGCATTATAAATATGTATTATTATGTACCTACACATGTTTTTGCAAATAAATATATCTTTATCTTTGTCTTTATCTTTAGAAACATATTTTTGAATATGGTAGCCAGATTTATGACAAATATTATAGGCTATTTAACATCACGCTACGACCCTCAGGAGCCGGGCAACAGGGGTGAAACCACGGGGAAAGCTAGTCTCTTATATAATACAGGGTGGCAGGTTAAACAGTGGAATAATTTAAGGGGTCATTGTACTCATCATCATGAACAACTTTTACTATGGGACCAACCCTGAAGTCGCGAATAAAAAACCAAGCGGTTCCATATATTTTGTTGAGTTATGTGAACATAAATGTATGGAACAGCTGATTTTTTTTCGCGATTTCAGGATTGGGCCCATAGTAAAAGTTGTTCATAATGATGAGTACAATGACCCCTTAAAATATTTCCACTGTCTAACCTGCCACCCTGTATATTTAACTAGCTGTTCCCCGCGGTTTCACCCCCATAGCTCGACTCTTAACAGTCATAGCGTGATGTTAAATAGCCCATACTATTTCTTATATCTCTGGCTATCATACACAAAAATAATTTTTCGAATCCGACTGGTAGTTCTAGAGATATGCGTGTTCAAACAAACAAACTCCTCACCTTTTTTGTATACGGTTTAAGACATTTATTTCTCAAAAGAAGAATACATTCCTTCACTTAATTAGAGAAACAAAAAATATTTATGTAGTAAGTAAAAAATAAAAAAACGCAGGTAGAACTATACCTATACTAAAATTGTTGGCACAACAAGTTTGACGATGTACAAGTACCGTCATAAAAATAAATACTAATTGTTCATGGACCCAATTACATATTAGACCCAATTAGTATTAGTATAGATACACAGCTACATCATAACCATGTACTCTGCTCACCACGTCAGTACAAGCGTGATACAAATTAAGATTAATCTCCCGATATCTAGCGGCATCTCCCCTGCGGTTCGCCCGTACCGTGTATAACAGTGTATGTTCGATAATACACGTTCATTTGTGTATGTTCCTTTGATGGTTTCCTGGAGACATGATCGATGGCTTATAGTATGCAGGGTTAATTTTGTAACTCCGCCGAGACCCGTACTATCAAGTGTTAAAACCATAATTAATTCGTTGCGAAAAATTAAATCTTCTATACTAAAGCTGAAAAGTTTGACCGCACGGTTGTCGCAGTGGCTGAGAGATTGGCTGCTGCGCAACGTGTCGCGGGTTCGATTCCCGCATTGCACATAGGTCTGGCTGTTTGTGTATGTGAAATTTGTGTTTGTAAACGCACCCACGATACAGGAGAAATCCTAGTGTGGGGCAACGTTTTTTTTAAAAAAAAAAAAAAAATGTTTTATTGTTTTTTGTTTACTCGCTCTAATCTTTAGAACTACTAGTTGGATTCGAAAAAATCTTTTTGTATATGATGGCCAAATTCATGAGGAATAGTATAAGCTATTTATCATTACGCTATGACCCTTAGGAGTCGAGCAACAGGAGTGAAACTGCGGGGAATAACTAGTCTATTAATATCAGTCTTATAAAAATCCAGTTTTATCTCTGGCTTTGTCGTCAAAAATAAAATATTTTTTTCTTTCAAAAGATTTATATCTCTAGTACAAAAGCCATAACAGAATGATTTTATGTAATTAATTACAATCTGTAAGCGTATGGGAGTCAAACATAAATTAATGTGAGCGAGTCACTGCGGTGAATACATTAACACATCATTTGTCTTTATTATGTCGGTTAAATTTTGCATTAAGTAGGTACCGTACTGTTTGTATTAATTATAGGTAAATTATTAACAAAATTAGATGACATGTTTCTATTAATCTGCCGAATAAATTCAATAAATTTTGGCCTTTAAATATTTTAATAATTACTTATTTTGTTCCTTATTTTAGAAATTGGGCTTTTTAATTTTCCAAAGTAAAAATAAATATATTTATTTTATATTTATATTTTGTATTTATTCAAAAACATATCCTTCGTAAACTATCGATTTATATCGAAACAGACCTAAACATGTTCATTAAATTATTAATGTAACCGATTTCAAATCGCATTAATAACATGCACTGATAATAATAATAAATTAATGGTCACGATAACGTAGCGCTACGATTTCGTAGCACGTCTACGAAAGTGCTACGACGGGTCATTTCGTAACGGCTGCGGGTTATAATCGCTTGGAGGCATGGCAAGGGCTATTAATTTTAGCACTATATACGCCTAATAGGCGTTTCTAAGAACACATGTATACTATCACGGTAGTAACTATACCGTATCAGTAGAGTAACATTAATAAGAGTATCTAGCTAATACTTTCTTCTCACGTTTCGGGCGAGTTATACGGAAATAGCTCATGTTTTAGTAAAAAGATTAGTCCGTCAACAAGTTGGTATTGGAGCTTACTGCCTATAGCAGACGTAAAAATATTGTTGTTGTTAAATTAAGAGGCGTTTAAAGTAAGTGGGGGCTAATGAATAAAGTCCTATTATAGCGAGCCTTTTGCAATTAACTGAACAGAAATCCAGACTTTACCCTACTGAGAATTTCCTAATTAAAAAATCTAATAACATTTTGGCTGGCCCGGGGATCAAACCCTGGACTCTACGCTGAACGGTGACACGTGTGTCACGCGTATAAAAGTCTTATATTTTTAACAAAAGTCGAGTATACGTGAAAATAATAAATCACAATTTGTAATGTACACATATCTGTAATACTTTCAAAGTGAGTTGATAAATTGATACTCCAGAAACACATTATTTATCATTACTTAGTGAACAACTCACTGAAGCTAAGTATCGGAATTTCTAGACAAAATGTAATGATGGATGGTACTTTTCAACTTGATTTTTTTGAACACTCACTTATTTGTGTCAATAAGTAGATAAACGAAAAAGATACGTAGATAAATAAGAAACAAAGAAGGTAGACTTGGTTTAATCTTGGAAAAATAATCAAAATAAATACTCTTTCTAGCACCCTAAGGCGATTCGCACACCGCACCGCATCACGCAGCGTAGCGCGGGAGTGCGTGATCTTCCGTTGTTTGCAAGTACCTGTATTTGTATAGAAATCACGCATGGTGCAACACACTGAAAACCTCAGATTATAGAAACAAGGGAGATGTGCCAAGGCGCTATCGAGCTTGATGCCTGATTTTGAGCAAATTGCTCATATTAAAAACGTACGCGCTGGCGACGAACCGAACACGATACAGTGTTTTAGTTTAGTGCTAGTGTTGAGTGACGATTAACAGTGTTAGATTGAGGGTTTGCGGAATGTTTAATGCGTGGGAGATCTTTTTATTCACAAAGAGCGCGTAATTATGCGCGTAATTGTGTCGAAAAATGTACTAAAAGTGGCATCAGTTGTTCCGGTACTAATTTGCTATGATGGCATATCTCCTTGTTTCTATGATCTGAGCTGAAAACGCATTCATGCGCGTGGCTTTTGTTCCATTGCCACGCACACCGCAGCGTAGCGCGGGGCGGTGTGTGATTCGCCTTACTGTATACTTACTGTGAGCTTGTTAGTGAATTTTGAATACTTATAAAAAAGATTCCGACGATTTGAAAACCTCCTTTTTATGATGTTGGTTAAAATACAGTCCTATTACATTTCGATATAGGTAATTTTATACAATTCATGCAATTTTCTACACACAGATATACGAATAAAGTATACAATAATGGTACTCTTCGGTAGTGTTGTGTTCCTGTCTGTATGGTCGGCATAGCTACTGGGGATGCGCTGTGTTGACAGCGGCGAACTGCTTGTCTAAGCTGTCGGCTCAGCAAATCCTCGGTGACACTCGATGTTGCAAGCGTTTCTTAGCTTATGAAATGCTACTACTACTGTCTAATACTACTACTGTCTAATACTACTACTGTCATTTATAAAATACTAGCTTCCGCCCGCGGCTTCGCCTGCATTTTTGGGATAAAAAGTAGCCTATGTGTTATTCTCATGTAGCTCTATATTACTGTAAAGTTTCATCAAAATCCGTCCAGTAGTTTTTGCGTGAAAGAGTAACAAACATCCATACATCCTCACAAACTTTCACATTTATAATATTAGTAGGATAGATACAGTATCATGTAACAGATGTTTAATAACAGTTCAAAATTCGCTTACATTTCCGAAATGCAACACTAGCTGTCTATAACGAATCACAATAGGTAAATTGATATTTGATCACTAATTTACTAATGGCTTAATTAGAGTTAAAAAAAATGGTACTCATAATATTAATTTCACCCCCTTATTTATAAACGCTTCTTAATTTAACCACTGATTAAAATATACAACTATCCTTGTCATTTATATGACAATGAATAGAGATGACAATTGACTTAAGAACATGTTGGCAGTGCTTCCCCGGACGAGTTCTTTCACAGCTCTACTACATACTAGTTCCTCAGTGTTAATTTATGAGTACGCCATCTTGTTTTGACTCATTTAAAACAAAGTTAACTCTCTGTACAGTTTTTCGTATAATTAGGTTATGTCGTAACAATACTACAGTTTGCGTGCACTGAATACTGCTTATTAACTTTATGTAATGTTTAACTTTGAAGAATAAAGGTCACCACTCATTATAACCGCACCGCCCCAGTACGGCAAGACTTGTCATTTCAATTAGGTCTTTAAGTCGTGTGTTGCACAATACATATTGCAATGCCAAAAAGCGCGCTTACCGCAAGGCATTGGCATTTATGACTTGAGATGATTGTAGGTTCAACCCTTATTAAATGACAAACTTAACTGTCGAAATGTTGGTATACAGGATAAAATTAAAACCAGTGCGGATATTTTAGGAGGTGAAAGTACTCATGAATATGATCAACTTTTATTAAAGGACCGACACTGAAATATGAAAAATAAAATCAACTGTTCCATACATTTTGACCGTGTTGTAGTGCATTTTTTTAGGGAACAACTGATTTTTTTTTTCATATTTCAGTGTCGGTCCCGTAATAAAAGTTGATCAAATTCATGAGTACTTTCACCTCCTAAAATATCCGCACTGGTTTTAATTTTACCCTGTATAATGCACCTCTCTCTAAACCATCAGGATTATAAGCTGGATTACAGGCGTGATATCTAAAAAAACTTCCCGTAGTAAAATAATATGTGGTTGGATCGCAGACAGCGGTTTCTTCCAACACATTCTAGTTACAAATCGAATGGAATTTGATTTAACTTGTTATTAAAAAAACGTTAATTAAAAACAAGTGTCAGTCTGACACTTATTAGAATTAAATTCGATTGGATTTAAACTTGAAGATGGTTTGAGTTAGCTAGGTATCTATCCTCACAAGCGTGAGTTCTGAGGATAGATCGCGCATGTACGTTTTCGGCCCAATAAGCAATAGACAGTTGACAATACACAATAGAGAATAGTCTAATAGATGACGAGCATCGACTGACGAACAAATCGCGTGCAGCCTCGGCGCCCCTCGCCTTCTTCATTAATTGATCGTTTCGGGGATCCTTAAAGACTGCATCACTCTTACCGTAAGTACAATAAAGTGCAACTTAGACCTATAAAATATCGCAAACAAACATTAAACATTTTCACCCCCACACTCAACCTTTTATTCATCCCCTATGACAACACTAGCAGTACAGTGACCTCGTAACGTCAACAGGTACCATGTACCGTCACGCGGGCGGCAGATTACTTAAAACTAAAACTAACTTGTCTCCAAAAGTCCCGTGAAGCTGAAACTTCAACATTTTGCGGTTTAGTTTGACTCAACCCCCGTCCGTCCCATGTGTGCTAGAGACTGTCGTTGCCGCAACTTCTAGATTGATATTTTATGCGCCTGCCAGACTATGCTCCTTGCGCTGCTCATCGCTATGCTCCTCGCGCTGCCGTGATTTGCCGCGATGTTGAGCTCTGCCGGACGAGACGAGAGAGAGAGAGAGGACGAGGAGCATGACGTGTGGCATGACGAGTAATGCTGCCACACTATGTATCTGCCTCCTTTCCTCGCTACTTCCCATGCCACTCGTCGAGTGTGTGGCAGGCGCATTACAGAGGAGGTGCGGAATTGAGAATAAGGGTTGAATTTTTTAATACGAATGTTAAATTTTGTTGAGACTGGCTTTGTTTGATCTCTTTAGAAATCTAATTCAATCGTCTAATTACCAATCATATCAGTAAACACGTTTTGTCCGGTTTTGAAATAGTCAAAATAATGTATAAAGTGGGTACCAAACGGCAAATAAGATGTTAAGAATGATGTCTAGTCTATAATATAATTGTTAGGTATGTCGAACTCGACCTTGAGTTAGTTATTGTAGGGTTAAATTCAAAACATGGCTCCGAATAATCGCAAAACAGACAGATTATGAAATTGGAACGCCAGACAATGTCTCGAATCACAGACAATCATGTTAATAACACTTCACTACATTATTTCGTTAGGAAATCTATACTAATATTATAAAGAGGTAAAATTTGTAAGTTTGTAAGTTTGTATGTAGGGGGTAATCTCCAGAACTAATGATCCGATTATGAAAATTCCCGCACTAATAGAAAGCTACATTTTCCCTGAGTGCTATAGGCTTACTTTTCATCCCGAAAAAATGCAGGGTTCCTGTGGGTCACGCGGACAAACTCGCGGGCAAAGTGCTAGTTATTAATAAATACAGAATTTTATAAAAAAATATATTTATGACCTTGATTGCTATAATTCCTACTCTATTGATAAATAAGATTAACCTATAATATGTGTATATATAAGGTGCTATAAAAATATCTGCCACGGCTGCAATGGGAGACAGTATTGTGTTTATAGATTACAATAGTGAAGATAAATTATTGATTATTTGTCATTTTTATTTTTCATAAAAAAAAAGTACATATAAATTTTAGTAGATTAGGTAGTGACGAACTAGTCAGCTGATATCAGTTTTCATTCACAGAACAGATGGAAAGATATAGCAGTTGTTTTCATTGACGAAGCGACACATCGCGCGTAATTTGTGAACCACTTAATGCAGAGTAGAGTAACTTCTTTATTTTCTCAAATGAATTAACTTTTCCGGGGTACGAAAGTTCTTCACTATTGTAATCTATAAACACAATACTACCTCCCATTAAAGCCGTGGCAGATATTTTTAAAGCACCTTATATAACACCTAATATTATAATAAGTCGGTGGAGAACATATTGTCTATATTTTAATGGGATCTTTTTCGCTTGTAGTTAGATAATTTTTTTATAATGAGTACTTACCACAGAAATCTGCGCCACCACCTTAGATCATAGAAACAAGGAGATATGCCATCATAGCAAATTAGTACGGGAACAACTGATGCCACTTTTAGTACATTTTTCGACACAATTACGCGCATAATTAAGCGCTCCTTGTGAATAAAAAGATCTCCCACGCATTACACATTTCGCACACCCTCAATCTAACACTGTTAATCGTCACTCAATACTAGCACTAAACTAAAACACTGTATTTATACCATCGATTGTGTTCGGTTCGTCGCCAGCGCGTACGTGTTTTTAGTACGACCAATTTGCTCCAAATCAGGCATCAAGCTCGATAGCGCCTTGGCACATCTCCCTTGTTTCTATGATCTGAGGCTACCACTTAACACTTTGAATGCCACGCCACCAGACACAATAGAAAATTTATTGTTTGTCGGTCACTAGTGGCTGGTACAGCGTTCAAAGAATTAAGCATTTTTTTCTAACCAAGCAAATTAAAAAATCTGGCAATGCAGTTGTTATTTTCTAATACTACAAATTGTTTTTTTAAGTACTGTTCTCATAAAAAAATAAGGCACCTACTTTTTCCTCACTTTTTTATCCACCCTGTATTCCGTAAGTAATTTCGTTCATGAGTGTGCGTAAAGATAAATGAAAGTAACGTATATCAGGGCTCAGTGGCTAATTCAATTAGCGAATGTTCCGCTGGTACGCGCCGATGTAATTTATTGACGTATTTATATTAAGTACAATAATGTAGCCTGATTGCGTTGATTTAAGGTCATCGCTTGCGACCACTAAAGGTCATTCACTCATTTTATGTTGTTTGTGGTACATTTCATACATACATAAATACATACTTTTCATACATTTCATTTTAGAGTAGTTTTTAAACTTTCGTGAATTTTACAGTGTACACGTCATGGGACTTTTCGCGCCAAACATAATCAAAAATACATTTTATATTTTCCTAATCTATCTAAAGGTGCTGTCAAACGGGCTAGTTTTTTATTTCACAATTTCTTGCTGCAATTGTATAGCCTTATCTTAAGATCTATATCGTGCAAGTCAATAGAACAATTGCCGCAATCTTGTAGTATAGCCCGGCGATATTGCAATGAAATTAAATGATGGTACATCACAATAACTGCTGTACGATATAGATCTCAACTCACGGCCCGCTATACAACTGCAGCAAGAAATTGTCAAAAAACTAGCCCGTTTAACAGCACCTTAAGATATTATAAAATGTGTTGTACCTACAACGACTTAAAGCCATAATTTAAATGACCTTCAGCAGTCGCAAACGCGCTGAGCGTGGTATCCTGGGCGCGATCACCGGATAGTGTAACTAGGTATTTTCCAATAGGAAATTTTCAGAGTATAGATTTGTGTCCAGAGAGAGAGGGGCTTAATGACAGCCGCGCTGATCGGTCGATCTGCGAGGTTAAGTTGCGCTTGCCGCGGTCAGTCCTTGGATGGGTGACCGTTCTTTACACATCAAGACCCCTCCGTGCCTCGGAGAGCACGTTAAGCAGTCGGTCCCGGTTGTCATAGGAATATCTTTGACAATCGTTACGGGTAGTCAGAAGCCCTAAAGTCTGACAGCTGGTCTAACATTCGAATACCGGTATTACCCATTAATTGGGTTGTGGAGGTCAGATGGCAGTCGCTCCACGTAAAATATTGATATTCAGCCAAAACTAGTTAGACTGGATGCCGACCCCAATATAATTTGGGAAAAGGCTAGGCAGGTGATGATGATAGATTTGTGTCCACATAAGCCCATAATGTTCCAACTACTGGGAATAAGCTCCCTGTAATCTGTTTGTGCCCGGTTAATGGGAATAGGCTTGCCCCTCATAACATAACTTTGCAAAATATGGGTATCTCGCAGATCATAGGAATAAGGGAGATGTGTCAAGGTGTCATTGAGCTTGAAGCTTTAGTATGATCAATGTGTTGCCGATGGAACGAACGCGATCGATGATTCATATTAATACAGTGTTTTAGTTTAGAGTGAGTGACGTGTGAGTGAGTGATGAGTGACGAGTGATGAATAACATTGTGAATAGACTGATCGTGTGCGACCGCGGTTCTCAAACTAATTTGCTATGATAACATGCCTCCTTGTTCTGAGGATCCTAAAGAAGTTATGTTACATTGTACTTATGTGTAGTAAATATGTATACAGTATTCCCAAATTAATAATGCGCATGCAGATCTTCGCTAATTGTCGTATTCCCGGAAACACCGAATCATTGAATCGTAAGAGCCCTAAATTATGCATGAAGAAACCCCTTAACCACTCTATATACTTTTTTTTTTCCGGGAATACGACAATTAACGAAGTTCTGCATGCGCAGTATTAATTTGGGAGTACTGTAAGTACATTAAGCAGCTCTAACGCCTTCGGATAATACAGATGTGATGTTTTATGTGTTAAATCTTCCGATCAACTATTCGAAGGTTAAATCTCACATACTCGTTGATCGCTACTTAATTGGTGATACATTGGTTTCCAATACAAAGAAATCAGCGTACAAAACAGTGGCCTAATCAGATATCCAACAGACGAACATTAAACTTTTGTACTAATGAGTTTCTTAGAAAGTTTCTCGCCAATGCCACAGATGTGTTTGTTTGATCAGAAATACGATTACTGGCTGAGTGGCTTAATTATGTTGATTGTGAATTTTGCTTTATACATTACTAGCTTCTGCCCGCGGCTGAATCCGCGTTTTTGGATAAAAATTAGCTTATGTGTTATTCTGATGTATAATAAGCTATATTACTGCAAAGTTTCATCAAAATCCGTTCAGTAGTTTTTGCGTGAAAGAGTAACAAACATCCATACATCCATCCATACGTCCATCCTCACAAAATTTTGCATTTATAATATTAGTAGAAAGTAGGATTCAAAAATACCTAACCATAGCCAATTTTTTATTTTGTCTCTTGTTTAAAAATCATTCCCTATTATTTTATATTTCACAGATTATAATTTTGGCAGTAAGTTTCTTGGATCGATTTTTATTAACATTTCTGTAAAAAAATACGTTTCTTACTGGTTGTTAGTCGTTACAATGTAGTTAAAAAAATCTTAGTAAAAAAAGAGTTAAAGAAAAAGTTGGGACAAAAGATTAATCAAAGGGTCAAAGAGTGCCTAATAGAATTTTTTTGTACAAAACAATGACACGAAAATTGGAAAATGGGAAAAAAAAATGGGATTCGTAAAAGTTCACAACGAAACGTAATGTTTCAAGAATTAATCTTTCTTATCTATACTATTTATTCTATACTTCTATAGTAATATTATCAATGCGAAAGTATGGAAGGATGGATAGATGGATGGATGGATGTTTGTTACTCAATCACGCCAGAACGCTGAACGAATCTAGTAGATGTTGGCACAAAGATAGATTATAGTCAGGAATACTAATAGGCTACTTTTTATCCCGAAAAACGTGGGCGAAGCCGCGGGCGGAAGCTAACCCTACTAATATTATAAACGTGAAAGTTTGTGAGGATGTAGTATAGATGTATGGATGTTTGTTACTCTTTCACGCAAAAACTACTAAACGAATTTTGATGAAACTTTATAGTAATATAGCTTATACATTAGAATAACTTATAGGCTACCTTTTATCCCCAAAAATGCGGGCAAAGCCGCGGGCGGAAGCTAGTACTATTTTAAATGCGAAAGTTTGGATAGATGTTTGTTACTGAATCATGCCAGAACGGCTAAGGAGATAGGTATGAATGAAATTTGGCAAATAGATTATAGTCTAGAATAGACATCAGTTACTTTTTATCTTGGAAAAATGTACAGTTCTTGTGGGTCATGCAGACGAAGTCGCGTTCAAAGTGCTAGTCAGATCAAAACTATAATTTTATTCACGTTGAAAATTAAAATGTCAGCGAATAAGATTCTCACGATAAACATAATAGGAGCGTGCAAGTTGCGGCTGAAAACCGCGTTTGTCACTTCACTGTACAGTATTATATTATCTGTGACTGTACTATACAGCCGTAGCGTCAGCAAAATAATTGTTACAGATGTTTTAATTAATTGATATAACAGTGGCCATACTGTGAAATATTTAACCCATTGATGTTACGCTGAAATACCTAATTGTTATTTTATTATAAAACTAGCTTACAAAAGTAGACTACGAGGGTATCACAGTGTGACAGACGGATAGACAGACATACAGACGTACAGACGGATATGACGAAACTATAAGGATACTAGTCTTACTACGGAACCTTAAAAAGGTGACTTAAATTTTAACCTTTAAAATAATTGGAATAGTACAAAGCAACCTTGTTTAACCCGTAATAAATTCACCGTCTGACCTAACCTCAGATCATAGAAACAAGGAGATATGCCATCATAGCAAATTAGTACGGGAACAACTGATGCCACTTTTATTACATTTTTCGACACAATTACGCGCATAATTAAGCGCTCGTTGTGAATAAAAAGATCTCCCACGCATTGAACATTCCGCACACCCTCAATCTAACACTGTTAATCATCACTCAACACTAGCACTAAACTAAAACACGGTATTTATACCATCGATCGTGTTCGGTTCGTCGCCAGCGCGTACGTTTATAATATGAGCAATTTGCTCAAGATCAGGCATCAAGCTCGATAGCGCCTTGGCACATCTCCTTGTTTCTATGATCTGAGGACCTAACTGAGACTCGAACCGTGCCAAATGTAGCGCTCCCCACTAAAATTGTGTTAATTAATTCTTTTTATCTTTTAAAACGTCACTTTTATCTTGTGTTATCTCACTTGTTAATGTTAATTTATTTTAGCGAATAGTTTAAGTTTTTCTTGGAATGCCTTTTAGCCTAGATAAGTCTGATAAAATGTTGTTAAAAGTTAGGTTTAAGTTAGAGCTCGTTAAGTGTTTAACTGTTTAATTAGGTGCATAAGTAGTGTGTTGTAGTGGCGAATAGTAAGGGCACAGATAATATAATACTATACGTACAGATGCCTCATCTCATACAACGAAATGTGACCGATTTAGCGCGGGCTATCTTCGGGCTATACATTTTTCTGTGCTTAAAGGATTTTTCAAAATTTGAGCAAACATTTTTCATGATGTATTTTTTCATGTTCTCAATTTTACACAAACTTCAATAACAAATCGATACATATAACGCCATCTAATAAGAGTTATTTCAACAAATGTTCCTTTGTTCCTGATGAGACCCCGTGGTAAGGGGAAGACGTTACAATAAAATAGTAACAACATCTAAACTAATATAATAAATAAAAATAAATCTGAATAGTTGTTTGTTTGAACGCGCTAATCTCTGAAACTACTAGCCGGATTAGATTTTTTTGTATATAATAGCCAGAGAGAGATCCAGAGGGGCTCCTGGCTAAATGACAGCCGCGCTGATCGATCGATCTGCGAGGTTAAGCTGCGCTTGCCGCGGTCAGTCCTTGGATGGGTGACCGTTCTTTACACATCGAGATCCCTCCGTGCCTCGAAGAGCACGTTAAACAGTCGGTCCCGGTTGTCATAGGAATATCGTTGACAGTCGTTACGGGTAGTCAGGAGCCCAAAAGTCTGACAACTGGTCTAACATTCGAATACCAGTATTTCCCAATGATTGGGTTGTGGAGGTCAGATGGTAGTCGCTCCATGTAAAATATTGATATTCAGCCGCAACCAGTTAGACTGGAAGCCGACCCCAATCATGTTTGGGAAAAGGCTAGGCGGATGATGATATAATAGCCAGATTCATTAGATATAGTATAAACTATTTAACATCCCGCTATGACCCTTAGGAGCCAAGCAATGGGGGTGAAATCGCGGGGCACAGCTGGATATAAATAATTTCGTTTTATATAATTATGTCATAGCTATCCATTCATTTACTATACTTACATAATTATCATTTTGAATAGACGAAGTACAAAAAAAAGCAGTTGAGTTGTATAACTTCGCCTTTTTGAAATCGGATAAAAAGTCAAATACTTGTTCATGATCGCAAGAATGTTTCTTGAAAAGCGATCGCAAAAAAAAACAAAAGACTGCGCACTTTACAACTAAAAAGAAAAAAGTCTTACTGCAGTTAAAGTCGTGCAATGCGCATACTAATTATACAAACTAGCAATATGCTTGAAATAACAAAGAATTAAGCTCTGTTGTCATCTACAAGTCTTGATAAGAATCTCTTAACTTGGTAGGATTGTATAAATGTTGATTTATATAAAACTAGCACTTTGCCCGCGACTTTGTCTGCGTGAGAAACACGTAGCGCCATCTAACGTCAGACCGACGAAAGTTATTTTCTTTCCCTCGGGAACAGTCCTTTTTTTCTGGATGAAAGGTACCCTCAGATCATAGAAACAAGGAGATATGCCATCATAGCAGATTAGTACCGGAACAACTGATGCCACTTTTAGTACATTTTTCGACACAATTACGCGCATAATTAAGTGCTCCTTGTGAATAAAAAGATCTCCCACGCATTGAACATTCCGCACACCCTCTATCTAACACTGTTAATCGTCACTCAACACTAGCACTAAACTAAAACACTGTATTTATACCATCGATCGTGTTCGGTTAGTCGCTAGCGCGTACGTTTTTAATATGAGCAATTTGCTCAAGATCAGGCATCAAGTTCGATAGCGCCTTGGCACATCTCCTTGTTTCTATGATCTGAGAAGGTACCCTATGTCCTTTTCTGTAGGTAGGGACCCCTGACAACTATGCAAAATATCATGATGATCGGTTCACTGGTTTAGGCGTGAAAAGGTAACAAACAAACAAACTTTCTTTCGCATTCATAATATTAGTAACAACTAAAAGTGGTATATTTTAGATATAATTATAGATTTTTTTTGTAACATTCCAAGTCTAGTCTACAAAGTCTTCACAAGAAATTCGAAATTAGGTACATGTCTCAGATCTATGCCAGCCGCATGCCTTAAAATGGATTTCAAATGCGGCAAATTCTTGTCACATGGTAACACTATCCTAGTTAGTCTTCTAGTTATTAAGTCAAAGCGTAACTTTAATAAGTGGCTGGCCCAGTTCCCGTCATCGACACACAAAAACAACTAATTTACAATATTGCAGTGAACGTGACGATATTGCCAATGTCTTCGTTTGTATGCTGACTGTACCTAGCCCCAGTTTCCAGCTTGTAACGTCTCAAGACATAGTTCTCAAGTACAAGTCCAATACGGCACCATTTGTAAATTCATATTTTAATTTGATGGATTTTGTTGGCTGTTTACGACTGTATCTATTTTCCGAATGGTTAGGCGAGGTGTATTATACAGGTGCGATTCTAGTCAGTCGAAATACGAAAAAGAGTAATTATACTCATCATTATGAACAACCTTTACTATGGGACCAACCCTGAAATCGCCAAAAATTATGTTCATATAACTCAGCAAAATGTATGGAGCAGCTGATTTTTTTTTCACACCATTAATATTTTGAGTAGAATTAAGGAATATTTCGAGGAAACGATATTAAATTCGAGTTTATTGTACCAAGAGGATGAGTAGTAGTTTATAAGTAATAGCAACCACCAATCTATTAGCCCAGCTTGGTTATTATACAGGGTGGCAGGTTAAACAGTGGAAATATTTTAAGGGGTCATTGTACTTAACATTATGAACAACTTTTATTATGGGACCAAAGCTGAAATCGCGAAAAAAAAAGCAGTTGTTCCATACATTTATGTTCACATAACTCAACAAAATGTATGCAACAGCTGATTTTTTTTTCGCGATTTCAGGGTTGGTCCTATAGTAAAAGTTGTTCATAATGATGAGTACAATGACCCCTTAAAATATTTCCACTGTTTAACCTGCCACTCTGTATAACTATGCCTTTTGACCTTTAGTAATAAGTAGTGGCCATTGGGAGTCCTATATTCAGTATTTATTTATTTAATGTGAAGAAACTTTCACCCTGCCCTGCTCTGAATATAACCCATATCCGCTCCCATCGATATCCCATCAGATAACATAAAATATAGGTACTTCCTAATCTCCTTAAGGGTTACTATAGTTACAAGGCCAAACTTGCGACAAGTGGGTCATGGAATCTGCGTTATATACAGGGTGTGACGTAAATAGAGGAGAGAAGGAACGCCTGATAAGTCACATATTATTATTTTAAATTATTTGTATTTTTTTATTTTTCTCTACTCCAAGAAATGTTATTGCATCGTGTCGTTACAAACATTAATGTTAAAGACCTAAACTAAAATAAAAAATATGTACCTATGCATTTTTTTCACGTGCAAATTAACCATGGAGTAAAAGCCAGTCATTTAGGCATTGCGTTAATCTGCCGTCAAACTGAAAATTATCTGTTGAAATATCTGTTAACTGTAGCATAACATGTACTTATATAGTTTATGGTAAATTCGCGCCTTTTTACTCTGGGTTTTTTCTCTTTCCCGCGCTACTCTACATCATCTTCCACTATTAAATCTCTTAATCGCACACCGCTATTTCATTCCATTATTGTAACATTATCAATACTAATATTTAATGACATACTTAATGTACAAAACCTATGACAACTTTCAAACTTCCAAATTCGAAAATGTGATAAGTTAACGAACCTATCAGCTGTTTATGATCTATCTGCTATTCGCACTACACCCTGTATATGGCTGTCGCTCAGATCTGTCCAGTAGTCTAACTATAATCTATATTCATCGACACGGATTGTCACGATACGGACGGATTTCATGCATACGTATCGCATATACGTATGCATGAAATCCGTAAATGTCTATTATTGCATGGGATTATTTCATACAACTATAGGACTACTACAATATTGGACGATATTGACAGAAACCACATGTCTGTATTCGATGAAGGTTAGGCAGAGGTATATAGTAAGAAATAAAGAAAGAATTCTTTAAGGTGGAGGTACTTCCCCAGTCAAGCTGCTCCAGATTTGAGCGAGATATCCTGGTCCCTGCCTTTCTTCAACAAAAAATAATTCAACATTTAAAAATAATAATTCTTTCTAATAAAATCAACATAGTCTGTTTATCCGATTTTCTAATACTAGGAAATCTAATAAAAGAGGGGTTCGTGGCTGAGAAATGAGAGCCGCACTGGTCGATCGATCTGCGGGGTTAAGCTGCGCTTGCCTGTCCCTGGATGGGTGATCATTCTTTACACATCGAGACCCCTCCGTGCCTCGGAGAGCACGTTAAACAGTCGGTCCCGGTTGTCATATGAATATCTTTGACAGTCGTTACGGTAGTCACAGTAGTCAGCATCCCAAAAGTCTGACAACTGATCTAACTTTCGAATTCCGGAATTCCCTAATAATGGGGTTGTGGAGGTCAGATGACAGTCGCTCCACGTAAAATATTAATATTCAGCCGCACCAGTTAGACTGGAGGCCGACCCTAATCTAGTTTGGGAAAAGGCTAGATGAAAACGCTAGATATGATAAGAAAATCTAATAAAAATAGTTTGTTTATACCCAGTTACTGTGTAAGTCGAATTGTTTGTCACAAAGTTTCGTCATTTTATATCGACGACGGATTACTCGATGCAACAACGCGACGGCTCTAGAAAATATTGCGGCTTTGCGCGCTTGTTAAAAATTGTGCGCTGCGTAAAAGTATGTCTGCTGTAAACTAGTGTAAACTTGTTGTAAACAACATAAAATGAGGTTTATTTTGTAAAAAAAAGCTTGTTAATTTGTTATTTGAGGGGATTATTTGGGGATGTCTATCACTATTGTTGTAATTTATGGCGTTTGATACTTATTCTATTTTGATTATATAATATGAGTTTCGGTTATAATGACAATATTCAACTGAACTTGGAATAAGTATCTTTTACGTTTTTTTTATTAACCGACTTCAAAAAAGGAGGTTCTGTATTCGTCCCGTATGTATGTATGTATGTTTGTATGTGCGCGATTTTCTCAAAAACTACTGATTCGATTTGGATGGGGTTTTCACTAACGTAATCTACATACTTTCAGGAAGGTTTTAGTATATAATACATTATGTAATCATGCCTATGTACAAAGTTATAGGCATACATGTACACACTCCGTAGAAGATTTACTGTTGAACGAATTCGTGAAAGTAATCTAACACGGGATAAAGAACTAAAAAGGAAATAAAAACTTTTTTAACAAAAAATAACCGACTTCAAAAAGCCACTACAAAGAAAATAATAATTTTGGTTTCGGAAGTCGGTGGCTTTGGTTTTTGTTTGCTTTTTTGCCACCGACTTCCGAAACCAAAATTATTATTTTCTTTGTAGTGGCTTTTTGAAGTCGGTTATTTTTTGTTAAAAAAGTTTTTATTTTTCCCTTTTTAGTTCTTTCTATCGCGTTAGATTACTTTGACAACTTCGTTCAACAGTAAATCTTCTACGTAGTGAGTACATTTATGCATATAACTTTGTACATAGGAATGATTACCTAATGTATTATATACTAAAACCTTCCTCAAAGTATGTAGATTACGTTAATGAAAACCCCATCCAAATCGAATCAGTAGTTTTTGAGAAAATCGCGCACATACAAACATACATACATACAAACATACATACATACATACATACGGGACGAATACAGAACCTCCTTTTTTGAAGTCGGTTAAAAATAAAAAACTTTTTTAACAAAAAATAACCGACTTCAAAAATCCACTACAAAGAAAATAATAATTTTGGTTTCGGAAGTCGGTGGCTTTGGTTTTTGATTGCTTTTTTTTGCCACCGACTTCCGAAACCAAAATTATTATTTTCTTTGTAGTGGATTTTTGAAGTCGGTTATTTTTTGTTAAAAAAGTTTTTTTTTTTAATATCCAAGTACCCATCCAATGTTGCTTAAATAATAATTAACCGATTGTAAAAAAACTCTCTACAATTGTTAAACAATTTTTTTACTAGATACCTAGCTTTTAATTATTCTAGTAACAAGGACACGGCAGACGCCCATAGAACGCTGGGCTTCAGATTGTGTATACCGGTACAGATATGAAATTAGTTTGGTGTTATCGAGTATTTCAAGAGTATTTAAATTTATTTTTTATTTGTTTTTGTACGTAATTGGATTAAAGAGAAATTATCGTATTTGTGACAGTGAGGTTAAGTATGGTGTGAATGATCCAATGAAGTACAGCGCGACTAATAAGTTTTCAATTCAAAGGTTTTAGTTGCTGTCGACATGATATTCTGTGGAGGCACGCGCCAACCAGCATGCAACCGTTTTTGTTTTATTGGTTTTTTCAAAATGTCAACGGCATAATCATTTTATTTCTTATTTATTTCGATTTTTGATTTCAATTCTTAATCCCTAAGATAAATTAGGCAAAGAACAATTAAAATATATTGTTATGTTTGGTTAAGCTTTTATTACTGTACCATATCAAGCCCAAAACTGCCAATGTCCTTTTATTACAGAACGTGGTAGAACCATAGTCTATTATTTAGTGTCAGACTTAATAGATACATAAACCAGAACTATAACCCACGTTTTGTTTATACGGGGCAAGAATCTGAACGATATCGGCTCAAAAAGCAATAGTTAGTCTTTTTATTCCGAAACTAAAACCTCTTTGATACACCCAACAAATCTGTCGGTTCTCACACTGCAATCACATTTCGATTTAAACCCCTGTATACCAAGTTCATAACGTCACCAACTTTTGTTCCCCGATAGGTCATTGGTCCGCGACTGTCAAAGGGACATGACACTTTGAAACAAAAAAAAAAACCGACGCCATAGACAATTTGATATACTCGTATTTTTGGATGGTAGGTACTTCATTGCGATATGTGATAGCCAATAAAACAGGACAGACTGATAGACACGCTCTTTTGTAATGATTTAATTTAGTTTCGCTGCTGTCTGACAATCAATCCCCTTACTTATAGACGATGATTAAATTAAACAGCTCTTATATCAATATTGTCATCTTTATTCATTGTCACACAAATGACAAGGATAGTAACTCAGATCATAAACAAGGGAGATGTGCCATGGCGCTATCGAGCTTGATGCCTGATTTTGAGCAAATTGCTCATACTAAAAACGTACGCGCTGGCGACGAACCGAACACTATCGATGGTATAAATACAGTGTTTTAGTTTAGTGCTAGTGTTGAGTGACGATTAACAGTGTTAGATTGAGGGTGTGCGGAATATTTAATGCGTGGGAGATCTTTTTATTCACAAGGAGCGCTTAATTATGCGCGTAATTGTGTCGAAAAATTTACTAAAAGTGGCATCAGTTGTTCCCGTACTAATTTGCTATGATGGCATATCTCCTTGTTTCTATGATCTGAGGATAGTATAATGTTTTATCAGTGGTTAAAGTTGGAAGGCGCCTTTATGTACCTAAGGGGGCAAATCTTATAATCGAATATTAACTAGATATAACGACTATTCGATCGGATTGAAAGGTACCTATGCCTACATATTATTTAAACCTGTCGACAATAACTACAAAAAAATAATATTTTTTAAATTAATTATGTGATATTCGTCTATAAGTAGTCAGTGATAGATTTTTTTTATGACGATTGTTATTTTTCCGTTGTCTTTTTACACGGATCTGATTACAAAAAGCACTCCATGTAGGTACCTCCTTGCTAAAGAGGTTCAGTAATGTGAAATTGTATCAATAATACAGGCAGCTAAAGACAAAAATCACAGAGTCGTTTACGTTTCGTCGTCGTCGTACGTTTTTTACCCGAACATAATTTATTCCTATGCAGTCGATGAGAATTGGACGGTTAAGAAAAAAAGTAAGCCGCCGATAGCTTTTATGACTTCACCGGACAGCCGCACACCAATTCGGTCATCAATTTGTTATGGGTAGAAACTTTGCTGACCCCCTAAAACGAAAAGAACATAAAGATAAACCTCCTAGGTCATAAACGAAAACGTTCAGAATCGCGGAACCAATGAGTTAAACGCTTCCCATTCTAAATTCGAATTCTAAAATTCGAAGTTTGAAATTTAAAATTTACCGTTTATTGAATACGATATTTTTGCGCGCGGATTAGCTTTTGTGGATTTCAAAATGGCTTCTTCCTTTTAGATTTTATTTTTGTTTACAAATCTATTACCTACCAATTTTATTATGTTTTTTATGGTATCTCCTTGGTTCACATAATAACTAAAGTCCTAAAATATTGAATGTAATAAAATGTTTGGCATAAAGTTTTTTGCATAGTTTATAGGCATAGTAGTTTGCGGTTAAATATTGTGTTCATCGTACTTAATTAATAATTGCTATAATATTGTTTGGCCTAACTTAGTTATCATAAATATAAAAGTCTGAATGTTAATATTATAAATAATAATTTAGCAATATGGAGGAAAAAATATTAGTTACTCGGTATAAATATAATGCCAAATGATAAGTAGGACAAATGAATTTAAGGAAGTATAGAATAGGACTTTGAATTCTATATAGCATAATAGACTACTACTCTATGACAATTAGTCATAGAGTCAGCTTAAAGCACAGAAGACAGAAACAAGAAAGGAGGTTATAATTTTTTGTAAAGGTTACGAAGTTCCACTAAGGCCATGTTGTTTCATCTTACAGTTACGTTTCTGTAACCGTCAAATATGGCGGCTTGTACGACAATTTCATACTGACTTAACGATTACGTACTGACTTACGAATACAGATGGTTTGAAGCAACCCGCCCTAAGAAAATATTTTGAGCCGATCTAATGGGGTTTGCAGTTTGTTTGAGAACAAAGTCACAGGTCAACAACTAAGTAGCTTAGTTTATTCTTGGCTTCGATGTTCAGATTTTACCGTCAAAACTAACAAAGTTTATACCTAACAGAAATATAAAATACAATATATGAATGTAACGAACACATTTGAATTTAGAGCGCGGCTATCAATATTTTTGAACGAAATACTTTCTAGCGTTACAAAGCGTTCGTTCCAAATTCAAATTTGTATTTCGAACCGACGAATTGGTTTAGGTTCCGTTCTATTGGAATACTTTAAGTGACTGACAGACGTGTCTGATAGAACCTGTTTACACGATGGTCGATGCTGGTCTAACTTTAATACCTATTTATATTAGGGAAGATTTTAAATAAAGGAACTGATGAGCACTATTACACTAAAATGGGTCTTAAAATAACTACTAAAATTAAACACCGTATCCTCCCTCTTATCTGTATTTGTCTTATCCTGTCCACCCAGTGAGACAGCCATTGTACCATCTGATCATAAAAACAAGGAGATATGTCATCACAGCAAATTAGTACGGGAACAACTGTTGCCACTTTTAGTACATTTTTCGACACAATTACAAGCACTCCTTGTGAATAAAAAGATCTCCCACGCATTAAACATTCCGCACACCCTCAATCTAACACTGTTAATCGTCACTCAACACTAGCACTTAACTAAAACACTGTATTTATATCATCGATCGTGTTCGGTTCGTCGCCAGTGTGTACTTTTGTATCAGGATCAATGTATCAAGCTCAATAGCGTCACTCATACCCTCAAATCATAGAAACAAGGGAGATGTGCCAAGGCGCTATCGAGCTTGATGCCTGATTTTGAGCAAATTGCTCATATTAAAAACGTACGCGCTGGCGACGAACCGAACACGATCGATGGTATAAATACAGTGTTTTAGTTTAGTGTTAGTGTTGAGTGACGATTAACAGTGTTAGATTGAGGGTGTGCGGAATGTTTAATGTTTGAGAGATCTTTTTATTCACAAGGAGCGCTTAATTATGCGCGTAGTTGTGTCGAAAAATGTACTAAAAGTGGCATCAGTTGTTCCCGTACTAATTTGCTATGATGGCATATCTCCTTGTTTCTATGATCTGAGGTAACTACTGATGTAACTACCTACATGTAACGGAAATGAGCACATTGTATACACCATAAGGAAAAGGAAAAGTTACCCAGTAAAAGTAACATAACATTCAGCAATAAATTCTCGTCGAGTTTAGCTGTCACGGGCAGGAAAAAGTTTATGTGCATTTATAACTAATAGACGTACAACTGCTAAGGCCATGTTGTTTCAACTTACAGTTACGTATCTGTAACCGTCAAATATGGCGGCTTGTACGACAATTTCATACTGACTTAACGATTACGTACTGACTTACGAATACAGATGGTTTGAAGCAACCCGCCCTAAGACGTTAAGTACCTAGTTTAGGTATAAGATGCAGTTAGAAATCATTTTTTTTTTTTTATATGGCATCTTGTATTCTGCCAACATGTGGTTTTGAAAGATTCTTGTCACAAAAGGCTGCATTTTTAATGTCACAAGTCCATAAGAAAAATAAACGCCAAAAGAGTCAAATAAACGTCAAAAGATTAGATTGTTAACAATTCCAAGTTCTTAAATAGACTCCGGAGTCAAATAATTGTACTTAGCCACTCGAAATTTTTATGAAAATTTGGAGTTTGGAATGTTTGATAACACATTCCAAACTACTTTTTTTTTACTTTCTTTCGAGCCATAAAAATTACCACAGCGATTTGCAGTAGGGATTCGCGCCTTTTTTCTTTTTTGTGATCTAATCGTGATAGCCAGTTCGATTTTCGACCAAGTTCTTTTTGGTGCAGGTCTCCATAATTGAAGTTTTATACGAATTTTTAGTCGAGATTACACATTCAAATCACATTATTGACCATAATGAATTAGAAATTAGAAAAAAAGACCAAAATAATAATGAAATTCAGTAAAATATTATTGCCCTAGGGCTTTAATGACTTAACTTTTTTAGGTTAGGTTTGCATGATATATAATTTGATATTATGTATTGTACTTCTAACACTTTGACGCATCTTTGAAGTCATACCATTTTCATCATATTGATAAACAAAACACGTTTAAACAAAACTCACACATTAATTACCATTACAAGAGATCACATGAAACCGAGCCACGATTATTTCCTCTCACTAGCGACGTCAGGTCACTCGTTTCAAATTGCCAGCCTTAAGGATAAGCCACCGATAACATTCCCGATAAGGGAATTAAATTACTTTAGCGTGCCTCCAATTACTATTTCGGTTAGTAGCACTTATGTGTGTGTTGATCAAGAATGTTGTAGTGTTTTTGTGTTGTTTTGGGATTAAATTGTGTGCCGCATAAGTGTGAAATACCGCTGATTTAATTTGTTAAAAATAGAAAAATAAAAAAAAACTTAAAAAAAGTCATCAAAACCGTCGCGTGTCTGTCTGAATGACGCTTAATGCGTGTAACAGTTTCGGAGTTTAGGAAATCGATGCCTTTGATTTTTGATTAAGTTTGATTCGGCACTTGCCTCCTCGGCTTTTAAAACGCATCTTTTCATTTAACATTCATATACCTATGTACAGAGTTAGGTGCGAGAAAGGTGACAAAATGTCCTCTTAATAAGACCGAAGCTATTCTACTCATACTGTAAGAAAAAAGGCGTTAAGATATGACTATGAGCTGTTATAACCCAGGTAGTGGCAGTGCTGGCATCGTTCCAACTATATGTACGTACACACCTACCAGTACGTTTCATCATATACTAGTTCCATATTGCTCCACAAACACACTTAGTATGTAGGCTGTCGGCATTTCAATAAGTACTTAGTAGTTTTACTTCATTTATTGAGAGTAGAAAGCATTCAAATAAAAACACTTATTATACAAGGGGCGTTTAATAAGTTCTCGGTATCGGAGTGATTCAGAGGGGCCGACGTACCTACCCGAAATATTTAAGCCATTGATTCCGGTGCCAACTGAAAGTGAAAAAGTAGTTTAATAATTTGTCGAATAAAGCTAATAATTATTACTTATTTGTCCTATTATAATAGGATAAAGTCTTGTTAAACGGAAATAGCCATTATGTGAATTTATCAATCATTTTCTTGGGGTCAATTTTATAGATCACAACGCGATGTTCGACTTTTTACAATATTGTCACATCCGTCATTCTCATTGCCTTCTTAGTTACGCTTACAGATAGTGTCATTGTTGAAGTAAAATTAAATAATTAAATTATATACCTATAGATCACGTAAGTTACTCGTATGTTTAAGTTCTAATAGAGGGCAGGCCTATTCCCATTCACCGGGCCCTCCAGGCTGCTATTGAGAATCTCCTAATGCAAAAATCCTATAAATATTTGCCCGACCTGGAAATGGAACCCAAGATCCCGCGCTCAGCAGTTGCGACCACTAGACTAACGCGGCATTCTAACGGGTGCGAGACTCTTTTCGAAAGACACATGCTCGATGAACGTTTGTTCGAAAGAATTATATAGGTACCTATTCAAAAATAAAAAGTTACCATCCAAAGTGATCGATTCCCTACCACCATAACACACCATTAATAGCGATAACTTACCTGTAACATGAAATCCTTTTAGGCCTCCTCGCCGTCAAATAAATCACATACACATAATGTTTGCAGGAACGCTGTTAGCCACCGAGGTGGATGAAATAAATGGATGACGGGGGACTAAGTGTGTCATTTGTATGGGGTTGTATGAGATTGATGATAGATATTTTGTGGTTTTTGTATAATATGGTATTTTTGGTCTTGCTAGTGGATTCTATTTCTGCCGTCATTAGTAAAAAGGGCGTAAGTAGTCTTACTTCGAGGTGTGGATACGCCCTTTTTATCTGTGATGGTAAATTTAATCTGGCAAGCACCAATGTGTATTTGAATTTAAGTTTACATACTTATCTTTTAGTTGTTTTTGAATCTTGATATCGTAAATCAGCGGCATTTGCTACAAAGTGTTGAAAAAGTTTCGTTGTCAGAAAGATATAGTGCTATTCGTATGTATACTTTTATCTCCCTAACACACATTCTGGCTGTAATAATTGGTGACAAATTGGTAAAGAAGGCACTTCGAGTCTTTGATCAAAAATTCGCTTTATTTCTGTAATGCAAAATAAACTTTTTTCTTATAGAAATGGGGTTTATTTTGTATTAGTCAAATAACGCAAATATTTGGACAAATGTACCAAGTGAAGTGCTGGTATAACAATACATTTACAACAGTCTGTTGTATATTAAAACGTATGAGTCTAATGGGCATCACAGACATTCAAGTCTATTGTCAAAGATCTATAGATTTCTTAGGTCTTTGTCTATCGTCCAATTTGCATAAGACTTGATGGCTTGATTGACTGAACTTGACCGTGTGTAGATATCAATTTGCATGACAGGAAACCGTATGGGTATACTACAAATTAATTGGATTAATCTTCAAGTCAGTCTCGATCGTAGTTCTGTAGAGATTGCGTTTTGCATCACTGTGAAGTTTAACAGTTACAAAGAGTAATTAAAAAGCGTTCGATTATTTATTTTCTAGAATAAAATTGGAATGTGTTTGACAGGAGCGGAACCCAAATTGTTATTTGTGAGCGATCCCAGCTGAATTAACTAAACGCTCCTCTATAAATAGTATAAAACAAAGTCGCATTTCGTGTCCATCTGTCCGCTTAGTTCTAAACTACACAATGGTGCTGATTCTGTTAAACGTCGCACTAAACTAATTTTAATCACACTACATCTCTTTCTTACAAATAACATTGAAAAAGGACAGAAAATATTTAGAACTGTCAAATTAGTCTACGCCCTTGTCATTTATGGGAAAATAGTCATGACCTTTTGCGATTACGACTAAATTGACAACAAAACTATTCAAGTGGACTAATTTGACAGGATTAGTCTTCTATCCTTTTCTCATGTTTTTTATTAGAAAGAGACGTAATGAGACTAAATTAGTTTAGTTGGTAAACAACAGAATTTTAATTTGGTTTTCAGTACTATTTAGAGAATTTATTCCGGAAGGTTTATGTGTATAAAACGTTATCGGCCGTACCACAAAAAAATAAACATCTGTTCAACACACGTTCAACACGAATGCTACCAAAAATAATAGGCAATTGTTTTAGCACTAACTTGTCTAAAACAAGTGTGTATTATTTTTGGTAGCATTCGCGTTTAACGTGTGTCTATCTTTTTTGTGGTAAGGCCGTATATGTGTAGGTATAACTTAGATACGGCACAGAATATTATAAAGCTGAAAAGTTTGTTTGTTCGAACGCGCTAATCTCTGGAACTACCAGTCCTATTCGAAAAATTCGTTCTGTATAATGATAGCCAGATTCATGAGAACTAGTATATAATGCTATGAACCTTAGGAGGCGAGAAACGGGGGTGAAATCGCGGGGAACAGCTAGTACAATAGGGATAAAGCTGAAGTGTTTGTTTGTTTGTTTAAACGCGCTAATATCTGGAACTACAAGTCGGATTCAAAAAAATGATTTTGTATATGATAGCCTGATTTTTGAGGAATCGTGTAAGAGCAGCGGCGTTGAAACCGCGGGGAACAGCTACTTATACAGGGTAAAATTAAAACCAGTGCGGATATTTTAGGAGGTGAATGTACTCATGAATATGATCAACTTTTATTATGGGACCGACACTGAAATATGAAAAAAAAATCAGCTGTTCCCTACAAAAATGCACTACAACACGATCAAAATGTATGGAACAGCTGATTTTTTTTTTCATATTTCAGTGTCGGTCCCTTAATAAAAGTTGATCATATTCATGAGTACTTTCACCTCCTAAAATATCCGCACTGGTTTTAATTTTACCCTGTATAACAATTCCGAAGCAACAGGATAATCTCCCAATGTATCAATGTTCTCCTGCAATCATTTTCCTTCAGCTAACATCAATTTATCAAACAAAATGCATTTCTTGTATTTTCTCCGATCAAAAGACATTGTAACTCTGACTCTGACTGACTCTGACTGTAACTGAGGGGCTCGTGGCTAAATGACAGCCGCGCTGATCGATCGATCTGCAAGGTTAAGCTGCGCTTGCCGCGGTCATTCCTTGGATGGGTGACCGTTCTTTACACATCGAGACCTCTCCGTGCCTCGGAGAGCACGTTAAGCAGTCGGTCCCGGTTGTCATAGGAATATCTTTGACAATCGTTACGGGTAGTCAGAAGCCCTAAAAGTCTGACAGCTGGTCTAACATTCGAATACCGGTATTACCCATTAATTGGGTTGTGGAGGTCAGATGGCAGTCGCTCCACGTAAAATATTGATATTCAGCCGAAACTAGTTAGACTGGAAGCCGACCCCAATATAATTTGGGAAAAGGCTAGGCAGATGATGATGAAAACACATTGTAACTCGTAATAAACCATCATTAAAACAAGTTTAGCACTTAACAGTGGGAAGTAAACAAGACAGTTGATTGCGACTTCTGTTGGCTGCGGCTTTAAATTATCAAAGTTGTGAATAAGTTAAAAAGTCTCGACTTTCGTGCGGTTCCCGTGATGTTTAGTTGTTTTTTTTATGTTTTGTTGAACTCGTAATTTTTGTGCTTGTGTACGATGACAGGGTAACATAACTAGTGTTGTCTTAAATCAATAATTCTAGCGAGACCAAAAAAAAACCAACACTAAGGCCATGTTGTTTCATCTTACAGTTACGTATCTGTAACCGTCAAATATGGCGGCTTGTATGACAATTTCATATTGACTTAACGATTACGTACTGACTTACGAATACAGATGGTTTGAAGCAACCCGCCTTAAGTGTGCAATACCAAAACTAAGACCAGATTGAGACCAAAAACTGGCGTAGTCTTGTTTTCGACAACACTGAACATTATATACCCGAAGCGATTGGCAGATGGGTATGGGTTGTAATGTCATTTAAGGAATGAGGATATTGATGAGGATGTGGGTGATGATTCGGATGTAAGAAAATGTGGATGCGGATGTGAATGAGGATTAAGGTGTGGATCCTGACATAATATAAAATTATGAATATACTTTAAATCGCGCTAAGACCACGCCCTCTTAATTCGGCGCGAGATTAAAAAAACTAATGTGTACCTATAGACACTTCCTCATAGAAATTATGAGGATGAGGGTCCAGGGGGTCTACTCTCTAAGCACGATATCCGTAGTTTCGACCTTAGTTACGGGCGTTTCTTACTCCGTATCACCTACGGACTTAAGATTAGTTCGGGGCCCGAAATAAGAATGAATGATAGCACGATTTGACAGTTGTTACTACTCCCGATGTGTTTTTATCCGTCCGAAAAATTGAATTTGACACTTGTTTTGACGGAATCTTATGTCTATTGTACTTTTGGACGGGCCCGTATCTTCGTTGAGGGACTTACAGAGTAGACCCCCAGATCTCTTAAAATCGAAAATGAGGATGCGGATACGGATGCGGGTAATAAAAAGCGGATGCTCCGTAGGTTCGTTAGTTGTGGATAGGGATACGGATATCAGTTACGAACCTGGTGTATATTATCACCACATTTTGCTATATGAAGTCCTATATAACCGGGAACAAATCCATATACCTGAAATGAGAGCCATGTGGGTTAAATAACATGATATTTTCATTTTATCAGTTACTAGCTGTTCCCGGGGGGCTCGTGGCTAAATGACGGCCGCGCTGATCGATCGATCTGCGAGGTTAAGCTACACTTGCCGCGGTCAGTCCTTGGATGGGTGACCGTTCTTTACACATCGAGACCCCTCCGTGCCTCGGAGAGCACGTTAAGCAGTCGGTCCCGGTTGTCATAGGAATATTTTTGACAATCGTTACGGGTAGTCAGCAGCCAATCTCTCAGCCACTGCGACAACCGTGCGGTCAATATTATAGGAGGCAAACGAGCAGACGGATCACGTGATGGTAAGTGATTACCACCGCCCATGGACACTCGCAACACCAGATGAGTCACAAGTGCGTTGCCGGCCTTTAAAAAAACTGCTCTTGTTGTTGAGCGCGGTTTTGCCCCCGCCCACAACAATGGATTTATCAACTTCGCCATCATTCTCCGGTACCCTCACTCACTCGGCGAAACACGACGCAAGCGTCGTTTCTGGCTTTCTGTGAGGCCGTGGTATTACTCCGGTCGAGCCGGCCCGTTCGTGCCGAAGCATGGCTCTCCCACGGTGGTTCAAACAAACAAATTCTTCAGCTTTATGATATTAGTAGGTATAGATTCTTTGTCACCTGTCACACGGCGTTTGGAACATGACGTTTATTCAATCAATCAATCAAGTGTCTCCTCTAGTGTTATACCTCAATTTGTACAACACCTTTGCTTATCCCTTTGGGAAGTACATGTTATGCTTTGTTTTTAGCCTCAAAAGTCTTACAAACAAGAACCGCGTCACAGTTCCCTATGTAGATATTTTCCTTAAGCCCTGATTACCATCCAAATATCAAGACGATACCCACAACAAGGCACAAACGGTACTTAACGGTACCGAACGGCATTACCGGTACCGAACGGCACTATCGGTACCGAAAGGCACTTATAAGTACCGAACGCGGAACGAAGCGCGGACGTTGCATACGATACAATAGTAACCTACTTTTTATATTAAAATTCATGAAGAGATTCCAGCGACAATAACAACAAGCTTCAAATATAACTTCGGTAATCTTTTTCCTGTTTTCGGGTAGGCAGGAGAGTAAGTGTCGTGTTGGTATATAAGTTTTATAATGTACTGACTTTTGCCCGCGACTCCGTCCGCGTGGACTACAGTGGAATGATCAGTTTAAATGACCTCCGTAGTGTAGGGTGGCTAGTACTACCAAAAGGTCAAGCTGCATCTCTGGTTTTTTCAGCGGAATCAGGTGAAACGTGGCTTAGATTTTAAGTTGGACCTTAAGCTATCGAACTGTGAAAACCACATCAAAATCCGTTCAGTACTTTTTGCGTGATGCGCGCACAAACAGACAAACAGATAAACAGACAAAAATTCTAAAAACAATATTGTTGGGTATGCTTACGTCCCAGTACCCTATCCCGACTGTTTTTTCTGGAATATTTTCAATGTACAGACACACACATGTAGAGCTATGTAAGGTCTCCTAAGGGTCGTAGCGTGATGTTAAATAGCTTATACTATTCTTCTTTAATCTGGCTATCATATACTTGCAAAAATATTCTTTCGAATCCAACTGGTAGTTCCAGAGATTAGCGCGTTCAAACAAACATACAAACTTTTCAGCTTTCTTATATTAGTACTGGCTGCTCCCTGCGGTTTCACCCCCGTTGCTTGGCTCCTAAGGGTTGTAGCGTGATGTTAAATAGCCTAAACTATTCCTCATGAATCTGGCTAGCATATACAATTTTTTTTTTTCCAATCCGACTGATAGGTCCAAAGATTAGTACGTTCAAATCAAATCAAAACAATTTATTTGTGAAGTATAGGTAGGTACAATAAGGTGTTTGGATTACATAGGTGCATCTATACTTTGCCGTTCGGCGTACAAATATTTGTTGTTTGTAAAATCAAATTAAGTAAATAGTTTAAAATACAAATCAAATTAATATAAATCATGTCAAGACAAAGTAAGATAAAATTAAGTAAATTCAAAATAAAGTCATGTCACATCGAAATTAAATAAATTAGAAATTATGTCAAGACAATGTCAAATAAAATACAATAAATTCAATATAAAACAAATGAAATATTATAGAATCAAATGTCATAATAAACATCAAATAAACATACAAACTGTTCAGCTTTGTAATATTAGTATAGATGATCGAGGTATTAATTATGTTTGGTTTATGTAAAATGTACATAAACTTTACTAGGTTTACTTGTAGGAGCTTTCCATTTAAACAAAAATCTACTTTATAAACACAACAAAGAAAGGACACGGCGGACGCCCATGGAACGCTGGGCTTCAGATTGTGTATGTCGGTACAGATATGAAATTAGTTTGGTGTGATCGAATATTTCAAGAGTATTTAAATTCATTTTTTATTTGTTTTTGTACGTAAGTAATTGGATTAAAGAGAAATCTTCGTATTTGTGACAGTGAGGTTAAATATGGTGTGAATGATCCAATGAAGTACAGCCCGACTAATGAGTTCTCAATTCAAAGGTTTTAGTTGCTGGCGACATGATATTCTATGGAGGCACGCGCCAGCCAGCATGCACCCGTTTTTGTTTTACTGGTTTTTTCAAAATGTCAACGGCATAATCATATTATTTCTTATTTATTTCGATTTTTGATTCCAATTCTTTAATCTCTAAGATAAATTAGGCAAAGAACAATTTAAATATATTTTTATTTTTGGTTAAGCTTTTATTACTGTACCATATCAAGCCCAAAACTGCCAACGTCCTTTAGCTATTCCGGTTTCACGTGCTTATAACACCAATTAGCTCCTTCAAGCTAATATTGCTTGAACTAGGAGTAGGTTCGAATTAATAGTGCCTTGAGTGGGATTCGAATTCACGACCCTTCAATAGCCTGTCCGACACAGATCGCATCGCATGACCACCTGAAGCCGACACCTTAACTGTGAACGGAGATTATTAACGTAAAATAAAATGAGCCATTATAGAAAAAAAACCTTTGAAATGGCTTGTGTGAAAGATGATACCTCAGATCATAGAAACAAGGAGATATGCCATCATAGCAAATTAGTACGGGAACAACTGATGCCACTTTTAGTACATTTTTCGACACAATTATGCGCATAATTAAGCGCTCCTTGTGAATAAAAAGATCTTCAACTCATTGAACATTCCGCACACCCTCAATCTAACACTGTTAATCGTCACTCAACACTAGCACTAAACTTAAACACTGTATTTATACCATGGATCGTGTTCGGTTCGTCGCCAGCGCGTACCTTTTTAATATGAGCAATTTGCTCAAGATCAGCCATCAAGCTCGATAGCGCCTTGGCACATCTCCTTGTTTCTATGATCTGAGGATGATACGCACACCTTGATTTAAAGAGATATAACTCAAAAAATATATTTTTTTTTAATTTACTCTCTAGTACCTAGATCCTAAGAGCGATTACATCTAGGTGTGCAATATGGCTAGATAAATATGAGTAGGTAAATATGAGATGACGGCTGCTAGAGATTTATGGAAGAAAATCGATAAACAGTTTTTGCTAGGATCCATAAACACTTGGTAGTTTAACATCCTATTATAATCCTAACGCCATGTCCTACGTGGACGACTCAACGCGAACGCGATTGCGAAACGATCCGATGCGAATTTAATGCGATGCGGAGCGATGCGGCTACTCTGTCCTACGTGCGCGCGAACCGTCCCCTCCGCGCCCTCCGGCCTTAAAAAAATATGGCCGACGCGTCCACTTCGCGCGAAAATATCAAGCCAACTGATCGCGTTCGCTTCAATTCGCGCCGCTCCGCACCGCACCCCACGTGCGTTTGGTCACGTAGGCCACTTCAATAGGTTTCGAATGTTTGTTGTTTTCGCGCCGCGCCGCGCCGCTTCGCGTTTGCGTCTAGATCGCTCACGCAGGACACCGCGTTACTGATATTATAAATTCGAAAATAACTCTGTCTGTTCGTTTGTTATTTTTTCACGCCTAAACAGAATTGCGGACACAGCTAGCCAAATAAAATAATATGTATACTTTCCTACAATTTTTTTTGGAAAAAAAAACCTCATATCTAAAAAAAAAGAAGATTATCTTCTTTTTTTAGGTTTGAGGTTTAAGTTATGAGAAAAAAAAAGAAGATATATATTTTTTTCTTATATCTCAAACCTTTTCAACAATAGGTGCGCACTTAATCTCATTTAGGTAACTGCCCCAAAAACCGGCCTAGCGACAGAACTTTGTGTTACATCGATACCTAGCACGTAGGGCCAATTCGCCCTCAGTTGACTTACTAGCCTCATTTCCTTAGGGAAGGAAGGACGGACGACTATTGTTCAGATACCCTTCGCGGCACTTTGATGATGTTGTATAAGTCTTATTGATTCGCCCTTTTAGTGAAGATTTTATTTTATTTTAGAAGAGAAATGGCGCGTGTCTATTGTTGGTGGATTTAATAAGAGACTTTCTGTTTTCGTATTTTTTTGTCATCTATCTAGTTACCATTGTTTCTCATCTTTTAACCATTTTTTCTTTTACATGATTAAAATTTATCTTACCTACTTATATTATAAATACGAGTTGAGTCGAGTTGATGTGTTTATGTGTGACTTTGTGTGTTTGTTACTCCTTCACGCTGAAACGGCTGGATAAATTTGGATGAAATTTGTCAAAGAGGTAGCCTAAAATCTGGAGAAGCACATAAGCTACTTTTCATTCATTTTAACGCAGACAAAGTGCCTACAACTTTGCAGTTACAAGGACATCGATATATTATTTAAAACTTATAAAAGAATACTTAAGGGAGCAAAAAAAACACAATCTCAAGCGGCTATTAAAAAAATCTTTGAGAAACAATACATTGAGTTTCGAGTTCATACTTATTTGTGCCATAAATGATCCAAACTTTGGGTCCCAGAGACTCCTTACAGCTATTTGTTTAAACATGTTCCTCACAAGACTTTTGGAATGGGGCCCCGTGGACCTATTGGGGAACATTAAAATTACTTATCTTTTAGCTCAATCCCTATGGCAAGGAGTCAAGGATCTTTTAATGGTTAGCTGGATCTACTTACTGAGTCTGTGGAAGTAGGTAATTAGTGTTGCCTTAGGGTCTAGTTTTAGCACTAAAAAGGCTAAATTAGATTTTTTTTACATCTAATGTGAAACTTCTTTTTGACATCTGATTTGAATTTGGAATGCCTTGTTGGTTTGAAAACATCATGTACCGTGCGTATAGAATATTACTTGATGAATACTAGTTACGTAGGTCAAAGACCTATGGCCGGCGAAGATAGTTTAGACGTTGTCATTCTGTTTATGTCATTATTTTAACAGTAATATTTAAAGGTATACTTGTACTAGCTGCTCTATATTATTTAATGTCTAACCTCACCGACACTCCATATAGTCTTTGTTTTCCCACTTACTTCATGACTAAATGACTACATGTCTAAATTTAACCTCCTTGTAATTTAATATCCTTGTCATTTGTAATTGTATGACAATCAATAGAGATGACAATTGACATACGAGCTGTTTAATATAATCATGGGCTATAAGTAAGGGGGATAATGTACTATAGACGTAATGTATAGATACATTACGTCTATAGTACATTATCCCCCTGCTTGCTGGTATGTCAAATGTATAGATACATTACGTCTATAGTACATTATCCCCCTTACTTATAGTCGATGATTAAATTAAACAGCTCGTATGTCAATTGTCATCTCTATTGATTGTCATAGAATTACAAATGACAAGGATATTGTTCATAATTTAGTGGTTAAATTTAAGAAGCTTTTTTAAATAATAAGTATGTCTGTAGTACATAATGTCTATGTACATAATGTCTTTAGTACATTATATCTATAGTAAGTTACGTCTATAATATAGTAGACATAAAAATACTTAGTTTAAACGCACAGACAGTCAACTGGCAGCCCATTCACTGCTGCCAAGTCAAAGCAGTGCTCGACAACTTTGTGTAGGCCTCCCATTCATACGAGATCCAGTTTGAGAGCAAGGCTAATGTTTGTTCATTCAAGTTTGTTACTTTTTGTTTTCATAGAATGTTTCCGTAAGGTTACAGTAAATAAAACTGGACTACAAAAACTTTGTCCGGTGGTGAGACTAGAATAATAGTTGAAAAAAAAAGTGTGTGGTCGGGGGACCCCCGTCAGATTTTAAGTTTCATAAGAGACGGAAAAAGAGAGAAAGTCGCATGGAGAGGCCATAACGCTTTTTCCTTACGTGACGATTTCCGCAAACCGCGTTAAGGAGTACCGTTCACTAGTTTTTGCGTGAAAGTGTATCAAACATACATCCTCACAAACTTTCGCGATTTTATTACTAGTAGGATAGAATAGTAGGAAGTAGGATATGACTCCAATAGGCTTTTGACCTACCGGTGCATAGCACGACAAGTAAGTCTATATGAACTACCTTTAGAGTACTCTCTTAAGGTAGTTCATACTAGACTCTTAAGGTTCATTACATCCATTTCTTTACATAAATCACAGCCATCTACATAAATTATCATAAAAATGGGCACACAATGGTACATTGATAAACTCGCACTGCGATAGCTTGGAAGTAGGCCAAGTAAAGTTTAGGAATATGTGACGGCTGCCAACGAACCCTACAACCAATTTTATGACACGCACGAAACAAGTGCATACACAATAAATGCATTTTATACTGTAGGCAACACTGCAACATGCAGTTTTGTTTGTTTGAACGCGCTAATCTCTTGAACTACTACTTGGATTCGAAAAAATCTTTTTGTATATGATATTTTGATTTGATTTAGTTTCATGAGGAATGGTATAGGTAATTTAACATCACGATGCGATCCTTAGGAGACGAGCAGTGGGGGTGAAACCGCGGGGAACAGTTAGTATTTAATAAAAGTTTATCTATGTCTATACTTTCTAGAACAGTACTGTGACTGATTGACACGTACAACCTAGACTGTGGATCTAGTGATTTGAAATTTGGATGAAATTTAATATTCCTGGAGTACCCTAGAGGTACACTAAGGAGGTATTTTTTGAAATTCCATCCCTAAAGGAGTGAAAAGGGGTTGTACATTTTGTATGAAGGAAACAGCAACATTGTGATATTTTCCGAGTTCCACACGGACGAAGTCGCGTGTACATCTAGTATTTAAAAAATGACAAGTTAGCTGAATTTTGTATTTGGAACACATTTTTTTTCATATATAAAGAAAGAAAAAATATTGTTTTATTAAAAAAAGACGGTGTACTCTTCAAAAGATTCTCGAACATTCTTTTGCAGAAACGACGTAGACTAGACTACGGAGTTACGTGAGCATCATCGCTGTGCTTCTTTTGTGTTACGGACCTATTCACTGAAAACGTGTGTTTTTACCCTATGCCTATAGGCAGTAGTGCACTGTTAGTATGTTTATATGTAGTCTAAGATGCAATACACACTGAGGCGATGGCATAGACGTAGAATGTAGGTACTAAATAATTACATGTCCTATTGTCAGAAAGTCATAAGCGACCGTGTAGACGACGCGACGTCCGTCGTCACCGCGCCGCCCGCCGCCGCACTTTCAAAAGTTAATTTTGATGACTTAAAAATATTGTACACCTTACACTTAGGTATGTTACATCGATCCTCGATGTTATAATAATATAGAAACTAACTTCCACACACACACACACACACCTGTGACAAACAATAAATTAATTTGAATTTGATTTTTTTTGTAATGACCGCCGAACCAAACAAGACTTTCATCGTAAAAAGCTAATCACACTGCACGACTTGGACATCGAACCTAGGACCCCAGATAAGCAGTCGATAATCAAACCAGTAAGGCATTTGTAGCCAAAATAACCTGAAGGGTTATTTTAACTAGAGTAGGAAAATTAAGCAAACACCTTTATACAAAACACTATGTATTTTTTTACTTTCACAATTTTATTATAGTAAGTACCACACTTTGGTAGACAGAAAATACTAGAAACTCAGGGGTGAGTGGTTCGCTGGCAATACGGGTCTTCAGGTAATGTGGCTGGAGCACTTAACTGGTGGTCAGCCGCTGCATCAAGAGGAGGCGTGGCCACCACGCACCGCTTATATAGCGATAGGCTCCGCCCATCGGCTGCAGCGACGATCACCGTCACACATTCTATAAAATAAATTCACTATTCTATAAATACACCATAAAATAAAGCGAGTGTCATCTCTTCATGATAATGTGCCTACTGAGATACATCATAGTATCTATGTAGATACATTATCAGTTGTAAGACAATAGCGCGGATGTATCTCCGACGCAACCATCTCTTTGTTTGCTGTAATCAAACACTGTATTGACGTATAATTATATGTATGCACCTCAGATCATAGAAACAAGGAGATGTGCCAAGGCGCTATCGAGCTTGATGCCTGATCTTGAGCAAATTGCTCATATTATAAACGTACTCGCTGACGACGAACCGAACACGATCGATGGTATGAATACAGTGTTTTAGTTTAGTGCTAGTGTTGAGTGACGATTAACAGTGTTAGATTGAGGGTGTGCGGAATGTTCAATGCGTGGGAGATTTTTTTATTCACAAGGAGCGCTTAATTATCCACGTAATTGTGTCGAAAAATGTACTAAAAGTGGCATCAGTTGTTCCCGTACTAATTTGCTATGATCCGTAGATAAAGGTGCATACCTCAGATCATAGAAACAAGGAGATATGCCAATCTCCTTGTTTCTATGATCTGAGGTATGCACCTTTATCTACGGAAATTATACTGGTGTATAAAATTTAAGTTTGTTTACTTATCATGTACATTAATGTACCCCAAATATTACAGTAGAATAGAATATTCTTATTACGGGGCATCCGTCAAGGTAGCGAGCGAAATTCATTTTTTTTTACGTTTTTTGCAAATTGCAGCACTGTTTTACGTTGTATGTTCATCCAAATTTCATTCGCGACAATAATTATAATAAAGTTATTACATAATAGTCATCAAAATCATCAATATAGTCCTCGAAATTATATTTGAGGAAAATCGTAATGTTTTCACGAAATAATCGTATTTTCCTCAAATATAATTTCGAGCAAATCGAGCAAATCAAATCACCGAGCAGTTTAAATGTTTTTTTTTGCCTAATTAATAATAAATTACTGTACATATTTTAAACTACGAATAATTGCTTATTTTACAATAACTTTTATACATCTTGTATTGCATTAAATGTTTGAAATTGAAAACATTTTCAGATATTTACATTCAAAATTAAAACCAAAACTATGCCATTAACCGCTGTTGCCGGTCAAAGTATTACAGAACATTCGTAGCATTTCGGATATTATGTGAAATGAATTTAGTTAGCTTTGTTTGTGTGTAAGCGGAAATATCAAGCATGCCACATGTTGTGAGTTTGACTAAAACATTATTTAAATATTATAATGTGTTAAAAGCTTCAAAGGTTGTTGTTTTAAATACGTTTTCATTCCATAACATTATGCGTGTATCTTTTGGGTAGGCAGAAGCGTTAGTAGACCCTCATTTCGGCAGTTGTTGTTTAAGTGCCGACTAATTTAGGACAAGTGTATTCTATCATTTGTTTTTATCTTGTAAAAAAGTCGTTTTTTTTCGTTAAATCTTTAGCTTTTATAATATTACTAGCTGTAGCCCGCGACTTCGTTCGCGTGGAAATTACAAATATATCCCACGGGAACTGTACATTTTTCCGGAATAAAAAGTAGCTTATGTGCGACTATAATCTAACGTTATGCCAAATTTCATTCAGATCCGTTCAGCCGTTCTGCCGTGATTGAGTAACAAACATCCATCTATCCAAACTTTAACATTTTTTTTTTATTTATTTTTTTATAAAAGACGTTGCCCCACACTAGGATTTCTCCTGTGTCGTGGGTGCGTTTACAAACACAAATTTCACATACACAAACAGACCTATGTGCAATGCGGGAATCGAACCCGCGACACGTCGCGCAGCAGCAAATCTCTCAGCCACTGCGACAACCGTGCGGTCGAAAATATTAGATGTACCTAGATTGTGAATTGTGATTAATAGGGATAAGGATTATTATTCCAGCTTGCTGACATACCTACAGCAATAAAATAAACAAGGAGTGCAACAATGTTTCCAGTTATTGGACCGAAAGTTATTGGATCCACTTTCAATCTATCAATTACTTACTAATTGCCAGCCTGGAGCGTGACCTTCCGAATACAAACGTATCGAGTTACGGTTACGGATAGTATTCACTTATTTATGTACATCCCTATATACAGGGTGGCAGGTTAGACAGTGGAAATATTTTAAGGGGTCATTGTACTCATCATTATGAACAACTTTTACTATGGGGCCAAACCTGAAATCGTGAAAAACAAAATCACCTGTTCCATACATTTATGTTCACATAACTCAACAAAATGTATGGAACAGATGATTTTTTTTTCACGATTTCAGGGTTGGTTCCATAGTAAAAGTTGTTCATAATGATGAAGTACAATGACCCCTTAAAATATTTCCAGTGTTTAACCTGCCACCCTGTATAAGGGTTGTAAACTTAATGAGGCTTTAATTAAGGTATAAGTTAGGGATGATGAGACTTAATTAAGCCCATCGGTGAGCGATGGTACTCTGATAGAGATGCGTAGAATAGAATAGAATAGAATAGTTTGTTTGTTTGAACGCACTAACCTCTGGAACTATCAGTCTATTTTTGCATTTGATAGCCCAACTTGAGGAAGATTATAGCCTATCATCATGCTGATGACACTTGGAGCCGAGCAATAAGGAAAAAAGTCAGACAGAATGCTAAGCAAAAACAATCCGATTTCTTTTTAATTAATTGGGGCGGGTGAAACTGCGGGGTGCAGATAGTTATATTTTTGGGAGAGGTTAGACAGTAGAAATCTTAAATTTGGTCATTGTACTCATCATTATGAACATCTTATACTATAAGGACCAACCCGGAAATCGCAAAAAAAAATCTGCTGTTCCATAATTATATTTTGTTGAGTTACGTGAACATAAATGTATGGAACAGCTGATAACCTAACCTGCCACCCTGTATAATCTTAGAGCCCTTATTTTACTATTAAAATGCAGGCCCCAAAGATACCATGATAATAATGGGCCCAAAAAACGTCTCATCCCTCAAAACACGGAATTTACTTTTTCCAATAATATATTCTGATAAACGTCCACCAGCGCTGAGTGATACTTCAGACTGGCTCCATTTATCAATAAAAAAATAGAAGTGCTCGGATTTAGTCAAACTTAAAGGGAAGGCCCTTTAACATGATAAGAGCCGACTCGTCTATAATGGGCTTTTTGCCGGCGACCACCACGATTAAATTGTGAAACTTTTCGGCGCAAATTTCGTTACGTCCTGTTGTGTGTGTGTCTTTTCCGGGACAGCTGAATGTGTGTGTTCCTTTTAACACGTGTCAAAAACACGTTGAAAAATTTTAACAAGGTTTAATTGTATTTTAACCCTTTCACTGCCCTTGAAGTGGACGCAATAGTTAAACAATCCGGTTTCAAATGGACCTGGACTGGGGAAGGGTTGTTTTTCTTTTGTAGGTACCTACTCCAAAAAGTTACACTGAGGCTTGTATTCCTAAGACCGATGTTATTTAGTATCTTGGTTTATAATAGCTTGTCTCAGCTAAATACCTCGTTCTTGTTTTACGACTAAGTACCGGTCTAAAATACCAACTTAATTCTCTAGGTTTGCCTATTTGTAATTCTATGAATACCTAGCCGTTCCCCGCGGTTTCACCCCCGTTGCTCGGCCCCTAAGGGTCGTAGCGCGATGTTAATAGCCTATACTATTACCTCATGAATCTGGCTATCATATACAAATAATTTTTCGAATTCAACTGGTAGTACCAGAGATTAGCGCGTTAAAACCAGGGACCGACTAATCGGGTTAAAAGGTTACCGGTTAAATCTCTAACCCATATTTTTGGTTAATCTTAATGCAGGGTAACCGGTTAACCCTTTAATACGGATACTGTTACCGGTTAATATTGCTGATTAACCCGAATGAAATAGAACAAAAATTAAAAAAAAGGAACAAAAATGAACTCTATGCGTGAACCGGTTATTATTAGGCTGATTAACCCAGAATACGGGTTAACCTTTATGCAAGGTTTTTCACCTAACCCAAAAAAAATAACCCGGGTTAACCCATATACGGGTGACCTTTTCGGTCCCTGGTTAAAACAAACAAGCTCTTCAGCTTTATAATATTAGTATAGATTTCGATAAAAGTCGTCAATTACTTCCTCCAAATTTTACAAAGCAACAATCGTCATATTTGCCAAAAATGTCTATCAACTCATTCAATATCCACGCCACATGACACGCTATTTGTGGCTAATTACCGTCATTCGTGAAGCCAATACCCGTTGTTTGTGAATCTCAGTGGTACGAACATGTTCCTATGTCAATAAGCCTCTCAATTCCCCATATTTGACAAGACACCGCACTTGTTTGACATATATCTTCAAACACGGTTGTTTGACAAGACCCCACTTTTACAATGTGAAATATCAGGTGTTGTACACGTGTTACGTGTTTGAATTTCAGACTCATATTTGGGATTTTATTCTGGAACTTACTGTGCTCGCAACTCTGAAATTTGGAATAGAATAATAATGTACCTATGTTATAATTTACTCGTAGTCTGTTATTATGGTAACGTAGTAAAATACGATAGTACCCAAATACCGTTTAGTTAAATTGCTAAAAGTTAGTGAGCCAGAGTAGGTAAAGTTGTAGGTCAATCCTAATACTATCAATGCGAAATTTGTTGAAAAAAGTTTGTTCGTTTGTTACCTTTTCACGCTTAAACCACTAAACCGATCATCATGAAATTTTGCATAAACGTTGTCAGGAGTACAAAAAAGGACATAGGGTACTTTTCAATCCAGAAAAAAAGTATTGTTTCCGGAGAAAAGAATAATGACTTCGACGGTCACAATTGTTTTAGGACGCTAAATAGCGCTGAGTGTATGTCACGCAGACGAAGTCGCGGGCAAAGTGCCAGTTGATATCTATGGATGTTATAATATTCCGATATGTAACAAGAACCTTGTAAGGGCGCATTACTGCAATTGAAACTTCGCAATCGCCCATTAAATGACAACCCTCAAAATCATTCACAGAAATTTAGCGCAGAAATAATTAAGAAGTGCTGTTCAGTTTCAAACGCGCCTCTCCACCGGAGGGTTGAAACTTGAGATCGTGAAACAAGAGATATGACTGTTGAAACGAAACAGACTGTCTTTTGTTTTGAACAAGACTGTATTATTGATTGACTAGCCGTGAGCGCGATGGAATTTTCCATCGGTAATATCTTAGGAGCCGTGATGAATTAAAATCATCTATACAAAGGTTTAAGTCGTAGAGGTGCCCTCACCGTACTTACATCGCGCGAAAATGTGTCCTTATTGAGACGTGTGAGCTCACAAATTAGACAAAGAACGATAGTGTGCAATATTCGGTATGAGTGAGCGAGACAATACTATATTTGATACTTCAGACGTCATTGAAATCGACATTGGAAACGTGACCATATTTTGACATGGTAGGGCGCATCTACGACTTAAATCTGCATCTATACCCATTTTGTACATACCAAAGCATGAATGATCACATTCAAATCCCTTTTTTTTTTTTCTTAAGTCCAAGGTCAAACGCATTGCTATACCCGAAAGGGTCCAACCAAACTTGCTTAACTAGCACTAAATGTGTAAATTAAGAAGTTTGTTATGGAACCGGTCTCAAAATAGGGTCAGGCGATATTTTCCCTTGCCTGCCGATAACGCTTTCCATTTTTCTCTTTTCAGTTATTAATTTATTCGATTTTCTTCGTGAAGGAATTTCTAAAAAGGTTTTTGCTTAGAGGTTAAGCGGCTTTTTTATTATGCTAAACACAAGGCTCTGATTTAGCCCGATTCCAATGGCGGCTGAAAGCAGAATTTCGAACAAGAGCTGTCAATTTTTGTTATATAAAAAAAACCGTTATAGGTACTTAGTGTACTTATCTCGTAAATACATTTTATCGTGGATATGTTTACAAACACAAATCTCATCTGTAGGTTACCTTCAGATCAGAGAAACGAGGAGATATGTTATCATAGCAAATTAGTATGGGAACTGTTGTCGCCACTTTAAAGCAGTGAGTGTCACAACTACACGCTCCTTTATAAATAAAGATTTCGCGCACATTAAAAATATCGCACTCCCTCAATCTAACACTGATAATCGTCACTCATCACTCACACTAAAATAAAACACCGATCGCGTTTGATCCGTTGGCAACATTAGCGTCAAGCTCAATAGCACCTCAGCAAATCTCTTGTTTAACAACAAATATTCATTTTATGTAAGGTATATTCTCAAAACATATTTGGAAACAATATCTACCAATCGATATCTCTTGACCACACCACAGATAATATAATACTATACGTACAGATGCCTCAACTCATACAAAGAAATGTGACCAATATAGCGCGGGCTATCTTTGGGCTATACATTTTTCCGTGCTTAAAGGATTTTTCAAAATTTGAACAAATCTTTTTCATGATGTATTTTTTCATGTTCTCAATTTTACACAAATTTCAATAACAAATCGATACATATAACGCTATCTATTATGAGTTATTTCAACAAATGTTCCTTTGTTCCTGATGAGACCCCGTGACCACACAAAAAGAAATAAAACTTATCACAATATTAGCCCCAATTCTCACAATCTTAATAACACAATTTATACATTTTTACATCACATTCCTAATACAAAACGACGGTTAGATACTCGTAATAATTAAACAGGCGGCGAGGGTAGTGTTGCCGAACTATTGATAGTTCCACTATCGATAGTTTTCATTTAAAATTGGCCATACTATCGATAGGCCTATCGATGGCATAGCTCGAAATGTGACAATAATATTGACGGACTGCAAATACTATCGATACTATCAAGGTTCTGAAAAACAATACTATCATTAGTATTGTTTAGTATCAATATTATCGATTGTTATGGACTATCGATTGTTTTTGACTATCGATAGTATCGATACTGTCGATTGTTTTGGACTATCGATTATTTTTGACTATCTATAGTATCGATAGTATTGCCTCCATCAATAGTATTAATTGTGACGATCCATAGTACAATCGATATTCTTGCTATCGGTCAGCTATCGACAGACTGTAGTCGACTATCGAAAGGCAACACTAGGCGAGGGTAGTTCGATTAATAAACAATACACCGATAGGCTTTTGTTCCGCGGTGCCTCCGGAGAATTTGTTGGTGTCTGTTGCGATTAATGATTCAAATACCTACTTAGATGCATAGGGTCAAGGAGAAGGATAAATACATACGTTTTTCTCTAGATATGTTCCGTTTAATTTATTTGGCATCATATATCATTTGAACGATGACGTCCATTGCTGAAGATAGGATTTACTCCATCATTTAAGATAATTTTATACAAATTCTTCTCCATTTTTAGGGTTCCGTACCAAAATGGTAAAAAAGGAACGTATGGTGCAACTTCGTCTGTCTGTCTGTCTGTCTGTCTGTCACACCTGCTTATTTCAGTAACTACTAAAGCTATCAACTTGAAATTTGGAACAGGTTTAAAAAATGCTTGCCCAACTTTATTGCAAATGAAAAAATCTGAAATAATTAGAGTTGATAGGAATTGACCCAAAATTTGCACCAAAAATAAAACGATGTTCCTAACTATTCAGTTTTTTCAAAATCATCAAAATTCCTTGACAAACAAACATAGTTATGCGGTCCGATTTTTTTCACTTTATACGTCCAAAACTGATACGGAACCCTCGGTGCGCGAGTACGACTCGCACTTGGCCGGTTTTAGAATTGGCTCATACACTTTAGATCTGGCCCTAAGAAGCATAATATTTAAATTGATATTTCTATATCCAGATATGATAATCATCCGCCTAGCCTTTTCCCAAACATGATTGGGGTCGGCCTCCAGTCTAACTGGTTGCGGCTGAATATCAATATTTTACATGGAGCGACTGCCATCTGACCTCCACAACCCAATTATCGGGGAATACCGGTATTCGAATGTTAGACCAGTTGTCAGACTTTTGGGCTCCTGACTACCCGTAACGACTGTCAAAGATATTCTTATGACAACCGGGACCGACTGTTTAACGTATTCTCCGAGGCACGGAGGGGTCTCGATGTGTAAAGAACGGTCACCCATCCAAGGACTGACCGCGGCAAGCGCAGCTTAGTAATAGTAATAATTCTTTACTGGCATAATAGGTTACAGAAATAATCTAATGAAGCATCTGACTCCCGAACTAGGTTAACCTGTATGTCAGGAGTCAGCGCCCTCTCCCATATTTTGGCTTAATATTAATGTCAGATAAGAATTTAGCTTAACCTCGCAGATCGATCGATCAGCGCGACTGTCATTTAGCCACAAGCCCCTCTCTATATCCAGATATAATGATGTTGATATATAAAAAAAAAATATAGGTATCTAAAAGAATTTCGATTCTGAAAAACATTAAGAAGGCGGAACTAGCAGATTCCAAAATCCTGCTTACAAGAGAATTCCGAATCGGATGCTAGATAAATGTTTGGGAATCGTAGGCTTATATCAAAGCCTCCTTTTAAGCACAATAAAAGCAATGCAGAAGGTTAATTTGCTTTATAATAGGCTTCAAAAAACAAAATAATACTCTTACACAAGTTTAAAATAAAAGTCGAAGAGCGTCACCACCGCCGGCGCTGGTTGATCTACTTAGTCTTGCTACGAGGTGTGCTACGGCGTAGCGTGCTGCTACGGCGTAGCTCTAGCTACGTTCGTCTCCACAACCCCTCACGTACTTGCAGTAGCGTACGTAGAGGGTAAACACGACGGATTTTTTTTGTTATAGAGGGTATTTATGTTCATTTTTCATGAATTCAAGTAAGTTATTGTCGTTATTGTATTGTATTTATTTTATTTCGAATTTTCATCCATAATTGTGTTAGTTATTTTTACTTAAGACTATGTTAGTATATCGACATGTATGACAAACATAAAAATAATAAAATTAAATAAAATCAAATAAATTACATACAAAAAATAAAAACAATAATCAATCTAAATAAAAATCAATAATAATCAATCCAAATCCATTTCAAAATTAAAAATCAATAAAAATTAAAAACAATAAAATTCAATAAAATTATATCAAACATATAATCATAAATTATTCAGTCGTCCTTTCATAAAAATATTAATATATTAAAGTAATACGTACATTAAAAATCACTTACATTCATGAAATATGAACATAAATAAATACTCTGTAAAACCAAAAAGAATGCGCGCCACTGCATACTTGACCTACTGTTCCATCTTACTCTGTGTTCTTAGGGACTTGTTTCGTAAACAAACATTCGCAAGTTTTCCTTGGCATAGTTTAGTTACAAGTGTCGGGAATTCCTTAGATGCTTCGAACCCATGATTTAGTAATGTCCGTTTGAAAGTCCTCGTCAGTGATGTTACGGTTTAGGGTAAAATATTTTGGAAAACACGTTTCTTTATTCCAGTCTTTAAGAATACGAATACGTGAAAAAGAGAAATTCACATTAAGGCCTACCCCACTTTGGGCGTGGGCGTCCCTCAAGCGTGTGAACGATGCAAACGCCACGACAAAGCGGCGCGAGCGTCGCGTTTGATCAGCGTGCGGCGTGTGCACAGCGTGAATGCAGCGCGCACGCTCAGGTCGCATCGCGTTCTGAGTCAAAGAACTCGTGCGCGCTGCGTTCACGCTGGGCACACGCCGCACGCTGGACAAACGCGACGCTCACGCCGCGTTGTCGTGGCTCGCACGCGTCGTTCACACGCTCCAATGTGGGTAGGCCTAAAAATAAACGTACCTACGTGGTCGGGGGACTCCGTCAAGAACGAAGTTCCAATAATGTACTTACATATTGATTGTATAAACATTTTTACACGGTAAAATTACGCGTATTATTTTCCAATCTTAAAGAGTGATTTAGCGCAGATAGTAAGCGGCGCGGGCCACGAGATAGACGTGTCTTGTACCGTTTCATAGTGAGACGCGTACGAAACGCTTACGAGTCGCGCTGGACTGTGAAATTACCCTAAATAGTAATAGTACTGCAGTACATCACATTACGTTTGACGCTGACATATCCAGGCCAGTTCAAGTACAAGCGTACTAAATAGCGCTCTGCGTGGAAATTTTTCCATTCCACCGCATTAGTAGAATAGTTAGGCGACTGTACACACAGTATGTAGGTGCCAACTGGGACCGTGGGTCTAAATCAGAGACAGCTATAGCTTTTGATGGCATTTAATACTTAGATGTTGGTTTAAACTCAAACAAAATACGCGGACGAAGCTCTTTGATTCCACTTCCATTGTAAAACAGTGAAATGCGTTGCCGGAGTGGGTGTTCCTCGATGGTAACAATTTGGGTGTCTTCAAGTCACGAGTGTAAGCGTGCTCCATTGTGGACCGCATCATTACTTAACATCAGGCGAGATGGCGGTCAAATGCAAGCCTATTATTACCGATTTAAATCGTCTTGTGAGAACACTGCTTAAAAGTCCATTAAAAAAAAACAATCTCTATAAAACCAACACGTAATAAACCAAATAGCTATCACATACCAAAGGCCCGAAAGTTATTCATAAATTTAATAACCATCATCGAGAAAAATTCAATTCATCCCTCGAATCGATAATCTTTTATCAAATCGCGCTTTTGTTCGTGAGCCCGGCTCTGCTAAGAACATGGCTTAATTGCCGATAGGACGCAGTAATTTCTATGCGAAAACTAAGCTTATAAAATAGCCACAAGTGAGTATTAACTTACCGCAAGCTATTATGCGAGCGCTGGATATTTTAGTCCATGTTGTTCATAATGTTCGATTTATTTTAATTTGTGGCTGAAATTAATTATATGGAACATTACAAGGTTAAGTGTTTGTGGCAACATTTGCATTTAACTAAAATACGAATATAAAATGAAATGTGGTCATTTTTACTGATAAAAGGAAATTATTGAATAGCCAACAAGGAGGTCCCATCTAATGGCAAGTGGTCGGGATTCCTTTGATTCGCATAATTTTTTAATCCTTATCTACTTTGGCATAACGAATTACGCATAACTTTTGTTTGCATAATAATACTTTGGCATAACTGTTTAGATAGGGATAACTATTATTGGGCTATATTTTTCCGGGTAATACACTGTGACAGTATGTTAAGGTATGGCGGAGGTGACCCTTAGGCCACCCCTAAGCCACAAACATGTTTATTTTACATGAAAAAAATATGTCTAAACATTTACGCTGTATTAATATTATGCGTAACGATGACTAGGATAAATTATGACAATACATTTTATGTGAATCAGTAGTGAACTTTAGTGAACCTAAGGACATTTGTAACATCAGAGGCATCGGAGGTGCTTGTTGGCCACAACATAATTTAAAAAAATTGCATCGGCATCCACACTTGTTCTCAATCGGTGGTTACAAAAAGCTTAAAATCCTATGCGGGATTACTTTAAGGAACTCTGAGGTGCAGTGATAGCCTAGTGGTTTAACCATGTGCCTCCCACGGCGAATGGTTCGAGTTCGATCCCGAGGCACGCAACGCTGACTTTTCGATGTAATGTGTGTATTAGAAATTAATTATCACTTGCTTTAACGGTGAAAGAAAATATCGTTGGGAAACCTGTAGGCCTGAGAGTTTTCTGTAATGTTCTTGAAGGTGTGTGAAGTCTGCCAACCCGCACTTGGCCAGCGTGGTGGACTATGGCCTACCACCTCTCATTCTGAGAGGAGGCCCGTCCCCAGTAGTGGGACAGTTTACAAAACAGGGTTGATGTTATTATATTATTATACTTTTTACTTTTTAGATGATAGGTACCGTACGACCGAAAAAATACTAGATTGTAATAGAACGTAGATTCAAATCCCATTGGATTTGATGACCATTCATTCTGCCATTTCATCGAAAAATTGGTAGCGTGTTGATGTCAAATATTGACACTGCCAGCAAAAGCTCGACATATTAAAGGAATACAAAAAAAAAAAAAAAAAACTTGCCCCAGAGAAATAACTTCGTTCGGGACCGAATGAATATTTGAACGAATGAACGAAATAATGGGAATTGATCAGATGTCGATGTGGTTGTCTAATTTAGGCAGATTGGAGGGTAGTCCAACGATTTATTATTTAAAAGCAGAATTTCGGATGTGGGGGCAATTATTTTGTTGTAAATCGAGAGCCTTTTAATTAGCGCTCTGTAATTACGATTTGTGGTTTTAGTCTGCGGTTTTGGTCCTTCAAAACGATATTAGTTGTGCCCAATATTAGTTTCATTATCATCACCATATCAACAAAGTCATCTACAGCTGGACATAGGCCTCCCCAAGTATCGTTACAACGGCCGATCTTGCGCATCTAGCGAATCACCGTGACCTTCACCAGGTCATCAGTCTACCTGGGACTCTCCCCACCTAACCCCCTCAAGTACGCGCTAATACGCAATAATATGGCGCCACAACTAGCGGCGTAGCTTGGGTTGCCATCCGGGGCGTAGTGTATCAGGCTGTACCTGTAAATATCAATGGCGAAACAAAGTCATCATTATTCTGAAATACAGGGTGGCAGGTTAGACAGTGGAAATATTTTAAGGGGTCATTGTACCCATCATTATGAACAACTTTTACTATGGGACCAATATAGGTTCCATACATTTATGTTCACAAAACTCAACAAAGTGTATGGAACAGCTGATTTTTTTTTCGCGATTTCAGGGTTGGTCTCATAGTAAAAGTTATTCATAATGATGAGTACAATGACCTCTTAAAATATTTCCACTGTTTAACCTGCCACCCTGTATATGGATCATTGTTTATCATATCATGCTTACTCAGCGCGTAATGGCGAGTTCACACCACAAAGTCCAGGTTTCCTCACGATGTTTTCCCTCACCGTACATTGCTGTGTCTTTTAACCCGGTCCCGCTACCTAACCCTTCCATTTTATGAAAATAAAGCCCGAAGCCTCGGGCCTTCTTTTAAAAAAAATACCTTGACCTCTCAAGGTACACGAAAGTCCTTCAGTTAAATAAAAGCCCATAATAAACCAACAAATCCTTTAACTTTATTACAACCATAAACAATAAATATCACAACTATTTATCTAAGGAAATAAATATATCACTTTCACATTTTAAATTGCGTGCCGACCCTATATTTTATGAGAGCCATCAAGTAAGCAGGTAATTGCGAATAAAAAATGGTTCGGGTTATACCTTAGGGATGGCACAATCTGTCCTGTCTTATTATCGTAAAAACAGGGCGATCTAAAGGTCTTTAGTGTCCCAATGGCGGTACTTGGAGAAAATTTCGAGGGCTTTTTCATGGTGATTTGAAAAAGGGAATCGTATATGTATAGAAATACTTATTTGTATTTGAATGAATCCTGAAGGACAAATACTTGAGGAAAAGCTTTAATGCTTAATTGGGACGGAAAAAAGGTTTTTTTTGTATTTACAATTTTTTTATAACATATCGGGTTAAACTGTGATAAATGTTTAAAGAACGTAATTCTGTTGTCAAAATGATAGTACGCATTTGACACCGTGATAAGTTCTTGTTATAGAATAATGTTTAAATTGCTAAAGTTGTTTTTAAGTAGACCAAAATTTTAAGTTAGCAAAAAATGTAGATAACCGTTTGGTAAAATAGTATCACAATAAGTTTTTTTTTTAAGTACCTACGTTTAATAAGACGGTCATTAGAGAAATTCTATCAAAATATGACAAAGGTTTTTTTCAGTTGAACAATGTTGAATTTAATTTCGCAGAAAAGGTATAGATGATAACATTAGAATGATTTTGCAGAAAAACTTTTTTAACAAAAAGTAACCGACTTCAAAAATCCACTACAAAGAAAATAATAATTTTGGTTTCGGAAGTCGGTGGCTTTGGTTTTTGTTTGCTTTTTTTTGCCACTGACTTCCGAAACCAAAACTATTATTTTCTTTGTAGTGGATTTTTGAAGTCGGTTATTTTTTGTTAAAAAAGTTTTTAATTTTTTCTTTTTTAGTTCTTTATCCCGTGTTAGATTACTTTCACGAATTCGTTCAACAGTAAATCTTCTACGGAGTATGTAAATTTATGCCTATAACTTTCTACATAGGAATGATTACATAATGTATTATATACTAAAACCTTCCTGAAAGTATGTAGATTACGTTAGTGAAAACCCCATCCAAATCGAATCAGTAGTTTTTGAGAAAATCGCGCACATACAAACATACATACATACATACATACATACATACATACTTACATACATACGGGACGAATACAGAACCTCCTTTTTTGAAGTCGGTTAATAAAAAAGGATACCACTGTTCCCATCCAGATGACAGAATAATTTTGCTACTTTTACTGTAAAAAAACTGGCCAAAAGTTATTCCATAATTTCACTACACGTCTTTATCGCTGTTCATGCAATATAGTTAGTTTATACAATACATACGAATGAATGGACATAAAAAAATTAAGGACGCTTTCGCTATTTGATTACGAAACCCTAAAAAAGTGGCCTGACATCGAATTAATTAAACTTCAGATGAGCAGAGATTAAAAACCTTTAGGCCGTCGGCCAAGTCTTAGCTTCTTATTAAGCAAGTAGAAACTTATTATGCAAGCGACGAGCTCCTTCGGTATTAATATCGCATTATCTATGAGTAATGGCTTATTAATACCTTGTTACTTGGCACTATTTATCTTCCCTGGCCTTGTTTACTTCTTGTTTCGTGTCCAACTAATAGTTTGTGACCACTATACCTACTAATTTAATAAAGGTGAAGAGTTTGTTTGTTTGAATCCGATAATCTCTGGGGTTTTAGTAGTTTCGTCACAGAAAATCTATGTTTATAATGGTCACAGGTACATTCTGGAACTACATGAATGAAAAGAGAATTTATTATATTATAATATTTATAATTATAGATAAAATACGAATAACATGTAGTTTTACAACAAACTCATTGGGAGTGTGGTGACTTTGTTCACGCTTAAACATATTTTCATTGGATTCCTTCGACCACTTACATTCCAGTGGATGCGGGCACCACAGAACCGGTCATTGTGGCAATGTTTGGGGGGAGTATGCCCAGAATTTTTGTATGACGTAAAACGAATAGATTTCTGAAAAAATATTTTTTCATTTTATTTTTCAATTTTCATTAAAGATAAAAACTTAATCGATGTAAGCTATTCTATATTTTTGAAGGTGTCCAAGTGAGAGGAAATGTATGAAATATAAATGGTTTACGAAAAGATACTTTTGTTCATTTGTTTTTGATGGGTTTCCAAATGGGGGTTTACGAAATGGGATGTAATTTTATCGACTGGTATCCATAATTATGTGACTGAAAGTCTTTATATGGGGCTATAGTTCTCTATAGCCCGTTCAATATGTATGACGTTTCAGGTATAACAACCTCCCCGTATACCTCAAAATTTAGTCGATAATGAATTTCATACATTAGTCGAGCGTGTCTTGTCCCGTGAATTAAATGTCTATGGATGTGCAGCATAAATTATTTATACCTATTTTTTCTTATTAGGCAGGGAGGGAACACTTCACGACTCACTGAGCTGTGATAGGCAGCGCTTGATAATGAACACGAACAGTTTATTAAGGCATTATGGGGGGAAATTCAAGGGGTAGTGTTTGCCGACCTGGAGATTGCTCTTAAAAAATATTATAACAATTTTATTCCCGTTTTAATGATACCGTAACTCGATGGCATGCGTAAATATTTTTTTGGAACTAAGTTTCTTAACTCGCGGTTGACTTGTAGAAATCGTCACGTAAGGAAAAAGCGTTATGTCCCCTCCCCCTCCATGTGACTTTCTTAGTCAAGTTTGAGAGTCTCTTTCATAAGAGGCTTAAAAAACTCCGATCTGACGGGAGTCCCTCGACCACTCATGTTTTTTGTAATATCTACCTACTTTTTATGGGTAGTAGTAGCCTTAGTTTTTTTTCCAAATTTTTAATCTATAATTATCATTGTAGCGGGTATCTGTATGAAAAACGTGGGGCGCATCTTATTATACCTATCGCATGCGCCCCACGTTTTTAATTTCATTAGAAAAAAAATTATACTTTTTAGGACTATAGCGCTGTTTGGTACACGTACAGATAATTATACCCGCTACAATGATGAATGACTTTTTAGTCCGTTATAAAAACGTTTTTAAAAAAAACAATTATTTTCCTTTTAAGGTATGGAACCCTAAAAAACAAAAGAAGCAGAGACAATAAAAACAAAACACACAGAGACATCACGTAAGCACATTTAAAATAACAAAATACCGTATTTTTTTCTGTTATTCGATCGCTTTTGTGACAAAGGCTAGACCTTGACTACGGGAGAGGATAATTTAATTCAATTTTCGATTACGTTAGCAAATTTTCCGTAAGATCTTCTGTAACGAGATTACAGAAGGGCGTTGTGTTGACAATTCTTTTGAAGCCAGTTTAGAAATGCTGATCCTGCCCACTTTACAGTTTTTTTTTGTGGTGATACAGATATTGTTTTTTTTTTTTTATCAGAGATAATATAAATAACATGAAACTTCGCCTATATTCCCGCAACAAGGGGCAGCCAGATGTCTAAACATCCACATTTTACAGTAAACGTACGTTACGTACAGTGGAACCATGAGATTCATGACCCATTTTGCCAATAATTCGTTTAAAATCGTCAAAACAGTAAAGTTTTCTACATAATACCCTGCATACTGCACTTAGGACTTTTTGAATATTACGAATATTGTGTCAATACGGATCAGAGGGCTGTGCAGTTTTGATCTTTATTATAAATGCAGTAGATTCATAATTTCAATGAAAATTATGTTTTTGATTAAGCTGGAATTATGTTTTGAATTTAGAATTAATTGTCATTCCGCATGATGGTTTGCCTAAAGTATTTTTTTTTTAAACCTATACTAACTATTTCGAAGAAGAGTATTATTATTAAAATTAAAAGAAAAATGCTAAATAAAAAAACGTCGGAAAATCACTTCACATGTGATTGAAGAGAAGGTGTCAAATGTGTCCAACAAACACGAAAGGAGGTGGCATAGAATATACTGTCACTGTAGTAAAATTGATAGGTAGCAAGTTTGTTGCCAGGGAAACTGTTTAGATGTTTTGTCGGTTTTAATATTTAAACGAAACTAGACCTAATTGTATTAGAATGCTTGTAAGATAATCAGCTTATGGCGGGTTATGAATCAAAATGGTTGATTGTACATACGTGACATAGTCGTACGTTACGTAGATCCATAGTTCCACGCACTATTAATATCCCTCCTTTCTGGAAGTGAATGAAATATGCAAGTTTAATGTAAGCGTGTTCACCTCAAGTGACAGCATGAGGTTACATCCGCTACCCGCGACATTACTGTCACCCTCTGAACTGAACTTTAGTTTTAGTTTTGAGGACGAAAGTTACAAAGTGTCAAGCACAAATGTGTTAACTGTGTGTAATGCTGTGGGTACAAAAATGATGATTACAATATCGAGAAAATAACGAATCTATCCCACTAATATTATAAATGCGAAAGTTTGTGTGTGTGTGTGTGTGTGTATGTATGTTTGTTACTTCTTCACGCTGAAATGGCTGGACTGATTTGGATGAAATTTGGCAAAGACCTAGCCTGGGACCTGGAAAAATACATAGGCTACTTTTCATCTATTTTCCGCAGACGAAGTCGCGGGCAGCAGCTAGTACTTAATAATACATAAAGGGATAGTGGGGATTTTGTGAGTTTGTGTATGTGTGGAGGGTTATCTCCAGAACTACTGATTCGATTCTGAAAATTCGCTTTTACTAATAGGAAGCTATTCCTGAGTGCTATAAGCTACTTCTTATGTAAAAAAAAAATGCCAGTTCCTGTGGGACACGGGGACAAAATCGCGGGCTAAGTGCTAGTTAATACATATTTTTATTGTGTTTTTAATAATATTACACGTGCCATTATGTCTTAATCACACTATGGTTGACAAGGAGAGATCTAAGGCTTATATAAATTAATAAAAGATAAACTAAAATAATTAATCCGCTAAGGTAGATTAATTAACGATGCGTACATTGTTAACAAAGGTTTCATGTTTAATTAAAGCAACGAAACGCAACAGTAACAACTAAAATTTATCAGTTACCATTACCATACAAGTTAATACACTTACTACTTACCTAAACACTATCGTCGTCTAAACATAGCTTTATATTTGAACAGACAATCACCATTCCACTCAATTGACATTAACTAACGCTCGCTACTCGCTTTAGCACTATCACCGTCTGAACATAACTTTATATTTGAAGAGAGGGACAAGCAAGCGGCATTGTATTAAATTTCAGCGAAGATTTAAGATTAGTGCTGCAGTTTGTTGAATATATAGCAGTGTTCAGACGGGGTAGTGTTGTAACTTGTATTGTTGCTGAATATTGCACAATTAAATGCTATCTATGCTTCCTTGCTGACAAAATGAGATCTTTAATGGCATAGTCGAGATAGTGAGATGGTAGGTGTTTGTGCATTTGAGAGTTAGACAATACAGTACACGAGTATACCCATTATTCGCTGGTAATGTTATGAACCCCATGTATTATTATTTCAATTACTTAATTCTACACTTACTACACTTAGTAACCAGGTTAAAATCCAGACTCCAAGCTAAGAATTTTCTGATCGAAAAATCCATTAATATTTCACTGTATTTTGTTATGGCATATGGCTAATAAAATAAAATAGTTCGTAAAATTTAAATGTTCAAACAAATTGGTAATTAAAATAACCAAGTTGGTATCACTCGTTTTCGATTATTCCCGATGTCCACCACTTGTCTGGCCACCACTGGGGGACAGCGAGACAACTTTAAAACATTATTCTCGTTTCTCGTTGTCCACCACTGGGGGACAGCGTCACAACTTTTGCCTCTGCAGCCGGCGGCGGCTCCCAAAAATAACGCCGTTGGGAACCGGCGTAGCCTTGGAGTAGCAGCGATACCAGACGAAAATAATTGCAAACTACCGTAGCAGCAGATTAATGTTGCCGTGTTTTAAGTTGAATTATTTACCTTAGACTTTTAAATAACAGTGTCAATGTAAAACAAAATACTACTTTTTTGGACTTACAAGGGGGAGGGAGGTGGTCGACGGAGCCCCGCTACGCGGGGCTCCTATTTCTGTCTGCAAGGTTAAAAGTAACCTAACACGAAGCGGTTGACGGGGGACCCCTTCGAACCTAAATTGTCCGTGTCGGGGTTCCAAGTTCCAAGTTCCCGAGCTCGCTTCGCTTGCTCTTGGACCCTAATTTACAAAGTTGTGACGCTGTCCCCCAGTGGTGGACAACGAGAATAATGTTTTAAAGTTGTCTCGCTGTCCCCCAGTGGTGGCCAGACAAGTGGTGGACATCGGGAATAATCACTCGTTTTCGTCAATTTCATTGATGAAATGTTATGAATTTATGATCCATTTTATATTTACTCTGTGTCCGACTGTCCGTGATCCCGGAAGATGAACTGCGCGCTATAGCTTTTTATGCACAGGTTCGTGCACAGGTTGCTCCAAAATGGTATTTTAAAAAATTAATATAAGTAATAACGTTTAGGCGAATCACACACCGCTCCGCGCTACGCTGCGGGGTGCGTGGCGATGGAACAAAAGCCACGCGCGTGAATGCGTTTTCAGTGTGTTGCACCATGCGTGATTTCTATACTAATACAGCCGGTCGATTCTGTAAAAATCTCACCGTGAAAAAGGTGAAGTGAGTTTGGTTTTGCTAGGAATTGACACTATTGACAGCTCACTCCACGCTCACTTCATCTAAGTTTTCACGGTGAGATGGTTACAGAATCGCACTGCTGGTACTTGCAAACAACGTGAGATCACGCACTCCCGCGCTACGCTGCGTGATGCGGTGCAGTGTGCGAATCGCCTTATGCACAGGTTACTCCAAAAATGGTATTTTAGTAAATTATAGATAATCTACACTAATATTAATAATTCTTATTTTGTTTGTAATGAATAAACTGGACCGATTTAAAAAATCTTTCACCAATATAGAAAGCTATATTATCACTGAGTATCTAACACAGGCTACTATTTATCCCAAAAAATGAAAGTTCCCGTGGGTCACACGGAGTGGGCAAAATGCTTGTTCAATATACAATAACGTTTAAAAAATGAGATATTATTATCTCGAAAACTTGATATCGCGAAACCGCGTGTTAATTTAATGTCGCTATTAAAGCGCTGTAGAATCTTAAGTATTACAAAGCGGCGACAACCAAGTGACAAACCGATTACAAACTGAATTTAACCTAACATGATAGCGCTAGTCAGAGATTAAACTTTAGTTACGAAGGCTAATAACTTGTATAGTTAGGACACGTCGTTATGTCTAACCTTTTAGAAGTTTAAGGGGTGTAGGGAGTATTGATTTCCTGTAACTTGAAAGTCTTGAAACTTAAGTTTTGGTTAAGATATTTGAATATTTGAAGGCGCATTTTCTATTTAGGTATAAACTTTCTATAGAATGTTATTCTTAGTTAATGCGGTAGCCGAAAAACGGTAATTGTACTTATCATTAAGAACAACTTTTATTAAGGGATCAATGCTGAAAACGTGAAAAAAAATTCAGCTGTATAATCCTGAAATTGCAAAAAAGAATTAGCTGTACCATACATTTTGTCGATTTATGTGAACACAAATGTATGGAACAGCTGATATTTTATTCGCGAATTTATTTGCAAACGTTCGAGGGAGATTGTCACGGTGAGATTCTTCCTCAAACGTTCGCAAACAAATTGGCATTTCTCGCGGTGATCGCGTGTCGGTACAAAATAGACAAGCAGATCATCGCTAGTAATGATAATAAATACAATGCTAGAAATTCTAAAGGCAGGACTATTATTAAAGCAGTCGATAATATATCTCCTAGTAGCTATTGGGTATTTGTTTCTAAAACAATACATTGTAACATTAATAGCTTTACTTATCTCATTTTGTTTAATAAATCTTATTGTCTTAGTGTTTCTCTAATACAATGGATGTACCTAGTGTAATAATCTGTATAGAAATTATTTGAAATATTAAATACATAATTAAATTGAGTTATGCCTGTCCTCTCCCAGTGGTAATGGTATTTATAGGTTTAGATATTCGTCTCTATTTATTCAGGCATAGATCCAAATTCCTATAAAATATTCTTTTCCGACAAGAAAAAAAAAGTTGAAACCTTCTTCAACAAGATCACATCGAGAAAAAAAGAGATATGCCATGGGAACCACTGTTGCCACTATTAGAACAGTTTGCGACACAATTACAAGCGCTCCTTGTGAATATAAAGATCTCCCACACATTAAAATTTCCGCGCACTCTCAATCTAATACTATTATTCGTCACTCATCACTAACACTAAACTAAAACACTGTATTATAATAAAACAAGTTTAAACGGATTAATCGCGTATATTACAGAGTTTTCCTGACGTTTCGAACACTTTGCAGCGTTCGTGGTCGCAGGACGACTGAGGTGGTAGGCGTCATGACAGCTAATTTATAGAAAAATTATTCTCGATCTACCCGCACAATCGATTCAATCGATATTATTCGAATCGTACTCGTTTCGATGCACACAATAATCGCTCACGGTGTCTCGATGTTTTGTAGTCCGGTGTGAAGTTTGGGACTTGATTATTTTAAGAACTGGATTCCAAACAGGTGGTAATTGCCAACCATCCTCTCTATTGAAATTAGGATGTTTTTTAATTTCAATAGCCTCGCGAAGCATTCTAGGTACATATCGGTTCTCCTTTGCGAGGATTTGTGGTTGATCAAAACGTAGGAAATGGTTGGGTTTGCCTAGGGCATGCTCACACACTGCAGACTTTGTAGAGCGCACGTTTTTGACGTCAGCTATGTGTTCTTTAACTCTAGTGGCTATACTGCGCTTTGTTTGCCCTATGTATGATAGCCCACAATCACAGTCAATCTTGTAGACCCCTGCATCTTGTAAAGGAATATGACACTTCACAGGTCTAAGAAATTGGCTAATCTTTCTATGTGGCTTGAAGTAGGTTTTTATAGAAGCACGCTTCAAGATATGACTAATTTTGTCAGTGACCCCTCTTATAAAGGGTAGAACAGCAGGTCGATGAGGTAGCCGCTGGTGAGGCAATGTTCTAGCAACTCTGCATATTGTAAAGGTAAGGCCTTTACAATATGCAGAGTTGCTAGAACATTGCCTCACCAGCGGCTACCTATTGTGGGACAATGAGTTCTATCTTCAAATCGACGGTGTAGCCATGGGTTCACCAGTTTCCCCTGTGGTGGCCGACATCTTCATGGAGGAATTTGAAAGAGGAGCACTCCTATCGGCCCCGGTTATACCAAAGATTTTTAAAAGATACGTTGATGACACATTCACTGCCCTGCCTCACAATAGGGTCCCTGCATTCTTAGATCATCTAAATTCCATACACAGTAAAATTCAGTTCACTATGGAATTAGAAAATAACAAGTCCTTAGCCTTCCTTGATATACGACTTATTCATAATCCCGATCATTCTGTTAGTCATACAGTGTACAGAAAGCCTACCCATACAGATAGGTACCTTAACGGTGAATCTCACCACCATCCTAGTCAGTTAGCTACTGTGGCTAAATCTTTGTTACAGAGAGCACATGGCATCTGCGACGCCAACCATCTGGCAGGGGAACTTCATCATGTGAAGCAAGTTCTGAAACAGAACAATTTACGCGCTCCACATCCCCGTCGCAAAAGCCGCCCGAAGCCCATCTCAGTTGATCGTCGACCTGCTGTTCTACCCTTTATAAGAGGGGTCACTGACAAAATTAGTCATATCTTGAAGCGTGCTTCTATAAAAACCTACTTCAAGCCACATAGAAAGATTAGCCAATTTCTTAGACCTGTGAAGTGTCATATTCCTTTACAAGATGCAGGGGTCTACAAGATTGACTGTGATTGTGGGCTATCATACATAGGGCAAACAAAGCGCAGTATAGCCACTAGAGTTAAAGAACACATAGCTGACGTCAAAAACGTGCGCTCTACAAAGTCTGCAGTGTGTGAGCATGCCCTAGGCAAACCCAACCATTTCCTACGTTTTGATCAACCACAAATCCTCGCAAAGGAGAACCGATATGTACCTAGAATGCTTCGCGAGGCTATTGAAATTAAAAAACATCCTAATTTCAATAGAGAGGATGGTTGGCAATTACCACCTGTTTGGAATCCAGTTCTTAAAATAATCAAGTCCCAAACTTCACACCGGACTACAAAACATCGAGACACCGTGAGCGATTATTGTGTGCATCGAAACGAGTACGATTCGAATAATATCGATTGAATCGATTGTGCGGGTAGATTGAGAATAATTTTTCTATAAATTAGCTGTCATGACGCCTACCACCTCAGTCGTCCTGCGACCACGAACGCTGCAAAGTGTTCGAAACGTCAGGAAAACTCTGTAATATACGCGATTAATCCGTTTAAACTTGTTTTATTATAATGTGTAATAATCGCGAAAACCTAAGACATTATTATGTAAAACACTGTATATTTAATCAATCAATCAATCATTTATTGAACCATTGGTATGTACATCATTAAGTTCTTTACGGTGGTCCCCAAACTAGGCGAGGCCTGTATCTTGGGGACCAGAGTTGCGATGACATAGGTATAATATTATAAAGAGAAAAATCAAAGAGGAAAAACAAACACACAATTTAGAATTATTTAAGCAGTGTAACAAAGTGGATAAAAAACTTAATTAATAAGTAAACAGAAAGTAATGTGAGGGTGACGTGTGCTAGAGTGAAGTGGGGCTGTGTTTGTAAGTGAGAGTGAAGTTGATATGTGGGTGTCCGGGTGTATTGTATGAGCTATGGTGTGAGTATTGTTTCAGATTCGTCGTACGAAAGACTTAATAGCCAAGTTTTGAGAATATTTTTATATGTAGAAAGGGAGAGGTCATTGGAGTCACAGGGCATACTGCTGGTGACCTTGTTATACACAAAGGTGTGCAGGAAGGCGGGACAGCGTCTGGCTAGGAGAGAGGTGGTTCGTTGTAGTGGGATGTGGAGGACACGTTTGGAAGTTATTAAGGAATAGTCTGGTCTATTTTTAATAGTTTTTTGTATATGAAGGTATGCATTAAGAATAAATAGTTGACGGACGCGGAGAACTGAGAACTCTTATATGTACCTATAAATCACCGATTGCGTTCGGTCCGTCGAGAACATTGATTTTTTCAGGCGTCAAGTTTGCCTTGGCATATCTCGCTTGTTTCTATGATCTGAGGAGCGAGCCTATTGCCTTTATAAATCCAGATTCCAGGCTACTGGAAACCAAATTTTAGAAAATAATTATGTTGAGCAGTGATAGCCTAGTGGTTTAACCACATGGTTAAACCACTAGGCTATCACTGCACAGGGGGAGCCACCACAACCATTCGCCGTGGGAGGCACATGCCTCCCACGGCGAATGGTTCGAGTTCGATCCTGAGGCACGCACCGCTGACTTTTCGAAGTCATGTGCGTATTAGACATTAATTATCACTTACTTTAACGGTGAAGGAAAACATCGTGAGGAAACCGGCATGTCCTAGAACCAAAAATTCGAAGACATGTGACGTCCACCAACCCGCACTGGGCCCGCGTGGTGGACTACGGCCCACTCCCTCTCACAGAGAGGAGGCCTGTGTCCCAGCAGTGGGAACATTATAGGCCGATTATGCTTATACTTATGCTAATGATGTTCAACGTCATTATATCGAAATAAAGACCGCAGCAACGTTAAAAATGTTCAATGTTCATAATATTCACAACATGTGGCATGCTTGATATTTCTGCTTACACACAAACAAAGCTAACTAAATGCATTTTACATAATAGCTGGAATTCTATTTCGAGAATGTTCTGTAATACTTTGACCGACAAAAGCGGGTAATGGCATAGTTTCGCTTTTAATTATGTCTGTTTTATTTGTGGATAAAGTTGTTCGTTTGGTATTCCTAACAATAATTAACTTTGTCATATTTATTGCTAAATCTCCAAGTCATTCAATCTCATAAAGTCATCATAAAAATTGATTTCAATGAACAGTATTACAGTGACAGTATCTTAGAGCATTTATAGCCTATGGAAGTGCGATGAACCACCCAATAACATTTTCTACCACTTTTTGCGGGGGGCGAGGTAAATACATAAGTATAGCATACTAATTTTGACAATCACACACAAATACTTTCGTATACAGATTGTACATAAATAAAACCATGTTGGTGCATAATAAAGAGGAAACTACACAATTAATTATTTTCAAAATGACAATACAAAATGACAGCTGTTGGCATGAATTAGTTTTTATATGGCCAAATCGGTTAGATGGCCAGTGTAGTAGAGAGTTTCGCCCGGCTTTGGCAACTCCATAGGCTAAGATACTCAAAGACCAACCTACATATAATAATATAAAATTGTAAAAATGCAACAAAAAATGACCAGCCGGGCTAACATGCGCGCTGCGACAAAATTTTGTCGACGGTTTTATCGTGCATTTGTCTCGTATTTGCACGAGAAAGAGCGAGACAAAACGGTCGACAGATAAAATTCCACTTTATCTCCAACAAAACTAAAACGTATAAAATATAAATTATAGACATAGATCGTTAAGACAGTAAGGGTCATCGCCGACTAGGGAGGCGGGGCCTGAGTTATCACCGACTAGAGATGACTTACAGCGTTGAAACACTATGCCCACTGGGGAATTCATTAGCAAGGATATTTTCTTTATGATATTCTATTATGAATACGATGACGATAAAAATAAGGCGTTATGGCGAAGAAATATGGTGTACCGGCGACGCATCTAAAATAGGACTAGCTTTATTATTAAAAATTAATTACGGTAAAGGAAAACATCGTAAGGAAACATTAATGCTTGAGATTGAGAGGGGCTCGTGGCTAAATGACTGCCGCGCTGATCGATCGATCTGTGAGGTTAAGCTGCGCTTGCCGCGGTCAGTCCTTGGATGGGTGACCGTTCTTTACACATCGAGACCCCTCCGTGCCTCGGAGAGCACGTTAAGCAGTCGGTCCCGGTTGTCATAGGAATATCTTTGACAATCGTTACGGGTAGTCAGAAGCCCTAAAGTCTGACAGCTGGTCTAACATTCGAATACCGGTATTACCCATTAATTGGGTTGTGGAGGTCAGATGGCAGTCGCTCCACGTAAAATATTGATATTCAGCCAAAACTAGTTAGACTGGATGCCGACCCCAATATAATTTGGGAAAAGGCTAGGCAGATGATGATTGAGAGTTCTGCATAAAGTTCTTGAAGCAGTGTGAAGTCTGCTAACCTGCACTTGGCCAGCGTGAATGACCTACCCTTTGAGAGGAGGCCCATGCCCAGCAGTGGGACAGTTTATAAACAGGGCTGAGATTATTATTATTATTTAAGCTCTCTGTTTGAATCCGAAAACGGTCGAGACGTCCCGAAGGAGGATTAAATAGTAAACAATACAATATTGACACTACCATCCTTACCACAAAAAAGATAAACACGTGTTAAACGCGAGTGCTACCAAAAATAATACACACTTGTTTTAGTCAAGTTAGGTAGTGCTAAAACAAGTGCGTACTATTTTTGGTAGCATTCGCGTTTAACGCGTGTCTATCTTTTTTGTGGTAAGGGTGTGTATGTCTAAGTGTAGTTTATATTATTATAAATTGTTTGTACCAATAAACGTTAAACTTTTTTTAGAACAGCAGCTTGAGAGCGAGAGAAAGAGCTAGACTCTTGAGTGTTTAAATTCGTTTTTGTTGCATTGGTGTTGTTCGCGTCCGAATGTAATTACGAAGCAAGACCGAACCATTCGCGTCGCTTTCGTCAAATACGACTGTTGCGCCTTAGATACACGTCATTTAAATCATTTACTCCATTTATTATAGTATTAGACAAATAACGGCGAAATAACGATAGTTATTGCGTTATGTTATTGAAATGACTGCATGTTTGTGTTTGAATTTGCATGGAAATGGCAAATAGATTACACGGCTTTGTATTTATCGTAAAATAACGACGCAATAGCCAAATAATGAAACGGGTATAACCGTTTTTTGTCTAATCTATACATCTATACTTATAATAAGAATGTAAATTCCGCGTGTCTGTACATTGCATATATTTGCAAAAAAATAATAGGGGGGACTAAGAATGAGTAATGAAGTAAATTTCTATCATTTTTAGAATTAATGTCTGTCTGTTTGTCTGTCGGTTTGTCTGTCGGTTTGTCTGTCTGTTTGTCTGTGTGTTTGAACACGCATCAAATCAATACTACTGAATTGATTTTGAGGAATTAGAAAGAAATGTATAGGCAGTACCTTGAGGTAACATTTAGTCTTTGTTTCATTGAAATCGGTCCACTATATCAAAAGTTATCACAAAAAGTCTACCATCAGAACTAACTTTGATAACATGTGTATTAAGCCGGGTCCACACATGTATTTGTTCAATCCAATCACCGTACATCCGTATCGCCGACGCGTATCATATGTTAGGTAATTATTATTACTTTTAAATCATAAAACCACTGAATTCTATCATTATAATATATGATCATAAAACACAATCGTTTTGCAAATGACGTATGATTGTCTAAATTTTTGTTGTCATTGTTGCAGCAGAGAGCTTTTTTTTTTTTTTGTTTCGTTTCGTCCCTCTTTGGGACAGGCAAAGCCCATACAGCCAAGTGCAGCAGAGACCGATCATTAATCTATGCATTGTTGTAAACAAGAAGTTTATAATAAAATATATAAGTTTTTGGTGTAAATTAATGTAACCTCCTTGATTCCAAATTAAGAAAATAGTAACATCTCAGAGCATATAGCCCTGGAAACGGTACCTATAGCGGTGAATCACCGGATAACATTTTCTATCACTTTTTGCAGGGGGCGAATTGAACACGTATACACTACGAAAATTTGACAATTGCGCACAGATAGAGGCTTACAGATTGTACTTAAATAAAGCCATGTTGGTGCATAATTTATACTTACACTAGCTGTTCCTCGCGGTTTATTCAACCCTGTTGCTTGGCTCCTAAGGGTTGTAGCGTGATATGGAATAGCCTATACTATCCTTACTAATATTGTAAATGTGAAAGTAACTCTGTCTGTCTGTCTGTGTGTTACGCAATCACGCCTAAAATACTGAACCGATTCAAATGAAATTCGGTACAGAGATAGTCTGGAGCCTGAGAAAGGACATAGGCTACTTTTTAATGCGAAAAAAGGGCTGTAAAGGGTTGAAATAGGGCATGAAAGTTTGTGTGGAAATTACGTAATTTTTAAAGCTAGAAGCTGGAAACTTATTATTGAGATTTGGGGTGTAGGATAGGTGTAGGGTAGGCGTAGGGTAGGCGTAGGGTAGACGTAGGGTAGGCGTAGGGTAGGCGTAGGGTAGGCGTAGGGTAGGTGTAGGGTAGGCGTAGGGTAGGCGTAGGGTAGGTGTAAAGTAGATGTAGGGTAGGTGTAGGGTAGGCATAGGGTAGGCGTAGGGTAGCTTAGCTGGCGTAGAGTAACTTTACCCGTGCGAAGCCCGGGCGGGTCAGCTAGTAATATAATAAGAATGTAAATTTCACGTGTTATTGCGTTATGTTATTGAAATGACTGCATGTTTGTGTATGAATTTGCATGGAAATGGCAAATAGATTACACGGCTTTGTATTTATCGTAAAATAACGACGCAATAGCCAAATAATGAAACGGGTATAACCGTTTTTTGTCTAATCTATACATCTATACTTAAAATAAGAATGTAAATTCCGCGTGTCTGTACATTGCGTATATTTGCAAGAAAATAATATGGGGGACTAAGAATGAGTAATGAAGTAAATTTCTATCATTTTTAGAATTAATGTCTGTCTGTTTGTCTGTCGGTTTGTCTGTCTGTTTGTCTGTCGGTTTGTCTGTGTGTTTGAACACGCATCAAATCAATACTACTGAATTGATTATGAGGAAGTAGAAAAAAATGTATAGGCAGTATCTTGAGGTAACATTTAGTCTTTATTTCATTAAAATCGGTCCATTCTATCAAAAGATATTACAAAAAATCTACCAGTAACTTTGCTAACATGTATTATGCCGGGTCCACATGTGTATTTGTTCAATCCAATCACCGTATCTGTATCGCCGACGCGTATCATGATGAAGTAGCATACCTAATACCTACTACATATTGTTCTTTAATGAAATAACGACCTCATGTTATTTTCCGACTTCCACGCGGACGGAGTCGCGGGCACAGCTAGTGTTATAATAAATGGAGTATAGTATACAGAATTTCGCTATTTACTTCATTTTGCTTTCGCTATGGTTTGTTAAATACGTTACATTATATCAAAGGCCATTCAAAATATCAAGCTCTTGTCTTTTACGACACCTATGCTGTTATTCTTTGTAACTTTTCTACTTTTCAACTTGCTATGTCCGATAACTGCATAGTAATTGGCATTGAGTTGGAAATACTGCATAAGTTTTCCGATAGATGTCGCCAAACGCTCCTAAGAAGCGTATTACAAAGGGGTCTCAAATTTCAGATGAGTCGGGCGAGACCCGGTAGCTCAGTTGGTTCAGAGCACTAGCCACGGTACGGCAGAGGTCGCGGGTTCAAATCCCGCTCGGGTCATATGATTTTTGAGAATCACTTATATATTTAATAACTTTGCTAACTAGTTATTCGTATAGGTAAATATTCTTTGCTGATGCATCCGCCATTTATATCTCTTGGATAGCTGCCAACTAGGAAGGCAAAAGAACTGCCAGATAAGACACTAGGAATATACTGCCGTAATGTAGGTCCTGTATGAATATTTTGGGAGATTACTTTCATAGTGTAGGCTAAATGTTTTACCCTAGTTCTAGGCAGTATATCAGGTCATAACGTCCTCTGAATATAGGCTTCTTAATATGGAAGTACATTGCTATAATCACGTGTCTTTAAAACTGTATTGGATAAGCAGTATGTTGTTTTTGATGTGAATGACCGTTTTTTGTCTGTCTGACTGAAAGTTTGTCTCGAATAGGCTCCGAAACGGCGCAACGTATTTCGATAAAAATATAAATATAATTTGTTTTATTACTGCCTTCTAGCCAACATGCCGCGCCAAAACTCTTGTGCGAGCGAAGTCGCGAACAAATATATTATTCATAAGTTACTTCAAATCATTATTGTTTAATGGCAATGATTTGTCATCGGTCCGATTCGTTGTTATGAATCTCGTTCAATACGAGTTCGATAACCTACAGAATGCCTCCAGGCCGCTGTGTATTACTAGCACAGAAACAGACAGAATAATTTTATATTTCCTCTTTCAGAAGAGCCAAGACAAATGTTGGTATTACAATGATGGATACTGTTTTTTCTCAATTATCCTTGCCATTGTAATAATAGTCGTATTTGCGGAGAACGAGTATGCCAATTATTTAGCTAAATACGCAGCAATCATTTAGATGGTATCTTAGTGGTACAAAGGATTCTTTTTTTAGGGTTTCGTACCCAAAGGGTAAAAACCGAACCCTATTACTGAGACTTCGCTGTCCGTCCGTCTGTCTGTCTGTTTGTGTGTCTCCAGGCTGTATCTCATGAACCGTGATAGCTAGACAGTTGAAATTTTCACAGATGATGTATTTCTGTTGCCGCTATAACAACATACTAAAAACAGAATAAAATAAATATTTAAGGGGGGCTCCCATACAACAAACGTGATTTTTTTGCTCGTTTTTGCTCGATATTGATAACGGCACCAGGTAGACGCTTGAAATACGCACAGAATATTTAATTATATATTTACTTTAAAAATAAATAATTAAATTAAAATAAAAAAATATTTGAGGGGGGGTTCCACACAACAGACATATATTTTTTTTGCCGCTTTTATAGATAATGGTACGGAACCCTTCGTGCGCGAGTCCGACTCGCACTTGGCCGGTTTTTTATACAACTTTGGTGGCAATCTAGCGTACGGCTTGCCTGATGGTAAGTGGTTGATGTGGTGATGTAGCCTATGAAACTCTTGCAACACCGAGTATTAAATGCGCGTTGCTAATCCTAGAATTGTGTTCCTTTTACAGATCTAATAAATAATCTATGCATACAGCAATACGGTTCAATATTATATGAACAAATATTTCAATTTTCGTCTCGCATTTTCAGCAAAGATGTGCTAAGAGAGAATTGAAATTTTGCCATACATTTTTGTACTCTCATCTCCTGGCTTTGCCGGTGGAAAATCACCTTTAAATAAACAGTACATAGATATAAAACAGCTTATAAGCAGGGCTAAAGCATAATTTTCCGACTAACCTGTTTCACGCCGAATAATTTACTAGTTAAACAGGCTCATTTGTCGGATCAAAGCATCCGCTGTGATAGCATCTCTCGTGGAGCAATTTTATGCAGGATGCCGTATTAATTAGGTGTTCATTTTGTAGAAAATCTGTATTAAAAAAATAGAAAATTATTTTTTTTATATAAAGCCGACCGTGTCTTATCTGATGTTATAGAACCACCAAAGGAAAACAAGACATTGCAGTCGGGACCCATTACATGAATATTACCCGGGAACACTGGGTCCCGACTGCAATGTCTTGTTTTCCTTTGGTGGTTCTATAACATCAGATAAGACGTACCGCGGTCGGCTAGCATAGCATAATCGGCCTATAATGTTCCCACTGCTGGGACACAGGCCTCCTCTGTGAGAGGGAGTGGGCCGTAGTCCACCATGCGGGCCCAGTGCGGGTTGGTGGACGTCACATGTCTTCGAATTTTTGGTTCTAGGACATGTCGGTTTCCTCACGATGTTTTCCTTCACCGTTAAAGCAAGTGATAATTAATTTCTAATACGCACATGACTTCGAAAAGTCAGCGGTGCGTGCCTCGGAATCGAATTCGAACTATTCGCCGTGGGAGGCACATGGTTAAACCACTAGGCTATCACTGCTGCACACCGTGGTCGGGTTTTTATAAAATTTTTAATTTTCTTTTTTTATTTTTTAGTTTTCGATGTCTATGACATATATTATATATTTTCGGAACTGTCTCTTCAAATCCTTCATTTTGATACCCCACATGATGATGTAACAAAAAAATAAAAATCATTCTGTTTTTTTTAGATAAATATTTTTTAATGTATAAGATTTATATATTTTCGTAATGGTCTCTTTAAGCCCTTCATTTTGATACCCGACATGACCATGTCAGATTTGTTTATTTTTTACGACTTCACTTAATGGCGATTAAAATCCGCCATATTGTTTTGTTCATAATACTGCATATAGCCTATGTTACTCGCGACGCCAATACGAATCTAATGATATGTCATTAAAATCCGTTCACTCGTTTAGTCTCTAGGAGGGAACACAGAAACGGAAATACATACATACCCACATTAACATACAGGTGAAACACTATACCCTCCTTTTGGGCTTCGCCGCAGTCGGGTAAAAAGAGCTCGTTTTATTTTAGTAGATGAGAATGTGAAATTGAGGGGGTTTTGCGGTTAATAACTGCGCTGATCGATCGATCTGTGAGGTTAGGATGCGCTTGCCACGGTCAGCCTGTCTATTTTGTACCGACTCGCCACGTTCGTGGATGAAAAGTCCTTTGGATGAAAAGTCCTTTGGATGAAAAGTCCTTTGGATGAAAAGTTAATGGTGTAAAGATGTTGACCAACGGTTCATGGATCAATCGGCTGTTGGTAAACCGTTTCAGTTTCTAGTCACCGCGAAGCATCGTCCTAAGAGAACGCGAATGTAACCGTAGGTTTGCGCGGATTTTACTCGTACGAACGCGCGATTAAATTATTGCACTCGAATAGGTGTCCTAACTGACAATCGCACGACGCGTGTAAAAGGAAACTACTTCATCTACTACGGGACTATTCTAACTAATTTTATAATTATCACACGTAATTTCAGTCTATGCTAGCTTAAACTCTGAATTCTCTACCTCTATTACTCTATGGCCTATTTTGTAGGTGAGCAATGTTTCCAGACAGACCAAAACACATTATTTTAGATCCAACTCAAAACCAACCAACAATCGGAAACATCGAGTCACAATATCAACATCCCATGACCTTTTGCAAATGTCCTATTGTATATTATCAATACATATGGTATACGAAATGACGTAGGTATAAAAAGTATTTTAGGTGAAAGTTGTCATTGACTTTGAGTCACGTCGTGGCATTGTGTGTTGACGTAAATACACTGCTGGTTCTGAGATGGCCATGTTGCTAAATGTGTAAGGGACAGTCACTTTCTTAAATATTTATTTATGTTGGGATAAAGCGCAATCGTTTCCCTAATGGGATGGGCGCCGACCATAGAAAAAAACTTAAACTATGTATTGGTTTTAGTTTGAACTACGTCCTAAAATAATTGTAATTTTTTTTTTTAAAACCACGTTTTTAAAACGCACTAAAAAGTACAACATAATTTCTGATGACATGAAATACGTGGGGCGCATCTTACTATTCTACTTCTTATTATCTATTAGCGCTCCACGTTTTTCATTTCATCAGAAATTATTTTATACTTTTTAGTGCGTTTTAAAAACGTGATTTTTTTTTTGTTTTGCAACTATTATTTTTTTACTTTTTATTCCGTATTGTTGCATTGTCATCCAAATTACATAGGTATACCAAATTTCAGCTTAATCCGATGACAGGAAGTGCTTGAAAAATGAATTGCTAAATTTGTACCGAACAGACAGACACGAAAGCGAGTTAATAAAAACGTAGTAAAATACAGCTATGCTTCTTAGCAGCTGAAAAAGGGATGCTGCTAGAGTGAGTTTCACGTAAGAGTTCCCTTTGACGATATACATAATAAGTTGTCTCCCCCTGTCTATTACTCTGTCTAGGTCTTAACGTTCTATGTTTTATTTTATAATTAAGTTTCAAAGTAATGCCTAGGACACTAAAAAGTGGTGAACGAGAATTGGTGCTGAAAAAAAACTTCCAACACCGTTAAAAACGTTTTGTTGACATTCAGGGGAGCCAACATAGCGTCGAAGAGAATTTTGATGTGAAACACATTATAGTTTTCTAGAAGAAGATGTATATAGATGGACTAATGTCAAAAGTCTAAAATTACACTTAAATTATTATTGCCAGTCGCAAAAGTCTAGTTTTATTTTCTAATTTTCTTGTTTCATCCACCCACGGACGGTCGTTATAAGTCAAACTTCGTCCAGCCCGAATAAGCCATTAAGTGTCCAAACAAAGCAATATTATTTATGATAATATTTACGATAGCCATAAAGAAAATATATCGTAATTGTTTTATTATATTAATACTACTTTTGCTCTTGCCTGCCCTAGATAATATTTTTAAATTGAAGTTTTCTAATATGGAATTCAATTTATTGGAAACACAAAGAGTTTCCAATAAATTGAATTCCATATTAGTAGTGTATCTTGTGAATAAAATAAATGTAACCTATTTGCACGAAATTACTTGTTATAAACATTGTTTTATTTGTATTTTTATAATAGGTACGTGATTTATTCAAAGCACGCAAAGATGCGTTTGATGTATTTTATGCCAAATTACTTGTACTTGAATTTTATTAAAGTTTTTGTATTTTTTTCATAACATTTTTATTACAATGTATTTATCTCATCTTGCTAAAGTTCTCAAAAATCCAATCTACTTTTTGAACTAAATCACGAATATAAATACTTTTCAGAAACAAAACAGAATCACTTTAGAGTTAGATACTTTTTTCACTGAACTTGAAACTAGTATAGACCTAACTAATGATAAGAACTTTTTATTTCTTAGATCTTCAATAATGATGTGTTGAATGCAAAGAGCTCAATTAAACATTAATAGAGTAAAAAAAAACAACAGCTAACCTACAATATTTTTCAAATCGATTAAATTTTCTAAGTTCACAATATCACGGCGCTTATAACCAGAAATAAATAGTTTTGTAACATTGCTTATAGAGGTTTAAGGCGTTGTCTCTGTGATGTTATTAGCAGTAAATGTACCAACTTGTATTAACAGTTGTACTATTTATTGGTAAATTTACTGACCTGTAAAAGCGGCAACTGGCAAATTTTTGTATTGTGTATGTACAAAGAACGCCATTTAGGATACATGGTTTCATTTAATGTGATAACCTAATCGCCACCCTAAGTCTGTAATAAAATACTTGCTTCTTATTATCTTGTCAATACAATGCACTTGTGTAACAAAAAAATAATAGTGGAGACTGTTCCTAATTCATACTTTAGCGGGCTTACCCTACTCCTTATCTACAATTTGTATGAAACATGGGTAGGTCAAGGCATTCAATAGCAGAAAAATGTCCCGTTTTTTTTGCCCCGATCTTCTTAATGTGCCTACGAGTCGTTAGGCTTTTCGCTAATATTCGATTATAAGGGACGGTTTGCGTCGGCGATTTAGCTATCGCACAGTCGGTAATTTGATTGCGGCCTAATAAATGTCTTTATTTGAGCATCTCTTGATTGATGTAATTATGCTTGACTTTTATTAGACCCAAGGGAACTTAATTAGGTTTAAGTTCTTATAATTTTTGTTGAGATTTGCTGATGGTTGTAAAATGTTAGGGATGTCTCACGGCTTCTCTGACACCTTGGTAAAGGACAATGCCGCTCCATGTAGGGAGCCCCGTACCAAATTCAAAAGTCTTTTTGTCGCGACCAAACCTAGTGTATTTGGAGGAGAATTAAATGTTCTTTTTGTATTGCTAATTATTTTTTAGATGGAACTCCGCTACTTGTATTTATGTGTAATTTATCTACTTAATATTTTGAGTTTAAGTTCGAGTAAATAACTAATTTGAACTCTATAGTTAGTGTTTATGTCGGACTCTATCATTAAAAATTAAATAAAACGGATAAGTATAAAAAACGAGTAATTTTATGAACTAAATTTGGTAGTTACACTCCGCGGCACAAATTGGTACGGCCCCCCGGCATTGTCCCTTTGTAGTTAAAAATCAGAATTATTTAATAGGTTTCTTCATGAAAGATTTATATAATTAATGACGATACAGAATTCTTTTCTTTATCTCTATTAAGCTGACTAGTAGGCCGAGACAGCACTCTGATATATTGTTGATGTTTTTATTATTTATTATTCAAACCCTGAATAATTAATGAATAAAAAAATAAACATGGTTCGAATTCTAAGTAGTACTGATTTAGTAGGTACGTAATACATTAAATGAACGAAAATAAATGAAACATAATTTTTTTGTTCACAGGTTTCATCGGATAAGGTACGTGTTTCTAAAAGATAATTTTAAAAGGTTTATGAGTAGGTACCTATATGCACGTTACAAGGTAAGAGCACGACGACATTAACTTATGGATAAGACGAATCAAAAAAATAATCAAGAGCTGCGGGCAATATAGTTCAGCCACATTTCATGCTTACGATTTAAATTTTTGGAGTCAAAAATGTATTTATTATGCGCGTTTGAATCTTTGAAGCGCTCTCCTGTAAAAAAATATCAATTGTACTTAGAGGATTGTACGTAGAGACCGACGAACAATAAAGAGGCTTGGTAAACATCTTCTCATTTTGAGAGGAGGCCCGTGCGCAGCAGTTAAAGTTCATAAAACAGGGCTGATTTTATTAATAAGTACCTACAACAACCAATTAAAACTATTTTCCGTCGACCTTAATTCCTAGTATACCAATATACTAGGTATATACAACCTTTATTATGTAACATCAACTTTGAGGCCCGTCCCAGGAATTTAGGCGATCCATTCATACCTACTTATACACCCACATAGCCTTCCTTATCTAGACAGCCATTTTGAAAATAAGTCGCACGTGGTAACAAGAGATAACCAATATTAATAGCTTGAATTGACTTTTCGAGAATTTAGGTATATTTTTTTGGTTATCAGTGAGTGTTATTCGTGTATTTTATGTATTTTTATTGTTGCGTTTTTATTGCGGATCTGATATTTTCATTATGTTAAGATTGCTATCATTACAATAATTATGATTTTAAGTAAATTTATGTATTTCTCAAAAATAAAAACATGCAGTTTGATAAAGTCTCTAACAATTTTTTTTTTAATGACAATAAATTATTTTTAATATCGTCCTATTTGTATGGGCAGGTCCTTTACAAAGGTACAGTTTAACAAACAGATGTTACAACCTATAAAATGAAAACCAAACGAAAGATTGCAAAAGAAAACTTGTCGAATTTTTATTTAGAAAAAAATAATAACTTTTTTATACCTAATTGTTTTTTTTATTAATATATTTTTTATGCCGTCAGTACAGCCAGTATCGTTAGGACGTCAGCTAACGTTTATGTGACATTCAGCGTCGGCATTTGGCGTCGACATTCATTCCACATTACGTGTCAACAGATAACAAATAATGCCACCGTGATATTGCATAAGCGTTCTTTTATTAACGTGTTGTGTTGGGAAAATGTTCTGCGTGTAATCATGTCCATTGTTATGCTTCTATAAAAGGGTAGGCAGTAGAGGCGTGCCCAGAGCATGCACGACGCATTTTTTCGTTTTATATTTATGTCCATTTTTAGGGTTCCGTACCAAAATGGTAAAAAAGGAACCCTTATGGTGCGACTTCGTCTGTCTGTCTGTCTGTCACACCTGCTTATTTCAGCAACTACTAATGCTATCGACTTGATATTTGGAACACTTATAAAGAATGCTTGTTCAACTTTATTGCAAAAAGTCCAGTAACTAGTACAGTTTTTTCAAAATCATCAAAATTCCTTCACAAACAAACTTAGTTATGCGGTCCGGATTTTTTAATTTTATACATCCAAAAATGATACGGAACCCTCGGTGCGCGAGTACGACTCGCACTTGGCCGGTTTTTTTTCATGAATGTAAGTGATTTTTAGGGTTCCGTACCCAAATGGTAAAAAAGGAACCCTTACAGTGCGACTTCGTCTGTCTGTCTGTCTGTCACAGATGCTTATTTCAGCAACTACTAATGCTATCGACTTGAAATTTGGAACAGTTATAAAAAATCTTGCCTTACTTTATTGCAAATGAAAAAAGTCGAAAAATATTTTATATTTTCATTGCAAAAGGGGCCGGAGTGGGAGTCCGAAATTTTAAAGTAGGGTTACTAGGTCAAGTGACATATGATATAAAAGGGCTTAATCTGCATATTTCAAAATATATTTTCATTTTATTTTATGTCTCACAATTTTCGACATATGATGAAAAATGTCAGAAAAAATACCTTTCCCCCCCCTTATCTCCGATGTTTGCTAAGCGTAAAATCTGAAATAATTAGAGTTGATAGGAATTGACCCAAATATTGCACCAAAACTAAAACGATGCTCCTAATTAGTACAGTTTTTTCAAAATCATCAAAATTCCTTCACAAACAAAATTAGTTATGCGGTCCGGTTTTTTTTTTCACTTTATAAGTCCAAAACTGATACGGAACCCTTGGTGCGCGAGTACGACTCGCACTTGGCCGGTTTTTGATATAGGTACATATTGCTTTAATAACGACATTAACTCGCATAAATTCATGAAAAACGAACATGGATACCCTCTAAAACCGAAAAAATGCGTCGGGCTTGCCCTCTAGGCACGCCACTGGTAGGCAGTTGTCTTTTTTTTTTTTTTGTGCGGAGGGCAATGTTTTTCTGCGAAATTATGTATTCCGATTAACTTTGACAGTTATGACAATGGTGGGAATCAGGCATACGGCCCACCTGATGGTAAACGGTTACCCCAGCCCAAGGATGGGGAACCCTGGCACACGTACCAAACGTGGCACGCGATAGAAAAAACTGGGCGCGGCACAACAAAAGTCACATTATGATTTTCAATATCTTTTCAATAAAATAGATATAACATTATCGGTTTTTTATTAATGATTTTAATGTGAGTAATTTTGTTTTGATTTTCCTTACTTTTCTAATAATGGCCCCGGCATAGTCTTTTTTTTTCAAGTTAGCATGGCATACAATTGTAAAAAGTGGCGAACCTTTTTACAATTGTATGCCATGCTAACTTGAAAAAAAAAAGACTCTCCCTGCCCTAGTCTAAAACACTTGCAACATTGACTATCAAATGCGCGTTGTCGACACTTTAGAACGAGGATTCGCTCTGCCGACAGCTTAGGGGACAAGCAGGTCCCTGCTGTCAACACAGCGCATCCTCAGGAGCTCTGGCGACTTTACTCATCACAGGAATACAACACTACCGAAGCGTAAGGTACTTCCCCAGCCGGGCTGCTTCAGATTTGAACGAGATATTCCCGCTATGCACGACGTCTCTTATTGAAATCTCGGTGGAAATGGCTAGGATTAGCGAGGATGTGCGAGACGAGAATTTAAATATTTGTTCATATAATGGTTCAGATTTAGAGGTGTGGAGGCCCTGGGGCAACCAAAATTTTATTTTTAGGTATCACACGAAAAAATATTTTTTTCTAACGAAATAATACAAGTTTTCAAAAGTGGGTACCAATGTATTTCAATTAAAAAATATATATATCCACTAGCACTTCGCCCGCGACTTCGTCCGCGTGTCCCACAGGAACTGTGCATTTGTTCGGGATAAAAAGTAGCCTATGTTACTCAGTGATATTGTAGCTTTCTATTAGTGAAAGAATTTTTAAAATCGGTCTAGTAGTTTCGGAGCCTATTCGGTACAAACAAACAAACAAACAAAAAATCTTTCCTCTTTATTAACCGACTTCATTAACCGACTTCAAAAAAGGAGGTTCTGTATTCGTCCCGTATGTATGTATGTATGTATGTATGTATGTATGTATGTATGTATGTATGTATGTATGTATGTATGTATGTTTGTATGTTTGTATGTGCGCGATTTTCTCAAAAACTACTGATTCGATTTGGATGGGGTTTTCACTAACGTAATCTACATACTTTCAGGAAGGTTTTAGTATATAATGCATTATGTAATCATTCCTATGTACAAAGTTATATGCATAAATGTACACACTCCGTAGAAGATTTACCGTTGAACGAATTCGTGAAAGTAATCTAACACGGGATAAAGAACTAAAAAGGGAAAAATAAAAAACTTTTTAACAAAAAATAACCGACTTCAAAAATCCACTACAAAGAAAATAATAATTTTGGTTTCGGAAGTCGGTGGCAAAAAAAAGCAAACAAAAACCAAAGCCACCGACTTCCGAAACCAAAATTATTATTTTCTTTGTAGTGGATTTTTGAAGTCGGTTATTTTTTGTTAAAAAGTTTTTTAATATTAGTATTGAAGATTAATTTTTATAGGAATTTGCTTAGAAATGTTTATAAAAAAATACCGTTTGAATGTGAACTTTTTACTCTTTGACAGATTTAAATACTTACTGTGGTTATTTAATATTTTGTTGCACTTTTCTAATTGCAAACGAGTGATGTGTACGCGCATGGTCATACATACATAATGGCTGTTAGGTTGAGGGCACGAAAACATAATCAACTTTAATGAGCAGTGTCATAGAAACGAGTGCCTTTGGAATCATGTTTGGGATGCAAGTAAAGCCCATGCAGTTTGCACACTCACGAAAACATGTTTGTATGTACGCAAATGTGACGTCATACTTGTACAAGACTTGTCTAATGGAATTTCCCCTTTAGATGGGATTGTTAGTGCTTTGTGCGACAGAGATGACGCTATAGGAAGCCGAAGGTAGCCGATATATATTTTTAAAACTTAATGTGTAATATTCAGGTACTGCCGAGTACTGTAATTCTTTTGAGGCAAATGGAGAGAAGAGTTTCCTTATAGTATGTTAAATATCAATTTAACATACTATAAGCACAGATAATATAATACTATACGTACAGATGCCTCATCTCATACAAAGAAATGTGACCGATTTAGCGCGGGCTATCTTCGGGCTATACATTTTTCCGTGCTTAAAGGATTTTTCAACATTTGAACAAATATTTTTCATGATGTATTTTTTCATGTTCTCAATTTTACGCAAACTTCAATAACAAATCGATACATATAACGCCATCTATTATGAGTTATTTCAACAAATGTTCCTTTGTTCCTGATGAGACCCCATGCTATAAGGAAACTCCTCTCTCCTCTCGATGTGAGCACACTATTCGATACCTAACTATTAATCGACTATTTCGGGTAGTTAATTTAGTGAATAGATTATTATGTATCAATTAGTTTTGGTACTATACGGTAATGAAGTGTTTAATTACACTGTATAATTATGTATTTTAATTAGTATATATGCCTTGATTGGTGGCATTATAACTGTTTGTTTAGCTTTATTAATTAACATGGCGTTTGTTAATGAATACCATAGTTAATTGGGATCAAGTTTCGTTTAAATATAGCATCACAATTTTTTCCCTGAACGGGTTGGCAGCTATGTATTAGGGGGTGAACCTTGGTACTTTTGTAATGTACCTAATAGGGAGCAAGCCTATTAAACAGGCTAGTCCTATTTGTTTTATATAATAGCATCTAATAATAATATTATACAGTAGGTATGTTAATCATGACAATCATTGGTAGAAATCGTAATGTAAGAAAAACCTTACATTACGATTTCTGACAGTCCCGCAAGCCGCGTTATGGAACGTGGTTCCAAAAATCGGGTTATCTGGAATCGCGGCACAACCCTAGTTGCGTTCAAAGTTGACGTTTTTACACGTAAGAGGTCACGGCAGTTCAATGGTCTTATGGCACGCGTTTGCACTGTTTGGTGTACCTACATTTATATTATGTTAGTGCCATAATTAGGTCACGGCGCACTCTAGACTTGTACAACTGTGAGGGAGAGACATTATGAATGTTGGTAGTGGGAGGAAAGATCTTTTTAGGGTTCCGTACCTCAAAAGGAAACACGGAACCCTTATAGGATCACTTTGTGGTCCGCCGTCAGTCACCGGACCAAAAGTGGAGCCATCTGCTCGTAGATGGCACCATTGGAAGTATGCAGTAGCGCCATCTATGATCATATTTCGGAACCCTTAGGGCGCGAGGCATACTCGCACTTGTCCGGCTTTTTTAGTATAGTACGGTACGGTAAAGCCAGGTAATATTTGAGAGATAATTTTTTCGTATAAAGAATTTTTTTAAGAGAAGTTAATACCACCTTTAAAAAGATCACAATGTTACAGATAGTTGTCCTGCCTGTCTGTACTGAACTACTGACACACGCCGCGTGATGTCACCGCGAGACCTGCCAATTTGTTTGCGAACGTAGGTTATAGGTTTCGATTTATTTGCAAGTGTCAAAATATGCGACATAATTTTATCCGTATCCGTATTTTATCCGTAGACTTTTGCATAATATTCATTTCAACTTGATACCTCCAGAAAAGAAGCAGACTTGAAGTTTAAGAGTTTAAATATATTGGCTTATAGGGAGACAATCACCTCTAACACTGGATAATAAAATGTTGGTTTATAAAGCAATAATAAAACCTATATGGACATATGGGATACAACTTTGGGGATCTGCCAGTAACTCCAACCTAGAAATACTTCAAAGGTTCCAGAATAATGTCCTAAGAACAATATGTAATGCACCATGGTTTTCCAGAAACAATGAAATACATGAATATTTAAATATGCCAACTATCAAAGAAGAAGTTAAAAATTACTGTAAAAAATATAAAGACAGGCTTCTAAGCCACACCAACGAACTAGCCAGAAATTTGTTAAACAACAAAGATGACATCATAAAGCTGAAACGCTGGAAAATATTAAAATTAGATCAGAGGGATTAAAAACTACTCTTTTGAAGAGAGAGTGTATTCAATGGAGTACCTCTCATAAAATTACTTTATTTCACTATATAATCTGATTATGGCTAAGACAGCCGATTGCAGATATTAAAAAAAAAAAAAAAAAAAAAAAAAAAATTGATACATCCACGCGTTTCTGCGAAAAAAAGTTTTGGCAGACCGATAGGTAGACGGACAATGAAGTGATCCTACAAGGTTTCCTATTTTCTTTTTGAGGTACAGAACTCTCAAAACAATGAAAAATAAAGACACTATATACTTGATTTACATACTATGAATAAGCCCAATTCAGGCCCGCCGCTAGGTGTTTGAGCGCCCGTGTGCAATAGCGATTATGCCGCCCCCTGTTATAACTACGCTGATCTTTTTTTTTTTCATAAACATTGTAATCAGGGTTTTATGGCGTTCTCTCATATGATCTCCCAAGGAAATGCGATAGGTATTTATTTATGACAATCAGTGAATTTTACGTAATCGATCGCTCGATCGAATCGCTCGATTTGCCGCCCCCCTGGACGTGCCGCCCGTGTGCGGTGCACTCCTTGCACACCCGCTTGCGGCGGGCCTGCCGGTCGATTCTGTAAAAATCTCACCGTGAAAACTTAGGTGAAGTGAGTTTGTTTTTGCTAGGAATTGACTATTGACAGCTCACTCTACGCTCACTTCACCTAAGTTTTCACGGTGAGATGGTTACAGAATCACACTGCTGGCCCAATTAGAAATCTTACAGCAACTTTGCATCGCCAGTTTGTAATATTCGATATGTCCACAAATATCAGGATTGAAAAAATAAATGTCCAACACGTGCCACAAGCCATATTGTATCGTTATATCGAGACACGTGTTAGAGTAACCCGTGAAACGCTTTCATTCCGAATATTTCCGTTCCGTTTCAACCTCTTACGAGTAACACTACATCCTTATTGGGTTATAGGCTCCTTCCTATCTCCGGCAGTAATGTTATCAATAAAGACTTTATTTATTACGTTTTTTCTAGCGGAGCGATGACTAATAATCCGATATAGGGGGCCCAATGTCAGGACCAATTTATTCCTGAAATTGATCTTATTTCGTGAACCAAGGATTGGAGGAAACTGATTTTTGTGTACGTGAAAAAATGGAGTGTTTTTTTACGTAAATTGATTTCGAGCGCAACGAAAAAAGCTCTGAGGAAAAGGAAAAATAATATGCGTGGTTTAGTTAAATAGCAGTATCGTATGTGTAGTTGGCGATAAAAGTGCGTTCGGCGCGGACAATTGTGCGTCCTTCTTAAATCAGTTTTTAAAATCATAACTGAACAAAGGAATGTTAAAAAATTCGGAACATGTAGCATCAAATAACCAAACTTTTGATTTTTACATGTAATGCCGGAAAGCGGTGCATCGAATTTATTTCTTTTGTATTCAGTTCAATTTCACATTGTAAATGTAGTTAAAACAGCAGCGAAACTGTGTAACTCAATTTCTTTCGCCATGGTTTTTATTTTCACAGATCAACAACATCCATTGCGACGTTGAGCTAGTTACGGGAACACGGATTTAGAAACCTACGCCATAATGGATGTCAAAATCAATACCATGGTGATAGCAATTGAATGCAATTAGGGTGCGACAGCCTAATTACGTAACTCAATTTCTATCACCATGGCTTTCATTTTGACAGTTCAACAATATTCATTGCGGCGTTGAGCTAGTTACGGGAGCACGGATTAAGGTTACATACAGCGTAATGAATGTCAAAATCAATGCCATGGTGATAGCAATTAGGGTGGGTCTTTATTTATAGTCCCAAAACAATTATTATTAATTAAATCTAAATGATTAACAGTCGGCTGCAGAAAAGGTCATTAAGTTTTAAAGGAGACATTAACCATACAATTGCTATGGTTAAAGTCTCCTTTCAAACTTAATGACCTTTACTGCAACTGACTTTAAAAGTGTCAACTAACTTAATAATGTAAGATATAACGCTAATTGTACTTCAAAAAGCTACGGTGCTACCGATTGATTTACTGAATATAATTTGATTACATAAACATGTAAACATTGGTATCTCTCGTGTTGGCACGTGTAGGTATACCGATTACCAAAAACAAAATACATTAATAATCAAAAAAAATAGATTTGCGGCTGATTGGCTAAAGTGAGCCAGATCTACCTAAGGATTACACGTGTAGGCTTTAAATTCAATCTATTTTAAGCCAATATTGACCCAATTAAAATATCCCTAAGTCCTTTCAATATTCAGCCAATTAAAACTCTACGGTTAAAACCTCAAACATAAAGCCTCTAGTTATGATTCATAAATAAAATCGCTATGCACTTAAATAGATACTAGGCAACCTAAATAATATAAAAGTGGAAATTTTCAAGCATTGCTCGTCGACTCATTTCAATTTGCAACGTTCGTCTTGTAATTTGAGCGGCATACTTACCGCGATAAAATTATACAGGGTACAGTGGCTGGATGTGGCTGGAAGGGGTGAGCGTGGTTGAGCTTTACAGTGTGCGGGGATTGAGCGTGGTTGGTGTTTTGGGGTTTATTATAGAGAGAATAAAGTTTATTTGCCTGAAATTAGTATGGTACAGATATTTTTTACAATGAATAGCGTTCATTTCACCAAGTTATATTATTATTATATTTTGAAACTAGCTTCCGCCCGCGGCTTCGCCCGCGTTTTTGGGATAAAAAGTAGCCTATGTGTTATTCTGATGTATAAGCTATATTACTGTAAAGTTTCATCAAAATCCGTTCAGTAGTTTTTGCGTGAAAGAGTAACAAACATCCATACATCCATCCATCTATCCATATATCCTCACAAACTTTCACGTTTATAATATTAGTAGGATAGTAGGAAGTAGGATAAGATAGAGGGTGACTATTATTATATTTTGAAGTGAGACAGAGGGTGATTTTGTTTGTGTCAGTTCATATTTTTTGCTAAACGAAGACACCAAAATCCAAACGAAGACACCGTTGTCTTCGTTTGGATTTTATCAAATAAAACTTATTTTGCTCACATTAACAAATCATTTTATTTTGTTTTTTGTGAGATTGATTTATAAAATATATATTTCTGACTAATATTTTTTAAATAAGTACAAAAATGGCAACAACTCGCTATCCATTTTTGCTTAATTAATGTAATACACTTTTAAAAAGTCACAAAAGCAGTTTGTAAATAGAGCTTGCACATCCTATTTACAACATACAGCATCGCCAGAATCCCCGTTACTAACCATAATTTATTAAAATAGATCGCATTAGTAGTTAGCAAGTTATAATTACACGAGCTGAGGTACGCACGGCTGTACCAGGTTTAATCACACTGCTCATATTTGATGTTATTATTTGAGCAGTTTACAGTTGTACGGGAGACTGATTATAATTATGTTGATTTAACTTCGTATAATACATTATATCGCTATGCTATATCCAGTACTGATTAAACAGATGTGAATTGTTGTATAGACAACAATTCACATCTGTTTTAATCATTACTGGATATAGCTATAGCTATAGATACAATACACCTCTACTTATTCCTAATGGATATAGATCCATTAGGAATAAGTAGAGGTGTATTGTTGTACAATCGCAATTTGTCAATGATGGTAATAAGGTATTAGGTGCTACTGAGAAGTATGTAAAACACAAAAATGCGTCAAATACAGACCTAGTCGATTTTTAAAGTTCAGTAAGTAAGTTATAAATTGCAATTGAGTCATTAAGTTACAGAAGCGGCGTTCTAGCCCGTTATCAGTATTGAATACTTATAAAAGTTCTGTTTAGATAAAATCATCTCAAGCTTCATAATTGACTTAGACTAACTATGTATGAAGAACTTTAATAAGAGCCAATTTAACTTTGCTTAAGATAACAATGTAACCTATTAAAAGCTGATCAAAGAGATTGTAAATCTGGTGTTAGCAAATAATGAAGTAAATCTAAGACTATAACTTTAAGGTACATACAAAGTTACTATATTGTAATAATCTAAGAGACCTTAATAATCTAAGAGACTTGCTGATTCTAATATCATATTTTTGAAGTTAGGCTCATCTATACTGATATTATAAAGCTGAAGAGATTGTTTGAACGCGCTAATCTCTGGAACTATATCGTGTGAAATGAGGTGAAAACCTTCAGCATCCGATATTCTTGAAAAAAAAAAACAATATTATCAAATTTTGTATTTTATATTTTTCCATCTCAGTTTTTAAATACATAAAATATAAACAGACATGACAGTGAAATTAAGATAGTAAAATGTAAGAACAATATCATAATAATATGTATTTCAGTTTCGACTCAAATATGGCGGAGTTCAATTACTAACAATATTCATTTGTGATGTCTATCAAACCACAATTACACTATTCATAATTAATTTGGGGATATATCCGATACCTTTGATTTTAGTAATTAATGTTAATCAAAGGTATTTCGTTTATTACTGCTGAAATTATAACAGGTGTGTTGTTTAAAATTACTATCGTGTGATATTGTTGGGTGTTGGATTAATATTTAGGCAAATATATAGATACTGCGCCTACATATTTGTGTACCTACGTATTGTTTTCGTGTGTATGTCAAAATTTTATTTTATTCTGCAATCCACTTCCGAAAAACTGATGATAAAGGACGTCTGGACGCGTTCTTTAATTTTCACTTGAAACTAAAACGTTGACTTGCAGTCTAAAGTTAAACCGGACTTCACAAAATAGCGTTTTAGTAAAATTCATGCTTGAATTTTATCAAATACAAACTACCTACAAAACGGTAATATAGTAGTAAACGCAAAGAGGATAAAACATCACAATCTGTACAATACTATCCCAGGGTTTATAACAAATACATTGTACCAGACAGATATATTAGCAGTATTTGTAAAAGCGTCTGATCTGAAGAAAGGCTCGACTTCGCGAATATCGTAGGTACTTATCGTTTGTCGCTAGAATTCTAAGACCCAGATTCTCAGAATGGATGTAACGAGGGTCGAATATATAGTAATTTTGCTATTCATTCTATTTTGGGGCTTATTCGCGGCAATATGTCATTATTTGTAATAAAAATACTTTTTATCTGGTGGCTAATGGACTATATTCTATAGTTTTGTTGTGAAATATGTGTCTATTTATTATAAAGACTTGTATATAGCAGACAACCTTGGCTTACGAAGAATTATGTTTCTGAAGACCTGGCTTGCTTTTTATAGAGTTGATTTCTAGCGTCTTTCTTTATGAAAAAACCGGCATGATTAACTTTCATTATTACAAGTAAAAGAATAAAAAAAAAATTAGTTCACATTGTAGGTATTTCTTGTATGCAATTTACGTAACATCCAAACATATAAAAACATAGAATGAACACACATATTGTACAAAATTATACATTTCAATCAAAACAAAAAAGAAATATCCAATAAAAATCTAAACCCCCAAACTCAACCCTTTTAAAGCCGCATCTAGTAATGCGATTCTCACTTATCCGCGTCGCGCGTCGGTTGCGATAAAATTCTTTATGCATCTACCCTCGGAATCGTCTCAGGATCCAGTTTCATTACGTTAACGAAATAATTCAATTATGCTCCCCGCTACTCGCTGCCCGTGAGACCTCCGAGCTCTCATTCATTTGAATTTGGCTCCTGATTATTTTTCATTGCGTTTACGTTTTCAAGTCTGCGTTTTGGCCTTTGCGTTCGGTAGAGTTTTTAAGGGTTGAGTTCATACCATTTATAGGGTATAGGGATGTCTTAGGGATTGTATCGTTGGCAGTTAAATTCCTTATACACTTATATACTTATATTGGCATGTTAAATGGCCTGTACTATTTCTCATGAATCTGGCTATCATACATAAAAATGTTTTAAATCCGACTGGTAGTTCCAGAGATTAGCGCGTTCAAAGAAACAAACTCTTCAGCTTTATTATATCGACACCTTTGGGTTCAAAGGGCGTAAATACCATTTTGACCAAAATGAGATTCGAGCCATATAATCGATACCTTAAGGCCCAAATTTCATATTTGCCAAAATGGCCTTTACGCCCTTTGAACCCAAAGGTATCGATATTAGTAACGCATAAGATGCAAGGTGGTCTAGAGGACAATATCATTATATCTATATTAGAAGCATTTTTTCTTCAGATTCGATTTCAGATGGAGAAGCCAAGATTTTTTCAAATTATTATAACAATAAATTTTAAATTTTCCTGAACCAGAACGAATGCGGAATCGGGGCAATGTAATAAAAAATCAAGAACCCACTGTAAACTGAAATCCTTGGCAAATATTATCAGAGCTCTTTCGTATTTATCGATTCAATGCAGTTTTATGATTATTAAAACGAGTACCTAGTATTTTTAAAATACATTCTTTATTTACCGTTTTTCATAAAGTCGTAATAGGCGATAAAGTGGATGAATAAGGCTGGTGGTTCTCTTACACTTGGGTCCCTTGTATACTGTTCTAGCTATTCCCCGCAACTTCGCCTGCGTTAAAATGGAATCCGTCCAGCCGTTTCAGCGTGAAGAAGTAATAAACATACACACCCACACCCACATACAAACTGTCGCATTTATATCAGTAGGATGTCATGAAAAAAACATGTTTTCCCACCTCTGGCTAAGTACATAAGGTATTTAGTTATTTTGCAGAAAATTTCATACAAATTCTGTTTTAATTTTGAATTTGTCAGATAGATAGTGCCTAACCGTAACACAGGCCTTTACTATCCAGAAGAAAAAATGTATTATGTCATTAAAAGATACTCGACACGGTCATATATCTCTTACATTAAATGGGACACACTTATTCCCAAAGAAATATGAATAATACCACCCAAATGACGTAACTGGTCAATAGTCCATAAAGTTTAGCACTGGCAATGGCCGTAAAACATTATGTGCTATAAGAAAGGCTAGGATATGGACTATAATTATTATTATAGTATACGGTCTTATCAATAAAGTGGGCCACAATTATTGGGAAATATTTTTATTCAAAACGGGTAAATTGGTCTTAATAACATGCTTTCTACAAACAAGAAGGGCAGAATTATCTTACCCAAAGGGGAAGGGTGGAGGGAAGGGTGAGGGGAAGCCGGTACAATAAAAATAGTAACAAAATTAAAAATATTTTCCTTTTACTCATGTCATATCAACTTTCATTATACCATTATTTTACGCCCGCGGCTTTACCTGTGTTTTTGGGATGAAAATGAGTTAATCTGATGTATAAGCTATGTTACTGTAAAGTTTCATCAAAATCCGTTCAGTAGTTTTGCGTGAAAGAGTAAAAAACATCTATACATCCTCACAAACTTTCGCGTTTATGATATGACTAGTATTTAGCCCGCGACTTCGTCCGCATGACATACACGTAGCGTCATCTAGCGTCCTAAAGCAATTGTGACCGTCGAAAGTTAATGTTCTTTCCCTCGGGAACAATACTTTTTTCTGGATGAAAGATACCCTATGTGTTTTTCTTTACCCCTGACAACGTACTATGTAAAATATCATGATGATCGATTCAGCGGTTTAGGCGTGAAAAGGTAACAAACAAACAAACTTACTTTCACATCACACTAATGATGACGACGTGAAAGTTTGTGCGTGTGTGTGTGTGTGTATGTTTGTTACTTCTTCACGCTGAAACGGCTGGACGGATTTGGATAAGAAGTAGCCTATATGCTATTCCAGACTATAATCTATCTGTGTGCCAAATTTCATCTAAATCCGTCCAGCCGTTTCAGCGTGAAGAAGTAACAAACATACACACACACACACAAATTTTCGCATTCATAATATTAGTGTGATTATTAGTTAGGAAGGTAGGATAGTAGGGTAGTAGGATTCCAAACTTCGATATGTATTTGTGCCTTTTCAAATATCTATATTGTACCTCTCCGTGAAAATCGTTTAAATGTAGTTGTAGTTTATATTTTTATTTGAGTATCGATTTTAGTGAAGGCGATTCTTTACACTGTCGTGACTCGGCGCTGTTCAAAGTCGCTCCGGGTCACGGCGACAATAGGGTTGACACGACGACTTCAAACTAGTTTTTTATATTAAATGTATGTGGTAAGTAAAAGGTTATTATAGAGAGAAGGCCTAATGTACCAGTAGTGGGAATATTATCAGCCGAATATTAAGCAAGTAAAATGTAACATTATTACCTATTATAAATATATAAATTTAACATTATAACATTATTACATATTTATTTTTAAATGTCGTGGCACTATGCTGAGATAGGAGCCTTTTGGCCTCGTACAGGTTTTACTATTTTACCTTACTTTGTACTTGTAATTTACCTACTGTGCGATTGTCAAATAAATAATTTTCTTTCTTTTCTTTTCTTTCTATTATGTAAATTTTTGTGAATTTTTTACATGTCAAAGACAGATTAAGCTAATCTTCTTATTATTTAAATTCTCTTTAAATAAGAATGATATTACTATCGTGTTACCAGTATTGTTTGAAAGAAATGGGATTATGTAATTGAAAGTTTAAAAGATTTTTGATTAATATTGTTTTGTACTAGCTGTTGTCTGCAGTTGCACTGGAAACTGTTTTATGTATCCAGATAATAAGTACTTTAAGTACTTCCTCAGGGTTCAAGTTATCTCCAAACTAAATTTTATACAGATCGGTTATTTTTAGTTATGAAACTGAAACAAACAGATAAACAATCAGACAGACAAAGTTACTTTAAGCATTTAAAATATTAATGTGGATTTCTTTATAATAATCAAAAGAAAATTACAAAATTAATGTTAAGGACATTATAATTAATAATAAATATAGGTGTTTGTAAAGATCGTAGTATTTATGAGAAAAATATGTTTGTTTATGTTATGATTTAATAGGCGATTAATAAAATGTCGTGACTCGACGCCATTGAAATTTGGGTCACAGTGACGACACATTTTTAAATTTGGATTTCATAAAAAAAATCTGTTTATTTTTTTTTTCATTGAGGTATACACTAGAGAAGACACCGCATTAGACGGTGTTGTCCTCAGATCATAGAAACCAGGAGATATGCCATCATAGCAAATTAGTACCGGAACAACTGATGCCACTTTTAGTACATTTTTCGACACAATTACGTGCATAATTAAGCGCTCCTTGTGAATAAAAACATCTCCCACGCATTAAACATTCCGCACACCCGCAATCTAACACTGTTAATCGTCACTCAACACTAGCACTAAACTAAAACACTGTATTTATACCATCGATCGTGTTCACACGGTCGGTTCCGAACACGAACCGAACACGTTTTTAACCGAACACGGAACCGAACACGTTTTTAATATGAGCAATTTGCTCAAAATCAGGCATCAAGCTCGATAGCGCCTTGGCACATCTCCCTTGTTTCTATGATCTGAGGTGTTGTCCCAATCAACTGCGGTAACACAGCCGCACTTCACGTAGTAAATGACGCATCTATTCTATTGTTTTTTGTCACGTGTCACACGGCGTTTGGAACATGACGTTTGTTCAAAGTATCTCCTCTAATGTTACCTCAATGTTTTTTTAAATAATAATTGGAGGTTAAAGATTGTATTATTATAACTTCATTATTACAAAAGCCCTATTGTAGTTACTAATATAGAAGCCTGAGAAGCTTTAGTGTGCCTAAGGTGACCTTTTGTAACGTGACTGCGCCTTAAAGTCGGTAGGGTCATGGTGACAACGCAGAATTGAAGCCGTGACTTCAAAATACATTAGTTATGCTACACAGACACAATTACATTTTAAAGTCTGAAAATAAATTTCTTTTCAGGACTTTACACAATGCGAAGTGATAACGTTAATTGGATTCAAGCTAAAAAATATTTAAAAACTATTTAAGTCCAAAGATTAATGGTTTTTTTATTAAATATATTATATGAGATTTTCAAAAATCGAATGGTCCGAGCGGGATTTGAACCCGCGACCTTTGCCGTGCCGTGGCGTCGCTCTTCCAACTAAGCTACCGGGTCTCTACTAATGGTTTTGCTTACCAATCGCAGCTTTTTGAAATGCTGAAATGGTATTTTATTCATACTTTGATTTTATCAGGCGGTGTCAATAATTCAATCTTTTAGCCGAACGATCGATCGAAGATCGCGACAGACAGTAGTTTCACTGAGAAATCATTCGATAACATCTCGCTACACGCAAGCGATGTGATTGAGCGATAAGATGGATCGTCGATAATCGCTCCATGTAAAAGATCCCATACATGCAAAAACAACTGAACATAAATAACCGCCATCTTGCAATCGTGAAAGAAAACTTATAGTAAGTCGGCAAAAATATAAATAACGTAAAGTGAACGGCTTAGACTGGCGATGTAGGGCATGTAAGAAAAGCGCTTCGAGCCGCGAGATAAATGTACATAATTTATCACGAGCGTCGATAAAAGAAAACATAGTGAGCTTACCTATAAGTCCGCTATAAGCGAGATTTGTGTCGAGCATTATTCAAGCTGAAATATAATTACTAGAACATTATTTCGTTTATTATCTTCTTAATTTTTAGGCCTTTTGCTTTTTTTTACTCGACTGCGGCGAAGACCAAAAGGAGGGTATAGTGTTTCACTTGTGTGTGGGTATGTATGTATGTATTTCCGTTTCTGTGTTCCCTCCTAGAGACTAAACGAGCAAACGGATTTTAACATATGACATATCATTAGATTTGTATTGACGTCGCGAGTAACATAGGCTATATGGATTATGAAAAAAACCAACATGGCGGATTTTAATCGTCATTAAGAGAAGTCGTAAAAACTTAAAAAAATCTGACATGGTCATGTGGGGTATTAAAATGAAGGGCTCAAAGAGACGATTACGAATATATATATATCTTATACATAAAAAAAATATTTACCTAAAAAAACGGAATTATTTTTATTTTCTTGTTACATCATCATGTGGGCTATCAAAATGAAGGACTTAAAGAAACAATTCCGAAAATATATAATATATGTCATAGATATTAAACATTTTTTCGCTGATTTAAAAGGATTCTAGTTTCTGCAGCGTTAATGATGAATACTCAATATGAAAAATATTAAGCTAAATGGAATTATTTATTACCGACTAATGTTTTTTGATAGATGTTAGTTAGTTTGTCTATTTCTTTGGCACGCCTTGTAGCCTTATCGGCTTGATGGATTTCAACATACCTAGTAGTAGTCGCCAAGTGGTCGGAATTTGACCGTAATCTTTGTTTATGGTTAAGGTTCGTGGGCATACTAAGAAGAGATAATTATTATTTGTAGTTATATATGTCTATAGTCTTATTCATCATCATCATCATCTGCCTAGCCTTTTCCCAAATTATATTGAGGTCGGCATCCAGTCTAACTAGTTTTGGCTGAATATCAATATTTTACGTGGAGCGACTGCCATCTGACCTCCACAACCCAAATAATGGGTAATACCGGTATTCGAATGTTAGACCAGCTGTCAGACTTTGGGGCTTCTGTTAGTCTTAGGTATTTTTTCAGAAATTTTTCACCATTATGTCGAAAACTGTGAGACAAAATTAAATGAAAATATATTTTGAAATGTGCAGATCAAGCTTTCATATGATATGTCATTTGACCTAGTAACCCCACTTTGAAATTTTGGACCCCCACTCCGGCCCCTTTTGCAATGAAAATAAAAATATTTTTTGACTTTTTTCATTTGCAATATAGTTGGACAAGCATTTTTTATAACTGTTCCAAATTTCAAGTCGATAGCATTAGTAGTTGCTGAAATAAACAGGTGTGACAGACAAACAGACAGACAGACGAAGTCGCACCATAAGGGTTCCTTTTTTACCATTTTGGTACGGAGCCCAAATATTCGCTTTCTGCACTTTTTCTCCATAGAAAGCTTAATTGTGCCAAATTTCATACTCCTCCGTCTGCGTAATTTTCTTTTTTGCTTCACGTACTAATATAATGATGAGGTGTTGTTAGAATCGTTTTTATTGTGGGAGCAACATTTCAATATTAGTTTCGCAGTTGGTTCTTTTTTACTTATTTTTTTTTTGTTGCAATATTGCTGTTAGGGTTGCCATTGGTGTTTCTTCTTTAACACGATGGTGACAAACAGGCGTACGGAACGCCTGCTGATAAGCAGTTACTACTAAATAGGTAAAACAGCTGCCGATTTTAGGAATTTCGAAATAAGGGCTGACCCTTATTTCGAAATTCCTAAAGTCGGCAGCCCTAGCGCGCGTGACCCAGTTGCCTGCATTGACTTGTGTATCTGCCAGCGCCGTTTGTGTCGGCGACGCGGCGTGAAGGTGTCACTGGTTGTTTGCTCTTTTGTCTAGTTTTCAACTGAACGTAGTGACGTATTGTTAGTATGTACATTGTGGCGCTGTTGAGAGTTACAGTTGCTTTGAACTGGTTAGCATAACGTAACATCACGCTTGCTGGTGAAACGTGGGTGTGTTATACAGGGTGGCAGGTTAGACAGTGGAAATATTTTATGGGGTCATTGTACTCTATATTGGTCCCATAGTAAAAGTTGTTCTTAATGATGAGTACAATGACCCCTTAAAATATTTCCACTGATTAACCTGCCACCCTGTATAATTTTGTCAACCAAAACGTTTATAGTTATCTAGACTATCTATACTAATATTATAAAGAGGAAAGATTTTTTCGTTTGTTTGTACCGAATAGGCTCTGAAACTATTGGACCGATTTTATCATTTTTTTCACCAATAAAAAACTACATCATCATTGAGTAACATAGGCTACTTTTTGAAATCGTAAAAAAGTTTTTGAAATCGGTCCAGTAGTTTCGGAGCTTATTCGGTACAAACAAACAAAAAAATCTTTCCTCTTTATAATATTAGTATAGAAGTATAGATTATTAAAAACAGTTGACACAGGAGGTATTTGAACCTGCGACTTCTGCCGTACTGTGGCACAATCTCTAACCACTGAGGTATCGTGTCCTGCCCGCAATAGTTGAAATTTTAGATGTCTTTGAATACGCCTCTTAAATATTTAATAATAATAAGATCAGCATGAGATGGCTTTGATATGTTTAAAATTCACATACAAGGTTATTTTTATCACTTTGTAGCAACTTTACAAAATTATGTTCATACAATTTTTTTTGTCGTCTGTTTTACAACTTGATCAACGCAATGTATATTTTTGAATGTCAAAATGAAAACGCCTGCTGATGTTACTGACGCATTAAGTATGACGCAAGCAAATCTGTTTTACAGCCTTAAATAATTTAAATTCCATCAAAAACCAATCAATTTTTGAATTATCAACAAAAAACACTACACAACAATAAACGATATTTTAAACAAATTGTTTTGCCGATACCATTTTGTAATATTCCAATGAGTCCGACGTGATTTTCCTGCTTTTGGTAATCAATTGAAATGGCGCCAATGCCATTGACAGGTGTCAGCCATTTTGGATAACAAAGGAATCGACGCGTACAGCCAAGTTGACTAGGCAAATTTAAATAGCCCTGTAATCATAGTTTGTGGACTGGTGGTAATGCGTTAATGCTTTGTAATGATTATATTTGGCGCATTTTCGTTAATGCGATAGCATGAGCTGTAATTTATCGGGAAAATAGAATGTTTTTCTTTTAGTTTCAATGGCAAAATACGTTATTTTACATAATGTTGTGTAAAATCATTATATTGATATTTATGTGTGTAAAGTGGCGGTTATGTTCTGGCATTTGTTATATTTTTGAAAATAGATTAATAAGAATGTTGATTGAAATTGTTTATTAATTGTTATTTATTTACGAGGCAGTTACAGTGACGTGTAAATATGGCTATTATTTTAAAATGAAAGCCTTTGTTTTTTTTTCTAGAAACGAATTCAACAATAATTTTAAACGAATATATCTTTTTTATCATCGTAGTCATTCCATTTTACGTTTTAAACGTAAAAACTTTATAGGTGTATCAAAACCTATCATTAATTCTCGATTATCTGCTTTTCACTTGCAGGTAGCATGCAATAAAAGCAAAAGGAAATATGTATCGTAAAAAAGTAATGGAAATATCATGCCAGCTATAAAATGACTGCTGAAAAAAATAAAAGAAAAACGTTTAAAAAAACGCGTATAAACAATTTTTTTTTGGAAACGGGGTCCCTAACATGGATTGCGTTAGGAGTTAACTGGTAGACATCGTCACGTAAGGAAAAAAGCGTTATGACCCCTTCATGCGACTTTTTATCTCTCTGTGTGTTTTTCTATTAAATTCGAAGCGTAAGAAACTTTGTCCTCCGACTGCACACGTTTTTTAGTACTATTAAAAAACTTGCCTTTTATGATAGACTCAAATGCACATATTCTTAAAAAAAACATCAGTTTTATTGATTGATGGCATATAAACACCACTTTTGTCGAGCATATTGGCGATTCGATTACATTATGTTAGCCATGGCACATAAGTAGAGATAAATAAAAAGTATCGATTATTCGATATTTTTTTCAATTGATACGATTTGTATTAGGTTGTGGTTGAGCTTTTAGAAATAGTGAATTGGTATCTCGATACTTTTGTTACGAAACTACTAATAAGAAACAGTATTGATACTTTTTATTCGATACCAAACCATCCTCTCGAACAACTTACTTAACACCTACAACATTGACGGAGCTGTTTGCGATTTTCCTGAAACATACAATTTTAAACTAAAAATCCAAGCCTTCTATACTGCTAAAACATCAAACTACCTTCAGAAAACACGAACGTACCGCTGGTTTACATTCAAAACAAAGTGCTTGAGGAGTTGCAAGGAAATCGGCCAGAAATAACTGACCTGGCGGAGATTTAACTTTGCCCGCACCAGTCGGAGTTTTCCCTTTACGTGTTGGAACGTGTTTTGTGTTGCGATCAGTCAGTTTACAGTAGGTGTATGGTGAAATTTTGAACAGGGATTTGACTATAGCAACTATGCCAACCTCAAATCATAGAAACAAGGAGATATGCCATCATAGCAAATTAGTACGGGAACAACTGATGCCACTTTTAGTACATTTTCGACACAATTACGCGCATAATTAAGCGCTCCTTGTGAATAAAATGATCTCCCACGCATTAAAGATTCCGCACATCCTCAATCTAACACTGTTAATCGTCACTCAACACTAGCACTAAACTAAAACACTGTATTTATACCACCGATCGTGTTCGGTTCGTCGCCAGCGCGTACGTTTTTAATATGAGCAATTTGCTCAAAGTCAGGCATCAAGCTCGATAGCGCCTTGGCACATCTCCCTTGTTTCTATTATCTGAGATGCCAACCGTCGAGAACTATGCCAACAATCAAGCAACGTATTTAGTAGTAAACACTGTTTCAGATACTACTAAACCACAATTTTAAGATACATCACGCAGTGGCGTACCTAGAGGGCTAGTCCGACGCATTTTTTTGGTTTTAGAAGATATTTAAGTTGATTTTTAATTAATTTAAGTGAGTGAATGTCGTTATTAAAGCAATACGTACATTTTTTTTTTTTTTTTTTAAACCTTGCCCCACACTAGGATTTCTCCTGTATTGTGGGTGCGTTTACAAACACAAATTTCACATACACAAACAGCCAGACCTATGTGCAATGCGGCAATCGAACCCGCGACACGTTGCGCAGCAGCCAATCTCTCAGCCACTGCGTCAACCGTGCGGTCAACATGTTCGCAACGAGTCGTTGCGAACATGTTGGCAGAAAAAGTAGGTAGTGCAAAAGAACCTACCGGCTCCAAGGGTTCCGAAATATGCAATAGCGCCATCTATGCCGCTATTACATCAGGGTAGATAAATCATACATCATATTATCTTGATCATAGATGGCGTTATTGCGTACTTCTAGCGGCGCCATCTATGATGAGATAGCTCCACTCATGGTCATGACAGACGGGCAACAAAGTGATCCTATATGGGTTCCGTTTTTCCTTTTGACGTACGGAACCCTAAAAATAAACAGAATTAATCTGGAGCCTGAATTTAACCAAAAAAAGTGCAATGAAAATTTTTATGCAACACCGCTGAAATAGTCTTGTATTTGATAGGGTTCCGTAGTAAAACTAGGAACCCTTATAGTTTCGTCATGTCCGTCTGTCCGTCTGTCTGTCCGTCTGTCACACCCTCGTCAAATCTACAGTTCATAACCAATATGTATGAAATTTTGCAGGCAGATGTCTTCTGTGAACCACCCTAAAGGCCTGTAGTGAAATTACAAAAAATAAAATAATTAGGGGTGGCCCCCATACATGAAACTGGGGGATGAAAAAAAATATTTTCGCGCACCCCTTCATGTGGGGTATCGTTGGATAGGTCTTTGAAAATAACATAAAGGTTTCTAAATAACTTTTTTATTTAAGTGCATAATTATTTAGTGAACTAGAAGCTCCGAAAGTCGTTAACAATGTGTCTCCCCCCCCCTGTAATTTTCCAACCGCGTTATCAAAAAATCTGAGAAAATTCAAGCTAATGACATCTAATAAATACTCTCGACTAAAATTGGTTTGAACAAGATACGTTAATAACTTTTTGAAATATTCACTATTTATAGTTTTGAGTTTTGACAACCGCAAAAATAACGTATTTCATAATAATATTATGAAATACAAACTTATATTTGCGCTCGGAAGACTGAAATACTTCTTGCTACGGAACCCTAGACTGAGCGTGGTCCGACCACGGAGGAAAAACACAGAATTCCTCTGTGGGTCCGACGCGCTCTTGCCCGGTTTTTAATACTTAAAACGAGGAGTCATTTAGCGGACGAGGCAAGTCAAGAACACTTTATTATTAGCCGTTCTCTTTATTTTACTGGCTCCATTAGCTAGTACAATATTTAGCACTCTGTAGTTTTAAGTTTAGCTTTTTATTATTCCTAGCATCTATAGAGAGTTCTAGATCTATAGAGGTTTTGTATTTATTAAAAAAAAAAAATTTAAAAAAGTTTTTTTTTTTTTAAAACCACGTTTTTAAAACGGACTAAAAAGTATAAAATAATTTTGGATGAAATGAAATACGTGGGCGCATCTTACTAGTATCTATTGTGCGCTTCACGTTTTTCATTTCATCAGAAATTATTTTATACTTTTTAGTCCGTTTTAAAAACGTGTTTTTTAAAAAAATATTATTTTTTTGCAATTATTATTTTTTTACTTTTTAGTCCGTAATAATGCATTGTCATCCAAATTATATAGGTATACCAAATTTCAGCTTAAACCGATGACAGGATTGAAAAATGAATTGCAAAATTGGTTCCGAACAGACAGACAGAGAGATAGACACGAAAGCGAGTTAATAAAAACGTAGTAATTACCTAGGTAAAGTTTTTTTCCTATGGAAAGAAAAACAGGATGCCAAGCTGTCCTCTACTACACTTACCTGAATACTTGGACATGTTTTAAAACGAAACTTCAGTAATTGTTGTGTTATAGTTCACAACAAGATACTGTGGGGGTATTGACATGTTGTTAGTCTACACAAGGGGATACTTGCAAGGATTTATTAGAAACAGGGGTCAAAATAAACAGATAATATATCTTTTAATAAATATAATATAGTATATACTTGAACCCATGACCTCTACCGCACCTTGGCATTGCTCTTGCCAACTAAAACTACCGCATCCTATCCTAGAAGAAACCGATTCACTCGCGACTTGAAGACACCCAGATTGTAATTATTGGGGAACACCCACTTTAACATCGCATTCCACTGTTTGGCGGTTTTCACAATGAAAATGGAATCTAAGCGCTTCGTTCGGGCTTTTGGTATACATATAAACCATGAAAGGATAGCGTTTTCGAAGGATCGAAGGATAGCGTTCGATAGAAAAAAGAGCAGGAGGGATAAGATCATGCAGATCCGAAGCACGCTCTCCGAAATGTATCCGATAAATCGACTAATCAGTATAAGCATTGAGCTTATGTGGTTAGGCTTATTACCCCATGCATAAATCAGTACACCAAGAAGCATGGCTTTATCAGAATCCCCCTTTAGAAGAATATGAAGCTAAGCATCTTAAGTAGCGTAATACTAATAAATTCACGATACGAGAATTTACGAGAACAACATAATGAGCTCCTTCGATTTATGTGAAAATCGATATACGTACGACTTTCTTTTCATATATTTGACAAGGAAAAGCTTTTGACTCGAACGCAAATGAAGATTGTTAAGAATATGTTAAAAAGAAATGTATGGTTTGAGTAAAGTAAAAAAGTAAATACTGATTAGTTATGTTGAGAGGATGAATGGAAAAACTGACATAAATAATTCATAAATAATGACATAAATATATATAGGGATGAGATTGTTTATAGGGTTCCGTACCTCAAAAGGAAAAACGGAACCCTTATAGGATCACTTTGTTGTCCGCCGACAGTCACCGGACCATAAGTGGAGCCATCTGCTCATAGATGGCGCCAATTGGAAGTATGCAGTAGCGCCATCTATGATCATATGTCGGAACCCTTAGGGCGCGAGGCATACTCGCACTTGTCCGGTCTTATTTTTTTCATGACTAATCATCTTCATCGGCCTTTTAGCAGTCCACTCCAATCGCGCGCCATCTAACTCGATTCTCGGCTACTCTCATCTATCTATTACCACCCTGATCGTCGCTCTACCTAGCCTTACGGCAACCAACACTATATTTACAAATTCGCAATACTCATTCAAGAACACGTCTACCCAATGGACACTTTCGTAATAACAGAAAGATGGCTGTCAAAAATGTCAACATTCTGCGCGGTATCAAAAACATATTATCTACAACATTTTGCACTCCCTGATATCAACTATAGTTCTTCATATCGGATCGTTCCCCACTATTCATACGGGCAGTAGGGTCAACAGAAATACACCTTTAAATCAATCGATTAGGCACGCGTAGTATCCATAGTTTATCTCACAACACAAAACTATACCGAATGAAGCTACCTACTTAGCGTAATTGCAACATTTGCAAATTCGCAATATCCACTCAAGAATACGTTTGCCTCAATGGACATCGGTTCTACGGCTGATATGGCCGGCCTTGCGTATTCTGTGGACTATGTCGACTACTTTAGTTCGTTGTCGGATAAAACTTCATTTCAACAACTTTCAGTCTTAGAAAAGTAATTTGTATCATTTTCTTCGAACAAAAAACTTTTTCAAAAGTTGTATAACCATTTCTCGCACTTTGAAATCTTTGGCAAACAAACTAACACTTTCGTAATAACAAGAAGTTGGCTGTCAAAAAAGTCAATTATAAGTTTTAATTGGATCTTTTTAGAAATGGATTAGCAGGACCAAAATATCTTGGAGTGGGAAGTGTCTAAATGTTTATTTCCCGATGCCTTCAAATTGACACAGTTTTCCTCGAGAAAGTTGCCTTATTAACAGCTTCAGTTGAAAATATTTATTTTTCCCTAAATTTATAAAATATCCTATTGATAATGTTCTATAGCGGACATCATCACTGTATAGTCTCTTTTTTCTCTACTCTTTTTTTACTCTACTCGTTCTGGGCAGGAAGCACTTGTAAGATTTTGTCATTTGTAGAGGACAGCGGGCAGAATCACCAAATAGGTTCGTAATAGCAGGACGAGGATAGATAGTATAGATTTTATTATCTTTCGCCCGCGGCTTTGCCTGCGTTTTTCGGGACAAAAGGTAGCCTAGGTATGTGTTATTCTGATGTTTAAGTTATATTACTGTAAGGTTCCATCAAAATCCGTTTCAGTTTTTGCGTGAAAGAGTAACAAACATCCGTCCATACATCTATCAATCTATCCTCACAAACTTTCACATTTATAATATTACTAGCTTCCGCCCGCGGCTTCGCCCACGTTTTTCGGAATAAAAAGCCTATACTCTATTCTAGACTATAATCTATCTTTGGCTAAATTTCATTCAGATCCGTTCAGCCGTTCTGGCGTGATTGAGTAACAAACATTCATCCATTGATCCATCCAATTTTCCACATTTATAATTATACAGGGTGGCGGTTAGGTTATCACATTAAATGAAACCATGTATCCTAAATGGCGTTCTTTGTACATACACAATAAAAAAAATTGCCGGTTGCCGCTTTTACAGGTCAGTAAATGTACCAATAAATAGTACAACTGTTAATACAAGTTGGTACATTTACTGACCTGTAAAAGCGGCAACCGGCAATTTTTTTTATTGTGTATGTACAAAGAACGCCATTTAGGATACATGGTTTCATTTAATGTGATAACCTAATCGCCACCCTGTATAATAGTATGGTGATATAAGTAGGATGCGTTTGACGCGGAAATTACTGTTTTCAGAAATGTACGTCTGCACAGTACCATACTTTCTTTCCTCATTGCATGGGCTACAAGTAACTGTATTATGATGGACATGTGAAGATTGCGTACAAAAGTTACTTCTTCTTTAGCTAGAACCGACTGCGCAGAGAGTAGTATTAGTAGTATTGTTTTTCTAGGAAACTCCGAAAAAATATTTAATAACAGGCTGTGCCCCGCAGTTCTATCCGCTGTCGCTCGGTTCCTAAAAGTTGTAGAGTGATGAAAACATTATACTATTCCTTATAAATCTGGCTATCATACACAAAAAGATTTTTTCGAATCCGACTAATAGTTCAAGAGATTAGCGCGTTTAAAAAACAAACAATCAAACATAAAAACTCTAGCTTTATTATTGGCATCATAAAACATTATATTTTTGACGTTAATTGAGTCACTTAAAGTTCGATTCGATCTTCCAAGAAAACGGTCTGATAAGTATAATTTTCACCCTATAAATATTCTCAATTAAGGTACTTTACTAAAGAATCTTCCTTCACTCGTATTTTATGGAACGCTCTTATCAATTTTGACCTGAACGATAATGTAAATGAAAAAAGGGGTGAATTAATCTCAAATAGGGTAGCTTAAGTATCTAATTGAATAATTTCGTTCAAAATGAACGTGAGGGGCGAATCGTCTGAGGAAAATTAAAAATGCTGCTGACTAAGGAAACGTGAAAAGTATGGAAAAAGAAATTGTATGGAATTTTCATTTTTGATTTTTTTTTTTCATTTTCCAGGGTTATTGCCTTGGTCTGTATTGATGGCAGAAACTGATTATGCGTTCGTTAGTCAGCGGAAGAAATGAATCTATGTTGAAATTATGGAATTTCTTTCTGTAGAAATAATTACTTTCAATAAATTTCTTCTTGTGTGATTAGGTTAGGTATCAATCTTTTTATTAGGATCCTTCTGCCATGTCATGTATATTTTATATTTATACAGGGTGGCAGGTTAAACAGTGGAAATATTTTAAGGGGTCATTGTACTCATCATTATGAACAACTTTTACTATGTGACCAACCCTGAAATCGCGAAAAAAAATCAGCTGTTCCATACATTTATGTTCACATAACTCAACAAAATGTATAGAACAGCTGATTTTTTTTCGCGATTTCAGGGTTAGTCCCATAGTAAAAGTTGTTCATAATGATGAGTACAATGACCCCTTAAAATATTTCCACTGTTTAACCTGCCACCCTGTATAAATAACTGTAGCCATAGTATCAGTAGTGGTTTGAAAAGTCTAAAGCTTCGCTTTTCTTAGCACGAGGCAAATTTTGAAAATCTCTCGCCAGGTTGTTCACAACTAAAAAAAAATATACGCAAAACTACGACCCCTATATTTCAAAGATCGTTTCAAGTTCAAAGATCAGATTTGATCTAACGCTTATGTCGAATAGCGAACTTCAACCAACATCTATCATTTGATCCCGTGAAGGAAAACACGAGAACAAAACATTTATATACAGTACTGTGATGTATGTCGAGGGGAAATGTCAATCAGGCATGATTGATGTTTCGTAAAACAATATAGGACAGAAGGTTTGGTTTTGTATATTTGTTTGATCAGATAGAAGAGTGGGCTAAGGCGAATCACACACCGCCCTGCGGTACGCTGCGGGTTGCGTGGCGACGGAACAAAAGCCCCGCGGGTGAATGCGTTTTCAATGTATTGCACTACGCGTGATTTCTATACACGGGTACTTGCAAACAACGGAAGATCACGCACTCCCGCGCTACGCTGCGCGATGCGGTGCGGTGTGCGAATCGCTTATGTCGTTATTAATTTAGCACAATAACACTGACAGTTGACTGAACTGGGATTCGATTTTGAATTGACTAAAAAAATAGTATTCTGCTAATCAGATTTGTTGTTTAGAAGCACAAGAATATAATAGCATAAGCATAATCGGCCTATAATGTTCCCACTGCTGGGACACAGGCCTCCTCTGTGAGAAGGAGTGGGCCGTAGTCCACCACGCGGGCCCAGTGCGGGTTGGTGGACGTCACATGTCTTCGAATTTTTGGTTCTAGGACATGCCGGTTTCCTCACGATGTTTTCCTTCACCGTTAAAGCAAGTGATAATTAATTTATAATACGCACATAACTTCGAAAAGTCAGCGGTGCGTGCCTCGGGACCGAACTCGAACCATTCGCCGTGGGAGGCACATGGTTAAACCACCAGGCTAAGAATATATATTTTTGTTATTTAAGTGCCAGTTCAGAATGTTATCAGAATGATTGTCTGCTTTGGTTTTGATCAACTTTTGCTCAACTTTCGATTTCATTGCGATTGTTCACGTTTGTTGATGTTTGTTAGAAGAATAACATTATATGACATTTGGTGACACTGAGACTAGATCGGAATTTGAACATTTTAATTAAGAGAATTATCTTAATTAGATAACTTCAGTTTTTAAAACGTACGAAGTAGGTATAGACTAGATCTTCTGTTATCTTTTTGCTTTGTGTCTTAACCCTTTCTTAACTTAAGGAGTGATACATCGGTGTTTGTGTGTCTGAGTTGCCTTTCTTTTATTTGTAGCAAAGTTTTTTTTTTTTTTTTTTGTAGATACTATATACTTTCTGTCGAGGTTTCTTGCGCATCTATAATTCCAGTGTATGTGTCGAGTCATATGGGATTCCACATAGCATTGGTTGTTGCAAACTTGCGGAAGTAGACTGAGCAGTAACTGTGCCGATAGTCATTAAGGCCAAAATGAACACCTAAAGAGGCTGTTATTAAGCAGTTGGATCAAGGGCTTATTACAAAAAGTGTTATTACTTGATATGGCGTGTATTGTTAGGAAATTCCTCTTCGGAGCTTTGATCGCTGGTAGCTTGGACTTTGTTCTCGTTGCCAGTGGGGTACAATTCTTGAAATACATAATTGTTTTTAACATAATCGTAATAATAAATGATAAAAATTTGTAAAAGTTGTCGTAAAGGGCCTCTATGTATAGGTTTCGGCCCCATGCACGCCTTCGAAAAGTTCGGGGCACTGTAGTCCCATGCAACAAAAAAAACTACATATAATAAATAATTTAAAATTTTAATTATTATTGATTGATTATTTACATTTGATTATTATTATTGATCAATACTTATAATTAATAAACTGAATATTAAAAGGGCTTTCACATTTTGTCACCTCTCGCTCACAGAATCATATCTTTAAGAATTTTAAATGAAAAGATGTATTTTAAAAAATCTAAATAATATTAATTTAACAGGTACCTAAATAATTAAAACATATTTCTACTGTATTATCTAATAAAATCAGGTCAATAATTACTATTATGATCTGTTTTTGAGACGAGTTCAACTCATGTGTTTTTAATCATTAAAGAGTTTTTAATATTCAAATCAATAATATATATATAATTTTGTAGTTCACCTTGTGATTACATTTTTCAAAACTGCATCTTTTCATTTAACATTCATAAAAATGTGATTTTGTGCCAGCGAAAGAGGTGAAAAATTAATGCGAGAGCCCTCTTAAAATATTTTATATATCATAATGATTTTGTCACATTTTTTGGACACACTCAATTGTTTATGCTGTCATTGTTGATGCTGCAATGCGTTATATCACAACAAAGATAATATTACCATGTATTAATCCATCACAATTAGGAGCACCGCATGTATCATAATTTGCGGCAACCTGTTGACTGGTACCCCTGCTATTCTGTAACAAATCAAATAAGACCCCCTCTACAACGTGTAACAGAAATGCATGGCATATTTAAAGGAGTTATTTGGACTTTTATTAAGAGCAACATTTGATAGATCAAATAAAAAAACGAGAAATATTTTTTTCAACCCTTTATGCGAATCGACCAGGTCCATTCGTTTATAATGGAAAAAAAAATCCGAATTTTTTGTGACAAAATGTAACAACTACCTACCTTGAATAAGACTAAGTAGGTACACATATTTGTGATACACGTTGAATAAATAATGTGATAGGCACAAGTTCATATCATTGACTTTTACATATCGTTTAGATCGACACCAAATTATTTGATATACTATATAATATTTATTTTATCACACCACAGATCCATACAGTGTTAGTAAACAAAACCTAAAACTATTGTTAGTACTTATCCTAATAAAATTACAGTATTATGCGTAAGTCTGGAATCGGAGCTCACACTATCCACGTAGTATGTAGTACAATAAAACAAAAAATTAAAATAGTACTTTCAAAATTTTATTTAAAATAATAAAAACTTGAATATTCAATAAAATGTTGGGTTACACAGTAATAATAAAAAAAATCTTTATCTCATTTAAAAGAGAAATACTGGCTACGGAATTCTACACTGTTTGCACACTCTTGTCCGGTTTTTTTTTTTTTAATTTTGGGGTACACATGGGTCATTATTTATTGTGAATAAACACCTGTCACCGCTTGAAAGTAACACAATATTTAAATTATGTAGAGAAACTAAGGCCATGTTGTTTCAACAGTTACGTATCTGTAACCGTCAAATATGGCGGGTTGTACGACATTTTCATACTGACTTAACGATTACGTACTGACTTACGAATACAGATGGTTTGAAGCAACCCGCCCTAAGTGCATACAATAGAACATTGAAAAATATGTGCAAGTAAATCGCCGATGGTTTCTAAATAGTGAAAAAAAAAACAAATGAAAGCATTTCGTTTGGAACGAGCCGAGCCATTATTTAAAACAAGCCGTTTTTAAAAGTGCTGCAAAGTATTTTTGAACATTTTACAAACAAAAGAGCCCAGTTAAGCTCACATGGATGGGTGGCCATTTTTTGCGAACCAAAACTCAATTATCTTTATTCATTTACAAAAAATATCAAGCAGCTTATTTACAGAATTTTTTTTAGAGTAAAAATAATATTTCCTATTTTCTTTCTATGGTTCCGTACGTCAAAGGGAAAAAGGAACCCATAATTAGAAACGCGTGGACGTATCAAGTTGAAATTCCTTTGTTGGACTGTAAAAAAATCAAACTTCTAAGTCAACGCAATAAAACAATACGGCTATTTAATATTCACAATTCACAAAACAAAAAAATTGCACAAGTGAAGAAATAAAATCCGAAAATCGAATTTGTAGTTATATCACATAAAAAAATATTTTTACACAAACTTAAAAATTGTACGGAACCCTCAATGCGCAAATCCTACTCGTGCTTTCCGGTTTTTTTAGATTCCTTCCGCCATCGGATTGCAATTTAAAAAGCGCCATAGATTATGTTCATTCAATGGCGATGAACAAGGAAAACTCTTAACAATGTTTGAATTTTAAAAAGAAATACTCATTTCAAGAGAACAATGTCCAATTTATTTACACAAAACATTGTTTTAATTATTGCTTCATGTCAGTCGAAAGAGTAGGTATTCAGTGATAGATTCCGGGTTCGATTCTCAAGTCGAGCAAAAGTTTTCTTTATTTTTTACGATTTTGTTAAGCTATTCACCATAAGTTTTGGGAAGGTGTCCGGTAAATGGAAATTGTCTTCCTTGCAAGAGCATAATACCGTCATCATCAAAATGTACAACAGTAGGTACGTTTAGATTTAAACAGGGTTGATTGACAAACCTTTTTTCACTGTAAATTATCTTCAAGTAAACTTGCTGAAGTTTGTTCAACATAAATAACTATTTGCTTAAGTAAAGTTCAATGTACGTTAGTACGTTTAGTTTCAGGGTTGACTTGTAACCTCAGATCATAGAAACAAGGGAGTTGTGCCAAGGCTGAGCTTGACGCTTTGATACGATCACATTGACCGTAATTAAAACGTACACGCTGGCGATGGACCGAACACGATCATCATCCGCCTAGCCTTTTTCCCAAACATGATTGGGGTCGGCTTTCAGTCTAACTGGTTGCGGCTGAATATCGATATTTTACATGGAGCGACTGCCATCTGACCTCCACAACCCAATTATTGGGGAATACCGGTATTCGAATGTTAGACCAGTTGTCAGGCTTTTTGGGCTCCTGACTACCCGTAACGACTGTCAAAGATATTCCTATGACAACCGGAACCGACTGCTTAAGGTGCTCTCCGAGGCACGGAGGGGTCTCGATGTGTTAAGAACGGTCACCCATCCAAGGAATGACCGCGGCAAGCGCAGCTTAACCTCGCAGATCGATCGATCAGCGCGGCTGTCATTTAGCCACGAGCCCCTACTTGGACCGAACACGATCGATGATATAAATACAGTGTTTTAGTTTAGTGCTAGTGCTGAGTGACGAATAACAGTGTTAGATTGAGGGTGTGCGGAATTTTTAATGTGTGGGAGAGCTTTATATTCCCAAGGAGCGATTTAATTGTGTCGCAAACTGTTGTAAAAGTGGCGACAGTGGTACCCGTACTATAATTAGCTATGATGGCATATCTCCTTTTTTCTATGATCTGAGCTTGTAACTTATTTTTTTCACAGTAAATTATCTCCAAATAAACGAGCTGAAGTTTCTTCAGCATAAATCTTATTTACTTTAGTAAAGTTCAAGAGATCTAGTTTTTAATGGAATTCATCAACAAGTACACACGTTTGCACTCATGTGTTTAGACAAATGCATATAATAAGTCTGTAAACTTTTGATTAAACACGTTTACAAGTTTTCGTATGAAATGTTGTTTAAGAATATTAAGTTAATCTTGTTTATTCTAAGTTTTATGAAGTGGCTTAGGAATAAACTACATTAGCGAATCTGGCTTCGCACGGGTGCAATCTACTGATGTGGCGACATGTCCAAACATTGAGATTTCTGTACTGCATAGCATAAGCATAATCGGCCTATAATGTTCCCACTGCTGGGACATAGGCCTCCTCTCTTAGAGAGGGAGTGGGCCGTAGTCCACCACGCGGGCCCAGTGCGGATTGGTAGACGTCACATGTCTCAGAATTTTTAGTTCTAGGACATGCCGGTTTCCTCACGATGTTTTTCCTTTACCGTTAAAGCAAGTGATAATTAATTTCTAATACGCACATGACTTCGAAAAGTCAGCGGTACGTGCCTCGGGATCGAACTCACTGTATTTAAGTTAAACATTAACGTATTATACACATAAACTTTCCGGAATAAATTCTCGAAATGTTGCCAAAAATAGCATTTAAATCCATTGTGTAGTTTATACCTAAGTGGATAAACATACATACACAAAAAGCGACTTTCTTTTAAATTATTCATTGATATTATTTTCTTTGAGGTCGTGAAGAATCAAGGTGGTTATAATAATAGACGTTTATCTGCCCTCTAAAAATACTGCCTAAAATAGTCCCTAGTGGACAAAGTCGTTCACTCAGTCTTGCCTTTGTAGACAAGACTCTAGGTCAAAGAGGTCATATCGGTCGTTTTGTGTAATACTCACAAAAAGTACACAGGTACACTATTATCACAGTAATCCATGCAGGTAGGTTGATAATACAGAAAACTACGATCTTGATACTTTGGGTATGAACATTACGTAGTTTTATTTTATTTATTTATTTATTATATAGTAAACGGTACATATTAAGGTCTATAATTACAATGTCCAACAAAACTATATACCTAGTTTGTCTGTTGGATCACAGATACCAATATTACATGTAAGTACTTATTTCACAATTTAATGCAACTTTGTTTATTGCCTTACACCGTTTTATTATATTATAATAATATATAGTAGTTATTATATTATGTAGTAGTTTATTTATGATATGTATCATGTTATGTAGAATTAAATCTTGCAAACTAAGCATATTTATTAGTAGTTACTAATATGCATAATATTTTTTTGATGACAATTTATTAATTAGGAAAGTATGTAGACACGTTACGGCAGTGTACTAAATAGATATTTATTAAGTTTTTTCTCAAACATATATTTTTTTTCTGCCCTGATTCCGTCGGGTAAATTGTAGTTAGTTTACAAGGATATTTAAATTCTATTATTTCAAATGGAATATAAGTAGGCTTTCGTTCTCAGTCAGAGATGAACAACAACAGAATTTTTAAATTCTCTGTGAGGCTGCATGCGAAGGCAAGACAATAATAGATATGTCAAATTCAGCGCATTACAAATTGAGATCCTATTTCGCTGCCTACACATTTGAGATTTATGCACATATTCCCTGAAGAAGAAGACAGGCGTATACTCAGATCATAGAAACAAGGAGATATGCCAGCCATCATAGTACGGGAACTACTGTTGCCACTTTTAATGCAGTGTGCATCACAATTACAAACGCTCTTTTGTGAATATAAGTGAGCTCCCACACATTAAATGGAGAAGAACGGGCATGAAACTACATAGATACTTTTTTAAATCAAATCACACTTATTCAGCAGTCGCATTTGTGATCACTAGGGCTACGTACGTTATTCAGGTGTTATTATGTATGAAAGTGTCTTTAAAGTAAGTCACGAAAAGTAATATTAAGTCGGAAAAATAAGTCAGGTTTCTTAGTAGGCAGTTTTATTAGATATCCTAAGGATCTAAAGATATCTAGGAGATATTAAAATCTTTCAGGCAATATTTTGCAAAGGAGAATTAAAGGAGATACTAAAATACCTTTTTAGACACATTTTAGAAATAACTGGCCACTATTTTACATCTAAAATGATTGAAACAAAAAGGAAATTAAATTTTAGGTCCTAAAAGTCTGTATTTTATTAAAAGAAAATTAATTTTGTGAAAGTTTAAAGTTTGGAATTAGATCTTTCTTATACCTGAAATACGGGTGTCGAACAAAAGGTATCCAACCGAGACTTTATCGTCTTTAAGACTTTTGGTTTAGACTTAGACGTTGGTTGTTAATAAACTGGAGACATTGACACTGACTGAACTAAAATAAAAGTAATATTTTTGTAATAGTGAGAGAAAGCAGCAATGCCATCTTGAAGGTATTTACGGAAAGGCTGGATAGGTCCACAATCGGTCATTATCAAGCTATATGTCAGACATGGGGTTTGATAAACTTTTTTTTGATTGTAGTTTGAATGTGAATATTGCTGGTGTGATAAAACTGTAGCGCGAACCACGGAAAATCGAATGCACGCTGATTTAATGAACTGTAGCTGGACTCCACTAAAGTTCGAAAATGCATCATCAAGACCCCCCGTACTGTATCCAAGAAGCGGCAGCGCCCATCGGGGGTTCGCTAAAAGAAAAACGAAAATATCGAGCGGTTGTAGGTTGGCTTAGAACAGTGACCTTGACCACACAATGCACGAGCCGAGCGAGCAAAGCGAGCGGTACCACGACAGCAGCCAGCGAGTGCCAGAAATCCAGCTGATCACATTTGGGATTAATTTCTACAGATAAACGTGTTCTTTCGAACTAAAGTAGTGTCGATCTTGTGTCGCACTGTAGTCGAGCTACAGTTATTTGAATCAGCGTGCATTCGATCTTCCGTGATCGCGCTACAATTTTATCTAATCGCGATATTCGCACTTGGTACCTACTGTCGCATTTCCATAATGTACTCGTTTAATAAATTTTCCATGATATCGATTTTATCTTTGTGTGGTGTTTTGATATTTTATCTAAACATTCTACTAACATAGTTTTTAAGTATTTTGTAATACTAACACTTCATGGGCCTTGATGCCCGAGAATAAAAATATACAGGGTGGCGGGTTAGACAGTGGAAATATTTTAAGGGGTCACTGTACTCATCATTATCAACAACTTATACCATAGTAAAAGTTGTTGATAATGATGAGTACTGATGATGATTTTTTTTCACGATTTCAGGGTTGGTCCTATAGGACCAACCCTGAAATCGTGAAAAAAAATCAGCTGTTCCATACATTTATGTTCACATAACTCAACAAAATGTATGGAACAGCTGATTTCTTTTTCACGATTTCCGGGTTGGTCTGATAGCAAAAGTTGTTCATAATGATGAGTACAATGACCTCTTTAAATATTTCCACTGTCTAACCTGCCACCCTGTATTAGGGATAAGTCCACGTCCATAGTACATCGGGCCTTGTGTGAACTAAAACCTTTGAACCTTTGAACTGAATCTAAAACCGTTCTTGACTGAACTCAGCTTTTCTCGCCTCACTATTTCAAATCTAGCCTCCATTGTTCCGCCATATTGAATCAAAGTCCCTTTGAAAAATGGAAGCAGACTTTGCGGTCGGCAAAGACAATAAAGTCTCGAACGAAATCAACGGGTTTTAAAAGATTGTACTTTCTTTGACATGTCATATCGAGTTTAAAGTTAGACCGATAGTAGCTTGTAATTGAGTTCCTTGGAGATCAAACAGAACAATTTTGTAGCGGGTGGGCGAGACGATTGAGCCTGCGTAATTTTTATCGCGAAAAATGAGTGGAACAATTTACGTAAGACTATACAGTGTATGCGGAGGTGTATAATTACATCCCCCTTTTTGTCTGCAATAAAGAATGGGCCAGGTATGGCTGTTTACCGGACACAGTTGACAGACCACACCCACTAAACCTCTCGTGGGTGCTAGTGATAGCCTAGTGATGTAACCGTGTGCTTCCCACGGCGAATGGTTCGAGTTCGATCCCGAGGCAGGCACAGCTGACTTTTCAAAGTCATGTGCGTATTAGAAATTAATTATCACTTGCTTTAACGATGAAGGAAAACATCGTGAGGAAACCGGCATGTCCTAGAACCAAAAATTCGAAGACATTTGTGACGTCCACCAACCCGCACTGGGCCCGCGTGGTGGACTACGGCCCACTCCCTCTCACAGAGGAGGCCTGTGTCCCAGCTGTGGGAACATTATAGGTCGATTATGCTTATGCATGCTATGCTATGGGTGCTGGAGCCCCTGACCACCCACGGAGTTGGGGTTCCTGCATGTAGCGATATTTCTCAAGTCTCACAAATGTATGGGCGATGAACCACTTTAACGGCTATGTACGGTATTCCTGTGTGCATAAGCAAAGCACATAATAATGTCACAGTAAAGACTAAGCAAGTATCAAAACTTTTCACTCACACATCATTTCTACGTTATTTTGAAACCAATTACTACATGCAACTGAGAAAAAAAAATCGAATTCTTTCAACTTTTCTTTAGTACGAATCTTTGGAAGCCATCCAGATACGTCTGAGTCTACATTAAGCCGGATTTGGATTTGTGCGAATATGTCTCATGCGATATCCTTGGTAGGTAGGTATACGAATGAAGAATTTATTTCAGTTCAGTTAGGAACTTTTTAGGGTAAGCATAAGCAAAGACTTATGTCGATGTAAATATCGAAATCTGCAATATTTGTAATATAATATTAATATCATCACGCCAGTGTTGCTGAATGGGTTATGCAGAGACAGTACTAGACCAACGAGGCAGTCTTTATAATTTAATTCCCGTGTTATGTCAGCCAAAAACTAATTATTTTTATTAATAGCTGTTGCCTCTTCCGTGTAAAAATTCTTCAGGACTCAGGCTACCTCTTTGACTTTAATTCAATCCATCCAGCCGTTTCAGCTTGAAGAAGTAGCAAACACACACATACAAACTTTCGCATTTCAGATAAGGATTAAAAACGATAATTATTGAACACTCCGTCCGAACTTAAAAAAAAAACAAAACGTCGAAGCTCACCTGTTTTAACAATTCACCGTTCAAAGATTTATTATTTCCATTCATCTGTATTCTTATTTCGTAAAAAATGGCGGCTTTGCATTTTTTTTGCGAAAAAAAAAGACTTTATCGTTCCTTTCTTCCGTGAAGCGGAACTTAAGGCGGCTTGCTCACTGAAGGCAATCAGCAACTATAGCAGTAAATATTACACATCAAGCTTTAGAAAGGTAATCGGCTAGCTTCGACTTTATAGAGCGTCATATCGGTCGCACGAAGCACTAACAGTCTGGTATCTAATAAACAAGTCAGCGAAAAAACGTCACTTATGTGTAAGTGACGTATACGACGCTCTATAAAACCGAAGTTAGCTGATTACCTCTTTCTCAAACTCGATGTCTAATATTTCTAACCGGGTATTATAATAATATGCAACTTTAAAATATATTCATATGTTTTATTAAATTCATTGTTCTCATTCCACAAAAGCGACGGAATACTATTATAAATATACTCATTACCACAATATCATTCAGTCAATGATTGGATACTACTGAAAATTGGTCCCTTCAATAACCTTTGCAAATTAATATTGCTTTATTTTGAAAAAATAAGCGATCGAAACGCAAGCAAAATTGTACAACTGCCCAACTTACTGCGACAATCATTCAATCATAAATAAATGTCAGCAACTAAATTGCCCGATGCGGCCGTTGCTGATTTCCTACAGTGTGCAAGTAGCCTTAGGGAGGGTAATCGTGGCAATCCGCCTAAGGATTTCCTAAGACGATATGCGCAGTGCTTGGAGCAATAAGTGTTGATAAGGAACGAAGTACTTGTTCGGAAGGCTTCTGATAGACGGCTTTTGTTTACGTGTCATTTGTTAGACAAAATAAGTTTTATGTTGAAAATCATTTTTCAAAACATGCTTTTTATAATCCCAACTTCCCAACTCTATTATCCCCACTTTCCAACTCTATTATGAAACCCTGTATAGGTCTGTAGTACTTGTCAAGACAAATTCAAAGAGCCCAAACACGACGGGAGTTATGTTAAGAAGTTTCGGAGTTCCTATAGCCACCTCCTTGCTCCATCATGAAACCACCTCCATGGTATTATTGCATTGTCATTGAAGTAACATATGCGTTCCAAACAGCTCAATCGGTTGAGAGGAACTGGTCTCAAATTCAGTTGCAAGATTTCGCCCGGTACACACACGGCAAGTTAAGTACATATAAGCGAGTATAAGCAGGAGTTATCGTCCTCTTAGCCTCTTTCCTAACTATACCTATTGGGGTCCGTTCCAGTCTCCAGTTCCAGTCATAACGGCCAATGGTCTAATGGCCAAGAGCCTCGAGCAACATCTCATGAGGCTCTCGTTAGGCGGCTGGATCAAGGGTCTGATACAGAAGGCAGTTCTCCTCGATACGGCACGCATTGTGCGGAGGTTCCTGTCTCTGGAGCCCTAACCACCGGTAGCTTGGACCCTGCTCCCCATATCGGTGGATTCCTATTTTTTATATTTTGAAATGTTTTTTAATTATTTATTTATTTTTAATTAGAGATATATTTAAAAATGTAAAATATATGATAAAAAAATGAATAAATGGAATAATTATATAATAATATCAGCCCTGTTTATATAACTGTCCCACTGCTGGGCACGGGCCTCCTTTCAGAATGAGAGGTGATAGGCCAAAGTCCACCACGCTGGCCAAGTGCGGGTTGGCAGACTTCACACACCTTTAAAAACATTATGGATAACTCTCAGGCATGCAGGTTTGCTCACGATGTTTTTTCTTCACCGGCTCTCCCTTCGCCACCAATAGGTACTAAGAAACAGAAGACACATCAAACAAATTAACAATACAAAGGCCCATATAATTTGAAAGTCACGAACGACAGGAACTCCAATAAATAATTATTTTCCTCCATGACAAGTTCATTATTTTACGTAAACAGAAAACAGACAAAGAGAACGGACTTGAGTATTCATTCCTCATTTAAGGCAAAAAAGGCTGTTATAAAAATAAATTGATTCCTCTGAATATTATTTTAGGGTTCCGTATTAAAATAAGAAAGGTTGTTAATTCTAGAAAGGTCTACTGTTTGTCTAATTTTTAGAAGGGTATAAAATAATATTGAACAATTAACCACCTTTTAATTAAAATTCGCTTGAGTCGGAACACCTGTGCACTGCGTCGATCCGAATCCGAAACTATACGGTCCGAGAAAATTCAAAGTGAAATCTATGTTGACAACTCGGAATTGGACCGGACACTGAACCAATCATACAAATCGGCTGCTACGGAGTATATTTTATCGGATTGTATCGGACACAGTGCAATAATTTTTAGGGTCTCACCTCAATGGGAAAGAATGGACTTTTGTAGGATCAGCTGTCCGTATGTCTGTATATCTGTGTCTGTCAAGACTCTTTTTCTCAGGAACGTGTAGGTATCAAGTTGAAATTAATATCAAATACTTAAACCTATCTACGGTTCGGTTAAGGTAGGTAAGGTAAAAAAATCAAGCTTCTCAGTTAACGTAATAAAAAATACGGCCCTTTATGCCGCATATTTTGACACTCGCAAATAAAGCAAAACCTACAGGGTATTCCCCGTTGACCTAATTACCGACCGTTAATCATAAAATTTGTCAAACTAAAAGGTCTCACAGCACAAGTAAAGAAAAAGATCCCAAAATCGTTAATTACATGTTATATCATAAATGAACAAAAAATTGCGATTACAAACTTAAATTTTGTACGGAACCCTCAGGATACGAGTTCTACTCGCACTGGTCCAGTTTTTGTCGATAACAAGAGTATTTTTTTGATTCATATTTTTCAATAGGAAACATGTCTAAAGAAAAACTCCAGTAACTTAATTAATCTGTTGTTAACTAGAAAATTAGGTATCAATATTGTTCTATATTTAATTTGAGTGAACTAGGTGCTCTGAAAATCGTTAGCAATGTCCCCCCCCCCTCATTTTTCCAACCGCGTTATCAAAAAATCTGAAAAAATCTTATAGCATCCAATAAATATTTTCGATTAAAATTGATTTGAACAAGTTAATTCAATTAGGTACTTTTTAAAATATTCACTTGTTCCAGTTTTGAGCTAACCGCAAAAATAAATTCATAATAATATTATATGATATAAACGTAAAATTTGCGCTCGGCAGACTGAAATACTTCTTGCTACGGAACCCTAGACTGTGCGTGGTCCGACACGCTCTTGCCCAGTTTTATTAAATAGACGGCACTTTTTTCTTTAGCCGTTTTCTTATCTTTATCAATCATTTTGCTCCGACGGTTGCATACAAAGAGGCTTAGCGAGCCCAGAGGACGGCCTCTCTATGACATTGACCTTGACCTTCAAAAAATATTTTTCCATTTAAGTAGATTTTCATAGAAGATCCCATTTACGGCGATGGACCAAATAGCTGGGAGCTTGTTATCTTAAAGCCGAGCAATTGAGGGTATAAACGAAGTGTTTGTTAGAAAGAACTTGTCTGTAAGGTCGGTGATAGGTCATTGACTTTACTCTGCTATGTGTCATAGAGATTTTGTAAAACGTAACGTAGATAATGTAACTTAATTTAATTGTATTTAGCTGCACAAAAAAGCAGAGAGGACCTAGTGGTTTAACCATGTGCCTCCCACGCCGTTTGGGTTCGTTCAATGGTTCGAGTTCGATCCCGAGGCACGCACCGCTGACTTTTCGAAGTCATGTGCGAAATTTATTATCACTTGCTTTAACGGTGAAGGAAAACATTACGAGGAAACCTACATGCCTGAGAGTTCTCCATAAAGTTCTTGAAGGTGTGTAAAGTTTGCCAACCCGCACTTGGCCAGCGTGGTGGACTATGGCCTATCCCCTCTCATTCTGAGAGGAAGCCCGTGCCCAGCAGTGGGACAGCTTATAAACAGGGCTAATATTATTATTTATTAATATAGCTGCACAAAAATCGAATTTTAGCTAAAATACTATACTATAATTCAGATTATAACTACCAAAATTTTAGAATGAAGCAACTGATTCAAACACCATTTTCAGATAATAATTTTCATAATAAAAAAGTTTAGGGTAAGTGAAGAATTAAAATGCAAATAGCGCCCCTGAGGGTCGAAAATGAAATTAGTTTAATAAATTAATTAAACATCAAGACACTTTAGGGAGTGAACATGCTTGTATTACGTTTCTTTATAATAATAATTGTTATTCTGATGGGCACTGCTTGTCTTGACTACTTTGGATGCTTTCAAAATGGATTATTTTTTTTTATTTTTTTGAGGTTGGGAAATCATCAAATGACCTCTCCCGTTCTGGGCGGAGCGGAAGGGAGTGTCAGACTCTTACTGACTAAAACCCACCCGTGTTCCTTCCTTAGCCCTTTTGTCCGGGTCAGCGGTATCCTTTTCGGACAATCCCGCTTTCCCGGCAGGCTTGGGCCCTAGTGGGCCCCACTTTGATGCTGACATCTCTTTGAGGCGCGCGTGGAACACGTACGCGCCGTTCGGCACGAGCCTGATCCTGATCGGATGGTGAGCTACCCATTACTCACCGCCCGCAGGCCCGCGCCTACGGTGGCCGGGAGTCGGGAGGGAATGGATTACACCTAGTTTTATGTACTGTTTGTTTCATCACACATGTTCGAACCAAAAATTGAAAGCCATTGAAAATAATAACTTTGCGATTGCTAAGCCCGCCGCGCCGTAGCGGACGTCACAGCTATGGCGCTATGAAGTCGCAGTACGGACTGACATTTTATATCTATACTTATAATAGAGAGGTCAATTCTGTAGGTACATGAAATATATTTTCAAAATAACTATCAGAGGGTGATTAGTGATCGATACTGATGCCAAAAATGCAATCAGTAAAATTTTTGTCTGTCTGTCTGTCTGTCTGTCTGTCTGTCTGTCTGTCTGTATGTTCCTTATAGAAACAAAAACTACTCGACGGATTTTAACGAAACTTGGTACAATTATTTTTCATACTCCTGGGCAGGTTATAGTATACTTTTCATCACGCTACAATCAATAGGAACAGAGCAGTGAAGGGAAATGTTGGGAAAACGGGAGAAGTTACTCCATTTTTTAAGCTTCCGTCGCGTGTGCAGCCTTAATGGTTAAAGCTACATAGAAATCATGTATGACGAAAATGTTCTACATAAAATTATCTAAAAAATATCTAATCACAGTATATGTCTATCTTTTATGGTTGACTCACAATAACACGTGTAACTCCCAATAGCTTAGCAGTTCGGAGCTTTCTGATTGTATTACACACAAGGAGTTACACGCTGATGGAGTCGCGAGCACATCTATTAATAATAATATTCTGCGGTTCCTTATTGCGATATTTTTCAACAGTATTGTGGATTGACATATTATATTTCCCTACTAAAATACGAAAGTTAATCTGTCAGTTACATCAAAACCATTGAACCGTGAGGAAGGACATACGCTACTTTTTTTACGAAAAACGACGGAAACGCGGACGAAGTCGCGGGCAAAAGCTAGTTTTTTTATAAAACTCATCATGTAGGAAGCTGTCTCAATGTCGGACAAAGATCTCTTTTCATACAGAATGTATAGCTGTGTCCGGCATGCATTGCAATGCTCGTTTCAACCTTCCCTGGCTTCCCGACAACAACTGTACAAAGTTTCAAGTCAATCGGCCCAGCCGTTCTCGAGTTTTAGCGAGACTAACGAACAGCAATTCATTTTTATAACTATAGCATTAGTCAAAAAATAAAGATTTCTTGTTTTACACGTTAACGTAAAAACACAGCTAACAAGGCAGGTAACTTAAAGTAACATTAACGTATAAATAAAATGTGTACTTAATCCATCCGTTTCAAAATAATATTGGCAAGGTTTCAAAAGGACTTATTATGTGAAACGCTATCTAGAGTTTGTATGAAGAAAATAACGGCATTGTTCTGTTTCCGAGTTTGTTATAAAATTCAAATTATTTTAGAAAAATCTAAAGCAATATTTGAAACAAAAGCGCGATAATTCCAACTGCGACGATAACATTGGGCTGTCATCCACACAGGCGGTGTTCGGCATTCCTATTAACTTTTATTTAGGTCGACGTTTGACGGCCTTAATAAATATGCTGTGGCTTTGTTTGCATTTTCTATTTGGTTCAGACTAGGTAGGCCCGCGACTTCCTCCGCCTAGAATTCGGATGACAGAGGACAATGTCGGGGGGGGCGTACCAATTTGTGCCGCGGAGTGTCACAACCGAAGGACTTCGGCAGTTTTAGGCTTGGTCAGGTACCTACAGTAATAAAAGCTTAAACAAAAAAAAAAAAAAAAAAAAATTGTTCTTTGCCTAATTTATCTTAGAAATTAAGAATTGGAATCAAAAATCGAAATAAATAAGAAATAAAATGATTATGCCGTTGACATTTTGAAAAAAACAATAAAACAAAAACGGGTGCATGCTGGCTTGCGCGTGCCTCCACAGAATATCATATCGACAGCATCTAAAACCTTTGAATTGAGAACTTATTAGTCGGGCTGTACTTCATTGTATCATTCACACCATACTTAACCTCACTGCCACAAATACGAAGATTTCTCTTTAACCCAATTACGTACAAAAACAAATAAAAAATGAATTTATATACTCTTGAAATACTCGATCACACCAAACTAATTTCATATCTGCACCGACATACACAATCTGAAGCCCAGCGTTCTATAGGCATCTGCCAGTGTCCTTTAGTTCATAAAATGACGCATTTTTTTGTACTTAATCAGTTTTATTTAAATTGTGATGATAAAGAGTCCGGGATTTCGAACATAAACACTAACTGTAGACTTCGAATTCGTTATTTTCTTGAACTTCACATCACGCTACAACTCTTACGGCTCAAATACACCAAATCCGTCATCGGCCGAACTTTGCTAGTACGCCGACGGCCGAACTCGGACGATTGAATCAAACACTTGTTAATTTTAATTGTTCAATCGTCCGAGTTTGTCCGTCATCGGCCGAGCAAAGTTTGGCCGATGACGGATTAGGTGTATTTGAGCCGTTAGAAACCGAGCAACGGGGGTGAAACCGCGAGGAACCGTTAGTAATCGCATAAAGAAACCCACAAAAGGCGGCACATCAAATGATAAGGTTACCATCTAGATAAACAATGCCAATTAACTTTTATTTAACTGACTGCGTCCTTCACGTGTCATTAGCCAGAGTTAGGGGTGCGTCAGATGTGCGTTTGACGCGCGTTCGGGCAGCGGTAACGCTTATGTGTTTACAGACCATTTATTTTGAATGTATCGGCGCAGTTATCTTGATGGGGCTTTATATTGGTTGGGATGGCTGTGTATGGGGATATTCATGGGGCAGTGATTTTCCTAAGAGGATGGGGGTTCATGTGATATTAATACTTTCCGTGACACATTACGAGACACAAAATTTTATTATAAGTACTATCCGTACGGATAAAGAATTGGATTGAAAATGGCAGCGCCACTGTTCATCTCTAGCTCGCACCCGGGTGTGTAGTTCTTCAAAAAGGTCAGGTGCGTGGCGACCAGCAACCGGCATGGCGTGTGTGTATGAGTTGATGTATGATCGTGAATGAAGCAAAAGTTACTCCTTACATACCTGTAGGAATCGAATCGTAGTACGTGGTGTTTGTAGTTTTTGTCTAGCCATGGCAAATAAGGGTGAGTCTTATTTAATTTATCATGTAGCTGTCATCATAATGTTCGAGTTCAGAAAGAGACATTAAAATTTAAGCGTAAGACCTTATTTCTAAGTCTAAATCTTCTAAAAACTTGTAACTTGATGAACTCTCTACCATCAAACATTCACTTCACCCAACTGAACAAGAAAAAACTTGAAAGCCATAAAAATCATATCAACTATCACAAAACTTCTTCCATTAAAAACATCTATAGGAAAAAAGTAAAAATAGATTTTCACGTCACCGACTATGCGGCTCTTTATCAATTCTACATCGAGAAATCGTGTCTCTGTCCGACTTTTATCGATTCCACTTGATAACCGACATCGATTCCGTTTTATTCGAGTATTCGATTAGGCGAGAATCGATTTGGGTCAGGGTTGATGGTTGACCTTTGTGTTTCGGGAGGTGTCAGTGTCACTTCACGAGAGTTGATAAATATGTATGTCTTCATCGTTATTTTTGGCCTTGGCTTGCTTCATGTTGAATATGGATCTTATAAAGGTGAATTCTCGTTAATTGAGGTCGTTTTTCTCATCAATTAGGATAAATTACCGCAATTGTTTGGTGATTGTGATAAATAACGTGATGAGCCTTTAAGATTTTGCTATTAAGAGACATAAAATCACTGGGCGCATGATTATTAGAGAAAGATTCAAGAATGATTTTCTTGCTTAAATTAATTGCATCATCGGCTAGAACTCTTTAGATTAGACATACATCTAGAATTTTAGATAATTGTCATCATTATCTGATAGCAAAAGACAGTCTTATAAGAAAATCAGAATATAAAATTAAAACAGATTAAGCCCAAACTTAAAACGAAACCTAATAATAGCAATACCCGTAAATACAAAATCGATACGCAAACCTCTACGTTCACTAAGCTATCACGCATAAAACAAATACGATTAAACAAAGTTGAAAAAGTGACAATACGGGTCATGGCCCCAACCTTTACGAGTCGTGTAAATGCCCAGTTTTCGTTGGCCAAGCTAGTTTTGAATATTAAATACATGAATATTCGATACGTGGTGGGAATGCTAATCGAGTGAATCGAGTAGTTATGCGAATTTAGATTTTGTTGTGTTTGTTTTAATAATGCTTGTCATCGTTTTAGGGAATGTTATCGGTTTCATCGGCATTTATTTTATAGTTTTGTGTGAAGTTTGCTGTTTGTTGTTGTGGTTTAAAAGTTTGGTTTGTCGGGACTTGCGTTTGTGGACTATTTGATGCTATTTTGTTTTTTGGTTTTTCTGCTTGCAGCCATTTTTGTGAGCCATTCACACGGGCGCTTTTTCAACGCGCGCTAAGAAAACGCCCGAATGAAGCAAATGGGAAAGAGTACAGCGCTTTTTTTTAACGTGGTTTTTTGAAATCGCTGTACCTACGTTAATTTATCAGTAAAATACGAGTAAACTAATCATCTACAAAACTGGATGGATTTTCAACTCGGTGTTGAGAGTTGAATCGAATGTGCCACGACAAATTCCTGACGTCGCTTTTTTAACGCGCGTTGAAATGTGTTGAATATGTGATTGCGTATCCTGTACTAAGTTTATTATAATCATTATTTTATACACCCACTCTGTATACTTCACACGCTGTTCAAATTTAAACTAAGCAATAAGTGTAAGTCTTAACTTAAACTTATTCCTGTTAGTTATTACTGCCCTAAGTCTAACAATAGCAGAGACAACTAATATGAAAGTCTATCTACCTACAACTTCTGCCTAGGACAAAGTTGCACTACTGCATAGCATCTTACACTTAGTCTCAGGTACTAAATTTAGACCGAACTTGAAACTTGCACCATGTAAGACGTTATTGATGTAAGGCCTCGAAGGTAGAGGGTATAAGTACCCCTTGTAATTTTTCAACTATAATATAAGAATAATAATAATGTAAGCCCTGTTTATAAACTGTCCCACTGCTAGGCACGGGCCTCCTCTCAGATCGAGAGGCCATAGTCCACCACGCTGGCGAAGTACGGATTGGCAAACTTCACACACCTTCGAGAACTTTATGGAGAACTCTCAGGCATGCAGGTTTCCTCACGATGTTAATCGGCCTATAATGTTCCCACTGCTGGGACACAGGCCTCCTCTCTGTGAGAGGGAGTGGGCCGTAGTCCACCACGCGGGCCCAGTGCGGGTTGGTGGACGTCACATGTCTTCGAATTTTTGGTTCTAGGACATGCCGGTTTCCTCACGATGTTTTCCTTCACCGTTAAAGCAAGTGATAATTAATTCCTAATACGCACATGACTTCGAAAAGTCAGCGGTGCGTGCCTCGGAATCGAACTCGAACCATTCGCCGTGGGAGGCACATGGTTAAACCACTAGGCTATCACTGCTCTGGATACCTGGCTCTCACGATGTTTCTTTACCGTTAAAAACAAGTGATAATTAATTTCTATCGCGTTATTTGGCTGTGACAGTGATATTCTGTCATGGTACTTCCTTAGTTGAAATACTTCAGATTTGAGCGACATATACCGGTGTGCTCTCTCTTTTGTCTTCCAGTTTAACTAGAGGTGGCTGGATATAAGTATTTTACACGGAGCGTCTACCGTCTGACCTCCACAACCCAATTATTGGGTAATACCGGTATTCCAAGATTTGATCAGTCGTACTGTGACGACTGCCAAAGAAATATCGAAATCACAGAAAGACACTTTATATTATTTTTTATCGAAATAATACTTTTGAAATATTACTCTCAACATTTTTTGTTGGATATTATATTCTATTTCTTTTATGTTTTTTTTCTCATCGAACTGGGCTTTGATCGATTATAAAAAACAAAATTGAAAATCAAGAATGGGAATACCGGTCATGCGATGTAGGTATTATATTTATTTATTTGACTGATATATTGCAATCACTGTGAAAGAAAATAAGTTTTGTACCTTTACTACCTATATACACATTCATATTATCCTTCGTTAATTATTCTGATTTTGTCAATTATTATTATTAAAATCATTAATAATATTTTATTCTACTAAAATATTGTTTCCAGAAAATATGAATTTATATTACTTGCTACCCAGAAAATATTAATTTTTAGGGTTCCGTACCAAAATGGTAAAAAAGGAACCCTTATGGTGCGACTTCGTCTGTCTGTCTGTCTGTCTGTCATACCTGCTTATTTCAGCAACTACTTATGCTATCGACTTGAAATTTGGAACAGTTATAAATAATGCTTGTTCAACTTTATTGCAAATGAAAAAAGTCCAAAAATATTTTTAATTTCATTGCAAAAGGGGCCGGAGTGGGGGTCCGAAATTTTAAAGTGGGGTTACTAGGTCAAGTGATATATCATATGAAAGGGCTTGATCTGCACATTTCAAAATATATTTTTATTTTATTTTATGTCTCACAGTTTTCGACATATGATGAAAAATGTCCAAAAAAATACCATTCCCCCCCCTTATCTCCGAAGTTTGCGGGGCGAAAAATCTGAAATAATTAGAGTTGATAGGAATTGATCCAAGTATGGCACCAAAAATAAAACGATGTTCCTAACTGGTACAGTTTTTTCAAAATCATCAAAACTCCTTCACAAACAAACTTAGTTATGCGGTCCGGTTTTTTTCACTTTATACTTCCAAAACTGATCGGAACCCTCGGTGCGCGAGCACGACTCGCACTTTGCCGGTTTATATTACCTACCGCACAAATTCTAAAACCAATTTTCGCCAACCTATCAAATAACTCTCAATCAAAAAAGGAACATCAGATACCTCAATTAGCACGGAGTTTTTCCTCTTCATAACACCGACAAGAAAATCAAGACACGCTAATTGGCTTGTACTAGTCGCCAACTGTGCTACCGTTACCGCCATTTTCGGGGCCGTCCCCAAAAATTACGGCCCTCCGAGTTTTAATTGGTCCATTTGATTATTGGACCAAAGTTGTTAATTGGTCTCATACCTTTGCAGCCCTCTCTTTGTAACTAGGTTTTGGGACTGACTTTTCCCGGGTTAAGGTAGGGAGAAAAGTATCATAGATATTAAAGTGGTTTAGGCTTATTTAGGTTGGAACTGGCAATAGGTATCGACAATAATACTGGAGTAGAAACTTAGGCGTTGGCCACATTACCACGGCACGGTGCCGTAGGTACCATGATTATGGCACCGTGTCGTATCAAATTCCAGTGCAATGGCCTGTAAAGTGGCAGATTGAGTGTATCCTAAGTTTAAAAGTTATAACTTACGCAATAACAAAGAAGTTGCCTGCGTAGTGCAAATATGATAATTTTTCATGTATACTTCATTACTTTGTTGATTGTACCTACATTGTTGTAATAAATTGACATAATAGATTTACTTAAATATTTACAACATTAGGGCCTTAAACTAGAGTTATATTATAATTGGATTCTACTTGAACTAGGATAAACCTGTAGGTACCTATCTCAGGTAGGTATCTCAAGTGTCATCTAAATTACATAAATATTTTCTAAGATTTAATATACAATTAGTGAAAAACGTAGTTATGTTTATTCATTGATTTAAATGTGTGAGATGTGGCTGTATTTTTTCCAAATCAATAAATAACTGATTCGTTTTCGGTTATAGGAACTAAGCATGAAAGTTATCATGGAGTAACGACGCGTCACAGCAATATGATTTATAGATATAGCAGTTTAAGTTGCGATCAAAGTTTTGGTGTTATGATCGATCGTATGTCGCAGATGTTGTCAGACGTAAGCTGGTTACTTATACCTTACCTTATACAGGGTGGCAGGTTAGACAGTGGAAATATTTTAAGGGGTCATTGTACTCATCATTATGAACAACTTTTACAATAGGACCAACCCTGAAATCACGAAAAAAAAACAGCTGTTCCATACATTTTGTTGAGTTATGTGAACATAAATGTATGGAACAGCTGATTTTTTTTTCGCGATTTCAAGGTTGGTCCCATAGTAAAAGTTATTCATAATGATGAGTACAATGACCCCTTAAAATATTTCCACTGTCTAACCTGCCACCCTGTATGTGCCTACACGTAGCACCATCTAGCGTCCTAAAGTAATTGTGACTGTCGAAAATTATTGTTCTCTCCCTCAGAAACAGTATTTTATTTCTGATTAAAAGGTACCCTATCTCCTTTTCTGTACTCCTTAAAACGTATAATGCAAAATTTCATGATGTCGGTTCAGAGGTTTAGTCGTGAAAAGGTAACAAACAAACAAACAACTTACTGCCTCTTTGGAAACACACTGCTGTGCTGAAGGTTTGCTGGGCCTTCGGCTCAATTTCCAGGTCAGGAAAAGTGTTATTAATTAGAGTAATATTTAATTGATTGTTTTTAGGGTTCCGCACCAAAATGGAAAAAAGGAACCCTTATGGTGCGACTTCGTCTGTCTGTCTGTCTGTCTGTCACACCTGCTTATTTCAGCAACTACTTATGCTATCGACTTGAAATTTGGAACAGTTATAAAAAATGCTTGTTCAACTTATTGCAAATGAAAAAAGTCCAAAAACTTTTTTTTTTTTCATTGCAAAAGGGGCCGGGGTGGGGGTCCGAAATTTCAAAGTGGGGTTACTAGGTCAAGTGTCATATCATAATGAAAGGGCTTGATCTGCACATTTAAAAATATATTTTTATTTTATGTCTCACAGTTTTCGACATATGATGAAAAATGTCCAAAAAAATACCATTCCCCCCCCCTTATCTCCGAAGTTTGCGGGGCGAAAAATCTGAAATAATTGGAGTTGGTAGGAATTGACCCAAATATGGCACCAAAAATAAAACGATGTTCCTAAGTAGCAGTTTTTTCAAAATCATCAAAATTCCTTCACAAACAAACTTAGTTATGCGGTCCGGATTTTTTCACTTTATACGTCCAAAAATGATACGGAACCCTCGGTGCGCGAGTACGACTCGCACTTGGCCGGTTTTTTTTTTATAATAAACTTGCTCGTCTATAAATAAATAATAAATTTGACTAATGAATGCCCTCTAAATATTACTTAATTTAGTTTTGACCGCTTTAAGTATTAGCTTTTGGGTAGGGTTTCATAAAATATTCAAGTGTTGATTCTAGTTTGAAAGTTACGATAACAATTTAATATTTTAGTTCTCGAAATATAATAGTTCAGAAGTATTTAATTAATCTGTACTATTAATACCTATAATAGGAAAAAGTTTGTAAGTTTGTGTAATATATATTATGAGGTAATCTCAACTGCAGATTCGGTTCTGAAAATTCTTTCACTTATAGAAAGCTTCATTATTCCTCAGTGCTATAAGCTACTTTTTATCCCAAAATAATGTACAGTATCATGAGTTTTTTGACGTATAGTTTCGTTAATGTAAGGATATTTTAAATTGAAAATACCGTTTGCTACACAATATTTATAAATGTATGGAATAGCTGATTTTTTTTTCGCGATTTCAGGGTTGGTCCCATAGTAAAAGTTGTTCATAAAATGTATGGAACAGCTGTTTTTTTTTTCGCGATTTCAGGGTTTGCGCCACAGTAAAAGTTGTACATATACTTAATCTTCTTAATCTTCTCTGTATTTTTTAAAATGTGAAAATTGTATCAAAATGTTCCAGGACTGTTGTACTTTCAATTCAAAATATGCTTACATTAACGATACTATGCGTCAAAAAAACTCATGATCGGGGTAGTTCTTGTGAATCACGCGGACGAAATCACGAACAAAGTGCTATTAATATTTAATAATAAGGCTTAACATGTTTGAAAATAATAAAATATACACATAATAATGGTTTTACTTTTGCCAGAGGATGGAGCACGTTTGTCTAGAAGAAACCGATTCAATCGTGACTTGAAGACCACCAAGATTGTAACTATCAGGGAACACCCACTCCGGCAGCGCATTCCACTGTTTGACGGTTCTATGTAGTTTCATAGACCTGTTGGGACATTACAACATATTACAAAAGGACGTTGGTAGTTTTGGGCTTGATATGGTACAGTAATAAAAGCTTAACCAAAAATAAAAAAAAAAATTAATTGTTCTTTGCCTAATTTATCTTAGAGATTAAGAATTGGAATCAAAAATCGAAATAAATAAGAAATAAAATGATTATGCCGTTGACATTTTGAAAAAACCAATAAAACAAAAACGGGTGCATGCTGGCTGGCGCGTGCCTCCACAGAATATCATGTCGACAGCAACTAAAACCTTTGAATTGAGAACTCATTAGTCGGGCTGTAGGTACTTCATTGGATCATTCACACCATACTTAACCTCATTGTCACAAATACGAAGATTTCTCTTTAACCCAATTACGTACAAAAACAAATAAAAAATGAATTTAAATACTCTTGAAATACTCGATCACACCAAACTAATTTCATATCTGTACCGACATACACAATCTAAAGCCCAGCGTTTTATGGGCGTCCGCCGTGTCCTTTAAGGACTTTTTAAGTGAAAAGGAGTTTGAATTGATCTCTCATGAGAAATCAATTACCCATCAACTACCAATTTCCATGATACTTAAGGATAAGCCAATAATTATTAAAATAACGTTCGTTATAATTTGAAGCCGATATTTGAAGAGCCCTCGGAATCCACTTGTAGGGTTAACAAAATAAATTGGAATTTCTGTTCAGATCTAGTGTGTTATTTCCGTTTAACAAGTTTAAACAATGTTTTGTTTGACATTTAGTTATACAGGATGTAGGTAAGGAACGAGGGATGTATGAAGGGTTTCAGTATTCGATTCTAGTTCGATTAACTGCGGGACTAATAAGTGAAATTACGAAAACCCAAAAACAATCAACTATAATATTTCGTTGAGTAATATGGATATTTTTGTATGGTAACATCTCAATAACATTTTTCCTGATCCGGGGATCGAAACCAGCACCACACGCTTGGTAGACACGCTTGCGATCATTGAAGCGAAAAATAATAAAAAGATTATTAAAAAAGTATTCGATAAAAGCACATAGGTATCAAAACTATGACGATCACAAACCAATATTATTTCAAACATTCTAACAAAAATAGTGCTAAAAACACAGAAATCAATAGGCGGGTATCAATTTTTCATAGGCGTCACCTTTCACCATTCGAATGACTAAAATAAAAATCCAGCGATTTGATACATCAGACCATATGACGGTTTTCATGAAAAACGTGTCCGAAAAAACTGTGTTATATAAATACGGATGGTAAGGGATATTTTGGTAAAGCGGTGTTCTCACCAGGCGATTTAAGTCGGTCAACTTTAAATTCGTTTGCGAATTGAATATCAATCGCATAATGAGAACACGCTTTTATAAAGCCGATAAACTTCTTAGTGCTTTATCAACTAAAAGTTGACCGAATGATTCGCCCTGTGAGATGACTATCATCTCATTGAGACTGCTGTTTCAATGAGATGATAGTCAACATAACGATGCGAATTAATGCCAAAAAAATCTGTTACTATTACCTACTATCCTACTAATACTAAAATGCGAAAGTTTATGGGGATGTATGGATGGATGTATGGATATATGGATGTTTGTTACTCTTTCACGCAAAAACTACTGAACGGGTTTAGATGAAACTGGAGTAATATAGCTTATACATCAGAATAACACATAGGCTACTTTTTATCCCAAAAACGCGGGCGAAGCCGCGGGCGGAAGCTAGTAATATTATAAATGCGAAAGTTAGGATGGATGGATGTTTGTTACTCAATCACGCCAGAACGGCCGAACGGATCTAGATGAAATTTGGCACAGAGATAGATTATAGTCTGCAATAGCACATAGGCTAATTTTTATCCCGGAAAAATGTACGGTTCCCGTGAGATAGAATTGTAATTTCCATGTGAATGAAGTCGCGGGCGACAGCTAGTATTAATCTACGACTAAGATTCCAAGAATAACGAACCTAGCAACAATTCGCCAAGAAACCATTCGAACAATAATATTATAATCAAAAACCTTCTCCAATATCATGCCCCATTGACATAGCCTGAAGTACCATTCTGTTGGGAAATAATACCGCACAAGTACATCTTGAGAACATCGCGAATATTGAGCGATTGCCTTCACAAAGCATCGATTGCGTATTCAATAAGTACTAACTTATGTACCTACCTCAGATCATAGAAACAAGGAGATGTGCCAAGGCGCTATCGAGCTTGATGCCTGATCTTGAGCAAATTGCTCATATTAAAAACGTACGCGCTGGCGACGAACCGAACACGATCGATGGTATAAATACAGTGTTTTAGTTTAGTGCTAGTGTTGAGTGACGATTAAAAGTGTTAGATTGAGGGTGTGCGGAATGTTCAATGCGTGGGAGATCTTTTTATTCACAAGGAGCGCTTAATTATGCGCGTAATTGTGTCGAAAAATGTACTAAAAGTGGCATCAGTTGTTCCCGTACTAATTTGCTATGATGGCATATCTCTTTGTTTCTATGATCTGAGGTACCTACCTATTCAGGATAAGAATTCACGTTCCGAAGGCGATTATTCGTTGTGACGTCAGATTGTAGCTGTATTGTTAAAATGTAGAGTCATGCATAGCTTTTGGATTATGTGATCGTGTAAGCTTGAGTACCTACATGAAATGTATGCGATTTTTGATGACTGTGTTGTCGCAGTGAGGAATTCGAGTATTTGTGTTGAAGAGTGAAGTTGCTTTTTTTACGACGTTTGTAGCGAAAAGGCGTTAAGCCAGTCGTATTGTAAGCGGCCACAGTAGCCTATAAAACGCTTGCAACACCGAATATCACATGCGCATGGCAGAACCTGTAAAAGAAGGATTTGTTGTGCTAACGTAACTTAGGGGATAAGGAAGTCCCCCGCTGGCAACACAGTGCATCTTCAGGAGCTCTGGCGACCTTATTCACCATAAGAATACAACACTACCGTAATAGCGTTATTTGGCTGTGGTATTCTTGGAGGTACTTCCCCAGTCGGACTGCTCCAAATTTGAGTGAGATATGACGCTGTGCCCTACCACTCATGAATGTGGCTTGGTTTTTTTTTTAAGTACTGCCCTACATTAGAAATTGCTTTTGTATCCTACGATACAAAAGCAATTTCTAATGTAGGATATTGTATCGTAGGATACAAAATTGCTTTTGTATCCTACGATACAAAAGCAATTTCTTTGTCTGATGCATGTTTGTAAACGTATCTACATACGTTTACAAACATGCATCAGACATGTATAAAAGTTCAGAACCGGAACAATTAAAAATGCATTTAAAGATTTTTATCATTTTTACAAATAGCCCGAAAACCACTTGAATAACACTCTACATGGTATCCTAACTACAAATTTTCTCTCTCGTTTGACATAGCTGCAAGTGATCCCTGTTCAAAAACTCACCCTGTATATCGTCCCGCATTGTTGATCCTAAAAATCAGAGCTAATACAAAGCGAGTGAACGGTTCGATGACGCGCGACGATTGTCTATTCAACTCACGATTTCAGTTTGAACGTCAATTTCAGCGTGATACCCGCATTAACGTTGGATCCATGACAAACTTGCAATCGTATTTCATTTTGTTTGTTACTGTTTGCCTCGAAAATGGTAGAATTGTTTAAGCTTATTACCATTTTTATTAATTAACTCGCTTTCTTGTCGGTTTGTCTGTTCGGTACAGGTTTTGCAATCGATTTTTGATTAACTTCTCGATGAGTTAAAGACTTGAAACTTTGATTGCATTATTTATGATAATTACAATTTGGGTACCTTCAAGTCGAGAGTGAATCTGTTTCTTCTAGGCAAGCGTACTCCATCGTAGACCGCATCATCACCTAACATCAGGCGAGATGGCGGTCAAAGGCAAGCCTACTATTTAATAAAAAAAACCGGCCAAGTGCGAGTCGTACTCGCGCACCGAGGGTTCCGTATCATTTTTGGACGTATAAAGTGAAAAAAACCGGACCGCATAACTATGTTTGTTTGTGAAGGAATTTTGATGATTTTGAAAAACTGTACTAGTTAGGAACATCGTTTTATTTTTGGTGCCATATTTGGGTCAATTTCTATCAACCCTAATTATTTCAGATTTTTCGCTCCGCAAACTTCGGAGATAAGGGGGGGGGAATGGTATTTTTTCAGACATTTTTCATCATATGTCGAAAACTGTGAGACATAAAATAAAATGAAAATATATTTTGAAATGTGCAGATCAAGCTCTTTCATATGATATGTCACTTGACCTAGTAACCCCACTTTGAAATTTTGGACCACCACTCCGGCCCCTTTTGCAATGAAAATAAAAATATTTTTTGACTTTTTTCATTTGCAATATAGTTGGACAAGCATCAGACAGACAGACAGACAGACGAAGTCGCACCATAAGGGTTCCTTTTTTACCATTTTGGTACGGAACCCTAAAAAGAAAAAGTTTAGAACTAGATGACAATGCAATAATAACTCCGTTTTATAAACGTGGTATACATAAGTATTAAAAATAGATTTATTATAGAATTCGTGATGTGACGACATTTGAGATTTCTGTGCAGTATCTAAGTTCAATATTTAATATTATACACATAAAACTTTGGAATAAATTCGCTAAATGATGTTGAAATCCGCATCAAAATCTGTTGTGTAGCTTAGAAGAACTAAGCGAACAAACATTGTGAGGCGAGGCGGTGCTGGTCTGGTGCTAAGGCGTTAAATGGACGACGACCTTTAAAACCAACCGACTCTTTATAGTATTTGGTTACTTTTTTTTTGACTTTTTTTTTTACTTGAAAGAGAGAGAGAAAGCTCTCTCTCTTTCTTACAAACTATGATCATTACAGTCCCGCGCCGCTGAGAGGATGCGTTCCTGACACTTGATTAATTTAGCACTAAACCATTTTAGTATATTGTAGGTTGATGTTATAATAAGAAATGTTTTACGATTAAAAATATTTTCATCGTCTATAATAATCTCTGTAATTCCTCTGTGATAATAATGCACTATTGATAGGTACCTACGTATCAAAAAGTGCATTATTATAGACGATGAAAATATTTTTAATCGTAAACATGTTCCACTTCAAAGTTTCGTCGACCATATAATCAGGAACTTGCTGAAAATGGTTTTTCTTGTAACCAGCAATCGACAAACAAAGTAGTAATTTTTAATCAGACCCCCCTTAAGGGGGTTCCTTCGCATTGTAGCTGGAAATTTAAATAGAAAGTAGGTTTTTGTTATTTTGACCCAGTTACACGGAAATGTGTGATGTGATTTTGTGTTCCACGGAATTAATGTATAGTGCTACAATTTTGTACGCCTTTGTTTTGCTTTAAAACTAACCCAAATTGTCAGGCACATTAAATGATACCACATTAAATGATACTACATGGCATCATTAGAAGAATAACATTTAATATTTTAGTCGTGCGACGTTTTTGTCCCGACTGCGCCAGAAGGAGGGTTATGTTTTTCGAGTGTATGTATGTATGTATGTTTTTATGTATGTATGTATGTATATTTCTTTGGCACGCTCTGTAGCCTAAACAGCTTGATGGATTTTAGCTTGAGAGGTGTCGTTAGATTCGTCTCAATTGTAAGAGTGACACTGGATATATCAAAATTATAAAAAAATTAAATGGCCGATTTCTGGCGTCTTCAAAAAGTTTGTTTTTCTAGAAACCTATCGAGTGGGGTATCAAAATGAAGGGCTCGAAAAGACGATTACGAAAACATATAATATAAATACATTAAAAACTAAAAATTTAAAATAGTAGTACCTAAATTAAAAATTTTAATAACCTGACTGCCAAAAAAACAACTAAAAAGTTCAAAACAAGAGCACTTTTCAAGCAGTCTGATGCAGTTGGTGGCAATAAAATCTAAGATTTAACACAAATAATTGCCACCAACTGCATCAGACTGCTTGAAAAGTGCTCTTGTTTTGAACTTTTTAGTTGTTTTTAGGGTTCCGTACCCAAATGGTAAAAAAGGAACCCTTATGGTGCGACTTCGTCTGTCTGTCTGTCTGTCTGTCTGTCTGTCTGTCTGTCTGTCACACCTGCTTATTTCAGAAACTACTAATGCTATAGACTTGAAATTTGGAACAGTTATAAAGAATGCTTGCCCAACTTTATTGCAAATGAAAAAAGTAAAAAAATATTTTTATTTTCATTGCAAAAGGGACCGGAGTGGGGGTCCGAAATTTTAAAGTGAGGTTACTAGGTCAAATGGCATATCATATGAAAGGGCTTGATCAGCACATTTCAAAATATATTTTCATTTTATTTTATATTTCACAGTTTTCGACATATGATGAAAAATGTCTGAAAAAATACCATTCCCCCCCCCCCTTATCTCCGAAGTTTGCGGAGCAAAAAATCTGAAATAATTAGAGTTGATAGAAATTGACCCAAATATTGCACCAAAAATAAAACGATGTTCCTAACTGGTACTGTTTTTGCAAAATCATCAAAATTCTTTCACAAACAAACTTAGTTATGCGGTCCGGTTTTTTTCACGTTATACGTCCAAAAGTGATATGGAACCCTCGGTGCGCGAGTACGACTCGCACTGGGCCGGTTTTTTCTTTTTTTTGGCCGTCGGGTTTTTTAAATTTTTATTTTTTTTCGTTTCAATATTTGACATATTGAAATAAATAACTTCATGTACCTAAATACCTAGATATATCACCTGATGAATACTAGTAGGTCAAAGATCTATGGCTCGATGATCCATAGATAGTCCAAATGTTGCGAATCTATTTATATTATTATTTTAACAGAAATATATCAATTTGCACTAGCCGTTGTACTATTTATGTAGAATAAACAATAGGGTTTGCTGAATGCAGGTGTAGGAATATGTAAGCCAACTGAAATCGAAATACAGATGTTTTTTTATAGTGCAAGACGAAATATTATGCCATTTTAATTATGCCGGTTTATAATACTATTGTCGTGGTTGAGTTATATATTAGTCCATCTGTTTCGACACCTGATTCAGTTTGAAGTCAATTGTAGCAGTTGAAGGGATACATCGCTATATCTCTTCGGTTAACAATTATACAAGTTTGGTCGAATTCGCCGAAATGCGATGTAAAAATGAAAACAAAGTAGTCCGAGAGTAATTATTATTTCTAAAGAGTAAATTATTCAGGGACAGTAACTCTTTTATAATATGGCATTTGGTCTAAGCCAGACTAAATGACGTAATTTCACTGGCACTCCATAAACAATACACTACGAAACATTCCATGAAAATTAAAATGGTTACTTAAATAAAACAAGAACAGACCACCTTATAGGCACGTGTCAAACAAACCAATAGAATGAATCCACATTAATTACGAACAAGTACATACATACATTGCTGAACACGTGTATGGCACACAATGGCCCTTTGAACTAACCCTCAGATCAATTAGCTTGGTAATCAACAGCTAATAGCATGTGTTGTTATGACTTGTGCGAAACAATGTTATGTGTTTGTATTACTATACATTGATATGGCTTAGCCATATAAATGTACAGACTGATTGAACGAAATGATTGATTGAACCGAATGAAATCGACCATTTTCAATAACTTCCTTAGTATAGGGTTTAGACTGGCTGGTTGGTACGATGAAGAGGTCAAGCTGTATATCTGGTTCATCCCACCGGAATTAAATGCAATGTGGCTTAGATTTGTAAAAGTCTTAAACGGCTTGACGGATTTGAACGTATGGGTGACGTTAGATTTACCTATAATAATTAAATAAGTCGGTTTTTTAGGGTTCCGTACCTCAAAAGGAAAAACGGAACCCTTATAGGATCACTTTGTTGTCCGCCGTCAATCACCGGACCATAAGTGGAGCCATCTGCTCATAGATGGCGCCTTTGGAAGTATGCAGTAGTGCCATCTATGATCATATTTCGGAACCCTTAGGGCGCGAGGCATACTCGCACTTGTCCGGTTTTTTAGGGTTCCGTACCTCAAAAGGAAAAACGGAACCCTTATAGGATCATTTTGTCGTCCGTCTGTCCGTGGCAAGTCCGAGGCATCTGCTCATAGATGGCGCCACCAGAAGAAGTATGTAATAGCTGACCTTGCTCATAGATGGCGCTATTGCATATTGCTAGTGGAATATTTTATTTTATTTATTATATCTACAGACATAATTAAGTTTGTACGGAACACTTATGGTGCGTGAGTCCTACATTTGTCTGTCTGTCTGTCTGTCTATCTGTCTGTCACACCTGGTTATTTCAGTAACTACTAATGCTATCGACTTGAAATTTGGAACAGTTATAAAGAGTGCTTACCCAGCTTTATTGCAAGTGATTAAAGTTAAAAAAATGTTTTTAGTTTCATTGCAAAAGGGGCCGGAGTGGGGGTCCAAAATTTCAAAGTGGGGTTACTAGGTCAAGTGACATATTATATGAAAGGGCTTGATTTGCACATTTCATAATATATTTTTATTTAATTTGATGTCTCACAGTTTTCAACATAATATATGATGAAAAATGTCTGAAAAAATACCATTCCCCCCCCTTATCTCCGAAGTTTGCGGGGCGAAAAATCTGAAATAATTAGAGTTGATAGGAATTTACCCAAATATGGCACAAAAATAAAACGATGTTCCTAACTAGTACAGTTTTTTTCAAAATCATCAAAATTCCTTCACAAACAAACTTAGTTATGCGGTCCGGATTTTTTCACTTTATACCTCCAAAACTGATACGGAACCCTCGGTGCGCGAGGACGACTCGCACTTGGCCGTTTTTTTATGTTATTGTTTGTGGGAGTCTAAATGCTGTACCTATTATATTAATGTCCTATGTGAAGGCTGTTAGCACCAGTTCAGGCTTTAGAATTGATACACATACTGCAATCACTTCGCAACTACAACGTGCATTCAACTTGGCTAACCATGAACCGTATATCCGCTATGTTTAGTAATAGACAATCAACCGGCTTTGAAACTGTTTAAAACGGTCCAATAAATATTCGTAGCGTTCGTATTGGTCCCTCAGATCATAGAAACAAGGAGATATCATCGCAAATCAGTACGGGAACAACTGTTGCCACTTTTAGTACATTTTTCGACACAATTACAAGCGCTCCTTGTAATAAAAAGATCTCCCACACATTAAAAATTCCGGACACCCTCAATCTAACACTGTTAATCGTCACTCAACATAGCACTAAACTAAAACACTGTAATTATATAATCGATCGTGTTCGGTTCGTCGCCAGCGTGTACTTTTGTATCACAATCAATGTGATCAAACTGAAGTATCAAGCTCAATAGCGCCTTGGCACATCTCCCTTGTTTCTATGATCTGAGATTGGTCCTATACAATAGTAAAGTACTTTAATGACTCACTGCAATTAAAACCAACTGTACATGGATTGTACATTAACAACATTTTCTTTTAAAGTTCGGCCCAGTTGATGTAACCGCTATTGAGTGTAAATTAAATCGGTAATTTATTGACACAGAGTGTTTAATACATGAAGTGATTATGTGCGGTTTGATGACATCAAATATACAGAGTGAGTTTTTGAGATGGGACTGCATAATACAGGTTGGGATTATTCTTCTGACAATTTCATTTAATTTAAAAATGCAGATTCAATTTTGTGAGTTTCATTTCAAAAAATGTATAATATAATTGAGCCTATTTGTATCGATTGTCATCAAAGTTATTAACGTAGCCAAATACCTACCTACAGACTACGAGTATATAAAGAAAGGGTTCTAGCTTAATCTGATACGGGTACCAGTATATTAGACCAAGAATCTGCTAGCTGATTAATGCAATATGATAAATGCGAGATACCGATATTCTCAGATACTTGGTTGTCATCGAATATTTGAAACTAGCAAGCTATTCGTATATTTACGTGTTTTTCTAAACAAAAAGCCCAACTTCTTTCTTCCAATGTCATAAGAATGATTGTCCGAGGAAACCGGCTTGTCCTAGAACCAGGGCCCCAAGTCTGCTAATGCAATTGTTATAATCGTGTCAGAATAGTGTCTCAATGGTCGTTTTGACCAATGACGAAAGAGTTAGTCTTGCTCTAAGCCAATGACCGCTTAGATTTTGATAGTAATGGTGTCATTATGACACCATTCGTACACTATTCAAATAGCAGAATTGGGGCTCAGATCTGAGTCCCAGCAATTATTCTAATTCAACTAATATTATAAATGCGAAAGTAAGTTATTTATTGGATACATTTCGGAGAGTGTGCTTCAGATCTGCATGATCTAATTCCCTCCTGCCCTTTTTTCTATCGGACAGCCAGAAGCACGAAAAAGCGCCATCGGTTCATGGTTGATGTACCGAAAACCCGAACGAAGCGCTTTGATTCCACTTTCATTGTGAAAACCGCAAAACAATGGAATTCGCTGCCGGAGTGGGTCTTCCCCGACAGTTACAATCTGGGTATCTTCAAGTCGAAAGTGAATCGGTTTCTTCTAGGCAAGCGTGCTCCATCGTAGACCGCATCATCACTTAACATCAGGCGAGATGGCGGTCAAACGCGAGCCTATAATTAAATAAAAAAAAAAGTAAGTGTGTTTGTTTGTTACCTTTGCACGCCTAAACCACTGTACCGATCATCATGAAATTTTCCATAAACGTTGTCAGGGGTACAGAAAAGGACACTTTTATGCAGAAAAAAAGAACTATTCCCGAGGGAAAGAATAATAAATTTCAACGTTCACAATTACTTTAGGACGCTAGATGGCGCTACGTGTACCTATGTCACGCGGATGAAGTCGCGGGCAAAGTTCTAGTTTGTTATATTATATATTACGATCATCCAAAATTGCATCACGAGTCCAATACAAATGAAGTCAGCAAAAAGTTTTGATGCTTATTATAAGTTCTCCATTTATTTACTTCTCCGTGTTTGTACAACATGGAGTTTCGCACAATGGTATGAATATAAATGTATTTTAAAATACCGAGAGCCTCCCCTGAGTGTGCGCGTTGCACTAACTAGAACAAAAGTTATTTCGATTTCAGCTCTACAAATGTTACTCGATGATATGTTTTTGTGGAACTATGATTGACAAATTGCGTGCTTTTGTTTGGCACTCTTTTTATAGGCTTTTGTTATTTAAAATAAACTCAACACAAAATCGTGGGTCATTTATTTAAATAAGGCTGAGAATCAGCACTTTTTGAACATAAGAAGTATTCATTGTGAATTTCATTGTGAAAACCGCAAAACAATGGAATTCGCTGCCGGAGCGGGTGTTCCCCGACAGTTACAATTTGGGTATCTTCAAGTCGAGAGTGAATCGGTTTCTTCTAGGCAAGCGTGCTCCATCGTAGACCGCATCATCACTTAACATCAGGCGAGATGGCGGTCTAACGCGAGCCTATTATTTAATAAAAAAACCGGCCAAGTGCGAGTTGTACTAGCGCACCGAGGGTTCCGTATCATTTTTGGACGTATAAAGTGGAAAAATCCGGACCGCATAACTAAGTTTGTTTGTGAAGGAATTTTGATGATTTTGAAAAAACTGTACTAGTTAGAAACATCGTTGTATTTTTGTTGCCATATTTGGGTCAATTTCTATCAACTCTAATTATTTCAGATTTTTCGCCCCGCAAACTTCGGAGATAAGGGGGGGGGAATGGTATTTTTTTGGACATTTTTCATCATATGTCGAAAACTGTGAGACATAAAATAAAATAAAAATATATTTTGAAATGTGCAGATCAAGCCCTTTCATATGATATGTCATTTGACCTAGTAACCCCACTTTAAAATTTCGGACCCCCACTCCGGCCCCTTTTGCAATGAAAATAAAAATATTTTTGGACTGTTTTCATTTGCAATAAAGTTGAACAAGTATTCTTTATAACTGTTCCAAATTTCAAGTCGATAGTATAAGTAGTTGCTGAAATAAGCAGGTGTGACAGACAGACAGACAGACGAAGTCGCACCATAAGGGTTCCTTTTTTACCATTTTGCTACGGAACCCTAAAAAGAAGAAGTTAGAAAAGGCAGTTCCTAAAACGGCCAATCTTTTACCACTTCCTAGCATTTTAGCTTACATCAACAACTCTGCAATTTGGAAAACTGTACAGATATTGTTATATCCATACCCATAGCTTGTAGCCTTTACCCAACCTCAATCACTTTGAGGTCACCTTCTAATCCTACCAATCTGCCTTCAACAAACCTTACTCACTTTGAAATCGGCTTCGAGTCTAGTTTCACCTTAATATTAATGATTCATACAAATAATACACGACCGCAAGTCGAGAGCATACAATAATCGAATGACAATCATCTTGTATGTTCGGTACTCGACTACGTAGCTCGAGGAATTATTGCATGAATGTTGACTGAGGCCGGCGAGGCGTTAGGTCAAATTGTTGGTTACCACTGACACCTCTGCTTGTAGCTATACAATATCGTTTTATTATACAGGTGTAAGGTTATATGAGAGACATAGTGAAAAAGGATAGGTATGCAGTATTTAATACTAGTTCGACGGGGCCAACCTTGAAATCTGTTTTTATTAAATCACTCTAAATACAAATTCAAAAACAACATCTTTTGGATAACCAATCAATTTTGACCTCCTGTTTTCTACTGTATCCTCCTTACTTATAAACGCTTATATTAACCACTGATTAAATATACACCTATCCTTGTTATTCGTATGACAAGGAATTGAGATGACAATTGATATAAGAGCTGTTTAATTTAAAAGTAAGGGGGTATATTCACAAATAATTCACAATACAAAATTCAAACGCTATATAAAATCAATCACCCACCCACACACAAAACATTCGCACATATTTTATTTCGAAACTCGCCGACAATTTTAAAGAACACTTGTCGGATAATCCGTCTGACAACCGACAGTACAGCAGTGGGGATTAACCGTCTTTCCGACACGTTTCCCGGACTCCCAGGATTAGTTACACTGGGGATTCTTCATTCCCGTTTGGTACTTTTACGGCCGCCGCTGACTTCAACGAAATCTTGTACAAGAATGTTGTATGGTAGGTGAGTGGGAGAAGGTTTAGTTTGTGAGTTCTGTTGAATATTTGCTGTTTATTGAAGCAGAAGTTAGTTAAAAATAATCGCCAAAAGAATCGGCTAGATGAGGGATTCCTAACGTTTTTGCCTTGAGCCTCCTCAGATTATAAAAAAAACATACTATTTCCTTTTTCAATAAAGAAAGATATAAGTTTTACGACAATTATTTCTCAAGTTTAAGCATAATCAAGTAAATTAAAACCTTCGTGTACCTAAGAATAATTCAAGAGAAAGAAAGCATAATTTGCGATTTAAGACTTCAAATTATTTTTTCTTAATATTTGAACAAAATGGGGTACGATCTCTCCCACACGATTGATGAATCTAGACGCTGAAAGTAGGTTTATAAGGCTGTTGATGATCAAAAGATGTCACAAAAACCTTCGCCTGTTCTCCCATCATATATTTTTTTTAGGATGTATTATTATTAAAAAAATTCAGCACGCTACTTCTACAAAATATTTTCTAGCACTTAACCTTCTGGTTTTCTTCCATCGCGACCTTGACCCCTAACTCAGTAAGCTGCGGGCCAGGGAAGCAGAATTTCGGACCTCAAAGCATAAGTAGCCGCATAAATCTTAGTTACGTGACCTCCCGGAGGTCTCCCGGAGGTACGGGAGGCAATTACACCGTGTGGTAGTCCCGGAGGAGTGAGATATGTGAGTTTAACACCGATTTGTACAACGTACATGGCGTTTTGTTTCGTGTTGCAGTGTTTTTTGATACCTATAGGGGATTTTAAGGTTAGATAGATTTGTAAAGATGTTAGGTTTTAAAGGTGCGGTTAAACGGGCTAGTTTTTTGACAATTTCTTGCTGCAATTATATAGCCGTGAGTTGAAATCTATATTGTGTAACTCAGTAAAACAATTGCCGCAAATTTTCTGTATATTCCGGTGATATTGCAATGAAATTAAATGATTGCACATCACAATAATTGCTGTACGATATACAGGGTGCCCAGTAAATAGCACGACATACTGCAGGGGGTGATAGCTTGGGTCAATACCTACCAATACAACACAATATATGTTCAGCAAAATCTTACGGATTTTTTTTCACCACTGTAGGTTAAAGTTAAGCGATATGAAAATTGTTCTGTGAAAATTTAAACAAAAAGTACTATTTCTTAAAAACATTATTGTTTTTAATAGAAAAAAAGAAATGAGTAAAGTAACTACTCACGAATAATTTGATGTAAAAAAAAATACTAGAAAAGGTATTTTTCATTACGTGATACTTAAAAATCTGTTTCAAGGTAGAGATTTTTCGATATTTCGGAAAAAAATTTAAACTCTAAATCCGTAAGATTTTGCTGAACATATATTGTGTTGTTTTGGTAGGTATTGACCCAAGCTATCACCCACTGCAGTATGTCGTGCTATTTACTGGACACCCTGTAGATCTCAACTCACGGCTATACAATTGCAGCAAGAAATAGTCAACAAACCAGCCCGTTTAACAGCACCTTTAGGTAGTACATAGGTATTAGTACTATAGGCCTATTGCTTAACTGAGTTGGTTCCTAAGGTAGCTGTGCGGTGTGAGAGAGGTGACAGTTATGTTGCGCTATATAATAGTCAATAACAAGAACATAGGTAGCATATTTAATAATAGGCTTGTGTTTGACCGCTATCTCGCCTGATGTTAAGCAATGATGCGGTCTACGATGGAACATGCTTGCCTAGAAGAAACTGATTCACTTTCGAATTGAAGATACTCAGATTGTAGCTTTCGGGGAACACCTCAGATAATAGAAACAAGGAGATATGCCATATCAAATTCAAATTATCAAATAGTAAATTAGTACGGGAACAACTGATGCCACTTTTAGTACATTTTTCGACACAATTACGCGCATAATTAAGCGCTCCTTGTGAATAAAAAGATCTCCCACGCATTGAACATTCCGCACACCCTCAATCTAACACTATTAATCGTCACTCAACACCAGCACTAAACTAAAACACTGTATTTATACCATCGAGCGTGTTCGGTTCGTCGCCAGCGCGTACGTTTTTAATATGAGCAATTTGCTCAAGATCAGGCATCAAGCTCGATAGCGCCTTGGCACATCTCCTTGTTTCTATGATCTGAGGGGAACACCCACTCCGACAGTGCAGTTACTTGTTGTTAGCTATTGTGCCGAGCGACATAACTGTAATGTCATAATGTCACCCCTCCCGCACAAGAATAACTTTATGAACTTAGATGCAAATTATTCAATGTTGTGGTAATCCAAAATTGTTATGTGTGTGCTAAACTTCATCAAAATTCATTCAGCCGTTTCAGAGTTATTGACGCACAATTTATTGATGATGTGTTTTCGTTGTTCAAAAAAATTTAAGAGCAAATGAAAAACATATAGGGCCGTACCACAAAAAAGATAGACACGCGTTAAACGCGAATGCTACCAAAAAATTACGCACTTGTTTTAGCACTGACTTGTCTAAAACAAGTGTGTATTATTTTTGGTAGCATTCGCGTTTAACGCGTGTCTAACTTTTTTGTGGTAAGACCTTTAAGGGTTACGTGACAGAAATAAATGGAGCTTGGCTGAAACTCCATATAACGCTTGGGCAAACCCGTCAAAATGTCAAATATAAGAGGAAGCGTTTATTTTTTTGTTTTCAATTTTATGCACGTGTGTGTTTTCGGATACCCATTTGTTTCATTGCGGGATGATGAATCGCAACCTTGCCGTTATCAGTTTGTAAATGAAAAAAAAAAAAAAAACCGAATATGTGCGAGTAGGTACGACTCGCGCCCTAAGGATTCCTAAATATGCAATAGCGCCATCTATGTCGCTATTGCATCATAGTAGAGATATCATATCTTGATCATAGATGGCGCTATTGCATACTAGTGGTGCCATCTATGAGCAGATAGCTCCACTCATGGTCATGACAGACGGACAACAAAGTGATCCTATAAGGGTCTCCCCACATTTTATCGACGCGGCACCGGCTTAAGCCGAGTGCGTATCATCACACTGCGACCAGCTAATAGGCAAACGGCTCGTTCCGCCGTCGGCCGGCGTCGTCGGAGCCGAGCCGATGCGAATGGTATTAGAAACACCCTTATTTCGTAGACATAAAGGCTTTTTTGACCGGCGTTAGCCGATTCCACGTTGATAAATGTGGGGCGACCCTAAGGGTTCCGTTTTTTGTTTTGAGTTACAGAACCCTAAAAAATTAAAAATTTGTTCTATATATTTTGAGATTATCCAGGCAATCCGAAACACACACGTGACTAATATTTAAAAGTAAACAATAATAGGATCTCCTATTTTTAGGAACATTGCTTCGGACGATTTTTGATAAAAAAAACCGGGTATTGCAACGCACAGCCAGTTCATAATACAAATGTATGTACTGCAGTTTTAATTTATTATTTAATGGTATCGCTGAAACTACGATAAATTTGATTTCGATTGCAGTATGAAATGAATGAATGAATGTATCTCAGCCGATAATATCTGATCGGATATGCATACTATTGCAATAAATAATGCAGGAGTGCAATGACGTATGAAACGGTTATTAATGCAGATGCATTTTAAATTCTTCAATAACGAAGATGGATTGCTTTATTTAATAAATTACTGGACGAATAAAATGATGAAAGTATGTTACCGGCATGAGTCGTGAGCGCAAACTTCACGCGCGTACCTATTACCTAGTTAATTTTTCAGTCTCATTGGCGGAATGGAGAAAGCGGCGCAGAGGCTGCACGCGATTAGTTCGTCAATCGATGCTCGTCGTCTATTGGACTATTCTCTATTGTGTATTGTCAACTGTCTGCTGTCTATTGGGCCGAAACTGTCTATTGGGCCGAAAGTGTACATGCGCGATTTGTGCTCACTGTACATAACTGACAGAATCGTGTTGCTGTGGAGTTTGATACGCCTATTCCTCTTCGTAGCTAAAACACTAGGAAGCGATGAAGGGCAGGCGTTTTGCGGGCTTCTTTGGTATTGTAACGTTCAGAAAGTGCTAATTGGCTTTAGCTCACAAAATTATTTTTGTGTGTGATAGCCAGATTCATGAGAAATAGTATAGGCTATTTAACATCACGCTGCGGTCCTAAGGAGCCGAGCAACGGGGTGAAACCGCAGGGCACAACTACTACTAATATTAGCTGAAGAGTTTGTTTGTTTGTTTGAACGCGCTCATCTCTGAAACTACCAGTCGGATTCGAAAAATTCTTTTTGTATATGATAGCCAGATTCATGAGAAATAGTATAATTAAGCTATTCAACATCACGCTACGACTCCTAGGAGCTGAACGACAGGGGTGAACCGCAGGGTAAAGCTAGTGTTGTGTAGGGTTCAGTTGAAAACCAGCGTCAGGCCCTAGTGGCCGGACACCCATGCTGAACTGAACCTATTCGGCACAACCACTACACAGCAATTTTATTATTCTTTTTGTTTATTTTGTATGAATTTTGTCTGTGTATTATTCGTGCCAAATAAACGTTTTTCTTTCTTGTTGACATAACATTATTGACTAATAACACCATCAGAAAACGCCATTAAAATCTTTTGGGTACCTCAAGCCCATGGTGTGTAGTTATAAATTATACCTACATAGGCTCCATTTTATGGCCCATACGTGATAAAGTTTTCAGTATGGAATAAACCTCGTATCGCAGGAAGAAAGTTTTTACATCTCTTTGAAAGCGATAGTGAAGGAAAGTTGTTGAGTGTCAGGGAAAGATTCGGAGATGGCTCTTCTGGAAAGATTGGCCAATTTAAATAGGTAGGTAGGTACTTAATTTAACTTGGGTTAAATCGACTTTTTAAAGTGCTTTCTGAGACACAAATTGACCACCCATCCATGGGTGACCGCGGCAAGCGCAGCTCAACCAGATCGATCGATCAGCGCGGCTGTGTAAGTTGCCACAAGCAACTTAAGTATAGCAACATATTATAACGAAATAAATGAAAACTGTGCAGTTGGGAAAACCCCGTCAGGAACGAAGTTCCTATACCTAATGTACGTAATTATTCGTATGATCGATTTTTTTGTTACCCATTTTAACACGGTAAAATTACGCGTATTTTTTGCCAATCCGGCCATAATAACCTGCGCTCTGACGTCTCAACGGGTACTGGTCGGAGACCGCGAGCGTGATTGCCGTGAGTTTTAGATATATGGAGAGGCCATAACGTTTTTTCTCGTTAGGTACGTGACGATTTCTTCTAGTCAACTCGTACCGCAAGCCGCATTAAGGAACTTCGTTCCAAAAAAACTTACGCAACCGCCCTACAAAACCTCAGGGGTTGTCAATAAAACTTGGTGGATCATATTATAGCACATAAAATCTGGTGTTATTGCCAGTCGTAAAATTAATATGTCCCGCGTTATACTAGGTAAATTGCGGGCCCTTACTCATTTTATTTCTACCACTTTTTATGGCTGTAACACTATTATATAGAGATTCACTTTTTTATTGTTATTTGGCACCTTATTATTGTTTCTCTGCAAGGAGGCTATCTTTTTCCTATATAGTATTCATAATAAGGTGACTAAAGTCGTCCTTATCTTTGCTAATAACACTAATAACTAATAAGTTCATAAAACTGCAAAGTTGTAGGCATTGAATTGAATTTATTTGATTACTAGCTGTTGCCCGCAACTTCGTCTGCGTTAAAATAGATGAAAAGTAGTATTTATGTGTTTCTTCAGTTCCCAAGCTACCATTTTGCCAAATTTCATCCAAATCCGTCCAGCCGTTTCAGCGTGGAGAAGTAACAAACACACATACCATATTTCGTATTTATAATATCAGTAGGATTGCTTGTATAAATAGCATAGCAAGTTTTCATTCATGAAACCCTTTTGAAATTTAAAACCATCATCATTTACATTTTTGATATTGACTATACTAAACTATCCATTACGAATTTCATGTTCTACACGACTTTCTGTTAGGCTTGCCACACATCTTAACTAGTACCACTCCAACTTCATTAGAATTAGGCCACAATAGTAATGTTATGCAAATTGCGTGTGATACCAGCCTTACGGATGGAATTACAACTTGAAAGCTTGCCTGTTAGCATGGTGAAAGTGAATTAAAATCGTTTTTATAGTATTTTTTCTGACTATGCATAATAATATTAAGGTATCGCTATGGTGAAGAGCATAGTTAAAAAAAAACCGGCTATGTGCGAGTTGTATCCACCGAGGGTCCCGTACCGTCTTTGGACGTATAAAAGTTACCGGACCGCATAACCAAGTTTGTTTGTGAAGGAATTTCGATGATTTTGAAAAAAACTGAGCTAGTTAGGGTTATCGTTTTATTTTTGTCGTTTAAAAAAGTATACGAATTATTTTCACATTACTCAACCTGTGGGTTGTACTCATCCCTTATAAGCTTAAAATAAGTCAACCCCAAACAACAAAACGGATTTTTTATTTATACATCACATATTTACGTTAGAGGAGCTCGTGGCTAAATGACGGCCGCGCTGATCGATCGATCTGCGAGGTAAAGCTGCGCTTGCCGCGGTCAGTCCTTGGATAGGTGACCGTTCTTTACACATCGAGACCCCTCCGTGCCTCGGAGAGCACGTTAAGCAGTCGGTCCCGGTTGTCATAGGAATATCTTTGACAATCGTTACGGGTAGTCAGAAGCCCTAAAAGTCTGACAGCTGGTCTAACATTCGAATACCGGTATTACCCATTAATTGGGTTGTGGAAGTCAGATGGCAGTCGCTCCACGTAAAATATTGATATTCAGCCAAAAACTAGCTAGACTGGATGCCAACACCAATATAATTTGGGAAAAGGCTAGGCAGATGATGATGACATCATATTTACGTTAATGAATTACCTACAAGTATATTACCCCGACCGTGAAAATACCGAATTTCAATCCCGCTCGGGTCTCGCTCGGAATTCCGATCATTCACGAACCTAAGTATACAAGTACGGGTTACGGATTATTTATAGAAATAAGGGATATGGTAATTGGTTTACAAGAGAACTATTTTATTACTATAACTAGCTTTTGCCCGCGACTTCGTCCGCGTTTCCGTCGTTTTTCGTAAAAAAAGTAACGTATGTCCTTCCTCACGGTTCAATGGTTTTGATGTAACAGACAGATTAACTTTCGTATTTTAGTTGGGAAATATAATATGTCAATCCACAATACTTTTGAAAAATATCGCAATAAGGAACCGCAGAATATTATTATTAATAGCTGTGCCCGCGACTCCATCAGCGTGTAACTCCTTGTGTGTAATACAATCAGAAAGCTCCGAACTGCTAAGCTATCGGAAGTTACACGTGTTATTGTAAATCAACCATAAAATATAGGCATATGCTGTTGTGGGATATTTTTTAGATAATTTTATGTAGAACATTCCCGTCATACATGATTTCTATGTAGCTTTAACCATTAAGGCTGCACACGCGACGGAAGCTTAAAAAATGGAGTAACTTCTCCCGTTTTCCCAACATTTACCTTCACTGCTCTGCTCCTATTGATTGTAGCGTGATAAAAAGTATACTATAACCTGCCCAGGAGTATGAAGAATAATTGTACCAAGTTACGTTAAAATCCGTTGAGTAGTTTTTGTTTCTATAAGAAACATAAAGACAGACAGACAAAAATTTTACTGATTGCATTTTTGGCATCAGTATCGATCACTAATCACCAACATATATTTCATGTACAGAATTTACCTCTACAGATTTATTATAAGTATAGATTATTAATTGGCGTGGTATTATTATTATATTGATGAAGTATTAGGTATGGTATTAGGTAGCAAGGAAAATTACTAAAGAATGTGTGTCTTTTTCTCTATTATTAGATTTAATCAATGAATCAATGAAACCTATTTAATAGATTGGTAAAGTACCTACCTACCTATATTGGTAAAGTACTTAGTTTATACGTGAAACCAACACTCGCTCGTTAGTGTGTAGGCATAGAAAAACCTTTACAAAAGTTAAAATTGCTAATATTATAAACGTGAATTTTTGTGAGGATGTATAGATGTATGGATGTTTGTTACTCTTTCACGCAAAAACGACTGAACGGATTTTGATGAAACTTTACAATAATATAGCTAATACATCAAAATAACACATAGGCTACTTTTTATCCTAAAAAGGTGGGCAAAGCAGCGAGCAGAAGCTAGTGAAAATATAATCATTAAATTCGATTCATAATCGGTTCGTAAAAAAAATACAGTTGACTTGAGCACCTCCTCTTTTTTAAGGTGAATAAAAAGACAAGGCCTTAACTTATCATTAGATATCACTCCAAAACAGTCCAACTCAAATCCATAAATAAAACGAACTCATTTCCAAAAGTTTCCAGTGCAACATCACCCAACGTCCCAGCGCCACTAAATTAAGTTAGGTGTAGTGAAATTTATAGTCCAGGAGCTAAGCTAACAAGTTAAGTGATGGTGCGTGCAGCTCTTAAAACTTCCTCCAGGACTGTCGTAACAAGATTACAAGCTCTCCGACTATGTCCGTACGGATTTTGTAGTTCTGATGTAAGGAATTACGGATAGAATTTTTATGGGATTTCTGGTCATGTACAGTTGATTATGGTGTTTTTATGTTGCAATTTATAGATCAGATAATGGGTGTTGTTGCTATGCGTGTAGCTTTGTGTGTGTGAGTTGGTTCTTCAAATCATAGAAAGAAAGGAGATGTGCTAAGACGCTATTGAGCTTGACGCTTTGATATGATCAATGTGATCATGTCGTCGAAGGACCGAACGCAATTGATGATGTGTATACAAAGTTTTTGTTTAGTGTGCGTGACGAGTGACAAATAACAGTGAGGTTGAGCGTGTGCGGCATTTGTAATGTAGAGATCTCCCGATCTCTATATTTAAAAAACCGGCCAAGTGCGAGTCGTACTCGCGCACCGAGGGTTCCGTATCATTTTTGGACGTATAAAGTGAAAAAAACCGGACCGCATAACTAAGTTTGTTTGTGAAGGAATTTTGTTGATTTTGAAAAATCTGTATTAGTTAGGAGCATTGTTTTATTTTTGGTGCAATATTTGGGTCAATTTCTATCAGTTCTAATTATTTCAGATTTTTCGCTTTGAAAACTTCGGAGATAAGGGGGGGGGGTGGTATTTTTTCAGACATTTTTCATCATATGTCGAAAACAGTGAAACATAAAATAAAATGAAAATATATTTTGAAATATGGAGATCAAGACCTTTCATATGATATGCCATTTGACCTAGTAACCCCACTTTTAAATTTCGGACCCCCACTCCGGCCCCTTTTGCAATAAAAATAAGAACATTTTTTTACTTTTTTCATTTGCAATAAAATTGGGCAAGCATTTTTTATGACTGTTCCAAATTTCAAGTCGATAGCATTAGTAGTTGCTGAAATAAGCAGGTGTGACAGACAGACAGACAGACAGACAGATAGACAGACAGACGAAGTCGCAATATAAGGGTTCCTTTTTTACCATTTTGGTACGGAACCCTAAAAAGAGCGTTTGTAGTTGTGACACACACTGCCTTAAAAATGGCGACAGTTCTCGTATTAATTTGCTATGTTATCGTATCTCCTTTGGTTCCCTTCCTAAAACATTTTCATAAAGTTTTATACAATTTGCGCATTTTTGAAAATTAAATAAAGTATTTAATTTACATAAATATTGTGTAGCAAACGTATATTTTAATTCAAAATATGTGTACATTTACGAAACCATACGTCAAAATTATTCGTGTCTACCCACTGATTTTAACTGCGGCACATCGGTATTTGTTGAAATGAATAGATTAATACACGAATAGAGATGGATATGTCTGTTGGTTTCGAAATCCTACCAGAATCTAGGCAACGGATTGGCTTTACAAATTCAAATACCTACGTTAAGACTGTGGCTTCGTCAAGCTTCATCTAGGATTCTGTATGTCGTCGCCACAAACAATCCGTCTTATAGCTAACTTAATCTATAAACAGTATAAAACAAAGATGCTTTCCGTGTCTGTCTGTTTGTTTGCCTAGTTCCTTTAAACTACACAATGGATTTTAATGCGGTTTTTGCTATCATTTACAGATTTTTTCAGGAAAGTTTGTGTGTATAAAACATTAATATTTAAGTTTGATATACAGCACATAAATCTCGATGTGATCGAACAGGGTTTTTGTTACATATAATAATATAATAATATCAGCCCTGTTTATAAACTGTCCCACTGCTGGGCACGGGCCTCCTCTCAGAATGAGAGGGGATAGGCCACGATAGTCCACCACGCTGGCCAAGTGCGGGTTGGCAGACTTCACACACCGTCAAGAACTTTATGGAGAACTCTCAGGCATGCAGGTTTCCTCTCGATGTTTTCCTTCACCGTTAAAGCAAGTGATAATTAATTTGTAATACGCACATAACTTCGAAAAGTCAGCGGTGCGTGCCTCGGGATCGAACTCAAACCATTCACCGTGGGAGGCACATGGTTAAACCACTAGGCTATCACTGCTATACATACACGCCATTTTGTTACATGCTGTATATTAACTTGTTGAATTTTTATTTAGGTTACCAAATTGTTCTGCTTCGGTGGTCTAATGATGGTAAGCGTGCCGCTAAGGGTGGGGGTTCGATTCCTGGGAACAAAGTGTTAGGTTTTACCACTAAGATATTCTCAGGAGCATCTCGGAGTCTGGATTAGCAGTAGCAAATAGGCCTGTTATACAGGGTAAAATTAAAACCAGTGCGGATATTTAAGGAGGTGAAAGTACTCATGAATATGATAATTTTTTATTATGGGACCGACACTGAAATATGAAAAAAAAAAAACAGCTGTTCCCTACAAAAATGCACTACAACACGATCAAAATGTATGGAACAGCTGATTTTTTATTCATATTTCAGTGTCGGTCCCATAATAAAAGTTGATCATATTTATGAGTACTTTCACCTCCTAAAATATCCGCACTGGTTTTAATTTTACCCTGTATAAGACTTAAATATAACTGGTAAAATGTGGGCGTACTATAGGTACCTACTTACTATATTTTGTTCATATATCTTTAAAATGGTGTTATAAAGTATCTACAAATACATCTTTAAATAATTATATCAGTGTTAATATTGTAAATAACTCTCTCATTACATAAATCAAGCTCAAACCGTAGAATCCAGCACAGCACCACAGGTCATTGCACTCGAAAAGCCGAGAGCATTTCAGTAGCCGACGATGGTTTATTAAAAAAAAGGTGAAAGCCTTCGAGTTCCTTCTCACGTATAATTAAAATAGCCGCCATTAAGGGAACTGCTCTCACTCTATTTGATAGTGGGCCGTTTATAGACGCTTTTAGGGGTGTGCGAATGTTTTATTTAATTTGTAAGCCATATAAGAGGCTTTCTTGTTCGATTCCTTACTCAGCGGCCTAACATTCACAAGCGTTGCTTGGACAAACAATAAGTAATGTTATACTTTTTTGTTACAGGTAAAAATCTTATGCAGTACTTTTACCACGCCATTAAGGGCTCTTCAAGGAATAGCGCCCCTTACAAGTAAGAGTAAATTATAAGCCTTTTACGCAGAATAGAAAATAGTACTACGTACCTACACAAGTTGTATTCCTTTGATATTAAAGAAAGCAGTCTTTATCGCCCAAAATCAGTTACATCGTGCGCGCGTGCTAAACTGCACTAGTAATCGCCGCAACTGAGAGTTGTTATCACTTTGTATTCTTTCTCGTTCGTAACATACCTACGCTGCTCTACACAGGAGCGATAAAATCGATGGATAATATCGCATACGTTAATGCGATAATTTGTCCCTGTCCTGTCTACACAACTGCATTTTTACCGTCCGATATTTTCAACGTGTATGTGTGTTGCTGTCAGTTCTTGAAGGTATGTGAAATCGAAATGGCCAGTGTGGTGGAATATAGCCTATCCCCTCTCAATCTTAGAGGAGGCCTGTGCCCAGCAGCGGGGCAGTTTATAAACAGAGCTGATGTTTTTTTTTATGTGTGTTGCTGCGATAATAACGTGTCGTTAATCGCGTATTTATTTAATTAGATCGCATGCGTCCTACTACAAAATGTACTAATAAGAACAAATATCGCAATAACGCGTGCGTTATTATCGACCGATATTATCGTACCTGTATAGGAAACCTTTAAACCATTCATTTTTGAATTATCACGAGCTTTGTTAACGTGATCTCAAATGAAATGTATACACTATGTATTTTAACAGTTTGTTGAATTTACAGGGACCAATAAATTACTACTACCTATTTGTTAAGAAATAAGTATTTTCTTGGAAAAGTTATTGTGAGATATGGAACGTACCTCGTGATAATCTTACTCCCTCGCACTTATACCTCCCTCTCTTTCTTATTGGGAACTACGAATGCCATGTGCAGCTCTGTACTTAATAAACAGTGATTAATTAATTCATGCTTTAATTGAGGTACAACAATTTGGCGACGAGGGAAAGACTCACAGTGCAGTGATTAAACAAGAAGTGAGCAAAAATAATGGATTATTAGACACAAAATTACGAAAAATTTAAACGCCTGGTGTGAAGTGTGAAGTAGCCTTTTCCCAAACATGATTGAGGTCGGCTTCTAGTCTAACTGGTTGCGGCTGAATATCAATATTTAGAAAAAAAATAAACTAATGACAAATAATTAGTATAGGCTAGAAGTCACCATTAGATATCAATAAATTTTCATAAAAAGCGTTCAATTTTAATTTAAATACAGCCTCAGGAGCTGCATACTACTTTGAAATATGCAAGCATAATGGTATAAAGAAATAGATCTAAATTCCAAACACGATAAAAAATTTTTATTCAAGTAAGAACGCAACCTGTAGGTATACAAGTGCTATTCAAAACCTGTTCTATCAAATGAACCCCTTTTCATTCTAAGACAGTAACTGAGCAGAAATGCTCAACACAATGCTCGCGTACTACACGTCTCACTCGACAGTGGTCATTTATCTTAGCACTCGCTTTTTCGCTCATTTCGCTCAAAAAATACTACCCATTTACTTAGGTTACTTCGCGTAGGACAAAAGTACAAGTAGTTTAAGAAAACCCGATGCTAACTCAGATTTTCTGTGTTAGACAAGACAATATTCTCCTACAATCCTATTAAATCTATTTTATTTCTTACATAACATCTCGCTTGTATTCTGAGAAGGGTTAGGCATAGGTTATAAATGTATATTTTTGCGAATTTTAAACATGTTAAAGCCATGTTATGCTTATTTAATGTTTTTAAATATATGTTTATGAAATTCCCAAAAACAACTCCATCCTGCCTGTGTCAGTTGTTTTTGGGAATTTCTTATACATTTAATAACATTAGGCAAAGGTGTTTAGTCCACATTCGCCAATTATGTCTTAACTAGCTTCCGCCCGTGGCTTCGCCCGCGTTTTTCGGGTTAAAAGGTAGCCTATGTGTTATTCCAGACTATAATCTATCTGTGTACCAAATTTCATCCAAATCCGTCCAGCCGTTTCAGCGTGAAGAAGTAACAAACATACACACACACCCACACACACACACGCACAAACTTTCGCATTTATAATATTTGTGTGATTCCATGTAAAAAGGAATGAACCTATTGTTATTCATTTCCCTAAATTAGAATGTAAAATTTCACGGTGTTCCTTTAATTTAAGAGTATTTTTCGCTATTTCCTATAGTCTTAGATTAGGCCATTCACTCACGCTATGAAAATTCACCCATAGATTCGAAACCAATGTTCCCGTATATTTGCAGCTATTTTTTTAAACTGTTAGGTCTATTTGCACTTCGAATAAAAAACAAATAGTTACCGTTTTGTTTGGCTGTTTGTTCAAGCATAGCGACAAACTGAACGGTTTTTGCTATTTTCAGCTGAAAGCTTAGAGAGCAATTTAAAAAGTGTCAATCAAGGGTTTGACTGATAAAACTGTAAAGTATTTTTTCAACAAATAGACTATAAACAAAACAGTGGGGTATCAGCAATTTAGTTTCTTTAAGTAAACCATCTATTACGAGGAGTGAAAATCTATTTGATATAAGCGATATTTTGGGCGATATTGATTCTGAATTATATGATAATTAGGGTTCCGTACCAAAATGGTAACAAAGGAACCCTTATGGTGCGACTCGTCTGTCTGTCACGGCTGCTTATTTCAGCAACTACTAATGCTATCGACTTGAAATTTGGAACATTTATAAAAAAATGCTTGCTCAACTTTATTGCAAATGAAAAAAGTCAAAAAATATTTATATTTTCACTGCAAAAGGGGCCGGAGTCCGTCTGAAATTTTAAAGTGGGGTTAATAGGTCAAATGATATTATATCATATGAAAGGGCTCAATCTGCACATTTCAAAATATATTTTTATTTGTCTCACAGTTTTCGACATAATTATGATGAAAAATGTCTGAAAAAATACCATTCCCCCCCCTTATCTCCGAAGTTTGCGGAGCAAAAAATCTGAATTAATTAGAGTTGATAGGAATTAACCCAAATATTGCATCAAAAATAAAACGATGTTCCGAACTAGTACAGTTTTTTCAAAATCATCAAAATTTCTTCACAAACAAACTTAGTATTGCGGTTCGGTTTTTTTCACTTTATACGTCCAAAAATGATACGGAACCCCCAGTGCGCGAGTACGACTCGCACTTTGCCGGTTTTTTTTAGTTATTAGCTTATATTATTACTTTAAGCATAGCGCAACAGCAGCACATAAATGGAAAGTGGCAAAAATTTACACTAAAGGTTTAAAAAATTTTACCGAATTTTCAAACATAGATAAAAACAAGTTTTTAGAATTTAAAATTCACAGAAAACTAGCTAAATTTTTGTCCAAAAATGTAACACACAAAGTAGAAGTCGGTTAAAAACAATATGAAATACAAAGTAACCATTCCACTTTTCACATCAAAAACATCTAAAATTAGTTTACAAATATATTTTGAACCTTTTTAGTGGGACTCGGCGTGGGTGCTGTTTTATATAAGTATTCCGGACCCTAACCGTAACATGTGAGTTATAACAAGCTTAAGGTGCCAACGTGTGGCATAAAATGTTTGAACCTTTTTCTAGGCACGGAATAATATGTTGGCCTTATCTTTGCATACACAAAAAGTATTTCTACGTGTTTTTCATGTGGTGGATCATAGTGCATAAAGAAAGCCCGACAAGTGCAAGTACGACGCACACTGAAGGTTCCGAAACATGCAATAGCGCCATCTATGCCGCTATTACATCATAGTAGATTTATCATATCTTGCGCTATTGCATACTTTTAGTGGCACCATCTATGAGCAGATGGCTCCACTCATGGTCATGACAGACGGACAAAAAAGTGATCCTATAAGGGTTTTAATTTTACCTTAGTTTAGGTTAATTATTAAAAATGAGATTCTTCAAATTCAATGTTTGTATTATAATAGTATAGGTACTAATAACATACATGTGTGTATAATCTTATTATGAGCTTTATTCATCATATGATTTATCACAATGCTTACTGTACCAAAAAACCATATCATGAGTTTTTTTGACGTATAGTTTCGTTAACGTAAGCATATTTTGAATTTAAAATACAGCAGTCCTGGAAAATTTTGATAAAATTTTATACAATTTGCACATTTTAAAAAATACAGAGAAATTAATTTATATAAATATTGTGTAACAAACGTGTATTTTCAATTCAAAACATGCTTACGTTAACGATACTACACGTCAAAAAAACTCATCATCGGGGTACTTCAGCCATTCTTGAGTGACAATACCATAAAGTAATTTATACATAGATAGATGTTCGCAGAAAGATAGGTAAAAGTAAATTGGAATATGTTTATATTTCTAGTAATTATAATTATACTAGCTTCCGCCCGCGGCTTCGCCCCCGTTTTCCGGGATAAAAGGCAGCCTATGTGTTATTCCAGACTATAATCTATCTGTGTGCCAAATTTCATCCAAATCCGTTCAGCCGTTTTAGCGTGAAGAAGTAACAAACATACACCCACACACACACGCACAAACTTTCGCAATTTATAATATTAGTAGGATTCCGAATGATATTTGTACGAAAGCTTTTCATAACTATCTCACTAGGGATTCACCATGACACGGTTTCAGTCTAGTAATATAATTATACTTATTATTTATAACACCCCTATTTTCCACGGAGACCTAAATTCATCCAACTATGGAAACAGAAAATACGAAACAAAATAGACACATCACGTACAAATCTGCCGATTTTTGTCATTACAACAGTAACATCACGACCCAACAAAAACTCATTTAAATGTAAAAACTTGGGCTCCTAATTTGGAAATCATGTCGTCAAAAGATTATCTTGGATTTTCCACTCTTTAGGCGTCGCCAGCTGTATTTGTAAGAGGATTACTGTTGTGATCCTTGTACTGACAACAAAAGAGATAAGTGTACAGGCTTGATAAGTATGACGTGTATCAAAGGTTAAAAGACGAGCTTCTCTAGCATGACGATGCGGGATTGATGGTTGAAAATAACCAATATGATTTTTCCAAAATCATAAATGTACGAGGATGTGATGTAGGAAGAACTAATGTGAATTTGAAATAATGTTCGTTCTATGTCCATCTTAGACTTTATTGACAGCGGTGAAGAAAAACATCGTAAAATAATCCAGATTTATAAAAAAAACCGGACAAGTGCGAGTATGCCTCGCGCTCTAAGGGTTCCGAAATATGATCAATTGATCATAGATGGCGCTACTGCATACTTCCAATGGCGCCATCTATGAGTAGATGGCTCCACTTATGGTACGGTGACTGATGGCGGACAACAAAGTGATCCTATAAGAGTTCCGTTTTTTCTTTTGAGGTACGGAACCCTAAAAAATAAGTGAGTAATCGCTAAGCAAGCGTAGTGGTCAATGCTCATACCTTGAAAAAGATGATGTAAAAGTGTGCTAATGTGATAATGTCTTAGGTTTTCGCGATTATTACACATTATAATAAAACAAGTTTAAACGGATTAATCGCGTATATTACAGAGTTTTCCTGACGTTTCGAACACTTTGCAGCGTTCGTGGTCGCAGGACGACTGAGGTGGTAGGCGTCATGACAGCTAATTTATAGAAAAATTATTCTCGATCTACCCGCACAATCGATTCAATCGATATTATTCGAATCGTACTCGTTTCGATGCACACAATAATCGCTCACGGTGTCTCGATGTTTTGTAGTCCGGTGTGAAGTTTGGGACTTGATTATTTTAAGAACTGGATTCCAAACAGGTGGTAATTGCCAACCATCCTCTCTATTGAAATTAGGATGTTTTTTAATTTCAATAGCCTCGCGAAGCATTCTAGGTACATATCGGTTCTCCTTTGCGAGGATTTGAGGTTGATCAAAACGTAGGAAATGGTTGGGTTTGCCTAGGGCATGCTCACACACTGCAGACTTTGTAGAGCGCACGTTTTTGACGTCAGCTATGTGTTCTTTAACTCTAGTGGCTATACTGCGCTTTGTTTGCCCTATGTATGATAGCCCACAATCACAGTCAATCTTGTAGACCCCTGCATCTTGTAAAGGAATATGACACTTCACAGGTCTAAGAAATTGGCTAATCTTTCTATGTGGCTTGAAGTAGGTTTTTATAGAAGCACGCTTCAAGATATGACTAATTTTGTCAGTGACCCCTCTTATAAAGGGTAGAACAGCAGGTCGACGATCAACTGAGATGGGCTTCGGGCGGCTTTTGCGACGGGGATGTGGAGCACGTAAATTGTTCTGTTTCAGAACTTGCTTCACATGATGAAGTTCCCCTGCCAGATGGTTGGCGTCGCAGATGCCATGTGCTCTCTGTAACAAAGATTTAGCCACAGTAGCTAACTGACTAGGATGGTGGTGAGATTCACCGTTAAGGTACCTATCTGTATGGGTAGGCTTTCTGTATACTGTATGACTAACAGAATGATCGGGATTATGAATAAGTCGTATATCAAGGAAGGCTAAGGACTTGTTATTTTCTAATTCCATAGTGAACTGAATTTTACTGTGTATGGAATTTAGATGATCTAAGAATGCAGGGACCCTATTGTGAGGCAGGGCAGTGAAAGTGTCATCAACGTATCTTTTAAAAATCTTTGGTATAACCGGGGCCGATAGGAGTGCTCCTCTTTCAAATTCCTCCATGAAGATGTCGGCCACCACAGGGGAAACTGGTGAACCCATGGCTACACCGTCGATTTGAAGATAGAACTCATTGTCCCACAATAGGTAGCCGCTGGTGAGGCAATGTTCTAGCAACTCTGCATATTGTAAAGGCATGTCTTGATCACTTAACCGCTTTTTTACGACTTCCAAGCAGTCCTTAACCGGTAAGTTAGTGAATAAGGACTGTACATCGAAACTAACCATCACCTCATCTTCAGCCAGTGTTAGGTCTTTTATTTGGCTGACGAAATGATAAGAATCCTTCACATATGTGTTAGACTTTCCACGAAGTTGTGAGAGTATCTTCGCTAGATGTTGTGCCAGTTTGTAAGTTGGTGTGTCAATCTGGCTTACTATTGGTCGTAAAGGAGCATTTTCTTTGTGTATTTTTGGCAGCCCATACAGTTTTGGTGGTTTCGCGCATGATGGTATAAGTAATTTAACGTCCAATTCTAAGGTGTCGGAGTATTTAGATATTAAATCAGAAGTTTTCTTCAGAATTCTATTAGTTGGGTCTTTGTTAACCTTTTTGTAAGTATTTTCATCCGACAAAAGGTCTCGAATTTTCTGATTATAATCGGACGTGTCCATTATAACTGTCGCATTACCCTTGTCCGCACGAAGAATAGTTAGGTCTGGGTCTTTACTAACGTTTTTAAGAGCGAGGTACTCGTCACGTGAAAGATTTGGTTTAGGTGGTTTGCTACGACGCAGTACAGCGGAGATATCCTGACGAATCGCTTCCAAATCATCTTTTTTCACGTTATTTTTTATAAGACAGTCCTCGACATTGCATATTATATCTTCGTACGGGATTTTTTTAGGTGCTAGCGCGAAATTTAGGCCCTTTTTTAGGACATTAACGGTGTTTTTGTCCAGAGATTTTGTAGAAAGATTTACAACCGGATCAATAATATTCGATTGTGACATTTGCTCGGAAGCATGTTTATAGCTCGTATTTTTGGTGTTTTGGTTTTGGCCACACAGTTTTTCATACTTTTTAATTTGTTTTTGTGTGTATTCATTGAATTTCGTGGTGGCCCTTTTACTATTGATAGTTAAGCATTTGGAATAGTCGGATGTAGATAGTTTGTTCTGCAATTCTCTGGACAAAATCTCAATTTCATTACTAATTTTGTGGGCATCTGTACGGTGTTGGCGGATAAGATTTTTCAATAATTTTAGGCTTGCCTGATGTAGAATGCTTGCGCTTCCAAGTATGTCCTTTTTAGGAGATATTCTTACACATACTGGAATGATGTTGTTATCCCGGCATCTCTTCAAGAAATTTAATGATGCGAGTAACCGGGCGCGCTGAGTCATACGGCACTCCACCTGGCGCACTTTATCGGCGAATTCCAGTCCGTACTGGTTCACATAATAATGTCTTAGGTTTTCGCGATTATTACACATTATAATAAAACAAGTTTAAACGGATTAATCGCGTATATTACAGAGTTTTCCTGACGTTTCGAACACTTTGCAGCGTTCGTGGTCGCAGGACGACTGAGGTGGTAGGCGTCATGACAGCTAATTTATAGAAAAATTATTCTCGATCTACCCGCACAATCGATTCAATCGATATTATTCGAATCGTACTCGTTTCGATGCACACAATAATCGCTCACGGTGTCTCGATGTTTTGTAGTCCGGTGTGAAGTTTGGGACTTGATTATTTTAAGAACTGGATTCCAAACAGGTGGTAATTGCCAACCATCCTCTCTATTGAAATTAGGATGTTTTTTAATTTCAATAGCCTCGCGAAGCATTCTAGGTACATATCGGTTCTCCTTTGCGAGGATTTGAGGTTGATCAAAACGTAGGAAATGGTTGGGTTTGCCTAGGGCATGCTCACACACTGCAGACTTTGTAGAGCGCACGTTTTTGACGTCAGCTATGTGTTCTTTAACTCTAGTGGCTATACTGCGCTTTGTTTGCCCTATGTATGATAGCCCACAATCACAGTCAATCTTGTAGACCCCTGCATCTTGTAAAGGAATATGACACTTCACAGGTCTAAGAAATTGGCTAATCTTTCTATGTGGCTTGAAGTAGGTTTTTATAGAAGCACGCTTCAAGATATGACTAATTTTGTCAGTGACCCCTCTTATAAAGGGTAGAACAGCAGGTCGACGATCAACTGAGATGGGCTTCGGGCGGCTTTTGCGACGGGGATGTGGAGCACGTAAATTGTTCTGTTTCAGAACTTGCTTCACATGATGAAGTTCCCCTGCCAGATGGTTGGCGTCGCAGATGCCATGTGCTCTCTGTAACAAAGATTTAGCCACAGTAGCTAACTGACTAGGATGGTGGTGAGATTCACCGTTAAGGTACCTATCTGTATGGGTAGGCTTTCTGTATACTGTATGACTAACAGAATGATCGGGATTATGAATAAGTCGTATATCAAGGAAGGCTAAGGACTTGTTATTTTCTAATTCCATAGTGAACTGAATTTTACTGTGTATGGAATTTAGATGATCTAAGAATGCAGGGACCCTATTGTGAGGCAGGGCAGTGAAAGTGTCATCAACGTATCTTTTAAAAATCTTTGGTATAACCGGGGCCGATAGGAGTGCTCCTCTTTCAAATTCCTCCATGAAGATGTCGGCCACCACAGGGGAAACTGGTGAACCCATGGCTACACCGTCGATTTGAAGATAGAACTCATTGTCCCACAATAGGTAGCCGCTGGTGAGGCAATGTTCTAGCAACTCTGCATATTGTAAAGGCATGTCTTGATCACTTAACCGCTTTTTTACGACTTCCAAGCAGTCCTTAACCGGTAAGTTAGTGAATAAGGACTGTACATCGAAACTAACCATCACCTCATCTTCAGCCAGTGTTAGGTCTTTTATTTGGCTGACGAAATGATAAGAATCCTTCACATATGTGTTAGACTTTCCACGAAGTTGTGAGAGTATCTTCGCTAGATGTTGTGCCAGTTTGTAAGTTGGTGTGTCAATCTGGCTTACTATTGGTCGTAAAGGAGCATTTTCTTTGTGTATTTTTGGCAGCCCATACAGTTTTGGTGGTTTCGCGCATGATGGTATAAGTAATTTAACGTCCAATTCTAAGGTGTCGGAGTATTTAGATATTAAATCAGAAGTTTTCTTCAGAATTCTATTAGTTGGGTCTTTGTTAACCTTTTTGTAAGTATTTTCATCCGACAAAAGGTCTCGAATTTTCTGATTATAATCGGACGTGTCCATTATAACTGTCGCATTACCCTTGTCCGCACGAAGAATAGTTAGGTCTGGGTCTTTACTAACGTTTTTAAGAGCGAGGTACTCGTCACGTGAAAGATTTGGTTTAGGTGGTTTGCTACGACGCAGTACAGCGGAGATATCCTGACGAATCGCTTCCAAATCATCTTTTTTCACGTTATTTTTTATAAGACAGTCCTCGACATTGCATATTATATCTTCGTACGGGATTTTTTTAGGTGCTAGCGCGAAATTTAGGCCCTTTTTTAGGACATTAACGGTGTTTTTGTCCAGAGATTTTGTAGAAAGATTTACAACCGGATCAATAATATTCGATTGTGACATTTGCTCGGAAGCATGTTTATAGCTCGTATTTTTGGTGTTTTGGTTTTGGCCACACAGTTTTTCATACTTTTTAATTTGTCTTTGTGTGTATTCATTGAATTTCGTGGTGGCCCTTTTACTATTGATAGTTAAGCATTTGGAATAGTCGGATGTAGATAGTTTGTTCTGCAATTCTCTGGACAAAATCTCAATTTCATTACTAATTTTGTGGGCATCTGTACGGTGTTGGCGGATAAGATTTTTCAATAATTTTAGGCTTGCCTGATGTAGAATGCTTGCGCTTCCAAGTATGTCCTTTTTAGGAGATATTCTTACACATACTGGAATGATGTTGTTATCCCGGCATCTCTTCAAGAAATTTAATGATGCGAGTAACCGGGCGCGCTGAGTCATACGGCACTCCACCTGGCGCACTTTATCGGCGAATTCCAGTCCGTACTGGTTCACATAATAATGTCTTAGGTTTTCGCGATTATTACACATTATAATAAAACAAGTTTAAACGGATTAATCGCGTATATTACAGAGTTTTCCTGACGTTTCGAACACTTTGCAGCGTTCGTGGTCGCAGGACGACTGAGGTGGTAGGCGTCATGACAGCTAATTTATAGAAAAATTATTCTCGATCTACCCGCACAATCGATTCAATCGATATTATTCGAATCGTACTCGTTTCGATGCACACAATAATCGCTCACGGTGTCTCGATGTTTTGTAGTCCGGTGTGAAGTTTGGGACTTGATTATTTTAAGAACTGGATTCCAAACAGGTGGTAATTGCCAACCATCCTCTCTATTGAAATTAGGATGTTTTTTAATTTCAATAGCCTCGCGAAGCATTCTAGGTACATATCGGTTCTCCTTTGCGAGGATTTGAGGTTGATCAAAACGTAGGAAATGGTTGGGTTTGCCTAGGGCATGCTCACACACTGCAGACTTTGTAGAGCGCACGTTTTTGACGTCAGCTATGTGTTCTTTAACTCTAGTGGCTATACTGCGCTTTGTTTGCCCTATGTATGATAGCCCACAATCACAGTCAATCTTGTAGACCCCTGCATCTTGTAAAGGAATATGACACTTCACAGGTCTAAGAAATTGGCTAATCTTTCTATGTGGCTTGAAGTAGGTTTTTATAGAAGCACGCTTCAAGATATGACTAATTTTGTCAGTGACCCCTCTTATAAAGGGTAGAACAGCAGGTCGACGATCAACTGAGATGGGCTTCGGGCGGCTTTTGCGACGGGGATGTGGAGCACGTAAATTGTTCTGTTTCAGAACTTGCTTCACATGATGAAGTTCCCCTGCCAGATGGTTGGCGTCGCAGATGCCATGTGCTCTCTGTAACAAAGATTTAGCCACAGTAGCTAACTGACTAGGATGGTGGTGAGATTCACCGTTAAGGTACCTATCTGTATGGGTAGGCTTTCTGTATACTGTATGACTAACAGAATGATCGGGATTATGAATAAGTCGTATATCAAGGAAGGCTAAGGACTTGTTATTTTCTAATTCCATAGTGAACTGAATTTTACTGTGTATGGAATTTAGATGATCTAAGAATGCAGGGACCCTATTGTGAGGCAGGGCAGTGAAAGTGTCATCAACGTATCTTTTAAAAATCTTTGGTATAACCGGGGCCGATAGGAGTGCTCCTCTTTCAAATTCCTCCATGAAGATGTCGGCCACCACAGGGGAAACTGGTGAACCCATGGCTACACCGTCGATTTGAAGATAGAACTCATTGTCCCACAATAGGTAGCCGCTGGTGAGGCAATGTTCTAGCAACTCTGCATATTGTAAAGGCATGTCTTGATCACTTAACCGCTTTTTTACGACTTCCAAGCAGTCCTTAACCGGTAAGTTAGTGAATAAGGACTGTACATCGAAACTAACCATCACCTCATCTTCAGCCAGTGTTAGGTCTTTTATTTGGCTGACGAAATGATAAGAATCCTTCACATATGTGTTAGACTTTCCACGAAGTTGTGAGAGTATCTTCGCTAGATGTTGTGCCAGTTTGTAAGTTGGTGTGTCAATCTGGCTTACTATTGGTCGTAAAGGAGCATTTTCTTTGTGTATTTTTGGCAGCCCATACAGTTTTGGTGGTTTCGCGCATGATGGTATAAGTAATTTAACGTCCAATTCTAAGGTGTCGGAGTATTTAGATATTAAATCAGAAGTTTTCTTCAGAATTCTATTAGTTGGGTCTTTGTTAACCTTTTTGTAAGTATTTTCATCCGACAAAAGGTCTCGAATTTTCTGATTATAATCGGACGTGTCCATTATAACTGTCGCATTACCCTTGTCCGCACGAAGAATAGTTAGGTCTGGGTCTTTACTAACGTTTTTAAGAGCGAGGTACTCGTCACGTGAAAGATTTGGTTTAGGTGGTTTGCTACGACGCAGTACAGCGGAGATATCCTGACGAATCGCTTCCAAATCATCTTTTTTCACGTTATTTTTTATAAGACAGTCCTCGACATTGCATATTATATCTTCGTACGGGATTTTTTTAGGTGCTAGCGCGAAATTTAGGCCCTTTTTTAGGACATTAACGGTGTTTTTGTCCAGAGATTTTGTAGAAAGATTTACAACCGGATCAATAATATTCGATTGTGACATTTGCTCGGAAGCATGTTTATAGCTCGTATTTTTGGTGTTTTGGTTTTGGCCACACAGTTTTTCATACTTTTTAATTTGTCTTTGTGTGTATTCATTGAATTTCGTGGTGGCCCTTTTACTATTGATAGTTAAGCATTTGGAATAGTCGGATGTAGATAGTTTGTTCTGCAATTCTCTGGACAAAATCTCAATTTCATTACTAATTTTGTGGGCATCTGTACGGTGTTGGCGGATAAGATTTTTCAATAATTTTAGGCTTGCCTGATGTAGAATGCTTGCGCTTCCAAGTATGTCCTTTTTAGGAGATATTCTTACACATACTGGAATGATGTTGTTATCCCGGCATCTCTTCAAGAAATTTAATGATGCGAGTAACCGGGCGCGCTGAGTCATACGGCACTCCACCTGGCGCACTTTATCGGCGAATTCCAGTCCGTACTGGTTCACATAATAATGTCTTAGGTTTTCGCGATTATTACACATTATAATAAAACAAGTTTAAACGGATTAATCGCGTATATTACAGAGTTTTCCTGACGTTTCGAACACTTTGCAGCGTTCGTGGTCGCAGGACGACTGAGGTGGTAGGCGTCATGACAGCTAATTTATAGAAAAATTATTCTCGATCTACCCGCACAATCGATTCAATCGATATTATTCGAATCGTACTCGTTTCGATGCACACAATAATCGCTCACGGTGTCTCGATGTTTTGTAGTCCGGTGTGAAGTTTGGGACTTGATTATTTTAAGAACTGGATTCCAAACAGGTGGTAATTGCCAACCATCCTCTCTATTGAAATTAGGATGTTTTTTAATTTCAATAGCCTCGCGAAGCATTCTAGGTACATATCGGTTCTCCTTTGCGAGGATTTGAGGTTGATCAAAACGTAGGAAATGGTTGGGTTTGCCTAGGGCATGCTCACACACTGCAGACTTTGTAGAGCGCACGTTTTTGACGTCAGCTATGTGTTCTTTAACTCTAGTGGCTATACTGCGCTTTGTTTGCCCTATGTATGATAGCCCACAATCACAGTCAATCTTGTAGACCCCTGCATCTTGTAAAGGAATATGACACTTCACAGGTCTAAGAAATTGGCTAATCTTTCTATGTGGCTTGAAGTAGGTTTTTATAGAAGCACGCTTCAAGATATGACTAATTTTGTCAGTGACCCCTCTTATAAAGGGTAGAACAGCAGGTCGACGATCAACTGAGATGGGCTTCGGGCGGCTTTTGCGACGGGGATGTGGAGCACGTAAATTGTTCTGTTTCAGAACTTGCTTCACATGATGAAGTTCCCCTGCCAAAGAAAAGACCCAGACCTAACTATTCTTCGTGCGGACAAGGGTAATGCGACAGTTATAATGGACACGTCCGATTATAATCAGAAAATTCGAGACCTTTTGTCGGATGAAAATACTTACAAAAAGGTTAACAAAGACCCAACTAATAGAATTCTGAAGAAAACTTCTGATTTAATATCTAAATACTCCGACACCTTAGAATTGGACGTTAAATTACTTATACCATCATGCGCGAAACCACCAAAACTGTATGGGCTGCCAAAAATACACAAAGAAAATGCTCCTTTACGACCAATAGTAAGCCAGATTGACACACCAACTTACAAACTGGCACAACATCTAGCGAAGATACTCTCACAACTTCGTGGAAAGTCTAACACATATGTGAAGGATTCTTATCATTTCGTCAGCCAAATAAAAGACCTAACACTGGCTGAAGATGAGGTGATGGTTAGTTTCGATGTACAGTCCTTATTCACTAACTTACCGGTTAAGGACTGCTTGGAAGTCGTAAAAAAGCGGTTAAGTGATCAAGACATGCCTTTACAATATGCAGAGTTGCTAGAACATTGCCTCACCAGCGGCTACCTATTGTGGGACAATGAGTTCTATCTTCAAATCGACGGTGTAGCCATGGGTTCACCAGTTTCCCCTGTGGTGGCCGACATCTTCATGGAGGAATTTGAAAGAGGAGCACTCCTATCGGCCCCGGTTATACCAAAGATTTTTAAAAGATACGTTGATGACACTTTCACTGCCCTGCCTCACAATAGGGTCCCTGCATTCTTAGATCATCTAAATTCCATACACAGTAAAATTCAGTTCACTATGGAATTAGAAAATAACAAGTCCTTAGCCTTCCTTGATATACGACTTATTCATAATCCCGATCATTCTGTTAGTCATACAGTATACAGAAAGCCTACCCATACAGATAGGTACCTTAACGGTGAATCTCACCACCATCCTAGTCAGTTAGCTACTGTGGCTAAATCTTTGTTACAGAGAGCACATGGCATCTGCGACGCCAACCATCTGGCAGGGGAACTTCATCATGTGAAGCAAGTTCTGAAACAGAACAATTTACGTGCTCCACATCCCCGTCGCAAAAGCCGCCCGAAGCCCATCTCAGTTGATCGTCGACCTGCTGTTCTACCCTTTATAAGAGGGGTCACTGACAAAATTAGTCATATCTTGAAGCGTGCTTCTATAAAAACCTACTTCAAGCCACATAGAAAGATTAGCCAATTTCTTAGACCTGTGAAGTGTCATATTCCTTTACAAGATGCAGGGGTCTACAAGATTGACTGTGATTGTGGGCTATCATACATAGGGCAAACAAAGCGCAGTATAGCCACTAGAGTTAAAGAACACATAGCTGACGTCAAAAACGTGCGCTCTACAAAGTCTGCAGTGTGTGAGCATGCCCTAGGCAAACCCAACCATTTCCTACGTTTTGATCAACCTCAAATCCTCGCAAAGGAGAACCGATATGTACCTAGAATGCTTCGCGAGGCTATTGAAATTAAAAAACATCCTAATTTCAATAGAGAGGATGGTTGGCAATTACCACCTGTTTGGAATCCAGTTCTTAAAATAATCAAGTCCCAAACTTCACACCGGACTACAAAACATCGAGACACCGTGAGCGATTATTGTGTGCATCGAAACGAGTACGATTCGAATAATATCGATTGAATCGATTGTGCGGGTAGATCGAGAATAATTTTTCTATAAATTAGCTGTCATGACGCCTACCACCTCAGTCGTCCTGCGACCACGAACGCTGCAAAGTGTTCGAAACGTCAGGAAAACTCTGTAATATACGCGATTAATCCGTTTAAACTTGTTTTATTATAATGTGTGCTAATGTGCATGTGTGTAAATGTGTGCTGTAAAAGATGACGCTTTTGTTCTGCAGTGAAACAATAACAAGCTGGTCCATCAAATAGATAACTAGATCTCCTAACGCAATTTGTGCGTGTCTATGTTGGTACGAAATAAATAATCATTTTGCAACACGCGGGCAATATTTATTGCGATTGCGTGCTAATAACATTCATAAGACACACTCAGGGCAAGCAATGTCACTGCTTAGTACTCAGCGCACAATAATGATTATGGGCTTGTGCGAATGGGCTTACGAATCGGCGTGATGCAAATTCGCAACGGAGAAAATTGCGACGCAAACTGTACGCGTACTGAATGTATTTTTTTTAACTAGGTAAGTAGTGACATGTGACATGGATAGTAAAAAAAGTGTTCCAATGCTGAAGTAAAAAACAAAAAAAAAACGTAACATCATAAGAATGCGTGATGCGAATCAGTTTTTTGTACAAGCCCTTTAAGAAGAAATGTACTCACCTGCCTGTACACTAATCTCTTTTATCAACTGTACATTGAGCTTTGCCCTCGAATGGCCATGATACGAAGTTAGATGACAAAGTTTTGTTGCTGAAGGAGATAATTAGGTGGGTTTTCAAGTTATGTGGTGCTGGGATTAGGGGGGTAATGTGCTGTAAGAGGATACACAAAAGTTTTTGGGTAGCAGCTCCATATAAATATGTAGCGTAATTATGTAATAACTGAGTGAGGCAGATGTCCGACCGCTTGTTAAGAGGACGTACCTACTTTCTCACCACTTACACACTTTACACCACTCGTTACCCTATTCACTAAAATGTTTTGCTGATGGTTGCGATTTCAAAATGGTTGAACTTAGGGTGGATCCAGACATTTTTATTTATTTATTAACCGACTTCAAAAAAGGAGGTTCTGTATTCGTCCCGTATGTATGTATGTATGTATGTATGTATGTATGTATGTATGTTTGTATGTGCGCGATTTTCTCAAAAACTATTGATTCGATTTGGATGGGGTTTTCACTAACGTAATCTACATACTTTCAGGAAGGTTTTAGTATATAATACATTATGTAATCATTCCTATGTACAAAGTTATAGGCATAAATGTACACACTCCGTAGAAGATTTACTGTTGAACGAATTCGTGAAAGTAATCTAACACGGGATAAAGAACTAAAAACGGAAAAATAAAAAACTTTTTTAACAAAAAATAACCGACTTCAAAAATCCACTACAAAGAAAATAATAATTTTGGTTTCGGAAGTCGGTGGCAAAAAAAGCAAAAAAAAACTAAAGCCACCGACTTTTTTTGTTAAAAAAGTTTTTTTATTTATTGCGATATTACATTGCGAGGCATGCGCCGCGCACGCCCAATGTCTCAACTCAAATAGAAACTTAACTTAAAATCTACGCACTCATCGGATAAGAGGAAATGGGCGTAAAGGAATGAAGCAGAAAACCTTATAAATTGGGCCACTTACGCCTTTATCTACCGTGGAGAGGAATGAAAGAGGAACATAAAAATAAAAATCTTAAATTTTTACGCGAATGCGAGGTGCAACTTTCCTTTACAGATATATTGTATTTCTTCCGTCTTCATAGATAAAATTTATATTTTGAAACTAGCTGTTCCCCGCGGTTTCACCCCCGTTGCTCGGCTCCTAACGGTCATGACGTGACTTTACATAACCTATACTATTCCTAATGAATCTGGCTATAATATACCAAAAAAAAATCGAATCCACCTGGTAGTTTCAGAGATTAGCGCGTTGAAACAAACAAACCCTTCAGCTTTATTATATAAGTATAAATATTAACTTTTGGCTGCGACTTCGTCTGCGTGGACCCTATCCCGTGATAATTACAAAAAATATTTCTAGTCTACATAATAAAATAAACCTCTGTGCAAAATTTCAGCTGTCTAGGTCCAAGGGCTGGCGCTGGGCGTTGATGAATCAGTCAGTAAGTCGGGACTTTTTTATATGTAGGTATTGATGATTCAACAATACGGTAGTGGACTACTATTAAAAAAGTACAAATAAATTATTTTATTCCAAAGAAGGAATAGGAATAACAAAAAAGTAAAAAAATAAATAATAATTTATCACAAAATGGAAAACATAGAGGCTTTTAAAGTTTTTGGAGGGAGTATTGCTTCGTCTTTGTCGCGCGAAGCGGACATAGGTGGTGTTACGTCACTTATCATGCAGTGCCGTCCGTGTCTGGCAAATCATTTTAAAATGCTTATAACTTTGCCAATTTTGTAGATGTTTCATCGGTTTTTTTTGGTGTTAATTATCCTTTTTCAAATCGTTTACAGATTCGCAATAAAAAATAAATAGTCCGGTACCGTATTAGGTGGGTTTTCTTCTCACGCTGACCGTCGGCGGTGGTAAGTGAATATGTATGTATTACTATGAAGCGTTTCTGACTTACGCTGACCGGTCAGCGCCGACTGAATCAGTTGTATCAGTTGAGTTAGTTGACCGACTACCTACGCGCTGACGGTCAGCGCCGGCGGTCAGCGTGAGAAGAAAACCCGCTTTAGACGTTTAGCAACAATTAGACGTTAGTAGTTTAAAAACGGGAACAGATATATAAAGCAGTCTACACAAAGAGAAGACATTATTGTGTCGACGGCTTTATTTGAAAGAATTATGTCGGCGACTTGTACCTGCGCGTGTCGCTCGGCGACTTGTGAAAACATGTCGGCGGCATGTCTGCGACTTGCGTACGCGCTCATTTGCCCGTCGACACTAACTAAGTAACTAGGTACGGTACCAAAAAAGTTACTGATTTCGTGTCTCCGACAAAGTTTTACTACTTGAATGAGATGTAAAGTCGCCGACTAACCCGCTGACAAAAAAGTCGACGACTCATGTCAGCGGGTCGGTGACTTTGGTGTGATGTGTGATGACGTGAATGAGCACGCTACATTTCATCTCGAGAAGCTATATTTCCCTTATTTTGCTAATAAAAACACGCGTAGGGTGGCATGTCAATTGTGTGCTGCGGTCTTTACTGGTAACTTATCAATATTATGCAAAGAAGTAACCGCGAAAAGGCAGAGAGACAATAAAATACAACCTTTATAAGTTAACACTTAATCATGTATTTTCAGATATGCGATACGATTTCAATACCGAATGCTCTTTACCGAGAATCGATTATTTATCGAATAATTCTTATTTTATTTATCTACGTTGCGTTTCGGTTCATGCTCTTTGGTTTTGCGGTTATGCCAAAATGCTTTTGTGAATTGATGTATGAATGTATGGAACGGAGATGACATCGTAATGGTCGATGTATGGTAGACTTATGTGTTTTTTGAAAGATATAAATTATAAGCAGCGATTGAAAATATTTTAGGTATAGAAAGCCAGAAAATGGGGGGGTTCTGAGTGGTTATAGGTGATTTATATTCATATTTTTTTTACAAAGTGCTCGTATGGATCGTACTTATTAAGTTTTTACATATTTCTCATAATAATTATGTGATTTGTCTACTCAAGATATTTTGAAATGTAATTATTTACCTACTTATTATGTTTCCAAAACTTGATTTCAAAAATAATTCAGTGAAGTAAATATTTTTTTTTTGCTTTCCAATAAAATTAACAGCCGCATTGTTTCACTGGCAGCGATTCATGACTTTATTTTTAAATTTTAAAATAGGAACAAAAGAACTACATAAATCCGAACGCCAATATATCATTGGATTACAACTGCTCCAAATTCAAAATGTGTTTGTGAATAAAATACGAATCAAGCGACGCAAACATCGCTCTGTCTCTCTCTGGCATATGAAATTCAAGTTTGTATGAAAGAGAGGCTTTTTAACGTTCAGTGACTGTATGTAATGTCAAAAAGATGGGGAAAACATATTACTTTTGCGATCCGGATGGCTCTTATATATTGTTATTGGCAATTGAATATTATTTACCTACGTCGGAATGTTTTTTCTACATACGTTTACATAAAGAAATAGATGTTTCGTAGAATTGGATGATGTTTTTGTCACTAACTACCAGCTAGGTATGGTTAAAAGAAGAGCTACTTTACCTTTGTAGGTTTAGATCACGCTAAAGAGAAACTAAAAATAATTTTTAACTTAGTTCACTAGCAAGGAATGTGGCAAGCATTTTTCATATTGTTCTAAATTTGAAGTCGATAGTATTAGTAGTTGCTGAAATAACTAGCTGTGACAGACAGACAGACAAAGTCGCATCATAAGGGTTCCTTTTTTACCATTTTGGTACGGAACCCAAAAAAACAACCGGTGTTGCGCAGTCTGACACAAAACGTCTAAATTGAAAGAGTCCTAAGATAAAGTAACACGTTACAGACCGTTCCACGTAAGAATAGGATGTTAACTACTTTTTTTTTATTGTGAATCTGTAAACTATTTGAAAAAAGACAATTAACACCAAAAAAGCCGATGAAACATCTACAAAATTGGCAAAGTTATAAGCGTTTTAAAATGATTTGCTAGACACGGACAGCACTACCTACTAGTGACGTAACACCACCTACGTCCGCTTCGCGCGACAAAGACGGAGCGATACTCCCTCCAAAAACTTTAAAAGCGTCTATGTTTTCCATTTTGTGATAATTTATTATTTTTGCTTTTACTTTTTGTTGTGCCTATTCCATCTTTGAAATAAAATAATTTATTTGTACTTTTTTAATAGTAGGCCACTACGTATTCCCCTAGAAGTTATGTTGGCTGCCCTGAATCTCAATTTATTACAACGTGTTTGACGGTGTTGGAAGTTTTCTTTCAGCACCAATTCACTTTCATCACTTTTTAACGTCCTAAATATTATTATAAAACATAAATCTACAAAAAACACAAAACGATATGACCTAAATAGGAATGACAAGCCGCAGCCTAATTGTGTAACTCAATTGCTATCACCATGGCTTTCATTTTGACAGTTCAACAACATTCATTGCTGCGTTGAGTTAGTTACGGGAGCACGGATTATGAAACATACGGCGTCATGAATGTCAAAATCAATGCCATGGTGATAGCAATTGAGTTACACAATTAGGGTGCAGATGAGCCAACATAACTTCTAGGGGAATGCTTACGTGAAACGGTCTTTACACGATCTTTGATAGAATATCCACTCACACATACGCACACTGACACAATATCCAATGGTTCACCAGTACCCCGATCATGAGTTTTTTTGACGTGTAGTATCGTTAACGTAAGCATATTTTGAATTGAAAATGCACTTTTGTTACACAATATTTATATAAATTAAATACTTAAAGGGACTGAGCCCTCGTCTGCGTTATCAATCTGGTCCATGGTCTCACTTTCCTAGCAGTATGTAAGTAGGCGTGGATTGTCGGGCGAAGAAAATAGTCACTAGTTTATAGCACAATCACTTTAATCAAATTTCAATCTTAACTTCTTACAAACCTAAGATTATAAGACACTCCACCGAACGCGTAGCACGCACATGCGATGCCAACCGAGTTTCCAATTAGACTGACTCGAAACTGACCATTCGATCCCCCTCTCATGCGCACTAGCGCTCGGTGTTGTGTCAGAGCATCGTGTGATCGGATGTGACGTAATTAAACATAGCAAAATCATATTCACGATACTCTAAGCTAACAGCGACATCTGTTAGAAACTAGCTAACACTACTTAAATTATCGAAGCGCCGTCACGGCCAGACTGACATACGCGCGTCCTCGCGCGTCCCTCTTCTCACAGGCTGCTGCTTTCCCGTCATTCTGTAAAGAAAATAAAACTGGTATGGTAACATTCCTTTTACAGGTACGCTCGTCCATCACTGACATCACAATGTTTTATAGCCCGTTAAACCGTACCCAAGTTTTACCACTACGAGCTGACCCGGACAACTGAAATAGGCGTCCCTTCGACCAGTTATTATCTCACCGATAACTTGGACCGGACAACCTATAAGCGTCCCTTCGATCACTCACTAGCACTACTCATATTTCAATTGATCTCATAGCCTCACAGACTAGACGATCAGCACAGTAATATGATCCAGAACATCGGCCTGCATAAGCCAGTTCCTTAGATCGCTCAATCGTCACACGATTTGTAACCACACACGCTATAGGACGTCGACCCGCATGAGTCAGTCCCTTACGTTAGCCTCATAGAGTTAAGCTGAATTAGTAATAATATTACCTTTGATTACAATTCTTCAGTCTCGGAGGCCGAGAGGGTTTCAGAGCTGGCGGTCAAGGTACGTGAGCTACAAATCGACAAGGTATCGCTGTCATCACCAGATGATACCCATTCCGCTCCCCGATCGTGGACCGCCGTCTCGGCCTCCTCTAAGTTGTTAGTCAAGGTGGTAGCTATATCCACTAAGCCTTCATAGCCTCTGGGTACAGCACGCAAATTCTCATGACTATATTTGTAGGTTCTGTTAGACCCGTCTAAGTTTTTCAGTTCGTATCTGTCGTTATCTAATACGTCAGTTATAACAAAAGGACCTCTGAATTTTCTATTAAGTTTAGTCTGATTCCTCTCACTACATTTAATGAAGACAAAATCGCCTTTTGAAAATGGCCTGACTGTTGCCCTACCACGATTAAAACGCGCTATTTCTGACGCAGCGGCTTTTTTTATGTTCTCGGATGCTATGTCTCGAATTTCATTTAAATTTAACCGAGGCTCAGGCTCAGAATCTAAAGTTATGCTAGCTAGACCTAAAGAACGCGCCCGAATACCAAACATAAGTTCTGTTGGTGTGTAACCAGTTACCCTAGACCGTGTACTATTTAACGCTAGTTGAACTTCAAGGAGTTCGTCACGCCAGGTTTTGTTCGGATCATTTTCTATTATAGTAAGTAAGCATTTTAGTGTCCGCATTACCCTCTCTACTTGACCGTTTGCCCTGCTAGTACCAGTGGCAATAAGATGTAATTCTATACTATGGTCACTACAAAACTTCTTAAAATCCGCGCTAATATAACACCTGCCTTGATCTGCTATGATTCGTGAGGGTGCACCAAAAAGACAGACAGCCTTTTTTAACGCTCTAACTGCACTAGCTGCGTCCAACGAGGAAGTATACTCGAGAAGTATATATTTAGTGAAGGAGTCGATTATGACGGACGAATACTCTTTCCTATCGCTTTTCCCACTTAATTTTCCCGTGATGTCTATATGTATAGTATGCCAAGGCGTAGACACTTTAGGTATTGGATGAAGTCTGACTTGTTGAGCCCCTGAACACCCTTTTGATGCTTTGCAGACAATGCATGACTCAACAAATTTTCGCACCTGCTTAGCCATTTCAGGAAACCAGTATTGCTCATAAATTTTGTCTAGAGTTTTGTCCGCACCAAGGTGCTTAATTTCTGTGTGAACATGATTAATTAAAGTCCATGTTAGTGACCTTGGAACTATTGGGAGCCAGAAGCTATTTTTATTGCGCTCTATTTTTCTGTATAATATTCCTTTACGGACATCATAAGTGTGAGCGACTGCTTCTGGAATCTCCTTATTGTTATGCTTATTGATGAGATCCTGGATCTCAGAATCGCGTTTCTGTTCTACTGCAAGCCAACCTTGATGCAATTCAACAAACTGGACAATTTTAGTTTTATTTGCTTCCCCAGATTGTGGGACGGGATTATGTACCAATTCCGGGATGGGATTTCTGGACAGAAAATCGGCATGTTCCATGCTACTCCCCTGCTTATGGACAATATCGAAATCGTAGGCTTGCAAAAAGGCCCACCATCTATGAACACGTGGGGTGAGGTCGATCTTTGATTTCGATGCCTTAAGGGAGTTGCAGTCTGTATAAACAGTGAAATGTTGTCCGTACAAGTAATGCCTAAAATTTTCAACAGCTCTAACGACGGCCAGGGTCTCTAACTCGTAAGAGTGATACCGCGATTCTGTATCAGTAGTTCGTCTGCTAAAGTAGGACACTACATGAGGAACGTTATCCTTTCTTTGGATCAATATTGCCCCGTACCCCTCCGAGCTTGCGTCGGTGTGTAATTCTATAGGAGCGTCACGATTAAATATGGTCAGGACCGGTTCTGATGTCAGTATCTCGACTACTTTCTTGTGAATATCATTATGTGTGTCTGTCCATTTAATTGGTCCTTTTAATTTGGTTAAAGGATAAAGCGGTCCAACCACACGAGTGTAGTTAGGTATAAACCGTCTGAAATAGGAAGCAAGACCCAGAAACTGCCTAACCTGAGAAGCGGTTTTCGGGGTGGGTGCATCTACTAAAGCTTTTACTTTTCTAGGATTAGGAGTAACTTCGCCTGCTTTTATCACATACCCGAGATAATCAATTTCAATTTTCATAAATTTACATTTTTTGAAATTCAATGAAAATCCAGCATCTGATAATGCTTTCAATGTTAAATCTAAGCGCTCTAGACCTTGGGAGACATTAACCGAATGACATAAGACATCATCCATGTAAGCAAGCGCTACTTTGTCTTTAAGGGTACCTAAAGCTTTGTTAATGCAACGCTGGTACACAGACGCCGCGTTTCTAAGTCCAAAAGGCATGGCCAGATATTCATACTGGCCATCAGGGGTCACAAAGGCCGTCCGTGCTATGCTATCGCCATTTGGATCAACACAAATTTGGTGGTACCCTGATGCCATGTCGAGGCAAGAGAAGTAATGCGCCCCGTGAAGCCGGTCTATTTGTTCGTCAATCCTAGGTAAAGGAAAATGTTCGGGTCGCGTGTTAGCATTAAGTTCCCTATAATCTACGCACATTCTATCCGTATTATCTTTTTTTTTTACCAGAAGAATGGGGCTAGCGAATGGTGAGGAACTTTCACGAATGACACCTGCTTTCAGAAGGGAATCTATTTTTTCTTGAACTATTTCTTTCTCCGTGGGAGATAACCTGTAAGGGCGTCTTTGTACCGTTTTATTTGGGTCAATAGGTTCTATACGTAGAACACCTGTCGTGACGCGACGCGTAGGTATACCGTCAATGAAGAACTCGCTGTATTTTTGCAACATTTTAACTAAAGCGAGTTTGTCTTCGCCGTGTAGATCAGTGTCAATACTATTAAAATCTGGATAAGGCTTTTCAATAACGTTGACTTCTTTGCGCAAAGAGAATGTAATTTGATCACTATCTATTTGCACATGGATACCGCTATCTAATAAATCCCTGCCTATGATTACCGGCTCTGTAATTGAGTTATCAGGCACTATATGGAACAAAAGGGACACTGTGATGTTTTGAATTTCAACACGGCTCAGTACTTGGGACTCACATTTAACGTTTTCTTTGCCTATGCCTATCAGGTAAACTAAATCATTGCACACAGTACCCGGGAACTTATTAGCAAGGCTCGAGGTTACTAGCGAACAAGCAGATCCACTATCAAAGAGAAAAGAAACGGGCTCACCAGATAATGTGGTCAGGTTACTCCTTGTCGATTTGCGTTCACAGGTGTTGACCTCTTTAACCGCCACTGCTCCACCGCCTCCTTTTCGATCTGGGCACGACGAAGCGACGTGTCCTGGCTGTCCACACACGTAACAGGTGATACGGTTCTTATCGTGAGTCTTCGGTGCTGGTGCTTGATTCGAAGTCTTCACTCGAGTTGTGGGCTCCTCCAGTCGCTTGCGACAATCCATTGATTTGTGACCTGGTGTGCCACAACGATGACATGTGCCATTGAAGCGATTCTCCATGTAGCGAGGTCTTTTGGTTTCACCATCGTAACCCTCGCTGCTTTCATGTCTTCGTTTATGTGAAATACAGTTTAGTATTCGAAATAGTTGGGCTCTTGTAGCCACGTTATGTGAATGCAGTTCTCTACGAATTGTGCCATCTTTTTGGCACAATACTGATGCAACAAATCCAGCCATTATATCTTCGGCCATTTCTGTACGTGGTATGCGCTCTATAAGACTCCACAGGCGCGTAGCCGCTTCGCTAGCAGTTTCTTTTGTCGTTATTTGGAATCGTAATATTTCGTCGAAATAGTCTTGGCCCAGCATAGGTTTGGCGAATTTGGCTAATAATAACTCCTTTATTTGGGGCCATGATAGCTGAGAATGCTGCAACTTCGTTAAACAAGTGGCAGCACGTCCTCTTAACGCATGAGTAAGAGCTAGCAACAATTCGGCACCCTCTAGCTTTCGGCCATGTACTACTATTTCCGTAATTTTGCACCAACCTTCTATATCCGCGTCAGCATCATCAGGATCAAATCGTATCAATCGCGTCGTTGTGTTGTTTGCAGCTTGCGGTTGAGAAGTTGCCAGCAGCCGTGATAGCAAAGTCTCCATATTTTGCAATAGGTTGGACTTTGGCGGCGACGCCCCACTGTTGTCGTTATTTTCTTCAGGTCTTTGCCCTTCGCATCCCACTTCTGATAAAGGGACTGAGCCCTCGTCTGCGTTATCAATCTGGTCCATGGTCTCACTTTCCTAGCAGTATGTAAGTAGGCGTGGATTGTCGGGCGAAGAAAATAGTCACTAGTTTATAGCACAATCACTTTAATCAAATTTCAATCTTAACTTCTTACAAACCTAAGATTATAAGACACTCCACCGAACGCGTAGCACGCACATGCGATGCCAACCGAGTTTCCAATTAGACTGACTCGAAACTGACCATTCGATCCCCCTCTCATGCGCACTAGCGCTCGGTGTTGTGTCAGAGCATCGTGTGATCGGATGTGACGTAATTAAACATAGCAAAATCATATTCACGATACTCTAAGCTAACAGCGACATCTGTTAGAAACTAGCTAACACTACTTAAATTATCGAAGCGCCGTCATACTTAATAAATTTATCTGTATTTTTAAAAATATGCAAATTGTATAAAATTTTATCAAAATGTTCCAGGACTGCTGTATTTTAAATTCAAAATATGCTTACGTTAACGAAACTATACGTCAAAAAAACTCATGATAGGGGTACAGTTCATCGGTTTCGCTAACACATTCAAAGTTTTCATCTATTGTGGACCTCGTACCTTCAAGTTCAGAACAACGCGATTCCTGTTCCTCTACGTACTAACTTCGGGTGATTTGTCCGCATACTAATTTGTTTGTTCCTGTGTTTGAATCGAAGCTAGATATAACTAACATGTTTTGTTTGTTTTTGAGTGAGAATGTTTTAAATAGTGATGTCTGTTTATATATTTTTTGTAGTATTTGTTAATCGGACTATTTACTCACCCGCGCTAATATTTCGTTTTTGCTTAGGGTTCTTTCTGGCTTTTTATTTTGCTTGGCTCCTAGGGGCCATAGCATGATATTAAATAGTCTATACTATTCCTCATGAATCTGGCTACCACATACAAAAATATTTTTTCGAATCCGACTCGTAGTTCCAGAGATTAGCACATTCAAACAAACAAACTCTTTAGCATTATAATATAAGCTTAAAAAAGAACTAAAAGAAAGTGGAAAGCCAATATACGTTTCATCACGCAGCTACGCGCGTAGGCGTCGTAGCTGTGATGTCAGCTACGGCGTAGCAACCGCGTAGCCCTTTATCTCTTGAAACTTCAATTTCATTGATTTATGAACTCAAATAATAAGGAGACTGGTTTTTTTTATCTTAAAATAAAGCAGAGTATTTGCTGCAAAAGTAAATACATATTTTTTTAAACTCTTTAGAAAACTGCAGAGAGCAACATTTATATTTTCTACCCCGCAATCTTAACCCATCTTTTTCATAAAAATCTTCTAATTAAAACAAGATGTTTCTAGATTTGCTGGAACTTTTTAATTTACCTAATTGTTCCTAAGCTTCTGTGAGGTTGGTACTTTGTTGGTGATTGCGGTACTTTTAGTGCTTTTCTTTTTATTAAATTAAATAATTAACAGAGTGTGTTGTCAAATCTGGTGTTTTACTCAATTGGCTGTGTGGGTGTGTATTTTTGTTTATTTAAAATTGGAATTCATCGTTTAAAATAATGCAAGATGACTAAATTATTAATAAGTAAATTCACAGTGACAAAGCCTAGCATATTTTTTAAATAATATTTTATTTCGCGTATAAAGTGTCATTTGTGGTTCTTTATGCGGAGCTTAACATCAACAATTATTACTACTAGCGACTATTTTACAAGTTTTTTTTTTGATAATCTTATTTAATAGCGGGTCGATCATTAAACACTTAACCTTTTTATTGCATAAAGAATACATTAATTTATACCCCAAAAAATATATTAAACATTTACTATAGAACTTGTTGAACAATTAAAAAAACACGTTATGGAAAATCTCACCAATCACCATTATCGCACACGAACCTAAACAAATGAGCGCCAACATAACACAGAGCGCGTCAGAAATAGAAAATTGGCAACATCGCATTAGTAAATTGAAAAAGTGACAATGCCAAATTAGGTCAGTTATAGTGCACGGGCGGCGTTGCCGCTTTTAAGGGTTGTACGCATAGATAATGTTATCCACGGGACATGAAGCTATCGAAAAATGTATGAAAAGACACGGCGGACGCCCATAGAACGCTGGGCTTCAGATTGTGTATGTCGGTACAGATATGAAATTAGTTTGGTGTGATCCAGTATTTCAAGAGTATTTAAATTCATTTTTTATTTGTTTTTGTACGTGATTGGATTAAAGAGAAATCTTCGTATTTGTGACAGTGAGGTTAAGTATGGTGTGAATGATCCAATGAAGTACAGCCCGACTAATGAGTTCTCAATTCAAAGGTTTTAGTTGCTGTCGACATGATATTCTGTGGAAGCACGCGCCAGCCAGCATGCACCCGTTTTTGTTTTATTGATTTTTTCAAAATGTCAACGGCATAATCATTTTATTTCTTATTTATTTCGATTTTTAATTCCAATTCTTAATCTTTAAGATAAATTAGGCAAAGAACATTTAAAATATTTTTTTATTTTTGGTTAAGCTTTTATTACTGTACCATATCAAGCCCAAAACTACCAACGTCCTTTAGTTAGACTAAGTTTTGAGCTATGAGGGTATACTTATCTTATAAAATTTTCTAAACACAAAGACGAAACTTAAACTAAATTAGAACGAACCAGTACTTCAGAGACAACATCGAAACTCCGCTTTTTGCGATTTTTATACCATTGGAATGGCAAAAAACAGCTCTATGTGATGGTATAAACTTATAAATAAAGCATTAAATTCTATGGTATACCAGAATCAATGTTAAATAACTTGCTAATTACGACTTTATATAAGTATTATCTGGCACATTCGTGCTGTAAAATTTCTATTTCGGCGCTAAATGTTGTATGCCTCTGAGGTACATTACGTGTTTCGCGTCCCGTGGGCAATATATCTTTGGTACAGCCGACGATCTTTGGTGAGAGGCCCAAGTGGAAGTAACGTGGGTATTGCTAACTGATTGGACGACCTACCCTTCACTTATAGGTACCTACCTATACCTACCTACCTACATGTACCTACCTACCGTATAGTTAGTTAATGTGGGTTGATAGAGTTTATACATTCGGTAAGTCAATTTACGTGAGTCTATAATAATTTGATCGATTGGTAGTGTTACAAGTAACTGTTAGTTTAATCAAACGATTTTGATACTTTAATTAAAACAATTTCGTTTGTTCACAATACTTTGAGTGGTATTTACTTAAGAAAAAATCGGAGAGTTATGGTTTTTGAACAAAATTCCTTATCACCGCTTGCGATAGGAGTTGACCTATAGGAATCGTTACTTATGGAAAAAGCGTTATGCCTCTATGCGACTTTCTCTCTTTCTCTATCTTTTGTATTTTATACGGGGTATAAAGAATTGCGTTCCTGACGAGGGTCCTCAGACCGAACACGTTTTCTTTTGGTAAATTCGGCATTTTTTTTATTCAGAAATATAATGCAAAAACCACAAATTCGTTTTCACCATTTTAAAAACATCAAATTTAATCTATGTAAGATAGATTTTTTATGTTAGGAATATGAGTCTCACCTTAAAATAAATCACCACCATGATTGTAATTATCATTCAACATAATAATAATCAACACTTATTATTTATAACATTGTTTTAAATATGAAAATAAATACAAAAACGTTTCCTTCCCTGTCTTGCCTGCCTTTATTAGCGAACTTCATAATGAAATAGCGATTCATTGATAACTTTTTTGTGAAAAATTTTCTTACTCCGTTAGCCGTTTCCGTATTCTAAAATTGCGATACAAAGTCATATACCTACAAAGTCTTAACATTATTTCCGAAAAATAAAACTTTGTAAACAACAAAAAAGAAACTGACAAAGTTTGTGTATGATATCCATATTATAGTACGATATAGATCAAGATTAATGATCGGCGTACACTTCCAGAAAGTAGGAGTGAAAGCGAGGGTATCAAGATTGTTATTATTATTCAAGATGTTTTCCATCTTAAATCGAGTTTAGTGCCTTATTTATTCCTACGTTTCGGAAATAAAGAATGAATTTTAAATAGGATACTATTTTTTGTGTTTTTTTTTTATAATAGGCTTACGTTTGACCACCATCTCGCCTGATGCTAAGCGATGATGCGGTCTACGATGGAGCACGCTTGCCTAGAAGAAACCGATTCACTTATGACTTGAAGACACCTAGATTTTTACTGTCAGGGAACACCCACTCGGGCAGCGCATTCCACTGCTTGGCGGTTTTCACAACAATGAAAGTGGACTCAAAGCGCTTCGTTCGGGTTTTTAGTATATCAACCATGAACCGATGGCTTTCCTTGTTGTAGTTCCAAAATCAAATTCACAATCATCTCAAACCATGTTTCGGCAGTTACTGCTACAGATTGCCAATCAATATGGCAGTCGCATCGGGTTCGGAAGTACTTGATTGAGCGTCAATCAATGCATTGGATCAACCTGATTGGCCCGTGCTTGGACGCTGAGTGTGTGCATACTTGCACATCAAAGTAATGTGTGGCAATTAGAAGGGTTAACCTTAACAGAACCTGTGTGATGTATGTTTAATGTTGACAGGTTTTTGTTGGTTTTTTGTATAGTAGTAGACTCAAATCATAGAAACACGGATATATGTTGTTATCATAGCAAATTATTACAGTAACCGCTGTCGCCACTTTTAAAGCAGTGTGCGTCATAACTATAACACCCTCACACAATGATGTAGTGCGTGTACGCGAGAGTTTTTTTAGGAACAAAAAAAGAAAAGAAAGGGATGTATAAAAGCTATTTTTTTCTCTATCTGACCTTTAATTCTACATGGAGATGTAGGATAAGCCTTTCTTCTCAAATAAAATGCATACTTTCCCCCTTAATGTAAACTAAAACAACAAACACGCATTGTCTCTTGTATGTTTGTATAGTTATAATAACCTGTAGACGTGAAGGTGCCCAAGTTTTGTCATCAAAACGTATATAAGTGTCTGGGGGCATGCATAATGCCTATCCTCATATCATGTGAACTAGGGTTTTCTTCCTGGTGTTACTTAATCTTAAAACTTCTCAAAAAAAACAACTACTTATTCCATACAAAAATATGACTCGACAAAATGTATGGAACAATTCCATAGAAAAATATGACTGGACAAAATGTGTGGAACAGATGATTTTTTTCGTGATTTCAAGATTGATACTGTAGTTAATGTTAATCAAACTAGTATCGAATACTGAATACCCTCTTTCACTACGTCTGTCGGTTAACCTGTTACCAGTTTATTATACAGGGTGGCAGGTTAGACAGTGGAAATATTTTAAGGGGTCATTGTAGTCATCATTATGAAACACTTTTACTATGAGACCAACCCTGAAATCGCGAAATAAAAATCTGCTGTTCCATACATTTTATGTTCACATAACTCAACAAAATGTATGGAACAGCTGATTTTTTTTCGAGATTTCAGGGTTGGTCCCATAGTAAAAGTCGTTCACAATGATGAGTACAATGACCCCTTAAAATATTTCCACTGTCTAACCTGCCACCCTGTATAGCTGCTTCATGCTGTTTTACTGCTCCATCATCGTTTTCATATTCACAGCAATCAATATTACATATCGAACTTTAGAAAGAGATAGTCGGCTAACCTCGTTTTGATAACTGGGGAGGCATTTGTCCAACTTGGTGGCAAAAATTCAGACATTCGTCTAGCCTTATCCCAAACTAAATTAGTTTCGATTACCAGTCTTCCTGGTTGCGGCTGAATATCAATATTTTACGTGGAGTGACTGCCATTTGATCTCCACAACCAATTATTGGGCAATACAGGTATTCGAAAGTTAGACCAGTTGTCGGACTTTTGGGCTCCTGACTACCCGTAACGACTGTCAAAGTTATTCCTATGACAACCGGGACCGACTGTTTAACATGCTCTCCGAGGCACGGAGGGGGTCTCGATGTTTTAAGAACGATCACCCATCCAAGGATTGACCGCGGCAAGCGCAGCTTAACTTTGTAGATTGATCGATCAGCGCGGCTGTCATTAGCCACGAACCCCTCGAGTTTAAGTTAGAAGTTGTCATTAAAATTACTTTAGATAGTTTTCATGACTGTATTACTGAAATTCAAGGAAATACAAAAAGGGTCTGACAGAATGGCTAAATTCTATAGCATTTCACGTCACTATATTGACTTTTACGACCTATGAGATCACGGATAATTGTATTGAAACCCATCCCATATAAAGTACACTCGTTTTTTCATCTCCAAATGACCGGGAAAGCAGTAAACTTGTCTATAAATAAAGTACTTGAATTAAACAGACAGACAGACTTCCACAATAACACAAGTGAATAGTTGACAAAGGTCATATCCACGCTAAGAGAAGTGCTACCTACCTCCCATATATTACCTCACGAGGCGGTGACGTCATTCACCCTCTCAACCGAATTAATACCTTCATCTCTCGACTCAAAGTGCTTTTTCGTTTGAACGTAGAATTTGAAAAGAAAAGACCCGTTTTGACAAGTGAAATCGTTTCGGAATCTAAAAGTGTAGTTTATGTTAGTACGAAGATGAATAGGACGTTTTAGTTCTAGTCCTGTGACTAGAACTAAAACGTCCTATTCATCTTTAGAGTAGACTAGACACTATTTAGAGTAGAGTAGAGTAGAGTAGAGTAGACTATTTAGAGTAGACTAGACACCGCAAACCGCGGACGGTTTGCGGTGTCTAGGCGGCAAGTAGGCGCATTGCACAAACTTTCGGGCACGCTGGGACGGATCCCAGCGTGCCCGAAAGTTTGTGCAATGCGCCTACTTGCCGAGTTCCTACTTGAGTTTACTTTCAAACGCACCGGTGAAACTTGAAAAATAGTGTCGTTGAAGACATACAAATGCCAAATTGTACCAATAATAACTGTAAAAACTCTTATAGGGTTGCCCAAGGCCTGTAAATGACTTGCGCGACAGCATAGTAGGCAGGAAAAAGTGGCACGCTCGTTTTCATACTATTTAGTGAACATGCGGTATCTAGTCTAATCTAAATCTGTGGTTCTAGTTTTTCAGATCGAGTGGTGTTTAATTCAACGAATTCGTTTCCGAATGTCACTGTCTTGTCACGTTCGACCTAAGGGTTCGGATAGTACTTTCTTATTTATACTTTTATTTCCACAGTTCGTAAATAATGATGTCTCAAGTGTTACGATGGCAGAGGTCAAGGAGACCCAGCAGAAATAGGTTAAGTCGTTAAAGTATAGCGGGAAGAAAGAGGTGAATAGAATGGTAATATTTTTTATACAGCTGTTCCCCGCGGTTTCACCCCCGTTGCTCGGCTCCTAAAAGTTATAGCGTGATGTTAAATAGCCTATACTAATCCGCATAAATCTGGCTATCATATACGTAAATATTTTTTTGAATTTGAGTGGTAGTTCTAGTGATTAGCGCGTTCGAACAAACAAACTTCAGCTTTATAGAAAGAAAGAAAAAACATTTATTTGCGTCGATATGACGTATAAAAATAAAAATGATACAGAAAAAAATAAAATAAACTAACTCTAGGGAATGTATGCGTCACATCTGCGCAAAACGGCCATCGCTCAGCATGATGCTGTGACCCATGCACGGAGCAAAACCACAGCGCTGGTTTTCAGCGACAGCCGACGTTGACGTGATGACGTCGACCGGTTTATAATATTAGTAGGTATAGATGGCAAGCAGGCGTACGGCCCGCGTGATCGTATGTGGTCCCGTGGCCTATGAAACTCTTGCAAAACTTTGTATTGCATTCGTGTTGCCAACCTTTAAAATGTCCAGCGGACAACAGTTGTCCATAAGAATTTTGCGCGCGAAACACACTGCAAGCCCGTGATGTATATGGTTTGGTCACTTATTAGCCAATAATACGAGGTTAATTTCAGTGCAATGCGAACGTATTTGAATGAGTAAAAAAAATAAAATGTACGAGTCGGCGGCCCGCGAGCCGCCATTTTTACAATTTGTTGCGGAGAAATGTCAAAGTGTGCGTAATCGAAAATAAACAAACTGTAAGTACCTTCAGTGAAAAGTGATATAAGTGAAAAATCATAGTTTTGAGTAATTTAAGGTTAAAGATTTAAAAAAATCTCGTTATTTTTCTAACGTTCTAAAATAAAAAACGATATGTGGTATGTGTAGATAATATTATAAAGATTATAAAGAGCTTAGTTTGAATATATTATTTTGCACGGAATTTAAGTAATTAGTAAAAATAGCCAGTTATATCACCGTACACTATAGTCTTCTTTGCTTATTTTTGTGTATTTAAATCTATAATGAAATGAATTATTTTACACATTTAGTTACCGTTTTGTGTGAAATGTTATAAGGCTTGTGTTTTGGCATGTTTTGCCTGCAAATAGTTGTTGTGAGAAAAAGTCGTAAAACTAATTATGATCATTTTGTTTATCAGCAACCTTTTTTCATTGTTTTATTTAAAATTCCTACGTAAATATTCACTAGAATGTATTGTTTCAATTTTTTTAAGTTTTGTGATAGGATTTCATTTGTATCACTTTGGATTAATTGAAGTAAAAGCTTTCAGTTCGCGTAAGATGTGGTAACTCGAGTCGTATTAAAATACATTTTAGAAATATAAAGATCGGTTCGGTTCACTTTGGTATGAATGAAAAAGTATTATTTTACACAATAATTGCAATAAAAAATTGCTTACTTATATCAATATACACAAAAAAATCTCATTCATTTTTAATCTTATAACAACGGGGATAAGATAGAAATTAAGTTAATTTTTTTTAATAAGTGTAATCAGAGAATATAAAAACCGATCTGGGTCGACATGTATCACTTTTCACTGAAGGTACATTATGGATCGCAAACGGATCGGGTATGTGTTTTATACATAAATTTACTGGAAATTTAGTGTAGTATGTGTTTCAACCATTTGTTTTAGCCATTTTGTAAAATATGTTGGTGAAAAAGTGGTGATACGTTTGTTTGGTGCTATGTGGTAGGTGTGCTCCGATGCTTTCGATGATAGTAAATCTAGTTATTGTACTCTTTATTCGGAGAAATATAGATAAGTTTGTGGCAAATTTAGCAAGGAATGAGGATGAGAATGAGAATGAGGATTCACGGTACCGACAGCTTAGGGGACAGGCAAGTCCTCCGCTGTTGTCACAGCGCATCCTCAGGAGCCCTGGTGACCTTACTCACCACAGGAATACAATACTACCGAAGAGTAGCGTTATTTAGCTGCCAGCTGCAGGCCAGTAATTCTAGAGCACCACATTGAAACCTATTTTTCGTCACTTCAGCTAGTATTTAGCACCGTTTAACAGGTGCCAAACAAAAATGGCCGTTCTGTTACCAGAAGAGAGTTGTTTCAGCGAATTCCTATAAGGAAGCCTTCGATATTTTTTAGTGCCCTTAAGATTTCCTCTTTTATGTATGTTTTATTAGGCACTTTTATTTAATGGTCCAGCAGAATTGTTACGATTTTCAGACGTGACGCGAGTATTGCTTGAGAAAAATTAGCTCTTTCGTTGGCACAGTCTTTTCTTAGTGTATTGTTATTTGTTAAATAGGTTTTTTAATGACTTGATGCATGCTATTTTTTGCATTCAAATTAAAATTAATTTATTGTCATAATGGCTCATTTACAGTCTATTATTACATATTATTATGGTGTATATCTTATTAATAGTTAAATGCTGTTATTTTATTTTTATTTAAAAAAACATTAAATAAGTATTCAAATACATGTATATAGTATATTTCCCAGCAGTTGCCGGAACACTTGCTTCCTCTTTGTGAGAGGGAGTGAGGTTTAGTCCACCACGCGGGTCCAGTGCGGGTTGGTGGACATCACATGACTTTGAATTTGCTGACGATGTTTTCCTTAACCCTTTTTAGAGCAGTGGTGAAAAAAATTGCACAAAATTCGCAGTGTCTTGTTGCTCCTTTCCTTGAAGATTCCTGGTGTGCATCAAATTACTTCCCAAACCTTCAATTTCAGTCAATTGATCATTGAATTACAGATCCCCTCAATGCAGCAATTCTCCTTTGGTGTTATCTAATAAACCGTTCGCTGTAGTGTCGAGACGGGGATTCTTTGAGTCGGTACTGGTGCGGCTTCGGAACGATTCAATTAAGTTCCGGAACTGCCGCTTAGGGGGACATGACGTATGTATTGGTATTTATAGGTACCTACCTAGTACTAGGTTTTTGCTCGCGACTCCGTCTGCGCAGTGGCGTGCCGAGAGGGCAAGCCTCAAGCCTGATGCATTTTTATCATTTTAAAGAGTGTTTATGTTCATTTTTCATGAATGTAAGTGATTTTTAATGTACCGTATAGCTTTATTAACAACGTTAACTCACTTAAATTCATGAAAAAATAACATAAATTAAGTTCCGGCCATGATGATGATGTGTCGGGTTTGCCCTCTCGGCACGCCATTGTGTCCGCGTGTACTACAATAAATAAAATATACCATTTAAAATGACCATCTTATAGTAGGGTGGTTAGTACTACGGAGAGGTCAAGGCATCAAGCTGTATATCTCGTTCATCCCACCGGAATTAGTTGAAATGAGGCTTAGATTTTAAGTTGGACCTCAAGCTACCAAATTTTGTAGATATGCGTGATGCGCACTAACAGTTTTTTTTTTTTTTTGGGAATTATTTATTTATTTATTTATTTATTAAAAAAAATAATTTAATAGAATATCTATATATCTATCTAATGTAGGTACTTTTATTTATAGTTTTATAATTCTTAGAGGACTTTTTAACATTAGACCAAATATTTTTCATGTTCTGAATATTACACAAACTTCTATGACGCCATTTGAAAAAAAACTACATTGAAATTATTCAAAACAGTAGGTATCCCGGAGGCGTATACACACACTAATGTAAAGTTTAAGTTCGTTGACCTTACCTTGCACTACCTATTCCCAGCACTGACAATTAAGCACACATGTTTAAATGTACTACATAAAGGTTAAGGAACCTATTCACCCAAAGCCATAAAATGCTTAAATAAACAGATACGCTTATTTTTTAAGTGAACAATTATTGTCACACATCAAAATCTCTCTGCTTCCTCCCAGGGTTTATCTTGGTACAACCTTCGTACATTCAACATTAAATTCTCCGTGAAAGCCTCTTCAACGTATACTAAAGGCTTTAAAGGCATGTAATTTTCTCATTGAAATGTCAAATAAATTGTAATACGACATCAAAGATTTACTCTTATTCGGCAAATTAAGCAGGAGGGTAGGTACAGTAATTTTGAGAGCAAATTATTACTTGTATTGTAAGAAAATTGTACATATTTAACCTTTGAGACCAAGCTATTTTGCGTAAAATATGCTAATAAAAGGTTTGTCCACAAGTTATAATTTTGTAAAAAGTAAATTCCAAAGTATCCACAAAAAATCTCTTATAATTTTGTAAGCAATTTATCTAATAACGTAATATTTCGTCTATTTATAAACAATCACTTAAGTACTAGTTACTGCGTGTTAATTCTAAATTAAAAATATTAATAGTTGTTGTGAAGCTACTTCAAGTAGGCACCGAGATGAAATATATCTCATCAGGAAGAAAGAAACATTGTTCAAATAAATCTCAATCGATGGCGTTATGCGTGCAAGTATCGATTTTTATTGAATTTGGTGTAGAATCTAAAACATGAAAAATATTTTGTTATAGTTTTTAAAAATCCTCTTAGCACCAAAAAAAAAATAGCCCGAGTTACGGCGGTCATGTTTATTTTTACGAGATGAGGCATCTGTAGGTACATACTTAGTATTAAATTATCTGTGTCTCATAAAACAAAACAAGCTCACTCCTCCTTCTTATTAAATAATAATATCATTCTACCACAGGAATATTATATCACTTCCCCAAACAAATGACATCAAACAAGGGATGTAATTAATATTTAGTTACCTACCTGCCAACCCCTTCGTTATTACGTCGTGATATTGTATTATTATGTGCTTGTAATGTTAACTAAATTGGTTCCGTAGTGTCTGTTATATGCCAGCGCAAATATACCTGTAAGACTATGGGAAATTTTCTGTTAATTAAAAAAGTGAGGTTTGGTTCAAAATATTTATTTATACCATTCCCCCTCTAAAAAGCTTATTTTATTCACTGAAAACAATGAATAAAAAGCACTTTTACTCACTGTTCAAAACAGTGAGTAAAAGCTTATTTTATTCACTGTTTTCAGTGTTTGAAAATGGAACACACCAATGTATTCGACCACAGATTTAAAGAACCTATGCTAGATGCGGCACGTTATTAGATTGTATGAAAACCGAACGTGTCATCTTTTTTATACCTACGATAACTTCACCCCAGCCATTTAGTGATGTGCTCAGAGTAAACAGAATTGTTTCAATCACTAAGCGTCACTGAGCTAACAGACTTTTTTTAGTACGAACAGTCGAACATGCAGGGCACGCTTGGTCGTGGCTTGCCGTATCTAGTGTAAGTGTAATCTGTGTATTCGACCTATATTTGATGTGTTCTAAATTCAATTTGATTGGTCGACATTTTCGACAAGGAGTTTAGCATTAGAATAAAAACTGTTTTGTGTTCTTTGCTGTCCTTAGTAAATTGGCGCTATTTTGAATACTGTAAGTTGTACGAACACAAAGTTTAGTGTTACTTTAATCTTTAATTTTGTGTTTGTTTAGTGTTGTTCTAATCGATTAAAAATGCATTCTAGTGATGAAGATGTGTTAACACCTGAGTTTGTGAAAGAGAGGGCGGCCGATATAGTGGAAAGGTGGAAAGCTTGCTACCCAAAAAATCACGGCTGGTTTACATCAAAGCCAATTTAACTTTACTTTTTCTTCATTATATGTATATTTTCACTTAAATCTTTCTTTTTCTCGTAGTCATGGTATAAAGTATAGTATGCAACTCTTGAATAAAACGGATTTATATCGAGGGCCATGAATCGCTCGCGTCGCTCAGGATTCTATCACATGAATCACTCGCTACGCTCGTGACTCAATCATCATGAATCACTCCCTACGGTCGTGATTCAATCGTTAGAATCCTTCACTAGCTCGTGATTCATCTATGGCCCACGCTTTAAATCCGTCCTTTATTCACTAATTGCATAATATACTATTTACCACGTTTTCAAAAAGTATAAAATAATTTCTAATGATAAGAAAAACGTGGGGCGTATCTTATTATTATCTAAATTGTATACACCCCACGTTTTTCATTTCATTAGAAATTATTTTATATAGGTACTCTTTAGTCCGTTTTAAAAAACGTGGTTTTCAAAATCATTTTTTATTTCAAATAATTTTTAATTTAATTTTTATTTTTTATTTCATTACATAATTTACTTGACAAATTGCGCCATTTCAAACTCTGCGATTGTTATATTTTTTTAAATATCCATAAAGATATCAACACACATGTGAATAAGCTTAAGCACAGCAATTATTTAAGTGGCTGGCGTGATAAATTATAACACTTCATATTAGAATAACAAATGACGACCGTGACAATGTCACGTCCCAAACACCTCTACGTGTACCTACTCGGGTTTATGTTAAATAATTCTTCAACTTTCTTACAAAATTAATCATCTAGATGATTAATTTAAAAAGTCTAGACTTTTAGAAAATAAAACATGGCTTATACAGGGTGGCAGGTTAAACAGTGGAAATATTTTAAGGGGTCATTGTACTCATCATTATGAACAACTTTTACTATGGGACCAACCCTGAAATCACGAAAAAAAAATCAGCTGTTCCATACATTTATGTTCACATAACTCAACAAAATGTATGGGACAGCTCATTTTTTTTCGCGATTTCAGGGTTGGTCCCATAGTAAAAGTTGTTCATAATGATGAGTACAATGACCCCTTAAAATATTTCCACTGTTTAACCTGCCACCCTGTATAATTCTAATATCATAAGCATCATAGCGATTCCGTAAATTATAGAAACTACGAATCCGATTCTGAAAAATCTTCATATTAATGAAGAATTTTCAGAGTCGGATCAGTAGTTTTGGAGATTACCCACCACATATACACAAAATCACAAAATTTGCACTTTCTCTTTATAATATCATTATAGATTGCTATGTTCATTATTTATTTTAAAAAAAGACTTAATATGTATCATGAATATCATGATGTACATACCTAATTTTACAACAAAATACATCAACATTAACCACACGTATCCTAATCGCTATAATGTCACAAAAAGAGTTATTACGAATGATTTATTACTCCCATGACCTTCAACGTGTCACGTGTCACGGAGTGTCACGTCTTGTATTGTGTGTACCCGGCGTTACTTCACCACTTCAGACTAAGTTCAAATTAAGTGCGGTAATAAAAAGTGTCTGAGTCCTATTGTGTAGGTCTGTAGGAGATTGAAATAGTGCAATGTTGTGCAGCGTAGTGACGCATTTATTCCGGACTTGTGAAGTGATTTATTTTTGATTGTTGTAAATTAAGTCTTATGTTATTACTTTATTAGGTACGGATTCTAACAGACAACGTATGCTTCCATGTATTCTAAACGAATTACCTATCGGAATCTGCATACTATGAATGCAAAAAACTGTAAAATTATTTTAAAAAAACATTACCTAAATACTACTTAACTTACAATTTATGTATGTACTTACAAACATTGTAAATGTAGGTACCGAGTTGTCGTGTCTAGATACCGCTGTTAAACCCGCGATGGTTTATGCTGTATGTTATGTAAATTAAATAATGTAGGTAACCCTTTTATTTTGTACAATAAACTAAAAAAAATACATAAACCGGAGGAAATAATTATTAATAAATAACCTAGAGGTGCAATAAGGAACATTTTTCATCCCTAATAGGGTGAAAAATAATAAAGTTTTTATGAAGAAAATACTTCCACGCGGACAGGGTCACGGGCACAGCTAGCAGAAAGAAAGAAAGAAAAAAAAATGTCATGCATACAAAGATTAAAAAAACAATACTTATTATAAACCAAATTTTAAAAATAAATGTTGTATTCACATGCAAAGAGGTCGGCACTCAGCAAAATGTTGTGGTATGGCAGCATTGAAATTATACTAGATAATACAAAGTATGCTTCCTCTTCCCGCTTCCCTTCCAGAGGGGCTCGTGGCTAAATGACGTCTGCGCTGATCGATCGATCCAAGGTTAAGCTGCGCTTGCCGCGGTCAGTCCTTGGATGGGTGACCGTTCTTTACACATCGAGACCCCTCTGTGCCTCGGAGAGCACGTTAACCAGTCGGTCCCGGTTGTCTTAGGAATATCTTTGATAATCGTTACGGGTAGTCAGAAGCCCTAAAAGTCTGACAGCTGGTCTAACATTCAAATACCGGTATTACCCATCAATTGGGTTGTGGAGGTCAGATGGCAGTCGCTCCACGTAAAATATTGATATTCAGCCAAAACTAGTTAGACTGGATGCCAACCCCAATATAATTTGGGAAAAGGCTAGGCAGATGAATACAAAGTACGCTTCCTAATGTATCAGGATATTAAACTTCATTCAAAAAGATAAGCGGATAGACAAGCAATGATAGATCGCACTATAAGCCACAGAGCAACCTATTCCACAGCAAAACTAGCACAACTATAACAGTATGACAAGAACCTGATAAATAAAGTTTTTAGGGTACCGTACCCAAAGGGTAAAAACGAACGGAACCCTATTACTTTACTGAGACTTCGCTGTACGTCTGTCTGTCTGTCTGTCACCAGGCTGTATCTCATGAACTGTGATAGCTAAACAGTTGAAAGTTTCACAGTTGATGTATTTCTGTTGCCGCTATACACAGAATAAAATAAATATTTATGGAGGGCTCCCATACAACAATCGTAATTGTTTGCCGTTTCTTTCTCGATCTTAATAAAGATTACAATCCTATAGTGTCTAATGTTGTATAAATAATGGTACGGAACCCTTCGTGCGCGAGTCCAACCCGCACTTGGCCGGTTTTATTCTTCTATGCCCAGATCAATGTGAAAACTACTAACACCCAACTTCATAGAGAGGTGCAACTTTGAAATGTAAATTTACTTTAAAAGTGTAATATAACTTTACATGAAATTTATCATAGAACTTAGTTGAAAAATGACTGGAAGCTCCGCAAGTCTTTTGATATTAGATTGAAAGTAGAACTTGGCGTAAAGGCGATTGATGGTTATACTGTTGGTTGGTTAAAGAGTTTTTGATAGTCTTATAAACTAGTCAAAGGGTAATCATTTATTTAAATTAGACCATTTACCCCTTGCTTAAAACGCCTCTTAACTTTAACCACTGATTAAATATAAAACTATCCTCTTTATTTGTATGACAATGAATAGAGATGACAATTGACTTAAGAGCTGTTTAATTTAATCATCGTTTATAATACCTAAGTAATGGGGTAAGTTTTACGTTTAAAAGTCAGAAATGAACAGAGAAAGCTATTAGCCCATCAATGATGAAGGGTGAGGGCAAGGGGTCTCATCAGGAACAAAGGAACATTTGTTGAAATAACTCATAATAGATGGCGTTATATGTATCGATTTGTTATTTAAGTTTGTGTAAAATTGAGAACATGAAAAAATACATCATGAACAATATTTGTTCAAATTTTGAAAAATCCTTTAAGCACGGAAAAATGTATAGCCCGAAGATAGCCCGCGCTAAATCGGTCACATTTCTTTGTATGAGATGAGGCATCTGTACGTATAGTATTATATTATCTATGGTGAGGGGAAGCCGGTACAGTGGAGTAGTAACAAAATTATAAATAATTACGTTTTATTTTAGCTGACCTATTCGTTTATCTGTATTTAATCTTTTTTATAGACGAATAGATATAACATAATGTAAAACGGAATTATATTTATAATTTTGTAAATTTTAAGGGTTCCGTAGTAAAACTAGGAACCCTTATAGTTTCGTCATGTCTGTTTGTCCGTCCGTATGTCACAGCCATTTTTTTCCGAAACTATAAGAACTTACTATTGAAACTTGGTAAGTAGATGTATTCTGTAAACCGCATTAAGATTTCACACAAAACTAAAAAAAGAATAAATTTTTGGGGTTCCCCATACTTAGAACTGAAACTCAATTTTTTTTTTTCATCGAACCCATACGTGTGGGGTATCTATGGATAGGTCTTCAAAAGTGATATTGAGGTTTTTAATATCAGCCCCTGTAACTTCTAAAATAAGAGAATAATAAAACAAAAAATACTATATGATGTACATTACTATGTAAACTTCCACCGAAAATTGGTTTAAACGAGATCTAGTAAGTAGTTTTTTCAAAATCATCAAAATTCCTTCAAAAACAAACTTTGTTATGCAGTCCGGTTTTTTTCACTTTAAACGTCAAAAACTGATACGGAACCCTCGGTGCGCGAGTACGACTCGCACTTGGTCGGTTTTTATTGTACTGGCTTCCCCTCACCTTTCGCCACCGTTGCCGATTACAAAATGTTGTTTCCAATGGAGAAGAATGGGCAAGAAACTCCAAAGGTCACTCTTTAAATAACTATAGGTGGATAAGACGATACGTTACTAATAATACTACGTATCCGTTTCATATGTTTTTAAATTTTGCCTTCACGAAACAGATGTTTTGTAAGTACATTGATAATCGCAAATACCATATGCACAATCACCCAGACCTAGAACTCTCTACAGGAAATTCAAATATTCTCAGGTGGAAACCAAACCGGCTATACGTAGGTAAAACACAATTACTCACTACTTAGCCATTGCTCTGTCTGTACCTTTAATTTAATGAGTTATAAGAGCTGAATCGAATTGAGAATATGGAATTGTAAGATCAAAAGCTTAAAAAAATCTTAATGCTTTGTAAGAATTGAAGGCTTACAAAGCATTTACATCAAAGGACCATATTGTTGTGACATTTTAATCTTTTCGGAAACCCTGGTACCCCTAACGATCCTAAAGGTCAGAGATCAATCGAAGGAATTAATTACAAAATGGATAACAAAGGAGATAAAGATGAATTTGGGACTCTTCTTACAATTAATATTGAAAAAGGCTTTTTAATAATATTAGGTCTTTACCTATGAAATTGCCGTTCTGCAGTACTGGCCATTTCAAATCAAAATAATTTTTGTTTGGCTAAGAATTCTGATTTAAAATTAATTTTATTTTAAAAACATGGTTTTTTTTTTTCCAAAAGTAGTCATTTGTTTATTGATTAGTGTTACATTTTCATCGCATTTCAATCTTTTTCGTCATCATGGATACGTTAAAAATTCGAGTAATTATGGAATACGAGTACCGTCGTGGCAGCAACGCGGCACAAGCGGCACGCAACATCAACGTCGTTTACGGAGGTAACACTACAAACCAACGCACCACCTGTTATTGGTTTGCTCGCTTCCGTTCTGGAAATTTCGACCTGAAAAATGAACCTCGTGGTCGTCCGAAGACTTTGATCCACAATGACGAATTAAAGGCGATTGTGGAAGCTGATGATACACAATCTACGGCTGAATTAGCAGCTGCTTTCGACGTTAGCGTCAAAACAATATTGGTCCATTTGCGTCAAATTGGCAAGGTAAAAAAGCTTGACAAATGGGTGCCCCACGAACTCAATGATCGCCAGCGCGAAGTACGCGTCGAGACGTGCCTTGCACTGCTCAACAGACACACAAATGAAGGAATTTTGAACCGCATTGTTACCTGCGATGAAAAATGGATTCTGTTTAATAACCGCAAGTGCTCAGCAAGTTGATTGGATCCTGGTTTAGCACCTAAACAATGCCCTAAACGAAAACTTACCCCTAGAAAAGGGATGGTCACTGTTTGGTGGTCTAGCGCCGGTGTGATTCATCACAGCTTCTTACCAAACGGGGTGAGCATTACTGCAGATGTGTACTGTGAAGAACTGAACACAATGATGAAGAAGCTGGCACATCTCCAACCAGCATTGGTCAATCGCTCGTCTCCGCTGCTCCTGCACGACAACGCGCGACCTCATACTGCACAGCAGATGGTCTCCAAGTTGCAAGAACTGGGGTTGAAAGCTCTCCGTCATCCGCCCTACTCACCAGACCTTGCGCCTACAGACTACTACTTTTTCCAGAATTCGGATAACTTCTGGGCGGGAAAAAAATTCAATACCCGAGAGGCAGTACAAAATGCCTTTGAAGAATTTGTTGCCTCCCGTCCAGCTGATTTCTTTAAGAAGGGCATCAATAAACTGCCACTGCGTTGGCAAAGATGCATTGATTGCATGGATGATTACTTCGATCAATACAAATAAAAAATACATGAAAAAAAATCGTTTAAATTTTTTCATACAAAACGGCAATTTCATAGGTAAAGACCTATTATTAGCCCTGTTTATAACCTGTCCCACTGCTGGGCACGGGCCTCCTCTCAGAATGAGAGGGGATAGGCCACAGTCCACCACGCTGACCAAATGCGGGGTGGCAGATTTCATACACCTTCATAAACTTTATGAAGAACTCTTAGGCATGCAGGTTTCCTCACTAGATTTTCCTTCACCGTTAAAGCAAGTGATAATTAATTAATTTCTAATTTGGAGATGATTTCGAAAAGTCAGCGGTGCGTGCCTCAGGATTGAACTCGAACCTACGCCGAGAGAGGCGCATGGTTATACCACTAGGCTACCACTGCGCATAAGGGAGAAGGTGGAAGGCTTACTTATTGATAATGTCATAAGGGGACAGCTACGTTTTATAACTATTAATAACGACTTAAGAGGCTTTTAATTAAGATAATAACAAATCATCGCTTAAGAGTTTAATACTACAAACAACTGACGAGGATCTGCACTAAAATCTAAAAATACATGGAAATAAAGAAACTTATCCTGTATTCCTAAAACCCATTCACATAATTGGGATAAAATAAATGTTATTTTCTTCCATTGGCCCATTCATTGGGATTATTAATTTGGGCAAGTAATCACAGTGGCTTAACGAGATTTGCTAATTAGATATTTAATGAGCCTTTCATAAACCGAAGATGAAGTAACCAATAGATAACGGATCAAAGGACCAGATTATTTGACTAGAATAAAACCAAACTAGGTTCCAGTAGCGAAGGGTGAAGCCCTCAGATCATAGAAACAAGGAGATATGCCACCATAAAAAAATTGTACGGGAACAACTGATGCCACTTTTAGTACATTTTTCGACACAATTACGCGCATAATTAAGCGCTCCTTGTGAATAAAAAGATCTCCCACGCATAAAACATTCCGCACACCCTCAATCTAACACTGTTCATTGTCACTCAACACTAGCACTAAACTAAAACACTGTATTTATACCATCGATCGTGTTCGGTTCGTCGCCAGCGCGTACGTTTATAATACGAGCAATTTGCTCAAGATCAGGCATCAAGCTCGAGAGCGCCGTGGCACATCTCCTTGTTTCTATGATCTGAAGGTATGACAATTAGTAAAACAGAATTATTTATAATTTTGTTACTATTTTATTTTACCGACTTCCCCTCACGCTTGGTCACTGCTAGGTACCTACTATTTTGTTTTATCTACGAACAATAAAACAGCACTACAACAAAATACAAAATCAAAATAGTATGGTATCTGATCACATAATGCATAACTTTATTCCAACATGGCGTCTGTTTTATTCATAAAACTTTACCTTGCATATTTTTACTTTGCATACACCTTGCAGCTTTTGTTGAGGAAAATTCAATTTATTTTGTGTCACAATATTGTAGACAGTATAATATATTGTTCGTTAGATTTTTTCTTCAGTCATTATTAGAAAGTCATTTACTAGTCAGCAGAAAATATATTAAAGCTGCAATGGTAAGAAATATATTTTTTAAGTTATATTACTTTTTAAATGAATATTTTTTTCATTTATCAGCAAGCAACCGTATCATCAGTCATTATTATAAAGTTATTACTAGTCGGCAGAAATGGAATATTTCTGCCGACTGGATTTTTAGCTGCAATGGTAGGAAATATAGTTTTTAAGGTCTTATACATTTTAGATGAATATTTTTTTTTCATTTATCAGCAAGCAACCAAACGGAGTTTTTTTTAAATTATTGAGTGAGCAGCAGTCAGTCCATCTGGCATTGTCGTAATCGTGTCAGAATGGTCTCATAATGACATCGTTATTTTTGGTTTTGACCAATGTCCAAAGCGATAGTCTTACTCTAAGCCAATGACCAAAGATTTTGACTTAGGTTTTGATAGTTTTGTCATGAGACCATTCTAACAAATTCAATAGAAGACTTGGGGCCCTGATGGTAAGTGTTCACCGCCACCGCTAGACATCTGCAATACCATAGGCATTACAGAGGCGTTGTCCACCCTAGAGACAAAGTTGAAATGTCTCATGTGCCTGTAATTACTCCGGCACCCATACCCTTCAAGCTGGAACACAACAATGCTGCTTAGCGGGACAGCATAAACAAGAAGATATGGTGGTAGTATTTCCCTGGTCTAGCTCTTTAACAAAAGGCTCTACTACTACTATTCGCGGTAAAACCTTCGCAGTCATGCTTGATATAAACCCGAAAACAAACATGGCTGCCACTATAATAGCATATTGTTTTAGGTTAGGTTGGATGGTAAACACCAGAGTAAACAAAAGTTTCTCAGTGTTAAGCGAGAAAATTGATGTAGGTATCATTGAATCAATTTTAAACAACTGTGGTCCATTGGGACAATCATAATTTTTACAAAGTAGTCGCAACGGACCACATAGTTCGATGGGAAAAACTAGGGATGTTATGGATATGAAATTTCGGATCTGGATGTGGATACGGATATATGAATAATATTATATCGGTTTCAGGGGGTCTCTGTAAGTCCGTCAACGAAGATACGGGCCCGTCCGAAAGTACAATAGACATAAGATTCCGTCAAAACAAGTGTCGAATTAAATTCTTCGGACGGATAAAAACACATCGGGAGTAGGGACAAGTGTCAAATCGTGCTATCATTCATTCTTAGTTCGGGCTCCGAACTAATATTAAGTCCGTAAGTGATACGGAGTAAGAAACGCCTGTAACTAAGGTCGAAACTACGGATTTCGTGCTTAGAGAGTAGACCCCCAGATACGGTTACGGATGTGAAATTATTTCGTATTATCCGGTAGTCTCGGATAGTTTCAGTTACGGATATTACATTTTCAAGAAATTTTAAAATTAAAATACAAATAACGTTTCTCATTTAGACTCCGCCCCTATCCGAAATTATTTGAAACTTCTTATATCAGATTCAGTTACGGTTACAGATATGAAATAATTTCGGATATCCGATAGTTTCGGTTACGGTTACGGAGCTCCATAACATCCCTAGGAAAAACAAAATAATTATTTTGTTGTAGCGACGGACCACGTAGTTTTTTAGAAAAGAAAAAATGTTGCAACCGACGACGTGGTCCGATGGAAAACGTTTGCGTGGTTCGAAGCAACTCGCCAACGGACCACGTGGTTCCTTGGGAATAACCCTAAAGGAGGAATCATTCTTCTTTTGGAGGAACAAAGGTATGATAACCATGGGACAACTATACCCTCCTTTTGGGCTTTTTAGACCAAAGTTACCTTAAGCGATTTTCCTTCAACGTAAAGAAAAATTCATTCAAAATCCTGGAACCTAACAAAAACGCAACAAATACTATATGAGGAAGTATAATATATTAAAGCAATATGATTGACTCCAGTTCTGTTACGTACAGCCAAAATCCCGGGTATCGACAACAAGGAAAGTTACCCTACAATACGGAAGGACATTCAAAAAAGCTAACCGAAGCAATACATTATTCTGATCAATACATATGAATATCCGCGGATTCTAACATAATTGCTTTTAACCTCTTTTCAAAGGTTTTCAAAGGCCGTTTGACTGCCAATACGTGTTGTGGGGTTCACAAAACGCTGCGTAATCAAGATAAGTGAGACCCCAAGGGTTACGGAACCCCCGCTTTCGAGAGCGTTGCCTTTAATTTGTTTCATGTAATAAAGTTTACTGAACTTCATTTTCTCTTTTTACTGTTGATTGGGGAAGTGTTTGTTTTTTTATTGATGTTACATAAGTTGAAGGTTGATGTAGATGTGGTAGAAAATATTTAGAAATGCTGCCTTTTAGAACTTCTGTGCAGACTTGTGCAGAAACGAAGAAGAATGATTTAGTCTGAGTCTTTTTCCTACATAATAAAAATTCAAAGATTATATTATAATTATGTATTTTAATAAAAAAACATGTCATAGATCAATTCATATAAAAAAATCGTGGAAATGAATAAATTGAAAGCTACTATTGCAAAATTTTCTAAATTTTGAAAGAAATTTTGAAAGGTTACAATTTATAGCAAAAAAACAATGACGCCAACGAAGAAAATGATGAGTAAGATTATTCAGATAGGTACGTTAATATTGATAGAACCACAGTCACACCAAATGTTACTATAATACAAATACAGATTTGGGACTTGCAATCCCACTGAATCCACAATTCACCTAAGTTTGCAGTGCAAACAGTTCTGTGACAAACTTTGATCATGTTTTACAAAAAGCAATTCATTAATATTGGTAGTCAAATTCGCTGAATTACACCCCAGAGAGTTGTTGTTACGCCAATGTTTGACACTTGTTATTATGTTACCACGTTTGTCTCTCCCGAAGGGGCACATGGGTAGATAGAGGTATTAACGTACACAGACTATACGACGATGTCCAATGGAATAGAGAAAATGATAATGAAGTATGTAGATGAATATACAAAAATAGAGGAAGACCAAAGAAACGTTAGATGGATTGTGTGAAAGACAATATGAACAAATTGGGAGTAATGCGCTGCCCGAGTGGTGTTCCCCAACAGTTACAATATGGGTGTCTTCAAGTCACGAGTGAATCGGTTTTTTCTAGACAAGCGTGCTCCATCGTAGACCGCATCATCGCTTAACATCAGGCGAGATGGCGGTTAAACGCAAGCCTGTCATTAAATAATAAAAAATGCAAAATACTGATAAAATGGCTGATAGAGATGAATGGGAGACAAAGACATGCTGCTCTGACCATAAATAAATTGGAATAAGGGCAGAAGATAATGGTGATGGTAAATAAAATGGTGTTTGTAAGTAAAAAGGTTCTTTACACAAATGCTGCGAACTATCGTTCCAATCAATGGTATATTAATGGTTTTTGAAACCCAGAACGTTACCGTAATATCGAATAAACTTTAAAATACAGCATAGTAATTAAGAATGCCTTGAAATAAGAAACCTTACTTTAAAAAACTTTTTTAACAAAAAATAACCGACTTCAAAAATCCACTACAAAGAAAATAATAATTTTGGTTTCGGAAGTCGGTGGCTTTGGTTTTTGTTTGCTTTTTTTTGCCACCGACTTCCGAAACCAAAATTATTGTTTTCTTTGTAGTGGATTTTTGAAGTCGGTTATTTTTTGTTAAAAAAGATTTTTATTTTTCCCTTTTTAGTTATATAACTCGTGTTAGATTACTTTCACGAATTCGTTCAACAGTAAATCTAGAAGATTTACTGTTGAATATAACTGTATGCATATAATTTTGTACATAGGAATGATTACATAATGTATTATATATACTAAAACCTTCCTGAAAGTATGTAGATTACGTTAGTTGCGCACTAAAAATTGCGCACATACAAACATACATACATACATACATACATACATACGGGACGAATACAGAACCTCCTTTTTTGAAGTCGGTTATTAAAATAGCAGCTGCAGCTTTATAATGAAACCAGTAATTGGCAGCTATGCAATGCTACTACTACCCAATAAGGTCTATTTTATTTACAAGTTCCTCATGTAGAGAAACTTGTAAATAAAATAGACCGGTTTGTTTATGCACTGAAAAGAATTAGACAAATAGTTAATTGGAACACAGCATTGGTGGCTTATCACGCATACGTATCGTCGGTTCTTAGATACGGTATCATCATGGGGTAACTCAGTAGAAATTGATTGAGTATTTAAAGCTCAAAAAAAATGTATCCGAGCAATATTTGTGATGCCCACTATCTAGATAGTTGTAAACCCCTTTTTAAAAAACTGAAAGTATTACCATTGCCTATATATATGTATTCGAAATGTGTTTATTTGTAAAAAAGTATCCCCATTTTTTTGAAAAATTTTGTGATAATGTGAATAGCCGATCCAGACAGAAAAACAGATTACGCATGCCGCCAATACATTTAGAAATATATAAAAGAAACGTGTGCTGTATGTGTATTAGAATATTTAATCACCTTCCTCAAAGCCTTGTTCAACAACGCCTCACATTGTTCAAAAAACAGTTACATAACCTAAACAAAACTTACTAAACAAAACTTATTATAGTGTTAAAGAATTTATTGACGACAAGATATAATCATAAAAAATATATACATAAGATAATATTTTTTTTTTTTTTTTTTATTGAGTATTAATTTAAGTACTATTAATTGAATTGTTTCTAACTTCATAATTACTCGTATTTTGCACGCCGCATGAGGCAGAATATGTCGGAACTTATAAAACTGTAAGACCATTGTACATACCATATTCTAGCAAATAAATGATTTGAATTGAATTGAATAAGGCGGTAAATTAATTCAATTTTCTTAATAAAGTACTCTCACATCACTCAATTGCTATAATTACAATTTACTCGTGTGAACTTTGTACGTGAAATTGCTTTAATTAATGAGATGATTGTTTGAAATAATTATTTATATAATTACATTTTTGATTTAATTGATCGTGCACGTGATTGGTATTTAAAAAAAAATCAAATAAAATATTTTAAACAAATTTAATGTTCAAGCGGCTGAAATTGGTTATTTTATTCAGACGTCGAAGTGGTTTTCCTGTGTAAACCATTATATTACAACATAAACATTTATCAAACATTGTAAACATATGATGACTTTTATTGTATCTTTCCAATTTTATAATTCTGAGCTTAACATAAACGTAGATACGGACGTTCAAAAATCATCAATAATTGCTAAAAGTGGAAAACCTCGCCTTAAACGACGAGGACGAGGTTGGTCGACTACCTGGGTCGATGAAACAATTTTTTCCCAACTGTCCCGTTAACTGGGCGAGACAACCGAGGTAGATGGGAGTTACTCTAAATAACGCATAGTTGTCAGATACTGGTTTTGTTTAGTATTGGCTAGCAAGTTGTACGAAGTTAAAGGTCGTTGTCATTAGCAGGTCTTCAAGTTTGGTGGCTTGATTGCCTCCCCTGTTTGTGTAATACATACCTAATTAAGTATCGACATTCATTGAAGCTCTTCTAATTTATATACCTACTTATCTTACTCATATAATTATTCAATTAGATAATTATATTATAATTCAACTTAAATAAAATATTACCATAGTGACATTTCTCATTTTCACAAGAATAAGGATTGAGAAGTCTTCCCTAATAAAATTACAATTTCCACCTTCAGAATAATTTCTCTTTTATTTCGTCATCTAGAAGCAATCGTCCTTATCTATCTTATCAAAAGGTATAATCTAAGAGCCTTCGTTGAATATGTTAGGGATCTTATTAACGTCTTTATGATTGAAATTGATTTCATTCCTATGTGTGCGAATTGATTCATTAATATTCATGGAGAAGCGGGTTAGATCAGCATTGTTCGAGATAATAAATCTGCTAATAGGTATTAGGGAGGCTGCGGTTGTTCCTATATGGAATATTAAGCCTCTTCTGATTTAGAGTCTCTTTAGATAGGGCTGCGGATTAAAAATGTAAAGCTACAATTAATTATTTCCTTCACAATACAACTTGAGGTAAACATTAGAAATTATTAATGCTTAACCAACCAGCCATTAACCACATAGCATAGCGCCTTGGCACATCTCCCTTGTTTTTATGATCTGAGTTTTACTCCGTACGTCTGTTTGCGTACGGTATCTACTTGTAAACATTCATGACTTTACGGAAGCAACCAACTTCACACCAACTTCATAGGGTAATATTGGTATTGACTACCTCTTTGGTCTAGTGGTTACAAGTGCAACTGCTGAGCAATCTTAGGTTCAATCTCCAGGTCGAGTACCAGGTCATAATTGTTGGGTTTTCCATTGGAACATTCGTTAGTAGTACCCCGGTATCTGGATCTGTGCCCGGTTATAGGCTTGCTCCCTATACATGGGGCTATTCATAACGGGCAAAATGTGCACTTCTGCCTAACCCTTAGAAGAATACATAGGCGTGATGTTATGGTGATGAGCAATCATCAGCACCAATCGATCAATGTTATAAAAGTTGTTGTTAATGACGTGAACATTATAGACGTCGTTAATAAAGTAAATCGATTTTTAGTGGTGATTAGTTTTAGAAGTACCTACTAAAAATAACCAGCTTAACTTTATTAGATTTCCTATTGTAATAATAGCAAACATTATTATAATATTTTCAATAACCGAACACGTTTTTACTCTCAATTCCACGAAACTGTCATAAAAACGTAATCCCAGCCAATATATGGACATAATGCCTCAAATTCTTCCCTGAATTGTTCCGATAAAACCCAAAATTAACCGAAAGATATAGCTGAAATAAAATACCATTCAAATCGGGCCCCATTTGCTATCTTTGCAATAATGAGCATTACATAATGCTATATCGACAGTATAAATCCATTTGACGTATGAATAGATCCAAAGATAATTAAGGATGCCTTCATACGAAATATTGCCTCAGTTAAAGCGGCTAAATTAAAATATTCAAAAGGCTTTAAGCTGGTGCCAGGCAAACTGGGCGAGGGGTGCGATTCCATTGGAGAACGAAGCGAGGATAAGAGTATTTGATTTTGTTTAGATTTTTATATACTTAAAAAGGGTAAATTCTATAAGCAGGGTTTTTAATATCTTCGGCTTAATGGTGTGCACTGAGTCAAAAAAAACGGGTATATTAGATGTACAGATTATTTATTTGTTTACTAGCTTCCACCCGCGGCTTCGCCCGCCTTATTTGAGATAAAAAGTAGCCTATGAGCTATTCTAGACTATAATCTATCTCTGTGCCAAGTTTCATCCAGATCTGTTCAACCGTTCTGGCGTGATTGAGTAACAAACATCCATCCATCCATTCATCCATCCATCCATCCATCCAAACTTTCGCATTTATAATATTACTATATATAATTAGATATAGATTGTCAGTTTCGTTTTACACTAAAGCATACGATAATAGTAATTAAACATCTATTGTTGTTAAGTAAGTCATCTATATAAACGAAATTTACTGATAGGTAATTCTTGAAAAAATAGTTAATATGCACGAACATTTTAGGTTTTGCTTGTGTCGAATATAATATTTGTGTCACGTGCTTTAATATAACGAAGAGAAGATAGTATAATATTAAACGTTATTTATACCCAAAATGTTGTTATTGCCACTTGATATAAAGCCGTTAGATAGTCTAAATTATCTAACAAGCAACCTTTACTTATTCTCTACAGAATTTCACGTACGTTTGAGAAATTCTAATAGACGATCAAATATTCCAACCAACACGTATCTCAAGTGGGTCTAAAGTAAAATTGATGGCCTTATACGAGTGGCTCTGACATTTTGAAGAGATTTTAAGGTCCCTTCAAAGGTCGTCTGTCTAGTGAATCTTGTAACCGAATGAAGTGATTTTGATTGCATCCACGTAACACAATATTTTTAAATAATTTTCATAATATTTTTTTAAGTAACAGATACATAATGGCATAAAAATTCAGTAGCAAATAAATCATCATCTACTGGTCTAATTTTATTACTTACAATAAAATATTTAAGACATTTAAAAACAACTGACACGGGCAATTGTTTCTTTTGTTTAATATAGCGATTTATTAACACAGTTTAATAATAATTATAGATACTTTAATCGATGACGTTGACAACATTTTCAAATTAATACAGTAAAAACGGAAATAACAAGTTATAAACCAGTAAGTTGCACCACTTAACGGTAAGGCAGCATGTCATCTGAATAATAAAAATACATGAGGGCCGTATACAAGGCAACAAACTTAACTCCTAATTCTGTAATACACATCACCTGTCTCTGTCATTGACACCAAATCACATCAGCTAGAAAAGGACGGAGAACCGCTCTCCAAAACAACGGAATCGAGGCCTAAACCCGTTTCCACTTCCCCTCTCGCCCCAGATTAAAATACAAATTTACTCATTGAATACGTTTTACAGGCAGATTACCTCCGTATTTATTTCCTGCTTGTGTGTCGGTAACGTGTCGTTCCTAAGCTTTGTTCGTTTTGTTATCTAAATAATGGGTTTTAATCCTTTAGACTTGTGAATCAGTTTTGAATATAATCAAGGGCTTTTTGTTTTTAGTCTGAATGATTTTGACACTGCCACTAGTTGAAAACATTAAAAAGCAAATTTATATTTTCGTCTGTGCTTTTTGTCTTGCCGGTCTAGACTTAGCATACTTTATTATTAAAATTAGTATTTTAAGATTTCTTTTATCTTTTTTTTTTTAAATAAAATTCAATTCTGAAAACTATAATGCTTGGGATATTTTATGTGTTGCTAATGGATCTAAAAAAATATATACTCAATTTTGAATATTTAGACAACTAAAATTTTCCTAAAAAATCTTACAATACAATCTTCAATTTAATCGAAATCTGAATACAAATCCCGAAATGAAAAGAATTTTACTTGTAACAAATCAAGTCATAAGAAATTCTTGATGCTTATAAAATATTTAGCTTGAAGTAGATTGAACATTCATGAGAAATTTCTGATATCAGAATATTGTAACGAAGTTTCTACTTTACCTAACGTGTACTACCAGCGAGACTAATCAAATTTTTACTAAACGTGTCTTTCTCGCCTCCCTAGAGTAAAAACCTTTGGGAAAAACAGTGTCAGTTTTTCACGCTTCTTTTCTCCACTGTTTTTATGAAATATTCCCATCTATTCCCATGGGTGTCCTAAGAGACGACTGGGGCATTATATCAGGAGAATGTGCGGTAAAATTCCATTAAACCACAATGAAATCATCAAATAAACCATTGTAGCTATTTTTAGAAAACTAACCAAGCTGTAATGTGAAATACTAAAATTAACGTTGTTCCGCTGGGAGAAAGGGATAGTGCTATTCGTTCATAGCTCTATCTCTTATATTGTAGGTTACTATGATGGGAATAACATATCATAGTACTAAGTACGGCTAAAGGTTATTTAGCCTAAAACAATACAGCATAAAAAAATATTTCCGAAACCAGTCGTTCCTTCATTTGTTCCAGTTAAACCCTCACCCGAAGAAATGGCTGAACCATCCGAACTTGATTAAATTTAAGATTTTGATAGCTCCATAAAAAGGGGAACTGCTTCTCATGATAATAACCTGGTAGACACGCGGGTGGAATTACTGCTCCTATTTGCATACGTTAATACTATCCTGGATATTGTCCAAAAGGCGAATCAAGGTATTTGATATAATTTGGATTTATAGACAGACCTCATTATGTATGTTGGTCTTGGGATTATAGGGATGAGTATAAATTATAATTTATTACATAATGTAAGTCGTAATAGGTACATTTGAGAATTATTTGTTTAAGGCCTGAGAGACATTTTTATTAATATTATTGTTTATCCTTATAGATGATGACATATCAGAAATAAATGTCACAGTAATTGTTACAGTAAAGTTATTATTTGCACTCCCAGTGTTATTTCACTTGGTACTATCAGGAAAAATATCTCAGAACGCAAGATATTTTCAACCAAGATCACGTCTTAGTTGAACGTTATGTTTTTCATGAGTGATGTTTTAGACAAAGATGCTTATAACCCTAGGTTGAGAAGCAATGCAACCTACGTATTTGAATAATTCTGTGGTTAACATTATTTATCTCAATCTTATTGTTTCATTGTGAAGCCATAGGTGAATACGGCAAACTTACGTAATCATAAATTCTTGAAAACATTTGTTCACTAGAATAAGATTATAATTTTATCGTCATCTCCATAAGATAAAAATAGTCTCTAAATAATAACAAACTTTGATTTCATCCAACTTACTTGAACTAAGTTGGAGAAAATATTTCAGAATATTTTTTCGTTCTGCTTGATTCCCGTGTTTTTATCAGAGTTGTTCAATGTTTTTCATGAATTTATTTCACCTGGAGACGAAAATATTTTTTTTGGTGTAGTACATAGGTATATTCGGATCTACTTATTGGATTACCCTGGCTTTGTCCCCATTTTCATGTTGATTTGTAAAATAGGGACGAAAGTTTTTTTCATCCAAAGTTGTATGGTCTCTTTAATGATCTGAAAATAGGTAAAGGGTGAAATTTAATTTTGGACTGCTTGATTTCTTTCGGATGAAACCTACCTTTTTTTTTAATTTGGAACATGTTGGATTTATTGTCTTTTATCACAAGACCTCCAACCTTCTTCCTTTATTTTTGGAACAAACTCCAATTCTTTGGCATAAGACTTCAATGAAGATGTTAAACGTTATAAGCACGTGTATCGTGTCCCATATCGTGTCCAGCTCACTTGGTGTCCATCCTATGGTTGCCTGGAAGAAATCGCAGATAGCTAGATAGATAAGGTCGCCTATTGTATGTTTTTAAATAAGAATGTTCTTTTATATTGTATTATTTGGTGTACAATAAAGTATATAATAAATAAATAAGCACGTTTTGATATCGCTATCAAGGGTTATCAAGGCATTGTAACGTCTTTGTGCTTTATTCCTTATATTTACTTTGAGATCACTAGAACATTCATCAACTTCTCCGTTATCAAAATCTTCATTGAAATTAACTTTACCTTCTTTTAAATTATCTATTTCATCTTAACTAATATAACACAATATTATAATCTTAGATAAGACCAAGTCATTTCCAAAGACTCACTCATCCCAAAAAGTCGTACAAATGCAGATATAACTACCACCCGTAAACATTATTCGCTACCATTTTGTAATTAAGATCAAGAATTTCACCACCTACACGTGTTAATGAGCCATTTTATGCTACACAATGTTGTTTTCCTTCACATCTTTGGTTGAAGCACCCATTAAGAGGATGCCTATATAATACTCGAATATTTAATAGTACTAGACATTAAGGAGTAATCGCTTTTAAGAGATAGGATTGAGCGTATAAAAATACAAGGGGTTTAACCTCAGATCATAGAAAAAAAAACGGACAAGTGCGAGTATGCCTCGCGCCCTAAGGGTTCCGAAATATGATCATAGATGGCGCTACTGCATATTTCCAATGGCGCCATCTATGAGCAGATAGCTCCACTTATGGTCCGGTGACTGACGGCGGACAAAAAAGTGATCCTATAAGGGTTCCGTTTTTCCTTTTGAGGTACGGAACCCTAAAAAATATAAAGCAGTGTGCAGCACAATTACAAACGCTTCTTTGTGATCATAGAGATCTCCCACACATTAAAAATTCCACACACCCTCAATCTAGCACGGTTATTCGTCATTCGTCACTCACACTGAACTAAAACACTGTATTTATATCATCGATCGCGTTCGGTCCATCGCGTCAGCAGCATGATCAAATTGATTGATTGATGATAAAGCGTCTAAGAATACACGCGTACCATTAATTATGTCAACCTCAAAATAAGTCACACAAACATTCACCTGCAAACACACACACATATAAAGCTCCACAATGTTGCCAACAATTGAGCATCAGTGTTGCCAGCCAACATTTAATTTTAATGAGCTTTAAAAGGGTCCGCCCTTAACTTAATTAGTTAGGTCTTATCTACGGGCAAGTTTCACCGCGTGCATGTTAATGTAACATAGGCGTTTCACATACGGAACCTTTTACTTGAGAACGTGACTTTTTAAGCAAGTGGTTTTAAAGTTTTACATGAAATATTTTAGGGATATTACTGTGTCTTGTTTTCATAGCCTTAAGAATAGTCTGTAGTGCAGGATTTTTTACTCGACTGCTCCAGAAGGAGGGTTATTAATTCCTACTAATATTATAACCGCGAAAAATTTTAAGGATATTTGTTACTCTTTCAGACAAAAACTGCTGAACGGATTTTGACGACATTTTACAGTAATATAGCTTATACATCAGAATAATTAATAGGCTGTTTAATATCCCAAAAACGAAGGCGAAGCTGCTGGCGGAAGGTCAAAATTATAACAAAATAACAATACTTCCGACGGTGTAGCCAAACAGCTGAAATACAACATGACTATCTAACATTCGCGACATCAAATTAAACCATAAGCATGCACTAACCGCAGTTCCTTAACTACAGTTAGTGAGCCGGGAATTTATCTACCCCGATTTAATTAAAGGTGGGGTATAATTAGAAGGAATGGCTACAGGGTCGGAATTAAAGCGCATAGGTGAACGTACTACGGAATTTCCTAATTTATGTTGAGTGGTGGAGGCGTCGTGGCGAGGTGAGTAGAGGAGCTCGCAGCTAAATGACAGTCGCGATCGATCTGCGAGGTTAAACTGCGCTTACCGCGGTCAGTCTATGGATGGGTGACCATTAATTACACATCGAGACTAACACAGTTAAAATAATAAGACTAAGTTGCAAAATGTGTCAGATTGTCATGGCAGAGAAAATAAAGACGAGAACGACCGTATTTTGGAATAACGTACCGCCTTGTTTGTATGATCTGAGGACGCACCCTATGTACGCTCCGTTGACAACGAAGTGGACGCGCGGCTTAAAAGATATATATAAATTACATCTACGTGCTGTATCCCTAACTACAGAAAAACTCGACGGAATTGTAGATAAAAATAAATTAAATAAGGCTTACCTTAATCCTAGGTTGAACACACATACAACACAACACACATGCTGTGTTTGTGTGATACATAATATGTTTGTGTGTTCACGGCTTATCTGCGAAGTTAAAGCTTGTGTTCGTTTTTTTATCTGTTTATCTTTCAAGTGTTTTTCTATTTTTGTTTGTTTGTAATGTCTACTTAATTTTCGAGAATTGCTCTAATTTGTTTAATGAAAAACAAAACATCACGCCTATTTTCTCCGAAGAGTTAGGCAGAAGTACCTCCCCACATTTTGACAGTAATTTGCGTGGTCGGAATATTTTAATTATAGGTCGGAAACGTGCGTTTCCGACCTATAATTCATTATAATTATTCTATAGACGCACATATATTTTTAGGGTTCCGTACCAAAATGGTAAAAAAGGAACCCTTATGGTGCGACTTCGTATGTCTGTCTGTCTGTCTGTCACACCTGCTTATTTCAGCAACTACTTATGCTACTGACTTGAAATTTGGAACAGTTATAAAGTATGCTTGTTCAACTTTATTGCAAATGAAAAAAGTCCAAAAATATTTTTATTTTCATTGCAAAAGGGGCCGGAGTGGGGGTCCAAAATTTTAAAGTGGGGTTACTAGGTCAAGTGACATATCATATGAAAGGGCTTGATCTGCACATTTCAAAATATATTTTCATTTTATTTTATGTCTCACAGTTTTCGACATATGATGAAAAATGTCCAAAAAAATACCATTCCCGCCCCCTTATCTCCGAAGTTTGCGGGGCGAAAAATCTGAAATAATTAGGGTTGCTAGGAATTGACCCAAGTATGGCACCAAAAATAAAACGATGTTCCTAACTAGTACAGTTTTTTCAAAATCATCAAAATTCCTTCACAAACAAACTTAGTTATGCGGTCCGGATTTTTTCAATTTATACGTCCAAATATGATACGGAACCCTCGGTGCGCGAGTACGACTCGCACTTGGCCGGTTTTTTTTATTGTTTGACTTAGCATTGTATAAATAAAGCCTTAGCACATCTCCGTTGTTTATTTGATCTGAGGTCACGTGTATGTTTTGAAACTGCCTGTAATGAAATGCTTTTCATCGTAGAACAATAGTTCAATGTAGAACAATATCAACCTTACTTATAAACGATGATTAAACGCTTACTTAACTTTAATAGCTTTTTTCATTCATTGCTATCTCTATTCATTGGCATAGAAATGACAAGGGTAGTTGTATATTTAATCAGTCGTTAAAAGTGAAAGGGACTAGCTTCCGCCCGCGGCTTCGCCTAAAAGTAGCCTATGTGTTATTCTGATGTATAAGCTATACCTATTACTGTAAAGTTTCATCAAAATCCGTTCAGTCGTTTTTGCGTGAAAGAGTAACAAACATCCGTACAAACAAATACATCTATCCTCACAAACTTTCATATTTATAATATTAGTAGGATTAAATGCTTTATTACATAGAAGGAGACGTAGACATAGCTAGTTTTCTACAAACATAGCGTTAAACATAGTTCTAATAAATTCCTTCGAACATCTTCAAAACAGAAATATATTTTGGTCCTAAAATACATTTTGTGGGAAAAGTCTTTATAAAGTTTTGTACAACTTAGATATTCCGTAGATTATTTGAAATATTAATTTCATCCTCTTTGAAGATTAAGCGAGTTATTTAGATTCGTGAACCATTAATGACAACGTTTATATTTAATTGCAAAGTAAATAGTTGAATTTAGTCAAAATTATTATTAGATACTAGTTGTTCCCTGCGACTTCTTCTGCGTGAAAATTGATGAAAAGTAGCCTATGTGTTTATCCAGGGTCCAGGCTACCTCCTTGCCAAATTTCATTAAAATCCGTCCAGCCGTTTCAGCGTGAAGAAGTAACAAACATACACACATAAACTTTCGCATTTATAATATTATAAGTAGGATTTTTTTGTATACGTTCGCTGTGGTTTATAAAAGTCTATCCTACTAATATTATAAAAAATGTGCAAGTTTGTGAGGATGGATGTATGTATGTATGGATGTTTGTTACTCTTTCACGCAAAAACTACAGAACGGATTTTGATGAAACTTTACAGTAATATAGCTTATACATCAGAATAACACATAGGCTACTTTTTATCCCAAAAACGTGGGCGAAGCCACGGGCGGAAGCTAGTTCATAATAGTTATGAATACATTTTTAGAAGCCACAGGTAACGGATATATAAACTATTTACGTGGCAATCTGTTGAGACTCACCCGGATTGGTTCTACAGATCGGGCGTCAAATTGGGTCTTTCGTGGGCACTTTAAAGAATGTAAGGGTTAAAAAGTAGTAAACCGGCCTTAAACTAGGCTCTGGACGTTCGCGCATTTACCTACAGTTATCAGATATTTTATTGTAAGTATACGTTACTTGTCGCTCGCACAAAATACTTAAACGACACCGCCCAAATCACTCAAGGCCGTTAGCGCTTACCAGCGCCTTATATCACTAAACTGATAATGCAGTCAGTTTTTAGGGTTCTTTACGTCAAAAAGAAAAACGGAACCCTTATAGGATCACTTTGTTGTCCGTCTGTCATGACCATGAGCGGAGCCATCTGCCCATAGATGGCGCCACTAGAAATATGCAGTAGGGAGCGCCATCTACGATCAACATAATTATGATATATCTACTATGATGTAATAGCGGCATAGATGGCGCCATTTTATATTTCGGAACCCTTACGGCGCTAGTCGTAGGTACTCGCACTTGTCCGGTTTTTTTTTTTTTAATCAAACCTATCTATGTGGTTCAAATAACAAATCTACCGTTATAAACAAACCATCTCCAAGACTATCCGCAGTTCAAACCAACAAGATTACCGGGGCCTTCTGAAGCGACGATATATCACCCAACTTGTTATATAAGCAAGAAACTGGAATTTAATTTACCTGGTATAACGGTAAATGTAGTTAGGGTTACCGGTAACTTATCCCGGTAATGACTTTCGAGAGTCTTTACGGAGAAGGGTGGGTGAAATTGCAAGCCGGAGGTATGTTAAATTTGTTTGTTACGATGCAAACCGTCGTAGATGACTTGTGATCTTTACGTCAAATGGTTTTGGTAGGTGAGATGAGGATTTATGGAAGGTGATTAAATTAAATGATTCTGGTAGATGAAAAAAAAATCTGGATATATCTGAAAATTTTTGTTCATTTTTGGCAAAGGAAAAAGTTGAAGAAGTCCTGATTAAAAATGGGGCCTTAAACAAATATTCTGTTTAATTTTATAAATGGGCTAGCTGTGCCCCACGGATTCACCCCCGTTACTGGGTTCCTAAGGGTCGTAGCGTGATCATAAATAGCCTATACGATGTCTCATAAATCTGGCTACCTATCTTAAACAAAAATAAATTCTTCAGCTTTATTACCTATACAGGGTGGCAGGTTAAACAGTGGAAATATTTTAAGGGGTCATTATACTCATCATTTTGAACAACTTTTACTATAGGACCAACCCTGAAATCGCGAAAAAAAAAACATTTGTTCCATACATTTTGTTGAGTTATGTGAACATAAATGTATGGAACAGCTGATTTTTTTTTCGCGTTTTCAGGATTGGTCCCATAGTAAAAGTTGTTCATAATGTACAATGACCCCTTAAAATATTTCCACTGTTTAACCTGCCACCCTGTATATTAGTATAGATTAATTAAAAGAATTTGTAACGATTTTTTATCTTTATTTAGTTTTATGTATGAATACTTTTCTTTTTTTACTCTTTTTTTTATTTTATGAGAAATGTGCTACATTTTGTAAGTTACTTGTAAATATTAGTTAGTAGTAAAGGTTATTAGTCTATGGGTGGAATTCCAACCCGCAACCTCCGTATCGTGGCGTAGCTCTAACGACTTCGCTATCGAGTCAGTTGTTCAAGAAGTTTTGCTGTTGAAAGTAGTTCCCTTTTCAGGTGACGGGTATTACCGCGCGAAATAACGAGTAATTTATAAATCCATCTTAATTTGTTAGTGAAACGTTTGAACCCAATTAAAATTAAGCACTCTATCTCCATATAGAATTTGCATTTAAAAATAATAATTATGTAGATAATACAAAAATAATGCGCACTTAAAAATGGTACCTACTAGGTTTATTATAACCATAAAAGCTTTATAAAAAAAGTAAAAAAATATATAAAATGTTACGCCAGTCGTGGAAATAATAAAAACACACAGAATTAATGGAGTATAAAAATAAATTTTGATGACGAACGACAACTCGTAAAAGCGTAGTTAAATAACCAGGTTCCACCATTATCTATGTTTTTTTTTATTTTCGTTATTTACCTTTTTAGGGTACCGTACCTCAAAACGAAAAACAGAACCGTTATAATATCACTCCGTTGTCCGACTGCCTGCCTGTCATTCAAGACACTTTTTCTGAGGAATGCGTGGAGACATTAAGGCCATGTTGTTTCAACTTACAGTTACGTATCTGTAACCGTCAAATATGGCGGCTTGTACGACAATTTCATACTGACTTAACGATTACGTACTGACTTACGAATACAGATGGTTTGAAGCAACCCGCCCTAAGTTGAAATCAATCAATGAGTCTATGGGTCCCTTGGAGATGTAAAAAAACAAAGTTTCTAAATCAACGTAATCAAAAGATACGAGATTTATACCGTATATTTATAATACCACATGGTTATAATATACTAGATACCTAATATTATTAAGTGTAATAAAGTTGCCAAAGTTACATTAAAGGATATTTTATTTAAAATATTCCTAGAATTTCCATGTAACATAAATATCACTTAGCAAATGGATTCACCCTTTAGACTTTATTAGATTTAACTTTAGTCTACACGATCGCCGTACTTCCAATAACATTATTTAAATAGATTATACCTTAGGGCGAGAACACACGTGCCGGGCGCAACGAAAAACCGCACTAGCGCACTAGTGATTGTGACTAATGACTGTGAACGGCAGGCAACCGTAATGCCGTCTCGGTTTACTTTGGATGTGAATGAACTGCGGTACCTTTTGTTCCACTGAATAGTTCTGTTGGTCTATAGTTGTTTGTCGTATTAATTAAGCTCGAACGATATTATACAACAAATTCGTCACATTAGCAACGAGCTCGCTAGCTAATTGGTCAAGGTATTAGAATGGCGACATTGAACAATGTGATGGTTTGAATCCACGTCAAGATAATATGTAGTCTTTTTGAAGTATTCTTCAGGATAATCGTAACAAATTCAATGTTAAAGCAGTGTAATATTTTGAAACGTGAGGGGTCTCCACATAGTGACGTTGTGTACCTATGTTAAGTCTTAATTTCTTTGATGGGGTACATTACATCACGACTCCAAACCCTGAAAAAGTCAAGCAGAAATGTACTTTAGTATATCCGCATTTCGCTAGCTTTTAAGTTCCATGTAACAGGAAGCAATTATTGCCATTAACCGGGCACAAATCAAGAGTCCGGGTTGCTACTGAGATTTGTTTAATGGATTAACCCAATAATACTTTGGCCGACCCGGAGATTGAATCCAGAACCGCACGCTTAGTAGTTGCGCTTGCGATCACTAGATCAACGAAGCAGTGATGGTTTTGGAAATTTAAAAAGGTATGTGCTAGGTTGTCGCGATTACTAAAAAAATTAACAAATTATAAGTTTAAACGGATTAAATCACGTTTATTACAGATTTTTGTTTTTTTTCCTGATGTTTTGAACACTTTGCAGCGTTCGTGGTCATAGGACGACGATTATTAATATTTTAGCTGACATACGTTTTGTGGTGTCATAGTTCAAAATTGTTGCTTATATGTGTGCGGTAACATGCTTTTGTGTTGCGGAGCCGCAAAGCGCTGATGTGTCTCTGCCCTTAGGTTAAAGTTTTGAATTATAAGTTAATATTCGAAGTGAGTTTCTCTTATTACGTACCTACCTATGTATTTACTTAAAGGAAAGTTAGCAGTTACTTAAGTTCTTGAAGAAAAATGAATGCTTTTAAAAAGAGATGGCCATTTAGTGCACCAAAGTACAGTACTTAGAATGGAGAGAAAGAAGATAAAATATTTTGTAACGTATTTTTTTATCAAATGCTATTTAAATCTAAAATGTACACGAAAATTACGTATTAAAAGCCAAAAAAGATAAAGAAATCGAGCATCTCTGGAAACATTCAAAATTGGAACAGAATTTGTCCGAAATTATCTACCAAATACAAGTATATTAATTAGTCCAGAAGGTCTGCAAACCTTATATAAATCAAGTTCGAAAGCTTATAAGTATAAATCTAAAAGATTTTTTGTAACACAACAAAGTGCGTTGTTGCCTGAATAACTGTACCTATAATACCTATTATTAAATAAATTATGTAAAATAATATGTGAACGGCTCGCCGTCACACAGATAAGCCCTCAGAGGCTTTTGTGTACGGAAATACCCATGTAAATATAGGCTAAGTGTAATGGAAAAAAAAAGTACTTTTGCAGAAGTGGTAAAACAGGTCATAAGTAACTATCGTCAAGAGAAACTTCATAAAAAGAATATTAAAAAAGTTACCTACACCAAGAAATTCTCCACATTATCGAATACTCAAAACGTTGAAACGTGTCCAATATTAGGAATGGTAGCGCCGATTGAGTGCGTTCGTCACGTATACCCGATGAAGTGTAAAAACCTGTTAGTGCTGTGGTTTGTGGCGGCTTGGAAGCCTACTCACTCCCATGAAATGAAAGCCTGCGGCAAGCTTAAATTTATAAAAATAGCTCAATTATTTGATGGCGAAAATGGCGATGCGGAGGAATTTTTTGATGCTATTTCGTTTTTTTTTATTAAAATATACTTAATTATAAGTTTTTTTTTACCCGACTACGACGGGTTTTGTGTTTGGTATGTTGTATGTTCATTTGTTTCCTCATAACTACTAAATTACTTATCATAAATTGACAAATGAGGTATCGTTGAAAGCATCTTGAAAGCATTCGCTTATAGATTATGTGACGACACATTAAATTGAATATGGCGCCTTCTTAGAGGATATAAAGTCATGAACTAAATAAAAATATCCTAAGGTGGAACTTGACAAAATGTATGGAACCACTAATTTTTTTCGTGATTTCAAGGATAGTCCTTTATTTAATCGAATACTGAATACTCTCCAATACGTCCTACATTTAAGGCGAATCACACACCGCCCCGCGCTACGCTACGGGTGCGTGGCGACGGAACAAAAATCCCGCGCGTGAATGCGTTTTCAGTGTGTTGCACCATGCGTGATTTCTATACAAATACAGGTACTTGCAAACAACGGAACATCACGCACCCCCGCGCTACGCTGCGTGATGCGGGGCAGTGTGCGAATCGCCTAACCTAGCACCCTGTGTATAGCTGTTGTTGTTCTGTTCAACACTGGTATACCAAACAAGCATAACAAACGGAGAATAATGCCTGAATTGATACACCGTCACTTGAATAATCTATCCACATATTTCAAAAAATAAGCGTAGTTAATAAGGTTTAGTCGCAGCTGTGGGCCCCTCCCATTTGTTTGCGCCCAATGACAGATCTGGTCATCCGTAACCATCTTGTGTAATCAATTTGGCTATTCTGTCCTCGACAGGCGACCAACTAACATAGACCCTTCAATTCCTTCCCAAACCTGCCTAGCTCAAAGTGAAAATTTAGTAATGAGAAGGGGCAGGGAGGTCAACTTAGCTGGTCTATTTGCAGATTGACCGGGCTGTACGTGTTTTTGGCTTCCTTCATTTTTGTAACGATGTTTGTGGAAGCTCTACTCGATATTGGGGGTAAAACAAACAGATACGGAAGGCTAAACTAGCGGTTTGACCAATCGAGTTAGAAGTTTGGGGAAGAGGTTTTTTTTACAAGCTTATTTTTTAGGGTTTCGTACCCAAAGGGTAAAAACGGAACCCTATTACTGACACTTCGCTGTCCGTCCGTCTGTCTGTCTGTCTGTCTGTCTGTCTGTCTGTGTGTCTCCAGGCTGTATCTCATGAACCGTGATAGCTAGACAGTTGAAATTTTCACAGATGATGTATTTCTGTTGCCGCTATAACAACAAATACTAAAAACAGAATAAAATAAATATTTAAGGGGGGCTCCCATACAACAAACGATTTTTTTGCTCGTTTATGCTCGATATTGATAACGGCACCAGGTAGACGCTTGAAATATTCACAGAATATTTAATTATATATTTACTTTAAAAATAAATAATTAAATAAAAATAAAAAATATATTTAAGGGGGGGTTCTATACAACAGACATAATTTTTTTGCCGTTTTTATAGATAATGGTACGGAACCCTTCGTGCGCGAGTCCGACTCGCATTGGCCGGTTTTTTAAAGCCTGTCGATACGCTTTTTGTGCAGAGTCCGCTTTTAAATTGTTTAGTGATGTTTCCTGCATCTGAGGTTATGAATAAGAAACAAATGAATTAACTACAAATGTTTACAGCACCTCCGCTTAATAGTGTCACAACTAAAAAAAAAAGTTTTTTAATGGAGTCGAAAAGTGAAAAAATAAGAAGCCTATTTTTTAAAGTTTAATTTTTATTGTGAATTTTAAACATATCAAAGCCATGTAATGTTTTTATCTTACTGTTATTAATATTTATGAGATTTAAAATTTCACCTGATGCGGGCGGGACACTGCAGCTCATTGGTTAGAGCGACGCCACGGTATGCCATATTTAAAATTCCGCGTGTTTTTTATTAATCTCATATAGGTATATATTTAATGACATAAATTGCTTGTAGGACACTCATCAAATTTTAATGTTCTCCCATAAAAATATGTGGTTGAAAGAGTACCTCTACCTTAGGATCCAGTAACGTTTGTAGCGGAGTTGACTGTCCTGGGTAAATTAATAGCTATATCTGAGCATCTACACATACATTCATATTCCCTTCATACCTGTATAACGAGAATTAATTAGACCCAACTGTTTTGTGGGAGACCCAGCGAAGCCTAAACATTTTTGTACATTGTCCAATGTTTGTACAAGTTCAGACAATGTCAAATGTTAGAGCGCGTATACATCTGTCCACGCACGTCGATCGCGCGTATTTTTGTAGAGAACACAAGGGGTGTGTCTCGGCAAAGAATGACGATTATTCTTGGGCGTAAGTGTGATGAAAGATGACTAAAGGAGTATGGTAACAGAGTCGCACGGTATCAATCGTTTTATAAGCTTTAGTGGGTATGGTTTCGTTGGTCTAGCGGTCGCATGACAACTGAGCTACTGGTACTGGGTTTAATTCAGGCAGTGTTATTGGGTTTTTACTAGAAAGAAAGTGGGAAAGAAAAATATTTTTATTTCGACACAGGACAAAAAAACACAAAAATAATAATTAGGTAAACAAAATAGACAAAAAAAATATTGAAAAAGAGGTAAACACTTGGCTTGTACTAGGAAATTCTAAGTCTATAATTGTGCTCTTTTTCAATTGGTTTGCCTTCTACTACATGGGACTCATAATATAACTCGGAGCCTTTTCAAGAATAATATTGCTGTTATGGCTGTGATCATTGTCTGCAAATTGAAGATATTCAAAGGAACATTCCATCAATTCAAGTCCTGACAGCGGCCAGAAAATACATTTCTTTTATTATTAAATATACGAGTAAAAGAGATTTTTCAAAAATCGGGATTTGAACCCGCATCCTTTGCGGGACCGTGGCTATTGCCCTGAATCAACTGAGCTATCGCGACCTATTTGCTTCACTCGAAATTTAAAATCTCTTTACATACGCCTCTTATGAGCGTTTGTCGGAAAGACACCTGTTTTAATCGACGTGTTTCTTTGATAATTTACGCGCTGCGGTTTTGGGACGTCTATAGATGCGTACGCACCCTAATCTGCCAGGGGTCAACAACATAAGGCTGTATGACTATGTAGTACATGGATGTAGAATGTCGGCCACATTTCCGCGTCATTGGCGTCTCCCTTCCGTATTTTTCTGACCGCATGACAACCGTGTACATTATCTCTGCATCTGTTTCGTACGCTCGTTTGAAGGGACGCCCAGGGTTGTCACTTTTGGACACGTATTTAATTGATGTTAATTAAAATTTGACGTAATTATTTTGCGAGACGTTTGCCTACTAATTTATTCATTTTAATTTGCTCTCCACAAAATTCGTGGAAGTTTAGTTCAGGTATGAAATTTCGGATAGTCAGGAGACCAAATCTCACAACTTATTATTCATAGAAAACCGGTACTTCTCAGTAATTCAGTTGTAGAAGTCACGTGGCAGTTGTTCCAAGTCAAATATTGATTTTATGAGCCTTTACTTTTTATGTCTGTATTTTTTTAAAGCTAGATAAGGTCTAGGATCAGAGATTTCTGATCCTAGAATCTTTCTAAGTCTTGTCCGATCTTGTAGATCTTCAATGGTTAAACCATTTACAAAAATATTTGTTTTTAGGGTTCCGTACCAAAATGGTAAAAAAGGAAGCCTTATGGTGCGACTTCGTCTGTCGGACTGTTTGTCTGTCTGTCTGTCTGTTTGTCTGTGTGTCTGTCTGTCTGTCTGTCTGTCTGTCTGTCTGTCTGTCTGTCTGTCTGTCTGTCCGTCACACCTGCATATTTCAGCAACTACTAATGCTATCGTCTTGAAATTTGGAACAATTATAAAGAATGCTTGCCCAACTTTATTGCAAATGAAAAACATCAAAAAATATTTTTATTATCATTGCAAAAGGGGCCGGGGTGGGGGTCCGAAATTTTAAAGTGGGGTTACTAGGTCAAATGACATATCATATGAAAGGGCTTGATTTGCAAATTTCAAAATATATTTTCATTTTATTTTATGTCTCACAGTTTTCGACATATGATGAAAAATGTCTGAAAAAATACCATTCCCCCCCCCTTATCTCCGAAGTTTGCGGAGCGAAAAATCTGAAATAATTAGAGTTGATAGGAATTGACCCAAATATGGTACCAAAAATAAAACAATGTTCCTAACTAGTACAGTTTTTTCAAAATCATCAAAATTCCTTTACAAACAAACTTAGTTATGCGGTCCGGTTTTTTTCACTTTATACGTCCAAAAATGATACGGAACCCTCGGTGCGCGAGTACGACTCGCACTTGGCCGGTTTTTTTTTTAAACTAACATTTTAATTTCTGAAGGCATTTGGCGACCCTAGTATCCAGTAGTTGAGTTGCTTTCGCAATAGTCCGCAGTATACCGATGGGATCAACCACTGATGTTACGTTTGAAGTTCAAACGACTGGAAAATTGGCGATTAATAAAGTTAAATTGAACTTATGTTTAGTTATTTTGATTATCGTTGGGATTCCGAGTTCCGGTTTAATCATCGGCACCAGTTTGTGTAAGGCATTAGGAAGTACTTTGGAAGTATTTGAAAATTATTTATAAAGTTTCACAAACAAATTGAAGTAGGATTAAGCAAATGCACTGTGGTATAGCTACATATAGCAGATATTATTTATGTTTTAGGGTTCCATAACTCAAAAGGAAATAATATCAAATATTTAGATGCTGTGCAACGTGTCGCGGGTTCGATTCCCGCACAGAGCAAATATTTGTTCCAAATATTTGTATGAGTAATCCTAGTGTGGGGTAAAGTTAAAAAAAATTGCACTTACAAACTTAAATTTTGTACGAGTCCTACTCACACTTGTCCAATATTGTAAAACTTTGATTTTTTTAAATATGATTGATTGGCAAAAATGGTTTGCAATTTGAATGTCTAATGTTATCTAAATGTAACTAATCTATAACTTCTAAGTGGTGATCGCAGCGTTGCTACGGCGTAACCCGCGTAGTGACGGGCAGCTACGCCGGCTACGCTTTCGTAGCAAATCCGCTACGCAGTAAGTAACATCTTTTCAACATGATTCTGCACTTCCTATATCAACAACATTACTATAATTTTATTGAACTGATATGCAAAAACCGCCATTTCGCAGAAGCTATTATATATTTCCAAGTAAATAACACTCAGTATTAACCTATAACCGCAACTGTTCCCCTACAGTATAACATTTTGTTACCAAGTAAGACAGTATAGACGGTGGACGTAATTCGATTTTCATACTAATGTCTCCTTTGAAGTGGTTCCCCATCGCAGGACGTACTAACGAACCAATGTGCAGGGAATTTAGAAAGATAATGTTGTTATAAAATGTAGGGGAAATTGTGAATTATTGACTTTAATATAAACAATTTTCAGTCTGTTTTAGTGGCGATTCTACTTATTGAGACGGTTCATTACTGATTCGTATATTTCATGTCATAATATACAGGGTGATTCAATATAAGGGTTTTAACCCGTAAACACTGCATTGCTCTGTACACTAGTAGTTATTCTGGAAGGTCGCCATGATCGTATCTCAACTTTAAGTAATTTTGTTTTTCTCTTACAAAGTACTAATAATATTTTAACTTTGCCATGTCGTAGCAACCCTAATCGATGGGCGGAGCCAATTATTAACAAAGATTGTACATATGTATAAGTAGGCACTGGCGCGTCCTTTGACCTTGTCGCGCGTCGCTCGAAAACACAAAGGTACCTACACCGTGTCTAATCGGCGCATATTATTCATAATATGCGCCGACAATAATAACAATTTCACTCATGAGTGAAATTATCAGTAACTATTAAGTTTGTGGGTCTACCATTTTCCTTTTTTAATCCCGCGTAGCTTTACACACGTACGCGTACACTCATAGTTTTAGTAGGTAGGTAGGTACCTATATGAAAATATTTACTAAAGGAACAACAAACACAAAGGGTAGGTACCTACCTGAACACAGAACTCCACACAGAACTCCGTCAGAGTCACATAACTCTAATTTATTAGTCTTCACAAAAATTGGCGGGACGGGTGGGCATTCTCTTTGTGCTGGTTGGCTAATCAATGCGTAATACCACCATGGGTTGTACGATGAAAGGTCCCAGTGGAGTGAAGGCGATGCACCAAACCACTGAAGCAATCGTACCTACTACGGAATTCTTCTGTTGCGAAAACGCCGCCGCCTGTAGCATTGTCTTGCTGATGAAGATTATTTTCATTCGCAACTAGGTAGGTAAGTACCTACCTACCTACTATTCCGTCATGATTACTCATGATTCCTCGCTAAATTCACTGCAATCCAACGCGAAACTAGACGACATGACGACAAGCATCCGATTCGGAAGCATCAAACGAACTAACAAAATAAATACGTAATTATCTAACTAGCCTACAAATAAAAATGTACACAATTTTAGAGATCGTTATGATATTATGTGAATTCCAATAAATACTATTTTTAAAATAAAATAAGAAGTTCTTTTCATTGTGGATAAAACATACCCCTGACATACCTACACTGTGATGCCTACGGTAATTCTGTCGATATGATAAGGAGCGAGGCAAAATTATGATATTGAGGTTGACTATTTGTAGCATTAATTACAAGTCTTACGGGTTTTTTTTTACCTATTTTCTGATTTTTTTGTAAACGAAAAAATATCGCTTATTAAGAAACAATGCTAATTTCGGAATAATCGAATACAGTTTTCGAAAAGTTCATAAAGATTGCCCATCATCATTACACTAATCTTATGTAGGTACTTGACGCATGAATAAATTAAAAGTTAGAATGATATTTGTTTTATCCCGGTTATAACTAGTTGTTTCGAAAAATGTTCGGTTTGTAAATCTTAGTTAAAAAAAAACAATTGTACGGAACTTAGTAAAATAATTTTTGAGCCGGCGCGGCGGCGCGTCGGCGAAGCTCAAACAATTGTCGGTCCGTAACATTAGCAGAGGCGGCTTAGCAAAGGGTTTTTGTAAGTTGAAAGATTTTGAATCTTATTTTAATGATAAATTAACATTCAAAATAATTTCATCTTAAAAAAATCTTTCAGGTTTGTCATATCCAATAAGAAAGCCGGAAATAATTAGGGCGTGTAGTTAGTGTAGTAATACGTTCGACATTGGTTGCATTTTTACCAATCAGATGATTCCAACTGCAATCAATTCTGTTGAAAATGTATTTCACCAAAGAGTAATAAAACAGTTAGGTCGTTCGATTTGTATTATTTTATTTGTACTTTTAAGGGTGGATTTGTAATAAACAAAGGGAAGTACATTACATAGCGGGCTAAAAGGTTTTTTTTAACTTGTATTTTTATAAAAACCTAGTTGTCTGGTTTTAACTAACAGTTTTATGCAAATGTATGTAGGTACATCTACTTTTGCTCTGCGTAGGTATGTCGCTTACCGTACCGGTATTCAAGACCTAATTCGATCTTGAAATAAAAATACAACTTGCCTCTCTGATGCAAGAAAATGATAGGCATTTTACCATTATATGTTAAGTGTCCTATCTGTCGCATTTATCCCTATATCGATAAAGTTCAACAGAGGTCATCCAATTTCAGGGTTGACTCCATCAAAAATATGAAAAAAACTTTGACATGTCGAAAACATTAAAAAACTTTAATAAACAGTGTTGGGGATCTCATACAATGATCAACAATGCACAACAGAATATGGGGTTATCGGCTTAACAGTGGTTTTACGAGACACGCTGTATACCCTAATGATCGTTACGCATAATATTAATTCTGCATAAATGTTTCGGCATACCTATTTTTTATGTAAAATTAGCTTCGCGTTTTTGGGATAAAAAGTAGCCTATGTGTTATTCTAGACTATAATCTATCTGTGTGCCAAATTTCATCCAAATCCGTCCAGCCATTTTAGCGTGAAGAAGTAACAAACATACACACACAAACACACACACACGCACAAACTTTCGCATTTATAATATTAGTGTGATTAGTGTGATAAACATGTTTGTGGCTTAGCCCATGAAAAGCCTGCAACATCGAATACCATACGCGTTACCTCAAATCATAGAAACAAGGGAGATGTGCCAAGGCGCTATCGAGCTTGATGCCTGATCTTGAGCAAATTGCTCATATTAAAAACGTACACGCTGGCGACGAACCGAACACGATCGATAGTATAAATACAGTGTTTTAGTTTAGTGCTAGTGTTGAGTGACGATTAGATTGAGGGTGTGCGGAATGTTCAATGCGTGGGAGATCTTTTTATTCACAAGGAGCGCTTAATTATGCCCGTAATTGTGTCGAAAAATGTACTAAAAGTGGCATCAGTTGTTCCGGTACTTATTTGCTATGATGGCATATCTCCTTGTTTCTATGATCTGAGCGCGTTACTAACCCTTTAAAATGAGGATTCACTGTGCTGACAGCTTAGGGGGACAAGCAGTTCCCCAGTTGTCAACACAGCATGTCCTCAGGAGCTCTGGCGACGTTACTCACCACAGCAACACAACACACCACCGAAGAGTATTGCTATTCGGCTGTAACTCAAGACTTTTCACTCACAATCCGTGCCTTAACCATTGGGTTACTGCCGCATAATTTACTCTTAGCCTAGTTCAAACAACTATGTCATTGTCATATAAATCAGGCATTCCAACATTCCATCGCACTAAAACTACTGCCCATTGTCTGCCCATTCTAACACAGATTCTACTATTATTAGTTACCGATTAAATGCCAATAACACAATAACGTTACTGAAGTTCCGAAGTCGTTTAAACTTAGTTTGTGATGCAATTGTTCGATGAAAGTCGGGTGTTGAAAGGGAGTCGGAATTAATAAATTTTGTTATAGAAAATTAACGAGTTGAACTAGTAACGAGTTCAAACGTTTAAACCGAGTCAGTTACCTATTTTGTTGGTTTATTTATTTTTAGGGTTCCGTACCAAAATGTTAAAAAAGGAACCCTTATGGTGCGACTTCGTCTGTCTGTCTGTCACACCTGTTTATTTCAGCAACTACTCATGTTATCGACTTGAAATTTGGAACAGTTATAAAGAATGCTTGTTCAACTTTATTGCAAATGATAAAAATACAAAAATATTTTTATTTTCATTGCAAAAGGGGCCGGAGTGGGGGTCCAAAATTTTAAAGTCGGGTTACTAGGTCAAGTGACATATCATATAAAAGGGCTTAATCTGCACATTTCAAAATATATTTTTATTTTATTTTATGTCTCACAGCTTTCGACATATGATGAAAAATAGAATTGTAGTGAAATCTGCCGACAACAGCGAAGACTACCTACACAGCTAGACAGCTGACAGTGACAACTTGACAAATGTCATTACATGACGTCTAAACGTCAAAATCCTACATCGCGCAAGCGGAGTTTTCACGGCGATTAGCATATATACAGAAATCCGACATCAATTGTCGGTGCAGTGGGCCGCCAGACCATAACAACACCCGGTCTGGTAGGAGGATCCTCCCTTTTCAATAGAGGGACAATCCACCTCGTTCATCCTACATTTCCCAAAGAATCTTTGTGAACGCTGACAGAACAACGAAAAAATGCTCTACGTTTGTATACACTAAAAGAATTTGACGAGTAGGGATAGAATGAGCATTCGCTCGTTTGATGTAGTAAATCGTCTTTTAGATGTGGATCGTCGTTTAGAATATATAGAATCGTCGTTTAGATTAGGCGTATCAGACGTTCTTAGTTAGTATGGTCACTCGTGGAGACTTTTTTAATGCTCCTCTTTATGAATACCTAAATATTTTTGCCAATAAACATTCCCATAAAAATAAACACCATAAAAATGAGTTTGCTATGTAATCAACACTTCCAACACTCCCAGAGGTATCAGTAATGGAACAAAATTAAAAAGGTACGAACACCCCAAAACATTTTTGGAACACGTACAAAAATCCGACATTCATGACGTATTTCCGACAGATGTGTTCCGACGTAGGTATCAATCAACGGTTTTTTTATTTGCAAAGGAAATTCATACGCATTCATCATTCGTGTCGCGAATGTTTATGGTCGATAAGGGTGCTTTTATCTTTCGCTTATTCAGTTGCAACGCGGTGGAAAGATTAGAAATATAATAGGAATTTATGTAAGTATAATTTGTATGAACGCTCAAGCAAAAATATTGTTAATCAGAAATCATGATATACCATTGATTCTGATGCCAATTGGTGACGAAAAAGTAGTATAGTTTGTCGAATAAAGCTTAATTAGTAATAATAATTTATTAGTTTCGTATCGGTGCTATAAACTAGCTTAATGTCCGTCACGTTCGTAAATGTGACGTCACTTTAGTTAAAAATTTGTGTGATCACTGAAAATCAGCGCTGTGTTGTGGTCTACGCCACCCACCCTCTTAAAGAGAGGGACACCTGTGTCCCAGCAGTGGGCACTTTAGGCTGATTCATCATCCGCCTAGCCTTTTCTCAAACATGATTGGGGTCGGCTTCCAGTCTCACTGGTTGCGGCTGAATATCAATATTTTACATGGAGCGACTGCCATCTGACCTCCACAACCCAATTATAGGGAAATACTGGTATTCGAATGTTAGACCAGTTGTCAGACTTTTGGACTCCTGACTACCCGTAACGACTGTCAAAGATATTCCTATGACAACCGGGACCGACTGTTTAACGTGCTCTCCGAGGCACGGAGGGGTCTCGATGTGTAAAGAACGGTCACCCATCCAAGGACTGACTGCGGCAAGCGCAGCTTAACCTCGCAGATCGATCGATCAACGCGGCTATCATTTATCCACGAGCCCCTCCACTTTAGGCTGATTATGCTATACTTATACTATGTGGTGTACTATTCACCTCTGCTGAACTTTGGGGAATATAAGCGCCATGTTATGTTATGAATTAATAAATACGCGGCCGGGACAGACCGGATGCGGAAGGCGGAGGATTGGACGTTGTGGCCCAACTTGGGAGGGACTTATGGCCAGCAGTGGACAGAGATAGGCTCAGTTGCTTAATTAGGGTACGTCCGGCATTCCTTGGGCAGTTGACTCTCTTGTTTAACTTGTCTTGATGCTACAAGCTGTTTTTTTTTTTAGATTATTTGGTAACTTGGTTGGAAAGTTAGAGGGATACACTTTTAAGGACTTTCGGAGCTCACATGACTCGATATATTCAACTAAATAGTAAAGTCACCCCGAAACTTTCATGTTATTTTCAAAGACGTAGGTCTTTGAAAATATCCAACGATACCCCACATGATGGAAAAATATTTTTTTCATCCCTTAGTTTCATGTATTTTATTTACTAAACGCCTTTATAGCGGTTCACAGAAGAAATCTTACATGCAAAGTTTCACACAAATTGGCTAACTACTTTTGATTTGACGAGAGTGGGACAGACGGACAGACGGATATGACGAAACTAATATTCGTAGTTTCACTACGGAACCTAAAAAAATAAATTATTTGTAAGAAACAGAAACTGTCAAGTCAATAAATACACCGACAACACTAGAGCAGTCTAACACTACAGTAGACACCCAAACATCATGTTCCAAACGCCATGTGACACGTGACAAAAGACAATAGAATAAAAATGCGACATTAACTACGTGAAGTGCGGCTGTTTTACCGCAGTTGATTGGAACAGTACCGTCTAATGCGGTGTCTTCTCTATTGTATACCTCAATGACCGAAAAATATTTTTCAAAAGCGATACCAAGGGAAATTGTGCCCCGATTCATCCATATTGTATACAGGGCCTGTCTGACGGCTATTAGTGCTGATACCAGCCGGTTGTTATGGCCCCCGAGACGTCCGATGTCCCCTCAGATCATAGAAACAAGGAGATATGCCATCATAGCAAATTAGTACGGGAACAACTGATGCCACTTTAAGAATCATGAAATTTGGCAAGAAGCAAGGTCTCACAAGGTCTTCGGTTTTTTAATATCAGACATAAGAACATTTATTTCATCTAAAAAAATGAGTCTTGCTTCGTGAGCAAGTATACCACGGAAAATGATATCTCCATACATTTTTCATGCACCTTAGCTACATTTCCAGACCCCAACCTTGCTCTATCACATTTACTCTGAGTAAAATCAATTTGACATATCCGAACGCGAGAAAGGAAGTGACGTCACCCGTCACCAGCGGCCATCAATCATAACGTGACAAAGTAGACGCATCTATCTGATGCTACGTAATGACCTTTGTGCTGTGATTTTTGCAAAAATACTATACCTATCTCTTTCTCTGTTCATCATTTTCCATCAGGCTGCAAGAGATAAATAGTGTTTTGCCAGTAGGACGGTGGAGCGTAGCTAACAGAGTCGCCCGAAGCGATGTTCCTTTTTTAAATTTATCGGAATCTTTTTGTTGGGTTTTCTCTAATCGTAGATGTCCGTTGTCATAATCGCATTTTTTGACTTTTGTTTTCCTTTTCTCTGCGAGTAAATGGCGTTTAGGTTTTATTGCTGGGGACGCGATAACGGTGTTACAATAGCATCAACGTAAACTGATTGAGTGATTTTGTAAAGTGTGTTACAGAGGTGAAGGGTGAGGGGAAGCCGGAATAATAAAATAGTAACAAAATCATAAATAATTTCGTTTTACTTATGTCATACAATAGCCATTAGCCACTGACGTGCATAGAGGGCAAGCCCGACGCAGTTTTTCGTTTTAAAGAGTTTTTATGTTCATATTTAGGGTTCCGTACCAAAATGGTAAAAAAGGAACCCTTATGGTACGACTTCGTCTGTCTGTCTGTCTGTCACACCTGCTTATTTCAGCTACTACTAATGCTATCGACTTGAAATTTGGAACAGTTATAAAAAATGCTTGTCCAATTTTATTGCAAATGAAAAAATTAAAAAAATATTTTTATTTTCATTGCAAAAGGGGCCGGGGAGTGGGGGTCCAAAAAGTGGGGTTACTAGGTCAAGTGACATATCATATGAAAGGGCTTGATCTGCACATTTCAAAATATATTTTTATTTAATTTTATGTCTAACAGTTTTCGACATAATGATGAAAAATGTCTGAAAAAATACCATTCCCCCCCCTTATCTCCGAAGTTTGCGGAGTGAAAAATCTGAAATAATTAGAGTTGATAGGAATTGACCCAAATATGGCACCAAAAATAAAACGATGTTCCTAACAAGTACACTTTTTTCAAAATCATCAAAATTCTTTCACAAACAAACTTAGTTTTGCGGTCCGGTTTTTTTCACTTTATACGTCCTGAACACTGATACGGAACCCTCGGTGCGCGAGTACGACTCGCACTTGGCCGGTTTTTCATGAATGTAAGGGATTTTTAATGTACTTATTGCTTTAACAACGACATTAACTCACTTAAATTCATGAAAAATGAACATAAATACCACCTCGAAAAGGCTAGTCGACTCATCACGTGACCAGAGGGCTGGCCTGTTTTTCGGTCAAAGAATCAGCATTGCCATTCAACGTGGCAATGCAGCCAGCCTTCTGGGCACGTTGCCCGTTGACAGTGATGCGGACGAATATTTTGATGCATAATTTATTAGGTTTTTATTTTTATTTTTTGTTCTATTGTGTATTTTAATTTAGCTTGTAAATACTTAGTATGTGTATATAAGATAATAAGTTATGAATACCGTCTAAAGCCAAAAAATACGTCGGGCTGGCCACCTAGGCACGTCACTGCTATTCAAAATAATATGTAAATACAGTGACTATACGATAGAGGGGCTCGTGGCTAAATGACAGCCGCGCTGATCGATCGATCTGCGAGGTTAAGCTGCGCTTGCCGCGGTCAGTCCTTGGATGGGTGACCGTTCTTTACACATCGAGACCCCTCCGTGCCTCGGAGAGCACGTTAAGCAGTCGGTCCCGGTTGTCATAGGAATATCTTTGACAATCGTTACGGGTAGTCAAAAGTCTGACAGCTGGTCTAACATTCGAATACCGGTATTACCCATTAATTGGGTTGTGGATGTCAGATGGCAGTCGCTCCACGTAAAATATTGATATTCAGCCGAAACTAGTTAGACTGGAAGCCGACCCCAATATAATTTGGGAAAAGGCTAGGCTGATGACAGTGACTATACGACAGGCGCGTGCATTGCATATAGGCAAGTAGGCAGTGACTAACTACCTCTTAAGGTTCAATAAAACCATTTTAACTATTACTACATCAATATTATATACATCATTATATATCAATAATTAGTCATGATTGATATATTTTATTTATGTAGTAACAGTTCAAATATATCAGTTTTATTAAATCATATGAGGTAGGCACTGCCTACTTGCCTATATGCACTGCACGCCACTGCTATACGATAAGTATGACTTAAGTAAAACGGAATTATTTATAACTTTGCTACTATTTTATTGTACCGGAATCCCCTCACCCTTCGATACTAGCACGTTATTATTATGAATACAGATTAATATTGTATTTATTGATGAATACCTTTTGCTTAACAAAAGGGAAAAGTTTTAATTGGCAACTGGGCTTATAAAATTTACTTATAAAGTTAGTAAATAATTTGAATTACCTGTAAAAGCTACTAACAAAATATCTATTGATAGTCTACTTTAGGATTTATGCTTTGTTATTATTAATACACGAAATATACTTTTAAAGTTTTAATTAATAGGGATCGGTAAATTCCTATAGAATAGGTCATTCCCAGGCCTGGCTATATCGGTGTGCTTACACGGTGTTAGATTGGGGGTGTGCGGATTTTTTAATGTGTGGGAGACCTTTATATTCACAAGGAGCGCTTGTATCTGTGTCGCAAACTGTTTCAAAAGTGGCGACACAGTTGTTCCCATACTAATTTGCTATGATGGCTGGCATATCTCATTTTTAGGGTTCCGTACCAAAATGGTAAAAAAGGAACCCTTATGGTGCGACTTCGTCTGTCTGTCTGTCTGTCACACCTGCTTATTTCAGCAACTACTAATGCTATCGACTTGAAATTTGGAACAGTTATAAAGAATGCTTGCCCAATTTTATTGCAAATGAAAAAAGTAAAAAAATATTTTTATTTTCATTGCAAAAGGGGCCAGAGTGGGGGTTTTCGAAATTTTAAAGTGGGGTTACTAGGTCAAGTGGCATATCATATGAAAGGACTTGATTTGCACATTTCAAAATATATTTTCATTTTATTTTATGTCTCACAGTTTTCGACATATGATGAAAAATGTCTGAAAAAATACCATTCTCCCCCCCTTATCTCCGAAGTTTGCGGAGCGAAAAATCTGAAATAATTAGAGCTAATAGGCATTGACCCAAATATTGCACCAAAAATAAAACGATGTTCCTAACTAGTACAGTTTTTTCAAAATCATCAAAATTCCTTTAGAAACAAATTTAGTTATGCGGTCCGGTTTTTTTCACTTTATACGTCCATAATGATACGGAACCCTCGGTGTGCGAGTACGACTCGCACTTGGCCGGTTTTTTTTCTATGATCTGAGGGGACCTCATAGTAATATTTTTGAATATGGGGATCATTATATAACCACAGAGTAAATTCACTCCGTAACCTAACCAGACAGTTAGTATTTTTGGCATCAAGTTCAACATTCTTATACTATACACGTAAAATTAACTATCAGGTTGTTGCCTCAACTTATATAAAAACGTTGCCAATTTTTTTTCGGTTCCGTACGCTTTTTATGGAATAAGTTCAATGAACTTTAAAAAAACGGAATATACTAAATAGTTAAAACAGCTCGGAAGAGGCGTATTATAAGGGATTCCAAATTTCAACTGATTCAGGCGAAGACACAGTAGCTCAGTTGGTGAGAGTGCTAGCCACGGTACGGCAGGGGTCGCGGGTTCAAACCCCGCCTGTGTCAGTTGTTTTTGGAATGTCTTAATATTTAATAACATTACTAAATAGTTGTTTTGTATAAAAATTAAGCTGAGGTGCCACGAAAAAAATAGAATCCACAATCTACATATACTATTTAGTTTTATATACCTACTCCCTTTTCCTATCATCTAAGATAAAAATATACTTATTTAGCATTATCAAAAATACTGACACCGTCAGTATCTTCGTGCTATATTTATTTTAGTATATTTTTTCAACAGTTAAAAAAAATAGTAAAAATAGACTGTTATCGTAACTAAGCATAAATATTGAAACTAGCAACGCCCGCAACCTCGTTTACGTGACACACGTAGCTCTATCTAGCGTCCTAAAGCAATTGTGACCGTCGAATGTTGAATGAAAGGTACTCTATGTCCTTTTCCATACCACTGACAACGTATGTGTAAAATTTCATGATACTCGGTTCAGTGGTTTAGGCATGACAAAAACTTTTTTAACAAAAAATAACCGACTTCAAAAATCCACTACAAAGAAAATAATAATTTTGGTTTCGGAAGTCGGTGGCTTTGGTTTTTGTTTGCTTTTTTTGCCACCGACTTCCGAAACCAAAATTATTATTTTCTTTGTAGTCGATTTTGGAAGTCGGTTATTTTTTGTTAAAAAAGTTTTTTATTTTTCCCTTTTTAGTTCTTTATCCCGTGTTAGATTACTTTCACGAATTCGTTCAACAGTAAATCTTCTACGGAGTGTGTACATTTATGCATATAACTTTGTACATAGGAATGATTACATAATGTATTATATACTAAAACCTTCCTGAAAGTATGTAGATTACGTTAATGAAAACCCCATCCAAATCGAATCAGTAGTTTTTGAGAAAATCGCGCACATACAAACATACATACTTACATACATACATACATATGGGACGAATACATAACCTCCTTTTTTGAAGTTGGTTAACAAATAAACGAACTTACTTTCGCATTTATAAAATTAGTTAGGAAGTCAGAAAGATACAAGATCATTACTTAAATTATCATTATTTTATAAATTAAAATTACACCGCCATCACTAAAATAACATTCCAACAAGCAAACTCGTAGGCCAACACTGACACATAAACACATACAGCCACACAAAATGGGCCACGCTGTGCCGAATCTTGGCCGGGACTTGGGAATTGGGCGCGTGACAATAGCTCGATGTAAACTTGTATCTCTCATATGTATTTTACTTTGTAAATGCTCTGCTTTTGTTTCATATACTTCACTATTATGTTTTTTATGCGGATCTGCCTGTGTGACGGGGAATTTATTGTTATGGTTCTTGTATGTAGCGTTTTAAAGCTAGGGATTCAACGTAGAATAATCTAATGGCTGCATGTATGTGTTTTGCTTTATGTAGTTCTATGTATTTTTGATTTAGGAGTGTGTTAAAAGATTTAGAACCAGCTATACCATCTTATAGTTACGTATTTGGACTCGTTAAAAATGGCAGTCCGAATGATAATTTCATCAGATGGCTTAAAACAATCATCCATAAGTTTGTTAACATGCCACCAGACACAATATATTTGTCGACACCTGTGACAGCTACGGCGTTCAAAGACTTACCTAAATGAAAAAACCAAAATATGCCTTAGCTCTGTCATTCGTCTTCTAACTATTGATCCCGAATAAGGCTCGTATTCCAGAACGATACTTGAGCACAGATCTCGCTTTGAGCATAGATTTGAAGACTAGTTTCAACCAATCAAATGGCTTTAAATCTATGTTCAAGGCGAGATCTGTGTTGGAGTATCGTATGTACTACCTTAGTTTGAAAAAAAAAATGACAAAAAAGACACATTTGGCTACATTGATTGAATACAAAATCCTGATGTGTATGCCAAATTCAATATACCAAACACCATAAAACTGAATAAAATAACAAACACGAAATTGGCGCAAGAAAATACATTCTCGAATTCAATGATGCTTTCATTTTAAATATGAAACTTAGCAGAGGAACTGTTTATTGAGCCAATATTTACTTGTTTCAGGTAAGCTGGCGAGGGGCCAAAGTTGTACGTTTAATAAGCGACCGACTTTATCACTGTGACGACATATTTATGAGTTCATTTTCGTGAAAGGTGAGTAGATTGTTAGGTGTTGATATTAGCATATTGGTCCATCTATAGCCGTTTTCCCAAATAGGTTCGGTCGGCTTTCAAACTAAGCAGATGCGGCTGAATGATGTATTTTATATATTTAAATAATATAAATAAGGACATATGTTATCATAGCAAATGAAGTAATCCTGTAAAGGTACCTACCTACCTTTTTTCCTGTTGACGTACGGAACCCTAAATAAAAAGTGAAAAAAGATCCACCCTATCACCCGATAAACCATTGAATGCTTCATGATAGTACCTGGCCATAAATAATTGCTTAAATTTTGTAAAAAATCATCTCTACCTCCATTTCCTAAGTTTCTACTAGAAATTGCTCCCATTCTAACAACGTACGGCACAACAATAAGGTGCCGACACTATATTGCCCAGTCTAATACTAAACCTCCAAGCAATACGTTCCACCATTAATTATTCAGAGCATCTAGAATGCAGTGTTGCCAACTGTTCAATTCGCTACCCAACTTCCAAAATCACCGGAAAACCACCAAAAATTATTAGCCATTCCTAATAAACTCTATATTTCCTACAAAACCAAGGTTTTTAATGACTATTCTGTGGTTTCAGCATATTATTTTGATTGAATTAAACAAACACGACCTCAATTTAACAAAATGGCGTAGATATTGCTGAATTGTTTGCAGAGATAGGAGAACGAAAAAAATATTTTGAAACGAATAAAATTCGACGTTAATATAAAAAAACAAAGCACATAGTGAAATTTCGTAAGCAAGTTAGGGTATTTTCCATTTGATAAACATTCTCCCTTACTTTTCTGTACCCAAACTAGTCTGAAGTGACCAGATTTTAAATAACATTTACCATTAAAAAAACCACCAGCCACCAGATATAATAATTACGCACTAATAAAAAGGTCAAAATCACCAATTCTAGTGGTAAAATTACTAAGCTAGCAACACCGCTAGGATATGGTTCAGTTCCTAACGTGAAATTAGATTAAGTTCATGTTTGCACGATGTTAACTGCGATTGGTCTAGCGATCGCAAACGTGACTGCTAATCGAGGGGTCTCGATCCCGATGAGTGGGGTTTCGACCCCTGAAAGTGGTATTGGGTTTTTCCATTAAGGCCCCGTATACGTTTATGGCCTTGAGTGGTCAGAGCGGTGAGCTCGCGCAACGCGTGAAGCTCATTTCAGACTAGGCTATACTATATAGCATTATAGCATATAGCTCATAGCACGACAATATCGCGCACCATACATTATTATGGACACGTTCACACTGTGCTATACTATACTGGCTTTGTATGGCGCGCTATACTATATAGCATACGTTATACTATATAGTATAGCGTAGTCTGGAGACAGCTTTATACGTCCACCTAGCAATAAGGGTGCTTTTCCACCTGAGATATGCTATGCAGCTATGCTACAAAGCTAATCTACGAAACTATGTGACCGTTTCCACTGATGCTATGCTATGTAGCTGTGCGAGGAAGATGCGCAGCTCGAGCTATGCTACGTATCGAAACGTGCACAGAGCTACACCACTCGCGACCATCCATAGCACGGATCCATATCTCGACATAATTTTCTCCGTATTTTTTCAACTCTTTCTTGCTTTGATCTGCCGTAAAATATGCGTCACTGCTGCTAATCGTGTTACTTTCAACGATTTCCGAAATTGAAATTTACTAATCTTACTCAATCATATAACTGTCGACTAATGATGCTGTTTAAAAATGCTCCAATTGAAACCGTTTCAACTATCTAGGCCAAATAAAGTGAGTTCACTTTATGAAACAAAAATATATCATTCATTTACAACGAACAATTCCACTAACCAATACCTACTTCCCTACTTAACATGATTAACTAAATGTATCGGAGTAACCTCAGAGGTGGCCGACAATAAGCATTACAACACTTCAGGGCCGGAATTAGGCCGAGCTAATACTATTAGCTACAATAACAAAAGCACCTTTTAAATACATTATGTTACTGTACTGGCCAATTTTGTTTTCGTTCACTCTCTGGGGTGGTATGTTCAATTAAGTGTACTAACATTACTTGAAGTATCTTGTGATAATTGTATGGGTTAATTGGATAAGTGCTGGCTAGCAGAAAGCGGTGTTTTGTTTTTTAGGGTTTCGTACCTCAAAAGGAAGAAATGGAACCCTTATTGAATCACTTTGTTGTCCGTCTGTCTCTCTGTCCAGCTTTCAACTCGAGACCCTTTTTCTTAGGAACGCGTGGAAGTAGGTATAATACTCGTATATTATTTCAGTGCGTGTGAGTGGATGTCACGTGTTTTAGGATTTCGGTTTTAGGATATGCCGGTTGCATCACGATATTTTCCTTCACGTTTTTAGAGCAGTGGTTATGAACGAAATTGCACAAAGCACTTGAAAGCTTGGATTCAAATGCCTGACCTACGACTCGTAAGTTCATATCCAAAATTCCGATAGCTACTGCGAATTCCTTAATATAAAAACAACATTTGCCAATCCAAGGATCGCACCCGGTCAGCAGTCGTATTTGCCGCCACTAGACCAACATAACAGCCTCAAGATACTTCGGTCAAAAAGCATCTTATAAAAAATAATTTTCTTTTATCCCAGCACTGCAAAGAGATCGCAAAAAAAGGATTTAAATGCAATTTTCAGACTACCAGAGCGCCACCGACTTAATCCAACAGCGATACTGAAAAAAATAAAATAATTAAAAACTGAATGGAGGAAGAAAGATTAAATTACAAGTCTTTGTAGCCTCTACAAGCTTCTACAAGCCATTTAAAAATGGCAGCTGTTGCCAACTGGCAAAAACAACGGACGCAACGGGAATATTTTATTAGGAGTCAAATATAGCTTTCATAAATGTAAGAACATTTTTAGGAGGTGTAATTATGCGGAACAAATGTAATAATACTTTATTATTGGGGTTCCGTACCAAAATTGTAAAAAAGGAACCCTTATGGTGCGACTTCGTCTGTCTGTCTGTCTGTCACACCTGCTTATTTCAGCAACCACTTATGCTATCGACTTGAAATTTGGAACAGTTATAAAGAATGCTTGTTCAACTTTATTGCAAATGAAAAAAGTCCAAAAACATTTTTATTTTCATTGCAAAAGGCGTGGGGGTCCGAAATTTGAAAGTGGGGTTACTAGGTCAAGTGACATATCATATGAAAGGGCTTAATCTGTACGTTTCAAAATATTTTTTTATTTTATTTTATGTCTCACAGTTTTCGACATATGATGAAAAATGACCAAAAAAATACCATTCCCCCCCCCTTATCTCCGAAGTTTGCGGGGCGAAAAATCTGAAATAATTAGAGTTGATAGGAATTGACGCAAATATGGCACCAAAAATAACAGGATGTTCCTAACTAGTACAGTTTTTTCAAAATCATCAAAATTCCTTCACAAAAAAACTTAGTTATGCGGTCCGGATTTTTTCACTTTATACGTCCAAAAATGATACGGAACCCTCGGTGCGCGAATACGACTCGCACTTGGCCGGTTTTTTTATCGTTATAACATCGTAAAAATCTGGATTTTAGTAGTTGTGATTCTTGTGGATGACTCCGATTAAGCTATACCTCTTTTTAAGCAGGATTATTTTCTTCGGTGTCTATAAATATGTAGTACTAGCTTTCGCCCGCGGCTTCGCCCGCGTGCACGTCGGAAATTATCCCATGGGAACGTACCTCAGGAGTACGTTACTTTTAACTACCATTATATCACTCTCCGGTTCATAACAGTACCTACAACAACATGACAGTACAAACAGACACTTCAATTTTACTTATTTGTATAGAAGATTATCAATCTTATTACCCCCGCAGAAGAACTGTTTTACCCCCGAGGGGGTGAATAGTATGTAGTATAAAACAATTTTGTTCGATTAGTTCTTCTATACTACACAATAGATTTTAATGCGGTTTTCGTTACCATTTAGGTAATTCATTCGGGAAGGTTTAAGTATATAAACGTATTTAACCGAGACACGGCACAGAAATCTCGATGTTTTGATGTCGCCACATTAGTAGATTGCACCCATAACGAAGCAAGGGCGGGTAATGAATAATTTTTATTTCTCTCTTCATAAATAACTTAAGATTCCTTGTGAGAAACTAGTCTTTTTAAATAAGTAGGCTTGCGTTTGACCGCCACCTCGCCGACGATGCGGTCTACGATGGAGAACGCTTGCCAGGAAGAAACCGATTCACACGTGACTTGAAGGCACCCAGATTGTAACTGTCGGGGAACACCTAATCGAGCAGCGCATTTCACTATTTGGCGATTTTTACAACTAGTCTTTTTCCTAAGTTAGGATCGGCTTTTTCCTAAGTTAGGATCGGCTTTTTCCTAAGTTAGGATCGGCTTTTTCCTAAGTTAGGATCAGCTTTCAATGAGCTAAATGCTGCTGAACATCAGTATTTTACATTGATCGACTGTCGTCTGACCTCCACAATAACTGGGTAATACCGGTATTCTAAGGTTGGACCAGTTGTCAGACTTTCTAACCACCAGTAACGACTCATTTGTCTGACAACCGGGACAGAGAGAAACCATATGAGCAAATTCAAAATTACCAAGTGAAATGAGGGTAATTTAGGTCACAAGTAAGAGTTTCATTACACTCAATGTACGTACAAATTAATGTGAAGACTTTAATTTTATTGTTATGTTTAATGCTAAACTTTTGGAACAAAGCATAAGTATCTTGTATATTTAGGTTTTGGTTTATTTTTGTGTCTATTACTCTATTTCTGTGTCGTTTATGTATTATTGTGTCTGTTTGTGTGTCGTTTAAGTGTTACTATGTACTAAGTAAGCAGTGATAGCCTAGTGGTTTAACCATGTGCCTCCCGCGGCGAATGGTTCGAGTTCGATCCCGAGGCACGCACTGCTGACTTTTCGAAGTCATGTGCGTATTAGAAATTAATTATCACTTGCTTTAACGCTGAAGGAAAACATCGTGAGAAAACCGGCATGTCCTAGAACCAAAAATTTGAAGACATGCGACGTCCACCAACCCGCACTGGGCCCGCGTGGTGGACTACGGCCCACTCTCTCTCACAGAGGAGGCCTGTGTCCCAGCAGTGGGAACATTTTAGGCCGATTATGCTATGCTATGCTATTATGCTAAGTGTTACTGTGTCTACTATTGTGTCGTTTGCAGTGTCGTTATAGCAGGTGCGTTGTGAACTTCATGAATATTTTCTTAGTATCTTAGTGACTGTTCGATATTCTATAATAAACTTTACCATTCAGGAAATACAGTTTCAAATAGGTAAATTGTTTACGTAACCTTTGTACATGTAAGCATGTTCCTGGTTAAAAATTACCCCAATTTATTAAACTCACTGAAGAACAGCACCCCGTCATCTTTTAATTTCCCCAAGAAATGGAGTAATTTTGCCAGTGGCAACATTAAGTGCGTTTACATTAAACGCTGCGTAAGTGCTAAATGGAACAGAAAATTTAAGTAATGAATTAGGTTTAGCAGCAAAGTGCGGTGACATTGGGAACGAGTAAGTAGCTTTGTTATATGTAGGACGGAATTCTTGGAAGTTGGTTCTTTTGAGCGATATTTTACTGAGACATTTTGGTTATTTTATGAAGTTTGAGGAAAACAGTGGACCTAGCTGTGTGTTTTTCCAAAGTGCTGACTCATGAGCAATAAAAAACAATACTATAGCTAAATTAACAATTATTGCTGCATAGAGCAGGCTGTAGTTATACCTATTGGTTACAAGCTTTTGCCGTCGATTCCGTATAGATTTCAATAAATTGACCATTTAAATGACCTCTTGAATGTCCCATCAAAATCCATTCAGTACTTTTTGGGTGATGCACGCACAAAAAAACAGACAAAAACTCCTAAAATTATTAATTTGGACATATTTATATCCCAGTAGGTACTCTATCTCAACTGTTTTTCTAAAATGTAAATTGTATTTAATTTTTAATTTTTCTAAATTTTTTTCAATGTTTAGACACGGCTTTTATAATATACAGTTTTATAATAGTACTAGCTGTTCCCCGCGATTTCACCCCCGTTACTCGGCTCCTATGGGTCGTAGCCTGATGTTAAATAATATAAACTATTCCTCATGAATCTGGCTATCATATACAAAAAGTTTTTTTCGAATCCGACTGCTAATTTCAGAGATCGCGTTCGCCAAGCGCGTTCAAACAAACGGAACTCTTTAGCTTCATAATACATATTAGTATAGGTTGATAATATAAGTACTTTCTTTGCACCAATTGGTTGAATTCTAAACCAGTGAATACAGCATATTCAATGAGCATATTCCCAAACCCTAACATCACCAAATTCAATTACCCAAAACATACCTAGTAATAATTAAGGTTTAGACTCCACACGATCGTACAGTTTCCACGCGTGTAATTGAAACCTCAGGCGGTATCTAATGCGATACACCTTAATAGGATTAGCCAATTAAACTAGTTTTCTGCTGAAATGGGAGACGCTGAGAATACGGAGGAGTCGGTGTTACGTCTGCGCTTTTTAATTTCCTGTACTGTGTCTTACTTAGCTTTATACATACTTTATTACTATTAAGGTTGGTTCTGTTGACCTTGGAAGTCCTAATCATTACATTACATATTATAAAACAAGGTCACTTCCCGCCAGTGCCGTAACTAGCCTTTTGTGCGCCCGGTGCAAGCTTCTACAGGGAGGCAGGTTAAACAGTGGAAATATTTAAAGGGGTCATTGTTCTCATCAGTATGAACAACTTTTATTATGGGACCAAGCCTGAGTCCGTGAAAAAAAAATCAGCTGTTCCATACATTTTGTTGAGTTATGTGAACATAAATGTATGGAACAGCTGATTTTTTTTCGCGGTTTCAGGGTTGGTCCCAAGTAAAAGTTGTTCATAATGATGAGTTCAATGACCCCTTAAAATATTTCCACTGTCTAACCTGCCACCCTGTATGACTGCGCTCTTGAATTGTGTTCTTATCTGAAACTTGGTACTGGTATGGCCATTTCTGGGGCCCTCCAGGGTCTGCGCCCTGTGCCTGGGCACCGCTGGCACCGCTCTAGTTACGGAACTGTTTCCCGCTGTCTGTCTGTCCCTATGTATGTTTAGATCTTTAAAACTACGCAACGGATTTTGTTGCGGTTTTTTTTAATAGATATAATTATTTAAGATTAAGGTTAATATTTATAATACCTATATCCTGAAAGACGCGGGCGAAGCCGCGGGTGGAAGATAGTTTTTATATAATTGTGTCCCAGCTGGGAAAAACACCTTTATTTTTATTTGACCGATGAACAGAAAGATCAACTTAGGTAAGAATCCAATCAGGACCGACATCTTAGGAGTTTCCTAATAGGCGGTTGAATCCAAGGGCTTGATACAAAATCGGACAAGTACGAGTAGGACTCTACATACATAATTGAGTTTGTACGGAACCCTCAGAGCGCGAGTCCTACTCGCACTTGTCCGGTTTATTTTTTAATAATTTTGTTATCTTTTTCTCACTCTATTTTCTTTACGGTTGTCATTTTCTTCTTTATCACCACGTGACTCATTATCATCTGTAGTAGGTATATCTTTTATTTCCTAAAACTTCAAAATTATAATTTTCATAATAACAAATCTTCGCTATATCAGCCTCATACCTCTAGATTTAATTATCGACACAAATTCCGTTTCGCAATCGGAATTTACAAGTTGCAGAAAATTAGAAAAGTTGGATTCATTTCAGGTGCTTCCGAAGCCAGGAATCAGAAGTATGGCAAACTTTTCAGATCTGAAACGAGCCCGATAGTATACATCGAAGTTTTATAGGGAAATGCGGATGTAAAGTTCGGTATTTTTTGTTTTGACAAGGTGAATCTATATTAAACCAATAAATGAAATTGACGCGTCTGCCTTCGATTTAAAAATAATATTTATAATGTAGGTGAAAATATTTGTTCCGATTTTTGTATATTGTTGTGGTCTTAGTTATGATAATACTAAAGTGTTATTGGACTTTTGTCGCTGACTGTACATAACCCTTCAACTGTTACAATTGACAGACTGTCTGTCACAGACTCAACAGATGAACTAATAAAATAGCACTCGGCTCAAATTACAATGTTAATGTCGTTTTGATACGATGTTAATCAGTATTGTGGTTTGCCGAATGTACGCGGATAAGTTTGGTTTGATTGAAATTTTGTTTGAAATTTGTTTCAGTACCTAGGTAATTAATGTGCCATTTCCATTTATTTCTGTTATATTGTAAACTCAAATCAAACTATTTGGCATAGGTGAGAATAATTTGTACTCCAATTACTTTTTAAGATATTACTGTATTTTCTATTGTGTGTACATAAATTGTTAAATAAATAAAATAAAATAAATAATTTTACTGACGATTTTAAGAAAAAACCGGAAAAGAGCGAGTACCTATGCCTCGCGCCCTAAGGGTTCCGCTAAATGATCATAGATGGCGCTACTGCATACTTCTAGTGGCGTCATCTATGAGCACATGGCTCCACTTATGGTCCGGTGACTGACGGCGGACAACAAAGTGATCCTATAAGGGTTCCGTTTTTCCTTTTGAGGTACGGAACCCTAAAAAACAAACATTACCTCTGCAGTAGGTACTGACCTGCAACTGAAAATAAATACTGTAAATAAACTAATGTTCTAAAGTGAAAAGATTTGATTTTTTATGTGTTTATTTGTAATGGATAAACAGAAAAACTACTGAATTGATTTTAAAAATTCTGTCACCAGTTGAAAGCTACATTAACACTGAGCAAGTTAAGTTAATTTTCATTCCAAAAAAATGCACAGTTCCGGAGAATTATGCGGACAAAGTCGTGGGCGAAGTGCTACTTAATAATAGTCCTGCAAGGTTTTAGTATCTTACAAGTAACCCTGTACAATGTTAGCCCATTAAACTTAAATAAAAGGTTCTATTTTGTTCAAGTCAAATCAAATCAAATCATTATTTTTTTGCAAACATGGGTGATACATAGATGTTTTTAATTTATAATCATGGTTCTCCAGGTTCTACCGTCACACGGGCATGCAAATCATATTCATTAACATTAGATTAATTATTATTTTCAATAGTAATAGGAAATTATTATTATACAAATACAGATTAAATGTCAAGTTATTACAATTACTACAATAAAAATGTCAATATATAATGTCATTATAAAACTACCTACTAAGTATAACAAAATGTCAGACGATTACAATTTATGAATTTTAACGGATATTTAAGCATGTCAATCAAAGTGATTCATCATTAAGGAACTCGTCAATTGTATAATAACATTTGTCTATTAATAATTTGCTTAGTGTCTTTTTAAATTTGAATATAGTCATATTTTTAATAAGATTAGGAACTTTATTATAAATTCGGGGGGCAATACCAAAAAAGCTTTTTTCCATCAGTGACGTTTTACATTTGATACGACACAGCTTATTTACATATTGGGTGCGTATAGGATTCTTTCTAACTAGAGTCTATTTTTGAAAAAGATGAGGATTAATTTTTACAAACATAGCTGTTTCCAGTATATACAAAGATGGAAGTTTTGTTCTTCAATTTGGCCGATTCCCCGCAGCACGTAAAACTGCACAGTGCAGAAATCGTTGTTAAATGAGACTGCACCGATATTGGAAAACAATGCTTAATCAAGATTTATTGTTATATATTTAACCAAAATTAAACACTGGTAATGCCGTTGCTTAAATTTAAGATTCGTTAAGTTTATAGTAAGTTGTTTAATCAGTAACTTTTCAATGTCAATATAATTACTCGATATGGAAACGTATCTATAGGTAGGTAACCTGATTTGTCTAACTGTGCACCTGTCAACGTTAAAACATTATCATGATGGCATCATTTTCTAGTCTTAGTTACAGTATTTTTCTTTAATGTCTAAATGCTGTAAACTTATGAAGTTTCAAAAAAACCAAAGGATTCTAATTCCATTTGATGAGTACGGAAATCGACTTGTCGTCGCACAGGCGGACTATGCCGTCAAGCACAGCTTCATTTTTCGAGAAAAAAAAGATGTACTCTGTCTGTATACTTATCAGTTTCGTCCACTGTACTTGCTTCACAACTCACAATTTCACGAATCATACTTTAACAATAACTGAATTAAAATTGTAAAGTATTACTTTACAGAACTTATTGCTGCAGCTGCAACTTAAATCCTGACTCTAACCTTTCTCTCGAAAATAGGAGGAAAAGGGTGTTTTACTTGAAATTTGGTGACAGACGGATTAAATATTGAACATCATGCAACGAATATAGCTTACTGGTGACGTCAAAAATAAAATAATTTCGTTAGTTATTTTATAATCTCTCCTCTATCGCAACGATTATTACAAAAGCCTTAATAAAAACGTGCGGTGGATCGGAAGCCCGGTTTAGGCAAAATTGTATGGAAATGGTATTTCCGAAAATTTTTCCGATATTTTCCTATGGTGGATCCATAGAAAAATATCGGGAAAATCAAAACATGTTGACAAAAAGACCTGGAAAAACACATAGGCTACTTATCATTCAAATATATAAATAATAATTTATTTATAATAATTTAAATATTTGCACGACTGGAAAGTCGAATGTAGTGAGACCGTGTAGAGAGAGATAATTCATTTTTTTTTTTACCGTGTCATAATTATGTACGGTACCTATATTCTAGCAAATAAATCATTCATTCATTCATTCATTTTTTCGCAGACGAAAACGCGGGCAACAGCTAGTATAGGCAGTATATTTATTTATAACAACTCTCTAACTCCATACCACGTTCGGAATCCAAACATTTTTTCTAAAGTTTTAAGGGATAAACTTCCAGACTAATTAACTTTGTAATTAATATGATGATCTTGTTCTGGCTTGTTTTTTTATTAAATTATACGCGATTTATATTTAAGAGGGAAGTTTGAAAAATTGGATCAGCTTTTTTATTTATTTTGTGGATTACCTAGAAGGGCAGTGAACCTTATTCAGACTTGGATTCTATATAGGGACCGTTTGAATGTGCGTTTAGCACATTTGTCTACGTCTACGCCGAACTCGTCGAATGAGATCTAGGTCTCGATTTCGTGATTAAATTTCAGGTGATAGAGTTATGTTACAAATTTTACCGTTAAAGAAAGCCTTTACTAAAATGAGAAGATATTTTAAATGCGAAACAATTTTATACTATTGTTGGAGGAAAACTAAACCCAACTATCCTGTAAAATTTTATCAAAATCGGTCCAGTAATTTAGCAGCAGAGATAACATACATAACAGATAGAGAGCCAAAAACTAAAAAGAGAAAAAAGATTATTTTTCGTTTATGTAAAAGGCAAAGCACCCAAAAAGATTGTAATTTAAAAAGTCTATGTAAAACATTTAAAATTTAAGTAATAAACACTAACAAAGTTATACGCTAGTTCCATCCCTCCCAGCGCTGTGAACTTTTTAACCTACAAAATCTCAGAATACAAAATATGTAGGTATAAGATGATTTCAAAACAGCTAGAATCGATTCTTCTACCGATTCTGAACAAACTACTTTCAAGTTTCGTATATAATTAAAAATATTGATGTATAAATTGTATTTTTAATTATCATGAACTGAATAGCTCTTATATTTTCATCTTCATTAATTGTCATACAAATTTTAATGACAAGGATAGATGTAAGTATATTTAATCAGTGGTTAAATTAAGAGGCATTTATAAGTAAAGGGGAAAGTATCACATCAAAAACAACCAGAAATTCTTAAGAAAACCGCCGAAAACCGACAGTAAGAAAAGCTAACATTTCGCTAACTTTGTCATCTCGCCAGATGTCCACCGTCACATTTTTTACAGCTTTTCGTAAAAACCTTTCCCTCTATAGCGCGATATTTCAGCCTTAATACTTGGCCTGATTCAAAATGGACGACAAGTCCAAAATTAATCCAGTAAAAACTTGGCAACTGAGGCTAAAGCAAGGAGTTTCGTAAAATAAATTAAAGAATCATGCATAGTAAATATTATCTCATAATTCTTCTACTAAAGGGAAATTTTAAAAGTGTTATAAAGATGAGTTAGGGGGTAAAACTTGGCTCGTTAGCTAAAAAATTATTAGTATTGCCAATTAATTATGGAAGGAAAAAAAAGGGTAATAAAGTTGCCAAAACAATAGTAGTTAAAAATGTCTAACTTAAATAAATAATGTCAAACTGGTAACAAGACTCATAATAAGGGATCATAGTTATACATTTCAACTTTTTCGCAATATTTGGCTTGTATTTTTTGAAATACGACCCTTTTCGTGATATTTTATGTACCTATTTAAGAAAATAAACTATAAATTCAGAAGCTTCAAAATAAAGTTTCTAATTTCCATTGTGAACAATGGACGTTCTTGAAGAGTGTAGTCAAAGAGGTTGCACACTGTGTTTCAAAAAGTTACAAAAAATAAACTTTATGCGTCAGACATAAAGTTTCTTTTGCTTTACATTACACAGGTAATAATGATGTACAAATAATTATGGTCTTAGAAAATAATGCTATTACGTAGTGGTGTCCTTTTCAGGTATGTAATATATTATTTTGTACTAGCTTTTGCCCGCGACTTCGTCCGCGTTTCCGTCGTTTTTCGTAAAAAAGTAGCGCAGATGTCCTTCCTCACGGTTCAATCGTTTAATGGTTTCGATTGATGTAACAGACAGATTAACTTTCGTATTTTAGTAGGGAAATATAATATGTCAATCCACAATACTGTTGAAAAATATCGCAATAAAGAACCGCAGAATATTATTATTAATAGTTGTGCCCGCGACTCCATCAGCGTGTAACTCCTTGTGTGTAATACAATCAGAAAGCTCCGAACTGCTAAGCTATCGGGAGTTACACGTGTTATTGTGCGTCAACCATAAAAGATAGACATTTATGCTGTTGTGGTATATTTTTTAGATAATTTTATGTAGAACATTTCCTTCATACATGATTTCTATGTAGCTTTAACCATTAAGGCTGCACACGCGACGGAAGCTTAAAAAATGGAGTAACTTCTCCCGTTTTCCCAACATTTCCCTTTACTGCTCTGCTCCTATTGATTGTAGCGTGATGAAAAGTATACTATAACCTGCCCAGGAGTATGAAAAATAATTGTACCAAGTTTCGTTAAAATCCGTCGAGTAGTTTTTGTTTCTATAAGGAACATACAGACAGACAGACAGACAAAAATTTTACCGATTGCATTTTTGGCATCAGTATCGATCACTAATCACCCCCTGATAGTTATTTTGAAAATATATTTCATATACAGAATTGACCTCTCTACAGATTTATTATAAGTATAGATATAGATAGAAGATAGATAGATTATTTTATTATGTGCGAGATATAACTAACTAGGTATACGTTCCCTTTTCAGATCGAATATTGGGTACCTACTTGTCAGGGTTCCAGTTGTACGGCAGTACTTTTTAATTCCATATTTAACTATTTATTAGGAGCATACCTAACAAACAGTATTGAGAATTTCGGTAAAAATGTAATATTGTTCAACATTGACATCCAACACAAGTAAATTTAACTCAGAATAACTCATCACTTAACTTGACTAATAAAATTAAATGTTATATCTTATTGGAACAAAGTTCCTTAACGCGACTTGCAATAGGATATCACTGGTAGAAATCGGCACGTAAGGAATAAGCGTTATGCCACCTCCATGTGACTTTCTCTCTTTCTCTGTCTCTTTCTATTATACAGGGTGGCAGGTTAGACAGTGGAAATATTTAAAGCGGTCATTGTACTCATCATTATGAACAACTTTAAGCATAATACCATAATCGGCCTATAATGTTCCCACTGCTGGGACACAGGCCTCCTCTCTGTGAGAGGGAGTGGGCCGTAGTCTACCACGCGGGCCCAGTGCGGGTTGTTGGACGTCACATGTCTTCGAATTTTTAGTTCTAGGACATGCCGGTTTCCTCACGATGTTTTCCTTCACCGTTAAAGCAAGTGATAATGAATTTCTAATACGCACATGACTTCGAAAAGTCAGCGGTGCGTGCCTCGGGATCGAACTCGAACCATTCGCCGTGGGAGGCACATGGTTAATCCACTAGGCTATCACTGCACTCAACAACTTTTACTATAGGTCAAACCCTGAAATCGCGAAAAAAACTGCTGTTCCAAACATTTTTGTTCACATAACTCAACAAAATGTATGGAATAGCTGATTTTTTTCGCGATTTCTCGGTTGGTCCTATAGTAAAAGTTCTTCATAATGATGAGTACAATGACCCCTATAAATATTTCCACTGTCGAACCTGCCACCCTGTATACGAGGGATCCCCCGACCGCACAAGTTTTTTTTTATATTTTTACTTTTTTACACACTCTCATTAATTCAATTTGAACCTTAATGCACTCGTATATTCAAGTTCTAACTTAAACACAACTTAGAGTAGTTCAAAGCAGGTGCACGGGCACTACTTGCAGACATTCAGGTGTTCAGTTTAAAGATCAGAGTGCTTAAGTATTCGCAAGTTACATTACGTAATAGTAGTTGCAGAGAATGTTAGTACTTGCCTCAGATCATAGAAACAAGGAAATATGCCATCACAGCAAATTAGTACGGGGACAACTGTTGCCACTTTTAGAACATATTTCGACACAATTACAAATGCTCCTTGTGAATATAAAGATCTCCCACACATTAAAAATTCCGCACACCCTCAATCTAACACTGTTAATCGTCACTCAACACTAGCACTAAACTAAAACACTGTATTTAAATCATCGATCGTGTTCGGTTCGTCGCCAGCGTGTACGTTTTTATTACGACCAATGTGGTCAAACTAAAACCTCAAGCTCAAAAGCGCCTTGGCACATCTCCCTTGTTTTTATGAGGTACCTACTTGCCGAGAAACGCAAGAAGGTACTAAATTCGGTTGCATTTGTTTGCTAGAGTTCCCACTCTAGCAAACAAATGCAATTAATTAGTGAAGAAGGCCGCCAAACTAAACTGAGACTGAATAAACCGGGCAAGAGCGTGTCGGACCACGCTCAGTGTAGGGTTCCGTAGTATGAAGCATTTCAGTCTTCCGACCGCAAATATAAGTTTGTATTTCATAGATAATATTGTTATGAAATACAAATTTGTGCGGTTGTCGAACTTAAAACTGAAAAAAGTGAATATTTCAATAAGTTATAGACGTATCTTGTTCAAACCAATTTTAATCGAGAGTATTTATTGGATGCCATTAGCTTGATTTTTTCCAGATTTTTCGGTAGCGCGGTTGGAAAATTACAGGGGGGGACACATTGTTAACGACTTTAGGAGCTCCTAGTTCACTCAATATGCACTTAAATAAAAAAGTTATTTAGAAACCTCTATGTTATATTAAAAGACCTATCCAATGATACCCCACATTATGGACTGCAGGAAAATATTTTTTTTCATCTTTTAGTTTCATGTATGGCGGCTTATAAAAGACATCTACCTACGAAGTTTCGTACAAATTGGTTATGAACTGTAGATTTGACGAGGGTGTGACAGACGGACAGACAGACGGACATGACGAAACTATAAGGGTTCCTAGTTTTACTACGGAACCCTAAAAATAGGAACAAAATTGTAAATAATTTCGTTCTACTTTGTCATACAAATTCGTTTATTCACTGTATTTATATTTTGAATAGGCGACATAATTATGTAAAACGGAATTATTTATAATATTTTGTTACTATTTTATTGTATCGGCAAAAATAGCTTCAGACTGATTGCCAAAGAAGTAGAAACTAGTTTTGTTTATCGATAGTTGCAAAGAATATCGATGGTTTATCGGTAGTATTGATACTATCGATAACTCAAAACGTGACAATACTATTGATGGAGTGCAATACTATCGATATTTTTTATTTTCAAAAGTAAATTACCGTGCGTTTACACTTCAACACCGTTCGATAATGTTTATAGACACACTACATAACTTTAAAATAAATACTTAGCATGTAATACTGAAAATACAATCCAACTAATCGAAAACTCAGCAAAAACACATTCCAATCTCAAACTTCGTACACGACCGAACTAATATGAACAGTCCTTTATCCATACATATTTAACGCGCTGCGACCGCAAACAAAACGCTCGTTTGCAACTATGCAAAATGAAGCCGTTGCAATTATGTTCTGTTTTATGAAATGTATTGGTTTGTTGCGCCGTATTGGGCTGAAAGGTATTGATTTGTGATAGCGTATTGGTATTTTGTTTCGGGTTTTTGCTATTGTTATTAAATATTTTATGAGATTTTTAAAAATCGAATGACTCGAGCGGGATTTGAACCCGCGACCTCTGCTATACCGTGGGGTCGCAATACCAACTGAGCTACTGGGTCTCTCACGTCTCACTCGAAATTTGAATGTATACGCCTCTTCTGAGTATTTGGCGCCATCTATCAGAAACTAAATACAAGACTCCAAAACTCAGTGCCTTTAACTTTGCAGTTATAGTTTTTGCTATTCTTGTTAGAAATAAATTCATAATTCGGCTAGCCTTTTCCAAACTAGATTGGGGTCAGCTTCCAGTTTCACAAGTTGCGGTTGAATTCAATATTTAAATGGAGCTAATACCGTCTGACTTCCAAAACCCAATTATTTATTATTCAATTAACACCAGATTAGATTGTTAGTTACTTATAATAAATTTTCATAAATTAACGAAGTTTTGTTGCATAGTCAGCATAAAAATATCGAGATGTACCTACATCTGTTCAAAATTATCTGAAAATTAAACTATATAAGGTGCTATAAAAATATCTGCCACGGCTTTAATAGGAGGTAGTATTGTGTTTATAGATTACAATAGTGAAGAACTTTCGTACCCCGGAACAGTTCATTGAATTTGAGAAAATAAAGAAGTTTAATTAACATTGACTCTACTCTGCATAACGTGGTTCACAAAGTCGCTTCGTCAAAACAACTGCTATCTCTTTCCATCTGTTCGGTGAATGAAAACTGATATCAGCTGACTAGTTCGTCACTACCTAATCTACTAAAATTTATACATACTTTTTTTGTATGAAAAAAGATGTGACAAATAATCAATAATTTATCTTTACTATAATATTGTAATCTATAAACACAATACTTTCTCCCATTGCAGCCGTGGCAGATATTTTTAGAGCAATATCTCAATGATACAAGAGGGGTTTCAGAATGAATTTAAAATTTTCACCCCTATGGTCACTTCATACCCAAAAATATTGTAAATGATTTATGATTTACAGTCACGTACGACTAAAAAAACCGGCCAAGTGTGAGTCGGACTCGCGCACAAAGGGTTCCGTGCCATTATCTATAGAACATTAGACACTATAATATTATATTATAACCTTTAATTAAGAGCACTATGAATGTTAACTAAACCTCAAGGGTGGAGACCTGGTGTCCTGAAATACTGGTCCCAAGCCTAGTTTAGGCACCAGTCTCCCACAATATGCCTACTGTTACTGTATCCAAAATGTCCCTAGAAACTATTGTATAATCAATGTGTATTGTGGCGAGAAATAAAGCTTTATCTTATCTTATCTTTATTAAGATCGTGAAAAAAATGGCAAAAAACAAATTTGTTGTATAGGAGCCCCCCTTAATTATTTATTTTATTGTTTTTAGTATTTGTTGTTATAGCGGCAACAGAGATACATCATCTGTGAAAATTACAACTGTCTAGCTATCACGGTTCATGAGATATAGCCTGGTGACAGGCAGACGGATAGCGGAGTCTTAGCAATCGGGTTCCGTTTTTACCCTTTGGGTACGGAACCCTAAAAACTGAATTGGTTAGCAACTTTTGTCGCTAACTGTACGACAAAACAAAACAAACGAAGTATGAGTGCAGAATAAAAATGCAATTAATATCGTTAACAGTTGTTTGTGAACTTGCTATGTTTGGTACGATATTCATTTCTGTTTTTTACTCTAGGTAGAGAATAATAAAACGTGTGTTTCATATTTTAGTAAAATTTTTATGTAGTTTAGCTTTACGTCATTATAATTCTCAACAAAACTTTCTCTGAATATAGGCAGTAGTTTATTACACCGACATCTCGCAGTAATTGTATCAGAAACAAGTGATTATTGTATCATAAACATTTACTTGTTACGCGAGGTTTAGGTGTACTTGTTTCTGATACAATAATTGTTGTATCAGACACATGTACCCCTATCATGAGATTTTTTTTTTGACGTATAGTTTCGTTAACGTAAGCATATTTTGAATTTAAAATACAGCAGTCCTGGAACATTTTGATAAAATTTTATACAATTTGCACATTTTAAAAAATACAGAGAAATTAATTAAGTATTTAATTTATATAAATATTGTGTAACAAACGTGTATTTTCAATTCAAAATATGCTTACGTTAACGATACTACACGTCAAAAAAACTCATGATCGGGGTAATGTAAATATTCCATCTGATACTATGTTTAAATACAAACTGTGTCCCGCGGTTTAACCGACGTTGCTCGGCTCCTAATGGTCGTAGCGTGATGTTAAATAGCCTATACTATTCCTTATGAATCTGGCTATCACATCTATACAAAAAAATCGATTCCGACTAGTAGTTCCAGAGATTAGCGCGTTCAAACAAAGAAACTCTTCAGTTTTATTATAGAAGTAGGCACTTATAGATATTTCCAAGTAACACGTGGCTTTTTAAAGATAAAATTTAGGTACGGTACTCAAATTCCACAAAAAGTTCTCCATTGTTCTTCGGTCTATTTAAACTCGTCGGTGGATCGACATTTCTAATCCGATGCATATTCTATGTGCCCACCGACCGTGCAACCATGCAACCATGCGCCCATTGAATAGTACAAAACGTAAAAAAAAACCAACCGAATGCAGAACCTCCTCCTTTTTGGAAGTCGGTTAAAAACAATGCAACTCGGCTGCGTTGAGTGAAAACAAGTAACTGGATTTTTATGAATTTGACACGAGAGATATCTTTTGTTTTTTTTTATGAAAATTGAAATTTAATGAAAATTCCGATTGAATGAAGATTGAGATTTAATGAAAATTAAGTGCGGCCCAGACTTACAAGTCTTAAGTCGTGGGTTTGGACTCCGGCAGGCGTACACTTTGTGCAATTTGGTTCATTACCACTGTTCTAAAAACGATAAAGGAAAGCATGGTAAGGAAACCGGCATGACCCACAACCAAAAATAAATGAATTTTGATGACTCTTCACAGTAATATCTAATAGCTTAAACGTCAAAATAATACATAGGCATACATTTATAAAGATATGGTGTAAAAAAGTTACGCTGGTGAAAGCTAGTTACATAAATAGTAGGTATTTTCATAATTTTGAAAATGTCAATAATAAGAAATCGAAAGGTCAAAAAAAAAATTTTTTTTACACGTGTTACTTGGTTTTAGTTTTGAGCAGCTGAACTTTTGTGCCAGCATTCGATCGTGTAGAAACGGCACAAAAGTTAATTTGAATACTCCAATACGTTCTAACTAAGTTGATCGATTCGAAATTGTTCGAATTTCGAAACGTATTAATTGAAACCCAAAAGTTATTGCACCTCCGTAATGGGAAGTAATTTAATTAATTTGATTTCAAAACGGTTTTCATTTGCGCGTTTTATTGATTGTAATTGCGATCTTTGAGTTTGATGAGTTGTTGAGCGTTCGTCCGTGAGGCTTTTAGTAGGTACTTTGATACGTACTATTATTTACCTATTTAATTTGTGACTTTGATCTTTGCACACTCATAAAATATACAGTAAGCATAAAAATAAATAGGTAGGTATCATGTAGAGCTCTTAGTAAAAAAGCTCATCTGGGGAAATACTACCAACAGTTAATTCTGCCATGAAGCAGCATTGCTGTGTTTCCGTTTGAACGGTATGGATACCGGTTTAATTACAGGCAATTTTAAACAGTGGAATGCGCTACCTCATTTGGTGACAGTTACAATCTAGGTGTCTTCAAGTCACAAGTGAATCGGTTTCTTCTAGGCAAACGTGCTCCATCGCAGCCCTCAATGTCCCTTAACATCAGGTGAGATGGAGGTCAAACGCGAGTTTTTACGAAATAAAATTATCTCCTTTTGGGCTTCGCCGCAGTCGGGTAAAAAAGGCACATGAGACGTTTCAACTTTGTATCTAGTAATTAGTATGGACAAAGGACCTGCGATGCTTTGGGTATTGCAAATAGGCGGCGATGAAAACTTTTCATTAAATGGCCGCCATACATTGCTATACAAAATAAAAAAAATAAAAATTTGTGAAAGAATACCACAGACAACTACGGGCGGGTTGCTTCAAACCATCTGTATCCGTAAGTCAGTACGTAATCGTTAAGTCAGTATGAAATTGTCGTACAAGCCGCCATATTTGACGGTTACAGATACGTAACTGTAAGATGAAACAACATGGCCTAAGTCTATGTATCGAATGTTGTTGTGAATGTTCAAACGTACGTACGCTCTTTAATTAATGCGATACCGGAGTTTGTATTCCCCGTGTTACGTACCGTTCTCATAAAATACCTAATTTTAATTATATTATTATTATTCATTCATCCCACAACATTTTGGTGCGAAGTCCTAACAATGGCAAAAGGGCTTGGTGTCAATTCGGGTCAGCTGACCATAGTTCTAGAAGATTCGATGCGCTGTCCAATCAGCGATCTATTGGCGACACACACGCCACCTGTCGCAAGACACTCCAAACTTTTACGCGCGACCGTTTTGCCGCGCGCTCGGTGAAAAATATAAGAAAAAAGGGACTGAAGTGGTTTTCTGCTCTGCAACCCACACAAAAGGGAAGTGCGAGGTGACTAGTGCCCTGTAGATGTGTTATCCGTGCAAAGAAAGGAGTTCAGCTGGAGATTTCTACCTCGAGGCGGCCGCCTCATTCGAAGGAACTTCTATACGAGGTAAGCTGTCCGTGGCGACGTACGTGGCGACGTACGACGTGCTCCATCGTAGACCGCTTCATCGTTTAATACTAAGAAGCTTTAAGAGAACTTTCTGTTACGCATCTAAAATGTCAGGCAGACTAACGGCCGGTTTCACCACCTTTGGATAAGTTCCATCTAACATAGTATAAGCATAAGTTTGGCGCGTGTATAAGCGGTGTAAAAGCAGGTGCAGAAAGTTGGAAGTAGAAATGATAGTCCGAATACGATACACAGAAGAAATAAGAGTTTATTACGCTTCACAACAGATTACAGCACAGCGAGAAGAAATAGTACATAGAACACGCACTAAGGAAAAGAAGGAGAAATTATAGCAAGTCAATAGTTTAGCACGATAGCGAGAAAAGCGTATCATAAAGTAGGCGTATGCGCAGGCGACAGACATGCGCTCCGCGTCGTTAGGCATTAGCTACTAATGACCGCATCGAACGGCCGAATGCACATCAGCGCCGCGCGCCGAGCGGACGGGCGGCGCTAAGACGCAACTCAAGTCACGTTGCAACCTAACGGTGCATTTGTCACTACTAATAAAAACATCGTGCGTTGTATATAAAATTAATTATTTAAGTTGGATATTTATATATATGAGTTAAGTATACATATTAAAGTTTATATAAGTACTTATTAATATAGTTTATTTATTATAATGATATGACATGAAATTAATATTTAATAGGATATAAAACAAACATTTAAATTATATTATCTAAGTATGTCTATGTAGTATATATTTATTTATACATTTACTATGGTGACTTTATACTATAATATTACCTAATGCTATATCGTTGTACATATTATAAGTATTTTATTAATTACAAATTATTATGCAACTAGGCTACGCCACATCACCCCCCCCTTGAGACCGTCCTACGGGCGATAATAATTAGGGAAGTGGACTTTACGACCTGATCGCGTCTTTTTGACACTATCTTCGTTGGGATCAGGCGTACTGGTAGTCTGTAACGGTGGTGAATTTTGTGGTGTGTATGATGTATGTTTGTTTGTGTGTGAGTTAGTGTTGTGTGAGTCATGCAGCAAGTAGGCTGGTTTGACACGGTCTACTGTTACTGTGACTGGCTTACCATTAAAAAGTATAGTAAGTACTTTTTCGCCCTTTTTGAGTACTTCGTGAGGACCAGTGTAAGTTGGTTTTAGGGAACCACGATTTACCTCATCCCTTAGAAAAACGTGCGACGCTGTGGCTAGATCCTTAAAAACGAAGACAGAACGATTCCCGTGACGCGAAGCTGGTGATGGCTGGATTTTCCTAGCAAACATGCGGATTCGTGACAAATAATCTGTCATGTCTGCGAAGTCGTCTACTTGAGGATGAAAAAATTCACCGGGCAATCTAAGTGTCTCGCCATAAACGAGCTCAGCTGAAGAAGTTTTTAGGTCTTCCTTATAAGCACTTCTTATTCCTAGGAGTACTAGCGGGAGAGATTCCACCCAGTTGTCGTTGCCGTGGCAAGTAATTGCGGCTTTCAACTGCCTGTGGAATCTTTCCACCAATCCATTGCATGCCGGATGGTATGCTGTTGTACTCCTATGCTGGAATCCTATCAGCTCTGACAGGCGTTTGAAGAGGGCGGATTGGAATTGCATGCCACGATCGGTAACAATTCCAGAGGGACAACCAAAGCGAGCGATCCATCCATACAGTAACGCGTTGGCCACAGTTTCAGCTGTAATGTCACGGAGAGGTATTGCCTCAGGCCAACGAGTAAATCTGTCGACGGCAGTAAGGCAATATCTATATCCATGTGACAGCGGTAGTGGGCCAACTAGATCTATATGGATGTGTGCGAACCTCGATCGTGGCAATTTAAATGTACCGATAGGCGGCGAAGCGTGACGGGTGATTTTGGACCTTTGACAGGATAAACATGCCTGGGTCCATGTCCTACAATCTCTCCGTATGCCTGGCCAGACGTATCTTTCAGACACGAGTTTAGCCGTTGCGTTAGCTCCTGGGTGACTCAGGGAATGTAGGCTTTCGAAGACGCGGCGACGAAGCTCCTGTGGGACATATGGTCGGGTAATACTACCTTTTTCGTCACAGTACAGTTCAGCATCTGTTCCCGGTAGCTTGACCTTGGTCAGGCACAACGAAGTGTTGCTGTCCAGTAGTTGAGTCAACTCAGAGTCGGTGTTTTGCAGCCTTGCCAATTGCTCTAAGCTGACTGGTTGAGCGATTTCCTCAATTCTGGACAGCGTATCAGCAACTACGTTATCCTTACCGGATATATGCCTGATGTCGGTGGTGAATTGGGATATGAAGTCGAGATGTCTGAACTGCCTGGGCGAACAATTCTCCTTACGAGAGTGAAAGGCGTAGCAAAGAGGCTTGTGATCTGTGTAGACCACGAAATCTCGCGCCTCGACCATATGTCGGAAGTGTTTAATCGCCTCGTAAATGGCAAGAAGTTCCCGATCATACGGCGAGTACTTTTTTTGAGAGGGACTGAGTTTCCGGGAGAAGAACGCGAGGGGTTGCCACGCTCCATCTTCTCCTAGTTGTTGCAACGCTGCACCTATCGCTAAATCCGACGCATCAGCCACTATGGCCAATTTTGCAAGGCTGTTTGGGTGAGCCAACAAGGTAGCCTTGCATAGGCCTTCCTTGCAGGCGTTGAAAGCCTCTTTTTCAGCATCGGTGAACGCTATGGGGTGGGAACCTTTCACAGAACCCTCCAAAAGAGCATTAAGAGGGGTTTGGTGTTGGGCTGCGTCTGGGATGAACCTCCTATAAAAATTGAGCATGCCTAAAAACCTCCTGAGTTCCTTCACCGTCTTTGGCGCTGGGAAGTCCCGGATCGATTGCACCTTAGCAGGCAGGGGCCTGGAACCATCAGCTGAAATATGGTAACCTAAAAAGTTGACTTCTGCTACTCCAAAAATGCACTTAGAGGTGTTAATGACCATGCCATAGTTTTTTAACCTAGTGAAGACTTCTCTCAGGTGAATCTTGTGAAGTTCCTCATCCTGCGAGAAGACCAGAAAGTCATCTAAGTAAGAGTAACAGAAATCTAACCCACGAAGCATTTCATCCACAAAACGCTGAAAGGTCTGTCCCGCATTTCGCAGACCAAACGTCATATATGGAAATTCGAAAAGACCAAATGGTGTTGCGATTGCGGTTTTTGGAATATCCTCCGGGTTAACAGGCACCTGGTTATAGGCCTTTACTAGGTCTATTGTGGAGAAGACCTTGCAGCCCGAAAGACTATGAGCGAAGTCGTGTATATGCCGGATGGGGTATTTGTCTGGTATAGTCCTGGCATTGAGCATTCTGTAGTCCCCACACGGACGCCAGCCACTGTCTTTCTTGGCAGCCAGGTGGAGTGGAGAAGACCAGGGGGAGTCAGAAGGTCTGGCTATGCCCATTTGCAGCATAGAATCAAACTCTTCTTTCGCGATCTTCAATTTGTCAGGAGCCAGCCTACGTGGACTACATGAAACAGGTGGTCCTGGAGTAGTACGTATGTAGTGTACTGTGTTATGAGTAGGTGGAATATGTGTGCCGGAAGGGCGAGTGATGTCGGGGAACTCACTTAGTATTTTGTGATATACAGACTCACCAGTAATCACCTTTACCGAAGAAACAATGTCCGATGGATATGCAGGCAAAGCCCCGGCAGCAAGGCTAGTATTATTGTCAATTAAACGTTGGTTTCTGCAATCAACAACAAGGTTAAAGTGACACAAAAAATCTACACCTATTATCGCCCTAGTGACGTCTGCTATTATAAATCGCCAAGCAAAGTCACGGCGCAGTCCTAGGTTTAGGATTAAATTAACATAGCCGTAAGTGTTTATTTTTGTTCCGTTAGCAGCACATAAATCGAACTCAGTTTTAGGTAGTCGTTGACTAATTTTGCTAACAGGAAATACACAAAGGTCGCTGCCGGTATCCACTAAAAACTGATGTTTTGTTCTCATGTCGGTAATAATTAGGCGACCGGTGGTAGGGCAATCGTTAGTCGCCATTATCGACTGCCCGTTTCGTTTCCCGCGAAATCACATGGCTGTACACACCTTCTTGCTTTGTTCCCAAATTTGGCATGATACCAGCATTGGGGGTACTTGCGATAATTAGACTGGGACCTCCTTGAGCTGGAACGTTGTCCTCGATGGCTGCCTGAGTGGTCCCGCTGACTCGATCGGGACGCGCGTGACCTCCTGACCTCAGTTGACAGCGCCTTGACCTCTTGAGTGAGTGCCGCGATCTGTCGTTCCATGGTCTCCACGACACTGCCGGGGGGTACCGCACTGGATGTAGCAGCCACTTGGAGATTTGGTGTGACGACGTCCTGTATCCTATCTGCCAACTCTGCCAGCTCCTCTAGCGACGCTTTAGGTTGCGACGCTATGATGGTCTGCGTACTTTGTGGCAGGCGGCTCGTCCATATCGTCTTCAGGAAGTCTTCTGGCACATCGGGGCCTGCTAGGTTCCTTAGATGGCGAACGAACTGCGAAGGTTTACGGTCCCCCAGCTCTTCATGAATAAGCAGCTGTTTTACCTTCTTTTCTCGGGAAGCAGACAGACGCTTTACAAGTTCTGCTTTCAGCTTCTCGTACTTGTTGATCACGGGTGGCGAGGTGATTATGTCTTCAACCTCTGTAGCATATTGAGGCTCCAGCTGCGCGATGGTGTGATAAAATTTTGTGGAATCCACTGTGATATTGGCCAGCACAAATTGTCCTTCCAGCTGGGCGAACCATAGTGCTGGCTTGTCAGGGTAAAACGGTGGTACCCGTATTCCAACGCGGCATGACTCGGCGAAACATTGCGCGCCATCTTGCTTTTCTTCGGTCGGCATTTTGACCTTACAATGTCCTTGTGAACGATTCGGGGTCACCAATTTGGCGCGTGTATAAGCGGTGTAAAAGCAGGTGCAGAAAGTTGGAAGTAGAAATGATAGTCCGAATACGATACACAGAAGAAATAAGAGTTTATTACGCTTCACAACAGATTACAGCACAGCGAGAAGAAATAGTACATAGAACACGCACTAAGGAAAAGAAGGAGAAATTATAGCAAGTCAATAGTTTAGCACGATAGCGAGAAAAGCGTATCATAAAGTAGGCGTATGCGCAGGCGACAGACATGCGCTCCGCGTCGTTAGGCATTAGCTACTAATGACCGCATCGAACGGCCGAATGCACATCAGCGCCGCGCGCCGAGCGGACGGGCGGCGCTAAGACGCAACTCAAGTCACGTTGCAACCTAACGGTGCATTTGTCACTACTAATAAAAACATCGTGCGTTGTATATAAAATTAATTATTTAAGTTGGATATTTATATATATGAGTTAAGTATACATATTAAAGTTTATATAAGTACTTATTAATATAGTTTATTTATTATAATGATATGACATGAAATTAATATTTAATAGGATATAAAACAAACATTTAAATTATATTATCTAAGTATGTCTATGTAGTATATATTTATTTATACATTTACTATGGTGACTTTATACTATAATATTACCTAATGCTATATCGTTGTACATATTATAAGTATTTTATTAATTACAAATTATTATGCAACTAGGCTACGCCACATAAGCATAATCGGCCTATAATGTTCCCACTGCTGAGACACAGGCCTCCTCTCTGTGAGAGGGAGTGGGCCGTAGTCCACCACGCGGGCCCAGTGCGGGTTGGTGGACGTCACATGTCTTCGAATTTTTGTTTCTAGGACATGCCGGTTTCCTCACGATGTTTTCCTTCACCGTTAAAGCAAGTGATAATTAATTGCTAATACGCACATGACTTCGAAAAGTCAGCGGTGCGTGCCTCGGGATCGAACTCGAACCATTCGCCGTGGGAGGCACATGGTTAGAACACTAGGCTATCACTGCTACATCTAACATAATTGACAGCTAATTTCATATTAATTCTGTCACATTTCTGAATTTATTTAGTGGATATGCCAATCCAGGGACTGAAGAATTGACCTTTATAGTCACAAATGAAAGGGAATAAGCAAAATTTGAACTTGTATTACAAAAAAAAAACACAATAAACTCATCCATCATATAGGTAAGTCACTCGAAAAAAAAAAGAAGATCAATTAAATCACAGTCAAAAACGTATACGAAAACCTTTAAACATGACTACGTAGCAGCTGAAGTACATGTCAACACACAAGTGTTTCCCAGTAATTGATACATGTTTCAATTGTGCGCGACTGTCCCACGGGAGTCAAGATTGTGGGAACCAGATAATTGGTTGTTCAGATCTCATTGTATCAGGTATGCGGTCGGTTTTATTCGGTTTTTGAACAGAACTGGTATCGGAAGGTGGAATTGGATGATTTTATTCTCTGGAGATTTGTGTGAGAAATTAAGTGTTGGGTTGTTTACGAATTATATCAATAATGAGGTGGGTTTTTGAATCTTGTTTTAAATTTTATATTTATTCCACATGTCAGATATGACAATGATACTGTCAGAATGAGCTCTTGTGAGAAGAACAATAATGAATATCTTCATGTATCATTTCGTTTTTAATTTTTCATAAGTGATTGTGTTTAATTGGTTTCGACTGTTCTATTTAATAAAACTTAAATAAATAATAAAAAAATGATATACTACTAGCTGTTCCCGCGGTTTCACCCCCACTGTACGGCTCCTAAGGGTCGTAGAGCTACGTTATACAGGGTGGCAGATTAGACAGTGGAAATATTTAAAGGGGTCATTGTACTCATCATCATGAACAACTTTTACTATGGGACCAACCCTGAAATCGCGAAAAAAAATCAGTTGTTCCATACATTTATGTTCATATAACTCAACAAAATGTATGGAACAGCTGATTTTTTTTCGCGATTTCAGGGTTGGTCCCATAGTAAAAGTTGTTCATAATGATGAGTACAATGACCCCTTTAAATATGTCCATTGTCTAACCTGCCACTGTATAGCCTATACTATTTCGCGTAAATCTGTCTACCTACAGATTTTTTTTGAATCCGACTGATAGTTTCAGAGATTAGCGCGTTGAAAAAAACAAACTAACAAAGTCTTCAGCTTTATAATATTAGTATAGATTATAGCTTTTTAAAATATTTTTAGTCGAGTCAATTATTTGAAACCAATTCTAGAATATAGGTAACCACCTCATCCTAAAATTACGATCACATTGCAATGTTTTTGCAACAAAATTCCAGAATAACACCAGTTTGATATTCAGAAGGTTAATTTCTGACCACAATACCCAGTACCAAGTACCCCAATGTAGCCAGCAACGCTAACAACTAGTAATATGGAGTAGATTCTTGCGGTACATTGAACTATCGGTATGCATTCCGTCTCGCAGTCCTGATACGTTAGCGGGAACGCATAACAAACTGTGGTTATACACATTTGAAAATGAGTGGCATTTCTCACGGTTATGCATGAAAATTTCAGCTAATGCGCGCAGGACACGGTAGCTCAGTGGTTAGAGCAATGCCACGGTGCGGCAGAAGTCACAGATTCAAATCCTATCCGTGTCAGTTGTTTTTAAATCTCTTATTTAGCTTAAATACCGATTTTCATTTATATTAGGTACTTAAACAATTACGGATTTCATATTTCATCACCTATTTAACTTCCTTCAAAATTATTTTTTGCGACAAAAAGTAATCTTAAGTCCTTTTTCAAAGTCCAATTTATCCCTATATCAAAATTCATTAAAATTGGTTCAGCGGCTTAGACGTGAAAACGAAAGAAACAAACAAACAAACAGTCTGACAGACGATTACTTTCGCATTTATAATATTAGTTTGGATGTAGTCAGCTCTAATACAGGGCAAGTTTGGTGCAAAAGAACCAATATTTGTAGTAGTATTGGAAGATCAAATTGACTGAACCAGACGGATAGACCGTTGAACTCAAAAGTTGAAACAGACTAGTCTTTGAGTGGAAGTGAAGGACTGCACATTGACTATTCCAGACAAAAAGACCAACTGCCTTAGGAAGGCAGCTGAGATGGGTAAAATACGGAAGGAAAAAATCGAATTTTTACCTCGCCATAGAAAAGTACTTGGCTTAATATCTAGTAGATTGCGGTCACACAATTTCCCAAGAGAGTAGGTACTAACATTTCCCAAATAGTACCCCAATATTTCTTTAATGGTCTGGCCATACACATCGCGATAACATGACACGTTTTCCCGTCTTCCCAATGTATGTAGCCAAACCTCTGTGAAGATTACGGCACTTCAGGCACAGCCGAAGACACGTTAATAAATAACACCGAAATTGTGCTCACGTAAGAACATTGCGATGCAATGTGGCTACCCACTTCACCATAGGCCGAAGACGAAGTTTTCTCGCACGAATGTTATCACCATATGTGCGGCTATACCATAAAATCTATGAAATTACCGATCTGTTATAGAGCTCACGGCAATACAAATACCGTGGGTGACACTGCAAACATAAACACATTCAGCTTTGCAACTAATGTTGACTCCAATCACACAAACATTGATTATTATGAAAATCAAACACTGAAATTGAACACACATCAAGCCTCAAGCCATCAAGCCACCAAGCCACATATAGGTAGTATAAGGTAAAGGCATCTTATTCCGATGGGTTCTGAAATTGGCACCATATTCCGAGGTATTTTTAAAAACGGTAAAGAAAATAAGTAAAGTTGTTTTTTTTAACATCATCATTCTTCCTATCTTTTTCCCTTTGCATCTTTTACACTCGGAATTTGGAATCAAATACATCAGAATAAGGATTTTTGCATCGGAATAAGGTGTCTCGGACTTTTTTTCATATTTTATTTAATTTTGAATACTAATCGAGATCTAATAGTCAAACCTTTAGCACATGAATAAAATTATTTATGTGCCTTTAGTCTATTTCAAGCGTTAAAACGATAAGGCTTCTGACAAAAATAACTAAACTTTTAGAAAGGTACATTAAATGTAAGCATTTAATGTACCTTTTTAAAAGTTTAGTTATTTGTTTAGCTATTTCAAGCGTTAAAACGATAAGGCTTCTGACAAAAATAACTAAACTTATAGAAAGGTACATTAAATGTATTTAGCATTTAATGTACCTTTCTAAAAGTTTAGTTATTTTTGTCAGAAGCCTTATCGTTTTAACGCTTGAAATAGACTACACCTAAAGGATATCTAAAATTAAGATTTTAGATATCCTTTCGAGTTTTGGTGAAAATACCGCAGAAATAGGTGCCTTTTCCTAAGTTACTGAGATGATTTGGTGAAAATACCGCGGAAATACCGGAAACCGCCTTTACCTTAGTTACTGAGAATATAAATGGTAAATATAATGAATACCCACAAGACCATTTTCTTGAGGTTCAATGCTTTCTGAATAAACAAATTAATCTTATTCATACTCGTCATAAATCAACTAAGACAACATTTGCTGGGCATAATTTCTTCATTAGAATTCTCCGTGAAATATGTACAAATAAAACATTACATTACATTTTCGTCTTAAATTCGTTTTTAATTACACCATAATCTGCAGCATCTTTGTGTCTAAGTCAAGTCACATTAATTTACTTTTGATAATTATGTCTTAATTTTTTATAAAATGTTTTGGTGGCGTAAAATATTTTATGAGTAAGTATTTTTTTTAGATTACGTCTTAATCTTTTTTGTTACTGTAATTTTAGACAGAAATCATTGAGGTAGACAGACCAGAGGAGACACTTTGTACAAACGTCATGTTCCAAACACCGTGTGATACGTGAAAAAAAAAACCGGCCAAGTGCGAGTCGTACTCGCGCACCGAGGGATCCGTATCATATGGACGTATAAAGTGAAAAAATCCGGAACGCATAAATAACTAAGTTTGTTTGTGAAGGAATTTTGATGATTCTGAAAAAACTGTACTAGTTAGGAACTTCGTTTTATTTTTGGTGCCATATTTGGGTCAATTCCTATCAACTCTAATTATTTTAGATTTTTCGCCCCGCAAACTTCGGAGATAAGGGGTAAGGGAATGGTATTTTTTGGACATTTTTCATCATATATGTCGAAAACTGTGAGACATAAAATAAAATAAAAATATATTTTGAAATGTGCAAATCAAGCCCTTTCATATGATATGTCACTTGACCTAGTAACCCCACTTTAAAATTTTGGACCCCCACTCCGGTCCCTTTTGCAATGAAAATAAAAATATTTTTGGACTTTTTTCATTTGCAATTAAGTTGAACAAGCAATCTTTATAACTGTTCCAAATTTCAAGTCGATAGCATAAGTAGTTGCTGAAATAAGCAGATGTGACAGACAGACAGACAAACGAAGTCGCACCATAAGGGTTCCTTTTTTACCATTTTGGTACGGAACCGTAACAATAGAATAGCGACATTTACTACGTGAAGTGCGGCTGTTTTACCGCAGTTAATTGGGGCAGCACCGTCTAATGCGGTGTCTTCTCTAGTGTATACCTCAATGACAGAAATAAGGTAAACACTAGGTACTAATGTATATTCTGTGACTTTACCGCTGAAAAGCTGAGGCGCTGTTTGTGGTTATCATAAGTAGTAAAGCCCTTTGTGAAGGAACTCGGTCGGTAAAGTCTCTATACATATTTCTGCCGTTAAGCAACATTGGTGTGTTCTGGTTTGAAGGGTTTGGGCATAGTATGGGTTTGGGCATAGTATATAGCGCGCGGCTTGTATGTGTGCGCCAAAGTATCTATGCGTCGCCGTACGCACACTTAACACAATCTCGACCCGTTTCTACTGAGAAATGAGGCGAGATTTTGCTAAGTGTGCGTACTTTCAACTTTGGCGCACACATACAAGCCGCGCGCGGTGCGTTTGTATGAAGATAACCTACTTCCTCTATTTATACTATGGTTTGGGTACCACTGTAATTATAGGCGAATAGGTCATTTCAACTTTCTCACTAGAATTTATAACACACCTGTAATGCCTAGTAATGCAAATGATTGACCATAGGCGGTCCGTGACATTCTCCCTCGAACGTTTGCAAGGAAATTGACAGTTCTCACGGTGATATCACGCCGCGTGTCGGTACAGAACAGACAGGTGGGTCGTCTATTAGTTTACCACTCAATTACATCTACATATAAAAACGTCACTGATCATATAAACCGGCCGAGTGCGAGTCGGAATCGCGTACGAAGGGTTCCGTACCATTATCTATAAAAACGGCAAAAAAAATCATGTTGTATGGGAGCCCCCCTTAAATATTTGTTTTATTTTTAATTATTTATTTTTAAAGTGAATATATAATTAAATATTCTTGGAATATTTCAAGCGTCTACCTGTTGCCATTATCAATATCCAGCAAAAAAATCACGTTTGTTGTATGGGACTACCCCTTAAATATTTATTTTATTCTGTTTTTATTATTTGTTGTTATAGCGGCAACAGAAATACATCATCTGTGAAAATGTCAACTGTCTAGCTATCACGGTTCATGAGATACAACCTTGAGACACACAGACAGACAGACAGACGGACGGACAGCGAAGTCTCAGTAATACGGTTCCGTTTTTACCCTTTGGGTACGAAACCCTAAAAAGTAATAAGCAAAAGTGTAGCCAAAATAACCTGAAGGGTTATTTTAACTAGATTAGGAAAATAAAACAAACACCTTTATACAAAATACTATGTATTTTTTTACCCGACTGCGCGACGCAAAGGAGGGTAATGTGTTTATCAGTCTATGTATGTATGTATGTATGTATGTATGTATGTTTGTTTCTATGTGGCGTTCTAGAGACCAAATGCGTAGGCCGATTTTGATAATTCTTACGTCAATCGATTCGTCTTAACCTTGCGAGTGTCACTAAAGACATAACAGTAATCAAAATTCACCACAGCGACAACCAGACGCCATATTGTCAAAATGAAAAAAAAAAAGGTTCCTTTAGGTTCCTTTTATCATTTTTCATTTTAAATAATAGTTTAGGATATATAACGATTTAAAGTTGTTTAACAAAGCAATCATTCTCGCTTATTCTTACTTATTGATTTAAGTTTTTATTTCAAGTATTAACAATATACAAACAAATGAACAGTGAAAAATGGCCGATTTTTGGCGTCTTCAAAAAGTTTGTTTTCCTCAAAACCTATCATGTGGGGTATCAAAATGAAGGGCTCGAAAAGAAGATTACGAAAACATACATTAAAAACTAAAAAGTGAAAAACAAAAATAGTAAATTAAAAATTAAAAATACCCGACTGCCAAAAAACAACTAAAAAGTTCAAAACAAGAGCACTTTTCAAGCAGTCTGATGCAGTTGGTGGCATAAAATCTAAGATTTAACACAAATAATTGCCACCAACTGCATCAGACTGCTTGAAAAGTGCTCTTGTTTTGAACTTTTTAGTTGTTTTTTGGCAGTCGGGTTTTTTTAATTTTTAATTTACTATTTTTATTTTTTTTAGAAGGGGGTGTATGTGGGGTTCAGGCATGTAATGCGTTTAGTCTATTTATATAGTCTGTGGTAAGTTGTTTCCTTACCGCCAAAACTTATGTCAGATGATTGTCTATTGTCTACTGGATATAAAAATTACTTCATGTGCTTTTCGGTTATTAAATTATATTTCACAAGATTGTTATTCAAGTATTTTATTTGCATATAATAAAGTACCTAAAGTTCGCTGGCAATACGGGTCTTCAGGTCTTCAGGTAATGTGGCTGGAGAATTGAACTGGTGGTCAGCCGCTGGATCAAGAGGACGCGCGGCCACCACGCCCCGCTTATATAGCGCTAGGTTCCGCCCATCGGCTACAGCGACGATCACCGTCACAAAAGTACTGTAGGTTGCCTCCAGAACCGAAAATGAACTAAAACATACAAATCCAGGTGTCAAATCCAATGAAATTATAAAACCTAGCTCGGATGAGGTATTAGATGTATAACGGTTATCCGCCCTCAAAGGTACGGAGGTGGCATACTAATGTGGCGGAAATCGTTAGAGCAACACTTTGAATAGTCACTTGGTTCGCTTCGACCCTCGGTCATGACTGGAAACTAAATCATTTTACGGTAAATAGGTCACCAGGTTATACGGTAAGGATATCGGGATAACCGTGATTTAAATTATAGCGGATTTCAAGTGTGATTTTTGGTAGTTTTTTCAATTGGTTTTCTAGTTATATTCGACGCAGTTCGTCCGTGTATGAGATGATCAAAGGGGTATATAGAATAACCAGCTATGAGCCAAAGCTCAGCACAATATCTATGCACATAATATTGCATAACCATTATTGTAAGCTTGGATCTGCTAAAGTTTTAGAAGACAAACAGCTCATGATATCTTTTTGAGCCGTGATGGGCGAAAAAAAGTACTGGTGATTTATAAAAACAAAACAATAGTCGATATTTTCTAATAGAAAAAAACTCTAAATAACTCTGACAAAATATGTTATATAACAGCTATAACGTAATTGCAAGACCAAACTACCAACTACCAACACGCCACACTTAATGTCCCCACATCTTGTTAATCTAAACCATGGCACAGGACTCACGTGCCCAATTCCTCACACATGCCAATGAGGACACGTACTGCTGACGTTGAAGATTTGGACCTTTTCTTCAACCCTTATGATAGAGGGACAAGATTTAATGGGATTAAAACTAAACCAACTTCAGCGAGTGTTCGTGATAATATAGAGTAATTCTAGAGTTAATTACACTTTGCTAGAACTGGTGTAACTTGGGGATAAGGTAAATAGATTAAGTTGTTACATTGTGAGGTAAATATTGAGAGGTAGATAGTGTATGGCGCACCATTGTGGTGAGTTGGAATTTTGTTTTGTCTGAGCATTTCATCTTTTGTTAATATTGAAAGTTAAGTTATTTAAACTTCGGGATTATTTGAAGGCAGACGATTAAAAACACAAATGTAATTATACTTTAAGAAACTGGCATCCTTGAACTTTACGCCCGTCTCATTAAAATCTGAAAGCTATCGTCAGAAAGAAACATTAATGCAGTTCCAAATAACAAACAAGACACTAAATTGTTTTAACGTTGGCAATCTAGAATAAGTTTTATTGTTCACTTAAAAATAAAAATCTGCACTAATACAAAACGGATAGAGTCACGCGCATTTCATAGCTTTCAAACTACACTTTGTATGTTAATATTAAGGTTATCGCGACCAAACTACTGGAGATAACACAAAAAGTGCCGAGTTCGATGTTCGACTTTAAAAGTCAGAATGTTATTGTAGCAAACAATTTTTGTTCGCGGGTGATTCAATTCGTAATGGAATGTTTAAAAAATGTAAAAATACGATGTTATTTTATAGTTCGTACTCAGTGCATTCTTTGGATATTGGACCTAGAACAGGGATATTATCAAGTTGCGTTGTGGAATTCTAAATGTTGAAATTATCGTTGCGAATGCTTGTAAAATGATGAGATTATTAATATCTTACAATAAACCTAAGTACATAATTTTTAAATAAAAAAATCTTTTAAAATAAAATGGACATTTAACTTTCACAAAACATGCCATTTGTGTGTTTAGATGATTTAATGGTAGTTTTACATGTTAGCAAATACCAAATATACACCTGCTAAAATCTTCAAGTAGCGATTGAACAGAACATAAAAACATGTAAAAATGGCTGCGTTCATCGGCTCTGGACCGAAGCCAAGTAACGAATAATAGAACAAAAACTTATATCCATTTTGCTAAATTACTTTACATCAAGTAACTGTACTACCTAAAGACTTAATAGTAGCGAAATTGCATCAACTAAATTCAAAGAGTTAAAACGAAGTTTCCCCGTCCATTTTAATTCAAATTCGAGAAACTAACTTGCTAAATGAATGGAAAACACAGAGTGTATGCTTCATACCTTAATACGACTAAAGGAATCGGATTACCTAACAATATAGACATATATGAACTCGCATTCACCGGTTCAGAGCTAACTGCAACTGGAGTTGCGAAAACACAAACGTCGATTTAGCACTCCCGCAGCCGCAACCCGTGGTTGCGGGCGACATGGTCTTACAAATCTACCTTAATATCTAATACAAGGGCTTAGAGTCTCAATTAAATGTGTCCAAAGCATAGACCAATAAACATTTTTTTGTTTCTTGTTTCAATAGCTACTCAGAATAGTTAAAATATTTCAAGTGCACCTCTCGAGGAAGTCATAAATTAAGTTTTTGTGGCGGCGGGTCGAATGCACTGTATGGATCAAAGTCGCCTGGCAAAGTAGCCGCACTGTTAGATTTACGAAAACACCACAGCGGTTCAGCCACTAATTGACCAGAAATGCAATTTCAAAGGTATTAGTTACTCGCATGCACTGCTAATTGGCTTAGATGATATCATGCGTGAAACTTAGCAAGCTCTGAAACATACCTAAGACCATTATTACTAGCTCGCGCTAAGCACTCACAGACGCACACATATTTCAAAGACATCTATAATTCCCTCAGTTCAATATATAATCACAGTCGATTGGCATCCACGTTTAGAATAATCCCCTGTCGGTTTCCTAGCTCGCGTTTACGTAATAACTCCCCTGAGTGTACAACTTTTAGCGAAATTAACAAAGTTGGAACCCCTCATTGCGGGCCGGGATCTCGGGCAACATAAATTGTGATGAAATTTGAAAATAAAAATAGGCCCAGGAAAAATTTAAGGCTTAACTGGTCTGGATTGTTTAAAGGCAGTTAGGTGCTCGATCAATTTAACGCTCGCTATAATTCGTGTTGGTTTCTTTAGGGTATTTTTTATTAGAAAGTTCTGGTGTTTGTCAAATATTTTCTGTAGAATTGTAGATTTGTTTTGCTGTAGAATTTAGCTGTTTCGGTAATTTTTAATAGTTGATTTTATTGGTAATGTAAACAAACAATTTCAAATAGGAACTTTCGTACAATCGATTAACACAGCTTTTTTTTATTTTTGTTTATACCTATACTATGATTTTTATGAAGTCATGTTAAAGTGTAGGTAATGTAATACGATTTGTAAAATATTGTGAAACCAAAATAATTACAGTTATGTACCTACAAGCTGAAAATAGAACAGCTTAAATCCGAAGTTTTGGCAAAATTAACTACAAAGATCAGCGAGAAAAGAATATGTGGAATCTAAAAATAGACCAATAAAAACATTGTGAAGAAATACTATTCGAATTCTACAGAACCATATTATCGTAGCAGTACTACTAGTGAAAATCAGTGAAACATTGTTGTTTATAGGTACATAATTTTCATTGTAAACATAAGTTTCAAGAATAATAAATTAAGTTGCACCAACCACCAACTTTTCAACTCGCCATCACCAGAGGCACAAAGGGTGTAAAATAGTTAAAGGCTGTTACATTAATTGGTAACGCGGTAAATTAATTAAGATCCCACTTTAATAAGACAGTTGACTAACTTGTACCAAAGTTTCTATTTCTGGAGTTATTCGACCAATAAAAGTCTAAAGTTTGCTCAAATTAAATTTTCGCGTCGTTTGTTATTCGGTCCGTTTCAGTTTAGTATCATTGGGTTGGTTCTTTGGGGCATGTAGAGGTATTACCGGACTTATCATATTCTTTTTGAATGCTTGTAGGTTTTGAAGTGGTATTAGTGTTGATATTATCAACGAAAATTCGTTTTGCGATGTATGAGAAACATTCACTGTTGTTGTTCAAAGATGAGCTTACTTTAAATCTGTATTATTCACGATAATTAATTGTCTTATTTTTTGTATTTTGTACCTACCTATTTTGTGTGATAAAATTGGTCATCGATCATCATCAAAACGGCATCATCAAAATGATATTAAATATGATTTACCTAGTTCTTTTAATGCAAAAAATGCGGCCAACTGTACTGTTTTGTAATAAATACAATTTATGTTTACTGCTTACGATAATAGTTCCTAACGCCTAACGATACTTGCAATATTAAAAGATAGACCTAAAACACAAAATAGAAAAAACAATACACAATATCTGTGTGGTTTTTACAATTCTAATAACCAAAAACAAACGAACGTAATAAAAACGGAAATAAGCAAAGAGCCAACACAAGCTATCAAAACTTTCACCTCTGATCAAACCCTCGAAAAAACTTCAGCACCCAAACATCAAAGCGGACCATTCACGATCAATATACTAATACGTCTGCGGCAACAAACTTCGGCGATCCATTCACCATCAAATTGATTAAGGACATAGGATAATGGAGGAGATATCCATTTTGCTACAGTAAATAGTTGAGAGCAGGCCACTTCAACACTTTGGAACTTACTGGATTATTGGTTAATGTCTTCAGAGTTTGTTGAGGAATTGCAAGGATAGTTTGGTGTTGTAGATGGAAATATTTTAAAAGATAATAAAAAAGGCTGTCAAGGTTTAAAAGGATAGAATAAGGCAACAGATAGCGCAGTTGTCGTAGTGGACAAACTGACAAAGTAGCAACTCCGGACACCTCGTTAATTTCATAATTGAAATTTGACTCTGAATTCATTTTGCTCTCAACGCGAAAGTGTCTGACTGTCTGAGCTGCGTCGCAGCATACGCTCGTGGCCTATGTCTGGCCCACCTGCCCTGCCTTGCCAGATCTGTACTGTGCTGTGCTGCGTCACCTACATCTCAGCGTACCTACGCTTAGCCTAAAGCTTGCAAAGGGGAGAAGATGTTTAGCCTTTTTCGAACCCTCAAGGAAAATTAAACTGATGTCACTTGAGACAGCGGGCGCGGAGGGCCATTGTTTTGAGAGCCATGGTGACGTGTGTTTTAATTTCGCCTAAAACGATTGTTTTGTAACTCAAATGCGTAGTCAAGATTATTGCCTATTCATGGCCTTGGCCTACTAGAAAATAGCAATCATTTGAGACCTTTTGAAATCATACATAATAAAGGAAAGCTGAAAAGTAATAAAATATGCAAATTAGAATCGTTTCAATTTAGCTGATTAAACAGAAACAGGACTCGTGAAACAAAAACGTAATTACAAAATGGTGACACACCAAATTACATATTAATTGTGTGCAAAGAAATTAATGGTCCAGCGAAATTAACAGACCGTTGCAGCTAACGTAACGAGGTTTTGGTAAATAATTTTTAAAAAATGTATGAGATTGTGTTATAGAATTTCCCTGGCTGTGACGTATTTAAAATTTAGATAATTATATTTACTATTAATTTATGAACAAAGCAAGCATTATGTAAGAACATGGACTGATCAATAATTTTTTTTCTGCAAGTTCACTTAACCCCACGCAGGCGTGCTGTCAATTAAAGGTAAAAACATTATGTGCCTGTAATTAAATCAGCATCCATACCTCATTTCTCTGTAGTGGAAAACGCACTGCGATGCCTTTGATATTGCAGCACGCGTAGCCAACAATTCCTTCTCTATCCTACCAAGTATAGACAAAGTTGTTTCTATCCAACTTGTTATCTCTTCAGCCCAAGCACGCAGCGACCCGTGCTTGGTGTTGCAGACTTTTGGTGACTGAAGAATAGAAACATTTATTCTCTTCATTTTTAATATCGCCATGTTTATATCGGTAGAAATATTTCTACAATCTGTCATTTTGCTTATTCTTCCGTCGACAAAACCCATTTTTATAGGGGTTATGCAGATGTCCTTAGACGGCAGTGATTATTAACATCAGAGGGGTTTCCTGCTTATTTACCATACATTTATCATTACTAAAACAGTTTGGTGTAAAGAGAGACGTGATGAAAGAAGACTGGAACATTTTGTTACACTTGCCCCGCTTCTGCCACAGCCCGCCAAATTACTGGGGGGTGATTCTCGCGGGTTCGATATTGATATCCCCTTCGATATATATTGCAACAACTGTCAAAATCCCAACCATTTTGACATTTGTTGCAATATATATCGAAGGCGATATCAATATCGAAGCCGCGAGAATCACTCCCCTGAACGCACCCTAAATAATCATTTTAGCAGTATCAATAAATCATTGCCCTAGATTCCCAGATGAAAAATAAAATAAGTAATACAGCTTTTTCATCCCAGATTATATTTGAAATAACATTTTTATGCGTTGAAATATTACTCTATAATAAATATTAGAGATAAATGTTTAATGTAAAGTAAACATGAATTTATATTATTTTTACTATATTTGAAGTAGATAACTTAGCGTATGTTTTTTAAAAAGATATACAATACCTATAATCTGGGGCAGATAAGTAAAAAACGTCTATAATATTTTTGAACATGAATCCAAGACTATAAATTAATACGTGAAGACTTTGTACCCCTTTTTGTACATTTTGCGCGCAAGGGGAGTTAGGTTAGTTAAAATCGCACGGAGGAGTATCAGATTTGGCATAGTTAGAAAGATTATATGAAGGAGTTCAAAAAGCTAGAATGTATTATACAGGGTGGCAGGTTAGACAGTGGAAATATTTTAAGGGGTCATTGTACTCATCATTATGAACAACTTTTACTATGGGACCAACCCTGAAATCGCGAAAAAAAAATCAGCTGTTCCATACATTTTGTTGAGTTTTGTGAATATAAATGTATGGAACAACTGATTTTTCTTCGGGATTTCTGGGTTGATCCCATAGTAAAAGTTGTTCATAATGATGGGTATAATGACCCCTTAAAATATTTCCACTGTCTAACCTGTCACTCTGTATAATGATGATCAAATACATAAAAAAAAAATGAAGTTAGGTTTAATTTCGATATAATTGATAAAAAAATATAAGATGATTGAATTGCGCTAGCAAATTGATCTTCATCTGGTATTGCAGTACAAGTAGTACATAATACACCTAGTGAGTTTTATCCATCTAAATTTTTTCATCTCACGTCCAATACTGAACTACTTAGATCAAAGCTGAATTTTCAATAAAGATTCATCCTCATATTTTTATTAGACCTCGTAGAAAAATTGTTTTTAATATACATACCTACAGATTTTATTACATACACACTTTTACTTATTTTATACGTCAAGAAAGTTGAAGGTTTCGTTATATCAATCTTGAAGTCTAATGTGATATGCTGCTGTGAAGATAATCAAACATGTTGTGTTATAAAATATTTAAATCTAATTTGTGTCTCGCATCACTTTATCAATCTTCTGTAGTTACAGAAAATATTTAAATCTAATTTGAGTCTCGCATCACCTTATCAATCTGTAGTTACAGATCTCAATGGCCAGGTTATAAATTTCATTAAAGTGTGTATAGATTCTAAACAGGACTCATTATAATTCCATAATTATTGCTTACTAGCTTCCACTCGCGGATTCGTCCGCGTTTTTGGGATAAGAAGTAGCCTGTGTGTTATTCTGATATATAGACTTTTTCCCGCGACTCCGTCCGCGTGAGGTCAAGCTGGTTTTACCCAGTGGAATTAGATGAAACGTGGCTTAGATTTTAAGTTGGACCCTAAGCTATCGAACTGTGAAAACCATATCAAAATCCATTGAGTACTTTTTGCGTGATGCGCGCACAAACAGACAAGCAGATAAAGAGACAAACAGACAAAAAATAAATCTTTTTGGCTATGGTTACGTCCTTAGATCATAGAAACAAGGAGATATGCCATCATAGCAAATTAGTACGGGAACAACTGATGCCACTTTTAGTACATTATTCGCACAATTACGGGCATAATTAAGCGCTCCTTGTGAATAAAAAGATCTCCCACGCATTGAACATTCCGCACACCCTCAATCTAACACTGTTAATCGTCACTCAACACTAGCACTAAACTAAAACACTGTATTTGTACCATCGATCGTGTTCGGTTCGTCGCCAGCGCGTACGTTTTTAATATGAGCAATTTGCTCAAGATCAGGCATCAAGCTCGATAGCGCCTTGGCACATCTCCTTGTTTCTATGATCTGAGGTTACGTCCCAGATACGACTTTTTACAATTTCATAATACTAAAGAACTAAGTTTCACCAAAATCCATTGGGTAGTTTTTCGTGAAAGAGTAACAAATATCCATACATACCTACATCCTCACAAACTTTCGCGTTTTTATTATTAGCAGGATTATCACAGTTCGGCCGGTTGCTGAAAAGCATGTCAAATGCCAAACTAGCTAACATACTGTCACAATAAACAGTCCGTTGACAATATAATTGGGTTAGCGAAATGCAATTATCTAAATTTAATAGGCTGTGAATAGGCTGATTTATTTTATTCATTCACTTTATTTCATGTATAATGAATAATGATCCAATAAACAATTATCTTTATCTGGTAAAGAATTCCTATGGCATTAAGTCTAGCCATGTACATTTGTTGCTTAAAGCTTAAAAAAATAAATAAAGCAATTCTGGGTTTCCAGAAAGCTTTTTCGTATGCTAAAACATACGAAAAAGCTTTCTGGAAACCCAGAATTGCTCTGATTGAGAGTTAATTGGAGGTTAACAGTTGAAATTACAAACATTTGACAGACTGTTGACAGAAACAGTTCTAAACTTACCAATACAGTGATAACTATTGCTATAGTTATTAAATAAGATTACCGTGAAATATCTTCTTAGGACCATTTTTCTTTTACTTATAAGTTTGAGGTCAGACTTCTTTTCTTCCACACTTCAACCGCATCTACTCGTACATCTCTATCAACCAATGGAACAGCTGAGTTCGTAGGTACAAATAGCTGTCTAACTGATTGATTGACGACGCCAGTTTGGTCCCATGTCCCAAAACTTTTTGTTTACCGAACTGTGCCCAAGTTGGCCAAGTTGCCTATTTTGGGTTTGGAAATAGTGATGTGAATCGATGGGGTGATAGATAAATGGTGAAAAAGTATTCTGCCTGTCATCGTGGTATAATTTAGACTTATTTGCAGCTGTTTTAACCTTTCAAGCAATGGTTAGGTAGAAAATTTTATTGTTTGCAGTCGCGCCGGCTTAGTGTCTTCACGATCAATGAATTTGTATAAAGTGAGTTCCAGTTGTAATGAATTTATTTTACTGTTTGTAATTAATTACTTTGAATTAAATATTGTGATACAAATTCTTACCTATTGCACAAACTGCTATGATATCTCTTTCAAATCGTAAGAGAAAAATAATAAAATAATATCTCCTATCTTTTAGTCCATCCAAAGGTTGTCTGGACAATATCGCCTTGTGCGATAAGACCGCCCATTGTATATTTTGAATTCTAACAACTTGCTCCGTAAATTTTACTTGTGGTACTTAAAGAGTTTATAAATAGTAAATAAATAATTATGGGAAGAAACGAAATACTTAAGTAGTTTTTTTTTAGACTGCGCATTCATAAATATAATGCGTACCTATGGTACTGGTTACGTCCAGTTTACTGATGAAGATATTAATTATAAAACACAATTTATGTAAAAAGGACTCAACAATTCTTAAAACTAACTGACTCACTGAACTCAATATTTCCTGATCCATAAAACCCCAAGAAAACAAAGAACACGTCACAATTCATAGATTTTCGGCTAAAGCAGCATCCGTTTGAACAAAAAACGTCAATCGTAAGGGTCGATGCATATTCGTACGTGACGCGAACGATGCGCGTCCGGACCGGACCGGTTCTCTAAACTTTTATTTTGCTGAGATTTCGTTCTTTTTTGCCGGAGCGGATGGCGGCACGTACAAAACAATGTAGAGAGAAACTTTTAGCGAATACGTCTGGATGTGTTTGGACTTTAAGCAATGCGCTTTCTTTTGTGTCTTTTTTGATCTTTGCTTCATTTTTGGTTCTTTGATCCTCTTGCTACGATACGGTATAGTGAACCTTTTGATTCGGTTCGGTATTCCGTTTAGGTCTTATACATTATTAATTGAGTAGGTATCAGATTTGAACCTAGAATTCTATAGTAGATTTAGACTCCAATCAACGCCTAACTAAGGTCTTAGTTCAAGGTGCTGTTGGTTTTATCTATTTGAATATTTTGAATTTGTATTTTCTTGCCATTTAATTTTAATCTGTGCGTGCCTTGGCTCCATGAGAAGGTATTTTCAAAACGTGATTTGATATTTCATTACAGTATTTAAACATAAAATTAACTAAAGGCTTTGTTGAGACCTCTCGTATTAAAGGAATATACTTATTAAATAATATGGGCCGTACCACAAAAAAGATAAACACGTGTTCAACACGAATGCTACCAAAAATAATACGCACTTGTTTTAGCACTAACTTGTCTAAAACAAGTGTTATTATTATTGGTAGCATTCGCGTTCAACACGTGTTTATCTTTTTTGTGGTAAGGGTGTATAATTTTTAGTACCTACGTTATATTTGACATACTAAAAGTTATTTTATAGATATTATTGTTAAATATACTTACCTACAAGACAGCTTGTGCAGTAGGTAGGGTTTGCTGGTAGAAAACTAAATTTTTGAGTAAAGCTCGCCTTTGTAGGCACGACATCATTGACGGTCGACCACTTTTCACCCTTATTACTAAGAACATAAGGGTGAAAAGTGGTCGACCGTCAATGATGTCGGTTGTACATACCATGTCAATATGACTATGTATAAATATTATTATGTGTACAATAAAGAATAAAGGACAAAAGACAAGGGCGGGACTTGAACCCACGACCTCTGCCGTGCCGTGGCACCGCACGCCACGCCATTTAATAACAATAAGATAAACATAACATGGCTTTGAAATGTTTAACATTCACAAGATTATTATACCTGCCACACATTTTGACTCAAATTTTATGTTGAAAATCATTTTTCAAAACAATTCTATATTCTTTAATGTACACATATAATGAATATACACAGTTTTGTAATGACATGGTATGTACAAAGGCGAGCTTAACTCAAAAATTGAGTTTTCTACCAGCAAATCTTTGAGCGATAGAGTCACATTTGTCACACACAACTATGATGAGGGTAACATTTTGTGTACAATTTTATTTAAACTTGTTACAATAAATATTCCAAAATAAATAAATATCATACCTACTATAATAGATAACTATACTTAAATACATACCTACATGCATACATACGTACATAAAATATATATCTAAATAAAAATACATACTATATCATTCTTAACAACACAAACAATATTTAATAAATGACCACTTTCCAGCTCCATCATGAGACACTGGACATTATTTAAGTCCATAGTTCTTGTCAAGACAAATCCAACGAGCCCAAACACGATCGGAATTATGTTAAGAAGTTGAGGAGTTCCTATAGCCACCTTTCGGCTCCATCATGAAACCACCTCCATGGTATTATTGCATTGTCATCGGAAGAACCGGTCTAAAATTCAGTTGTAAGATTTCGCTTCACACACACAAAGCTAGTTAAAAAACCGGCCAAGTGCGAGTCGTACTCGCGCACCAAGGGTTCCGTATCATTTTTGGACGTATAGAGAGAAAAAATCCGGACCGCATAACTAAGTTTGTTTGTGAAGGAATTTTGATGATTTTGAAAAAACTGTACTAGTTAGGAACATCGTTTTATTTTTGGTGCCATATTTGGGTCAATTCCTATCAACTCTAATTATTTCAGATTTTTCGCCCCGCAAACTTCGGGGATAAGTCCCCCCTTATCCCCGAAGTTTGCGGGGCGAAAAATCAGGGAAAAAAAAAAGGGAATGGTATTTTTTTGGACATTTTTCATCATAAGTGTGGTAACTGTGAGACATAAAATAAAATAAAAATATATTTTGAAATGTGCAGATCAAGGCCTTTCATATGATATGTCACTTGACCTAGTAACCCCACTTTGAAAAAATATTTTTGGACTTTTTTCATTTGCAATAAAGTTGAACAAGCATTCTTTATAACTGTTCCAAATTTCAAGTCGCATAAGTAGTTGCTGAAATAAGCAGGTGTGACAGACAGACAGACAGACGAAGTCGCACCATAAGGGTTCCTTTTTTACCATTTTGGTACGGAACCCTAATAAAAGCTTGTAAGAACGTATCAACCTAAAAGAGTTTCTTCATGAGAAATATTCTCAAAGGAACGTCAGTAATATTTCTAAAATCTCAACCAATACAAACACGAGGAATCAACAAAAACATTTTCCTTCACTCAGAGAGTTCCCTTTGTTCCTAACATTACCTGAGTGTAGCCCTCAGATCATAGAAACAAGGGAGATGTGCCAAGGCGCTACTAAAATTGTCGCTTTGATACGGTCACATTGACCGTATATAAAATGTACACGCTGGCGACGAACCGAACACGATCAATGATATAAATACAGTGTTTTAGTTTAGTGCTAGTGTTGAGTGACGATTAACAGTGTTAGATTGTGGGTATGTGGAATGTTTAATGCGTGGGAGATCTTTATATTCACGAGGGGCTCATGTAGTTGTGTTGAAAAATGTACTAAAAGTGGCGACAGTTGTTCCCGTACTAATTTGCTATGATGGCATATCTCGTTGTTTCTATGATCTGAGGTGTAGCCTAACAGTCATGAATTATGTAACGAGCTTGAACGTACGATGACTTCAGGCTTTTATTTATCATCATTCATTAGGTTGATGTGGGTATCAGTCTTATTAGATAACTGGTATATGATGCTAGTCATATTAATGTAATGAGATCTCTTTTTAGGGTTCCGTACCTGGAAAGCGGGATTGTCCGAAAGGGGTACCGCTGACCCGGAACATAAAGGGCTAAGGAAGGAACACGGATGGGTTTTAGTCAGTAAGAGTCTGACACTCCCTTCCGCTCCGCCCAGAGCGGGAGGGATCATTTTGATGATTTCCCACCCTCAAAAAAAAAAGAAAAAAGGATTCTTACCTGTAAAGGAAAGAAAAATGGATCACTTCGTTGTTCATCTGTCTACCTGTTTGTCTGTCAATACGCTTTTTTTCAGGTACGCGTAAGTATGAAACCGAAATTAATATGATTAAGTCTCTGATCCCTAGGAGCTGTAAAAAATCAAGCTTCTAAATCGATTCAATGAAAAATACATTTATGGCATATATTTGACACTCACAAGTAAATTAGAATATAAAGGGTACTTCCCGTTGATCTAGAATCATGGAAAAGAAACAGTCTTATACCCGAAAATCCCGATTTTTTTAAATATGTAGTTAGGTACCTACCTACTTATATCATTTTTTACCCGACTGCGGCGAAGCCCAAAAGGAGGGTATAGTGTTTCACCTGTATGTTAGTATGTATGTATGTATGTATGTGGGTATGTATTTCCGTTTTTGTGTTCCCTCCTAGAGACTAAACGAGCGAACGCATTTTAACATATGACATATAATTAGATTCGTATCGACGTCGCGAGTAACATAGGCTATATGGATTAAGAAAAAAAACCAACATGGCGGATTTTAATCGCCATTAAGTGAAGTCGTAAAAAAATAAAAAAATTAGACATGGTCATGTGGGGTATCAAAATGAAGGGCTCAAAGAGACGATTACGAAATATATATTATGTTATACATAAAAAAACATTTAATCTAAAAAAAATGAGAATAATTTTTATTTTCTTGTTATATCATGTGGGGTATCAAAATGAAGGGCTTAAAAAGACAATTACGAATAAATATAATATAGTCATGTACCTACATCAAAAAATAAAAAGCGAAAAATAAAAATAGAAAATTAAAATTTTTATAAAAACCCGACCGCGGTTTGGAAAAGGAAAACAAGACATTGCAGTCGGGACCCAGTGTACCCGGGTAATAGTCATACATATAATGGGTCCCGACTGCAATGTCTTGTTTTCCTTTTCCAAACCGCGGTCGGGTTTTTATAAAAAAAATATTTTTCTATCTTTTTTGCGATTACAATCTTAGATTTAGTACGGAACCTTTAGGGCACGAGTCCTACTCACACTTGTCAGATTTTATTCTCTTTTTCACAGTAGGCAACACAAATATTTCTAGTATTTTCTTGAAGTTTCCAGCGTTCGTGGTTATAATGTGTAGTGATAGCGAAAACCTAAGATATTATAGAAAACACTTCATCCACAACTGTAACACGATACAGCTAACAGGCTTATTTAAGGCACCTTTCCCATCCCAAATCCAGTATCACACAATGGACTCGATCAGGCTAGTACAGGTCCAATCCAATTGAAATACTAGACGCTGTAACTGGTTGTTCATCGCCTACGTATACAATGGTTATTCATTTCCTTCGAACGACACATCATTTACTATAGATAGCGTAAAACATGTGTTGGAAAGAAATAAAAAGTATTTTTCTTAGATAATGAGAATAGAAATACAGATACTTTCGTAGGATTATCAAAAGAGTTTCATCTAGCGTATGAGTCACTAGTCATTGCCATAGTATAAATAGGGGAAGTAGGTTATCTTCCAACAAACGCACCGCGCGCGGCTTGTATGTGTGCGCCAAAGTATTTATTATGTTATTATGGTGTAATGTTAGCTTAGCCGGGCCACACACCAGACATACACTTGTATTACTATAATTTTGGCGCCACATTTGAAACGCGACACATTTAATGCCCCCGTATAATTGCGCGCAAGCACGCACACCAAGGACACATTTGTAACGGGTGCAGTTTGAGTCCTTGGTGTGCGGCCTGGCTTACGATAATTTTGGCGCACATTTGAATCGCGATATTTAACACCTCATATATCTGAGCGCTTATAGCAAGCAGTGATAGCCTAGCAAGCAGTGATAGCCTAGTGGTTTAACCATGTGCCTCCCACAGCGAATGGTTCGAGTTCGATCCCGAGGCACGCACCGCTGACTTTTCGAAGTCATGTGCGTATTAGAAATTAATTATCGCTTGCTTTAACGGTGAAGGAAACCATCGTGAGGAAACCGGCATGTCCTAGAACCAAAAATTCGAAGACATGCGACGTCCACCAACCCGCACTGGGCCCGCGTGGTGGACTACGGCCCACTCCCACTCACAGAGGAGGCCTGTGTCCCAGCAGTGGGAACATTATAGGCCGATTATGCTAAGGCTTATAGAGACAAGGACTTTTTATAGAGGTTAAGAGATAACCTCTACGTATCTCAAGCCGCAATACAACGTAAGTCACGTCTCCTAAGACGTGCGCTACGTGTATTACATTGCGCCTGTCACTGAAACAAATTAAAAATATCTCAAAGTCTAAAATTCCTATCATCACGCCTAAATTCCCTAAGGGTTGGGTAGAGCGTATAGCGTTTAGCTAGTTAAAAGTCCTAGTTGAAAAGACTAGTAGGACTTTGCCCGACCTGGGAAGCTAAGACAGAACTCTCTTATCAGCAACTACTAATGAGTGCAACCACGGGGTCTCATCAGGAACAAAGGAACATTTGTTGAAATAACTCATAATAGATAGCGTTATATGTATATTTGTTATTGAAGTTTGTGTAAAATTGAGAACATGAAAAATTACATCATGAAAAAGATTTGTTCAAATTTTGAAAAATCCTTTAAGCATGGAAAAATGTATAGCCCGAAGATAGCCCAAGCTAAATCGGTCACATTTCTTTGTATGCGATGAGGCATCTGTACGTATAGTATTATATTATCTGTAGTGCAACTAAGCAATCGTTCAGATTAAAAAAATTGTTTGCCTGCAATTGTTTGTTGTACAACAATAATCAACATACACAAAAAAAATCGAGGTGTTCCAGGTAGCGCACCCAACCCAACCGCACCAATTCGAATCGCACCTAAACTATTCCCCGAAGCACACCCATGGGTGTGCCTCAAAAAATCTGGTTATCGATCGTCAGATACAAAAAAAAACCGGCCAAGTGCGAGTCGTACTCGCGCACCGAGGGTTCCGTATCATTTTTGGACGTATAAAGTGAAAAAATCCGGACCGCATAACTAAGTTTGTTTGTGAAGGAATTTTGATGATTTTGAAAAAACTGTACTAGTTAGGAACATCGTTGTATTTTTGGTGCCATATTTGGGTCAATTCCTATCAACTCTAATTATTTCAGATTTTTCGCCCTGCAAACTTCGGAGATAAGGGGGGGGGGAATGGTATATTTTTGGACATTTTTCATCATATGTCGAAAACTGTGAGACATAAAATAAAATAAAAATATATTTTGAAATGTGCAAATCAAGCCCTTTCATATGATATGTCACTCGACCTAGTAACCCCACTTTAAAATTTCGGACCCCCACTCCGGCTCCTTTTGCAATGAAAATAAAAATATTTTTGGACTTTTTTCATTTGCAATAAAGTTGAACAAGCATTTTTTATAACTGTTCCAAATTTCAAGTCGATAGCATAAGTAGTTGCTGAAATAAGCAGGTGTGACAGACAGACAGACAGACAGACAGACGAAGTCGCACCATAAGGGTTCCTTTTTTACCATTTTGGTACGGAACCCTAAAAACTATCAATAGTTACTTTTCCTTATTTGAAATTGGTTTTGAGTCTTTGAATAGGCCAATTTTGTAGTCTTTAATACCTTAGATAGCAAAAGATTTATCTTTTACCAGTGAAGGATAAACTTTTTTATACTAAGCTTCAAAATTGAAGATACAAAAATGTTACAACGGTATTCTAGAAATCTAGACGATACCAAGTCATTAATCTTGATTTAAAACTAGATTTACGTTCAAATTGGTATGAAATCTGACAATTTTAAATCGAAATTCAAATCCGAGCTTCATTCTAGAATACCAGCAATTACGATCTCATCAAGCAATCATTACTTTTGGTAAGTCGTTAGAAATGGAGCAAAATAATCAAAAGTTAGATACTAATTTGTTAAAATCTATACAAATAAATACAATTGAATTAGTGTCTGTTTGTAATGTCCAAATAAAAGCTTTTTACTAAATGCTATGAAAATATAATTAATTTCAAGGTATTGATGCACAGATTTATCATCAAGTACTTATTATAATTATCAACACAATACTGCGGAGCAGCACGGGTACCTACTCTACTCGTATTTATTTTTTAAAATATTGGTCTATCTGCCTGTTTGTTTCGGCTAATCTCCGAAACAGCTGATGTTATAAGGAGTAGAGCTACTAATCCAAATTCCATACGGTTGAAATCACGGGCATTTCGAGTTAGTATTAATATTCTCATACTGTCTGCAAAAGGGCACATCTCGAAAGACCATTCACTGCAGCAAACTATCCATCAGTGGACCATCGTGTACGGTCAGGGAAAGGGATCCTTAAAGCAGGTACACTTTTATTCATATTTGGTCGTATATTCAAACTTCGAAGCAATCCGAAACCGATTTGCTTGGAGGTTTGAATATACGACCAAATATGAATGATTGTG